>CM057339.1:557122236-557747236 GCA_030015575.1 Agapanthus africanus
CCATACCAGTCTCGAGCCTAACCATACGGCCTGGGGAAGGTGGATCGGTCTGTCCCTGCGGCGTAGGCATACCACCCTGCTCAGTCCTATTCTCGGACGAGCCAGCTCGAATCTCGTCTCTGGCGGCAGCCCTCTGTGCCCTCGTAGCCTTCGGCGGCATAGTGACGGGTACAGGAAACAGGACAGTAAGAACAGTGCAATAGAATCATAGGATACACGGAATTGAAGAAGAAATTTCAAACAAGTATCCTAAAGTCACTTAGGCGGAGTACCGTATCGCAAGTATGCCGCGGACATACGCACGCAACGTTACCCTACTTAAGTCACTTACTCCATCTACCAAGGGTCATCCTACACTCAAAAAGGTAAAACCTATCGCTCTGATACCAACTTTGTCACGACCCGCAGGGTACGGAACGTGACTGGGACTTAAGTTTATGAAACGTCTAAAGACGTCCGTAAAATAAGTAAGCCAAAGCCCAGAAAACCAAACAAAATAAGCAAAAGAGTGAAGAGAACCCAATCAATTGAAAACAAGTTTATCAATAAGTCATATAAAACCCTTTTTGAAAACAATATCAATTTTTCCGAAAAATTCGGCAGAGTCTCCTTTGTAAATACTGGCCCCCAAAATGGGTACAACAAAAATATATATGAATCCAACAAATAAGGCATCCCTAAGCGGGAGCTAGCTCTTCGCCACAAGGCGGTCACAATCCCATGCAAAATAAAGCAACAACATGCGAAATAATCAAAATGAAGCATAAGAAAAAACAGCATGTCGACTCAAGTGAGTTCGACCCCAAAATACAGCATAAAAGTCCACAAACCTCACAGTCTCATCTCTAGGTCAATATACAATAATACTGGTAGATACAGTAGATGGAGTACACTAGATACAAAGAATATACAAGGTGGTACAAAATAATGATATAACCCACCTAAGAGCAAAACCTCGAGTCCAGGCAAAGGAGGCAAAAGAAGAAAGTGTGCCCGCCGCTACTGTACTGACGAAGCGGACCTGAAAAAGGCTGTGGCACAACGGGGGTGAGTTGCCAACTCGTGAGTAATAAATAACATCTACACAGGCTATCGTATGCATGCACACAAGCATCCTAGCATCTAAAATACAGGTATGACTGGATGCACTAGCCGGTGTGTATACAACATCAGTGTACTAATATGTATGCAACATGAATATCTGAGGTCTCAATAGGTATATATATAAGAAACATTTTATCTCTTTTTGTTTTTGAAACTCTTTTAGAATGCCAGCATAATACTCAAAGAATCGACGAGAACCGGTGTCCAGCAACGATACCCAAAAGCTGTCTCAAATCTCATAAATCCATGTCATAGTGTCTTTGGCCTCAGCCATCCGGCTGACCCATCTCAATATCAATATCTCATCCTCTCGCGGCCCTGGTCGGTATCCTCTGGATATCCGCCGTGCCCAATGAAGTCACCGGTAGGTAATCCGTCCCCTGCCAGGCTCAACGTCAACACTACATTCATCTTGCCCCGGGGTACCATACCGGGCCCACCATGTACCCGTGACGGTTCCTCCACTCCTCGACAAGGATCTCCAAAACCACAGCAAACTCATGGTGGACGACACTTACATCACTAGAAAACCGCAATTTACATATTTTAAAAATATAATAAGTTTAGAAATTTTGCGGCTTTCCCCCGAAATCCAGAAATATCATAAAATCTCAAGAAATCCTCATAAGTGCATATGTAAATGATAATGAATGCATATGGTATCAATAATCGAGTTGCGATGTGTGATAAATAAATTAGGCATGAACAATTAATATGATGAAGCACATGCACATGAATAGCAATCCTACGATTTCATTTTAAGGAATTAAAGCAATAGCGCGAGTTTAAGTATCAATTAGTAAAAGGTTTCAAATTAAAGGTTATCTAGTGTGGTGGCATGGAAATTACCAGGGTGTGTGTTTAAGCATGAAAAGTGCTCGTGCTGCATATAAAAACCCTGGCAATGGTGCATGTGTCCTATAGAATGGGTTCGTATATGTATGTCAATATAAGGCATGAATGTAGCAAATAATCATACAAGTATTAAACCCCTAATTACTAATATTACTAAGAATCTTTTAAGTTACTAAAACTATCGGGCGACTTGCGCCATCCAACGATAGTCCCCCGTAGATGTTACATCTACTCACAGAAATCCTCGGCTAGCTACGTCCGATCACCGCTTCCCCTTTTCGTGCCGCATCCGAAGCCTCCGCGACCGAACCTGGAATTTACATCAATACCAAACATAAGGTTACATATCAAGACTGACGCAAAACCCAAACGAAAATACTAATGTTCACTAGCTAGGTACAACGTGCACAAGGTGCGCGGAACATACGCGAAAATCGCAAAAACTGCCAAAAATCGCCGATCTGGTCGCCCGGCAAAACTAAAACCCGACTACTCAAAAATCCACACTCACACATCCTAAATGTCATAGGATAAGCTAACACAATCATCAAGATATCAAAAATAATTCATCACATAATTCTATAACAAAACTAGTAAGCACAAACATTCCAAAAATCGGCGCAACATCGTCGTTTTGCGACAAAAAGGATTACAACCTAGTATAACATGTAACCGCATAACTAGTTAACCACAATCACATTAATTATAACACATTACAATACTTCAAATCATATTTTTCCATAAACAACCCTCTCTTGATTTTTATAACCATCAATTAAATCCAATTTCACACTTGAACAACATAATTTAACACATATCGATGTCCACTTAAGCAAAGTAATCTCTTAAATTAAGTTTGCATAAAACTAGATAATAAAATAACTTAATTAACTAATTAATGGTTTTCTAAACCCAAATTAAAAGTCAAGCCATTAACTAAAAAAAACTAGATTAGGATTTAGCTATAATTTTAATATTAACATAACATGCAAGTCCTAATTAGCATACTTTAACTACAATTTAATCATTTGATTAGAAATTATACCTCCAAAATTCAATCCTAAGCTTTCTCAAGCCTTCCAAGACACCTCCTTTCTCCAAGATTTAAACCCATTTGGGCTTGAGAAGAGATAGAATAGGGTTTTGTGTTGAATTTGTGAAGAAATCTATGAATTTTTGTTGAATTTTGATGGAATTGTGATGAATTTTGGAAGGAAAAAGAGAAGGAAAATTGGGGCTGTTTCTGCAGGATTTTCATCAGCAAGGGAGTGGGGAGAGGTGTGGGGGAGTTGGGGAAAAAAGTCCAAGTCAACCCTCTCATATTACCATAATACCCTTACCTCAAATAAATATATATATAACCCTTTTTTAGCCCATTCTCACATAATTTAAAGTCAAAAAGAGGGAAAGAAAATTCTTGGGGTGCTACAACAGTATGAGGCCGGCCATGGGGAGTGAGAGAGTGCACAAAAAAAAATTTATGCAAAAAGACCCCCTACAAGTCAAAAATTGCAAGTTTAGGCTTAAATTCAATAAATTTCGTTTCCTATAATAAAAATTAGTTAAAAATCAAAATAAAATACTAAAAATTTATGTTACAACTAGATTTTGATTATCATAATTTTAAAGATTAAAATTAGCCCGGAAAAATTTGTATTTATCGCTAATTTAATGTATTTTCTTACCGGCTTAAAATAATGTTAAAAAATTGAAAAATAGGGAAATTTTTTTAAATGACCAGAATTTAATAAGTAACTCATTAGCTACTAAAAACAAGCAATTACCTATCCATTTTAGGTATAATTATCCCTGAACTGCAAAATAAAAAAAAAGACGGTTTTCGGAAAAATACCGAATTTTTGCCGAATTTCAGGAAAACACCAAAACGACTTTTCAAGACGCTACAGTTTTGCACGCCCTCTTGGACGTGGTAAGGTGGAAATCAAAGCACAGTGGGAATCACATAAGACTCTATGACGATCTCGGGTCAACAGACTACTCTGTACCAGTGTCACCGGAGAACTGCCATCTGACGTGAGGTATAATACCATCTTGGAGTTCTCGGCGAGTCCGTCCATTGTACCCAGTCTCCACTGAGCACACGTACACCATCCTTGATGTCAAACACCGATGGATATGGGATCATCCATCGCCCATCATATGGGTCAAGATGTGTATACGCTAGTCTACCCTGGTGCATCGATGCCCTGTTTCGATACACCCACGACTAGGGACCTTGAAGGATGTACTTATGGACTACCATGTCCCCACTAGTATGATCCGCATCATAGTCCAGGTAGTCAAGTACACATCCTAAGGGCTTTACCAACATGTAACAGAGAGACAATCAGTATACACGTTAAGGTAAAGATTAACCAGATAGCATACTATCATGTCGAGCAAGAAAGTCCTCCCTATATATGTCCAAGCATCCACTGCAATATACATCGTATGTACAGTAATGGCCTCTCGGGCATACATATAACTAACATTATGTTGGAGCAGTATATTTTATGATGTTTGCTATTTAGTTTAGTACTGAGCAGGAGTAGTCACAGGACAATACCTGAGTATATTTTTCCATGCATTGATAGTTATCGAAGGGATTTCCAAAGAAGAGCTATAGTCTCAGTATTTACCTACGCGTCCGAGATGACACGAACCATTTTATAAAGGAAACCCTTCTGAAATTGCTTTCAAAACGGCGGGACATGCATATTAAACAAAGGATATATATATATATATATAGTTATATATATATATATAGTTATTTTCTTACAATAGACGTCCGCCACTTTGCAGTGCTGTGAGCATCGCACAGCGATTTGAAGAAAATTTGGCATGCATTACTTCTAGATGTTTTAATGATGTATGTCATAGTGATTTTCATTTTGGATTTAGACATTGTGTCTTCACCATGACTCCGATGATTCCGGGATGCTGGATGGAGTTTTGATTTTGAGTTATATGCTCATTTTTCATGCGCATGCACTGCGCTACGATTTGTTTTATGTATTTATGATTTCGGAGCCCCGACGACTTGATGGTTTTGCTTAGATGTTTTAGTATTTGGGGGGAGTTTTAATTTAAATTCGGGGACCGAATTTCTTTAAGGGGGGAAGATTGTAACGTTTTGAAAATCGTTTCGGTGAAATTTCGGAAAAATCGGTAAAATACGGGGGTTTTCTGTAAAAAGTCAAAATACAAATATCTTTATTATAAAATTAAATATACATATTCTAGCTATGTAATTGCTAGTATTTTGTGTTTATTGAGCCGCTGGTAAAATTTCTAATTTTCTGAAAAAATTTCCGAAATTAATTATTTTAATATTATTTTAAGCCGTCACTAATACATTTAATTAGGGTAAATTACAAATTGGAATGGGTTGAAACAAATTTTGTGCATCATAACACATTAAACAAAATTTTAGCATGTTGTTTCTGAAATGAAATGAAGTTGTTAAACGGTTTAGAAAATATCGAAGAAAAAGGCTTAAATAGTGAAATTTGTGTTAATGGGAATTGGGGTAATACATTTATCTTTTTCCCTAACCCAACACCCACACCTCACCCTCTCTTCCTCTTGCCAAGTGGCCCCCCCCCTTGACAGCCCAACATCTTGGGCTCCTCATCTCACTAAAACAAAGAAAAGAAAACAAAAGAAAGAAAGAAATTAGATAAAGAGTTTGGGCTTTGACTTTTGGGTATTGCCTTGACTTTTTCCCCACCTCCCTCTCTCTCCCTCCTCCCCATTCATCCGACCCTCTCTCCTCTCCCACAACAGCAGCCCCTCTTTCTTTTCCTCTCTTTTCTCATCAAAATTTCTTCACAAAATGCCCAAAAAATCAACACAAAAATCCCACAAAATAAAAATCCAATCCCTACCCATTTTCCCTTATCTCTTTTAGCATGGATCTTGTTGCAAAGATTTCAATTTGGAGGTCAAGTTTCAGGTTGATCTCAAGATGGTTGTGAGGTATAAATCTTGTTCTTTTTTTTGAGTTGTTTGTTATTTCTTCAAATTAAGTTAATGAGTGGTTTAAATTAGATTTTGAATTGCAAGTTCAAGTTAAAGGTTAGGGTTTGTGAAAACTTAGTTAGGGTTTTGGGTATGAGATTATAGTTGTGTGGTGTATTTAACTAGTTATTGCTATGCAAAATTAATCTAGTTGCTAATTTCCAAATTGTAACATTTAAAATGTCCAAATTAAGCTTTTTTTTAAACTAGGTTTTTGTAAATTATGAATATGTTTAAGAGAAAAACCTAATTAGATTATTCATGGAATTATTAACATTTTAATATGTTGTTTAGCAACATAGATCATGCTAATCCAAGCTAAATTGTTGTTTGTGCATTTTACTATAAAATTGTTAAAATTGGTTAAGTTGTAAACTAGATTTTTGGGGCTAATGAAATTTAATGAGATTAAATTATGGAAATGGTTTTTATGACTTATTTAAATGTTTAATAAGTATTATTGCCATTATAATTGTCAAAACATCAAGTTTCGTTTTAAATCGGCTAATTGATGCTTACTAGGTATCTTGTAATAAATTGATTCAATCAATTTATTGGTTTTGATGATTTCACCATATTTCATGTATATGTTTAGTGTAATGTGAAACCACGAATGGTGATTTTGAGTTTTCCTCGATCTCCCGGCGTTTGTACGCCGATGTCGAGGGTTTTTGGGTTGATTTATGAAAACAACCGTAGGCTTTGACCTACGTGAGATTCAGGTGTCGTTTTGGTTTTAAATTGGATTTTTATGCGGAACGATACGTTGTGACATGTAGGTACCCCCATGTGGACTTCGAGACGACAACAAGCACGTGGTGACTTCGGCACCGGCTAGCGAGGACCAGGTGAGTAGATTTATATCTATGGGGAGAAGTCGGGTGGATGGCGTATAGCACCCCCGCAGTTCGTGGTGTTGTATACGAATACGTTTACACACCTATATTTAGTATATGTTGAATTGAGATTATTGATGATGAAGATGGACTTTTGGTGTTCTGTGATCGGTTTAGTTTATTTGCAAAACCCTAGAGTAGGGGTTGCACCTATACACACACACGCACATACTTGCATACATCCTTCCTTTTAAATGTGCGTATATGGGATTATATTTATTTGTTCACATGGGTATGAGATTATGTGTTCATATACTGGATTTGAGGATAGTACTTGGGATTTGAGATGAGTCAATGAGATTTGATTTGAGGCCGTGAGATCGGTGATTTGGCAGGGTTCGTGTTTGAGATACGACATGACGTTGTAGCGGGTCCTTTGACGTAGTGTTTCACACGCGTGCATGCATACGTAGGTGGTATCAGTATTGTACTAAACATAGATCAGTACCCGGATTACGATCTTTGATAAAGGGGATACCAAATGAATAGTGTGATGAATGTGGTATTGACCCGTACCCAGATTTGGGATGTCGTACGACGAATTTACGTACGAGCTATATATTGATGTTTGATCCGCACTCTTGACTTGGGAATATCTGATAATATATATGGTATCGGATGTGATATTATCGAGGCGGGATCACCGACTAATATATATATATATATATATATATATATATATACATGTATCGACTCAGATGTTAGGAGGTTTCCTTATCTTCAGTTAGCTTGCTAATTTAGCCGTATAGTTTAGTGTAGTTGTTAGACTAGGTTAGATTCCTACCTATTTCAAAACTATCGGATCGTGGGTATTTTAAAAGACAGGTCGAGGGATTCTACGGATATTTTAAAAGACGTATCCTTTCTTAAAAACACCGTAGCCTTATTTTCAAAACCCGACGATTCGTGTTATTTCAAATGGCACCACTGTGGAACTCATATTTTATCAAATGCAGATTAGTTCTCATTGTGTTTAGTATTCAGCTCCCGCACATTATTGTTGTTGCTCCGCATCGCATACTTATTGTAATTCATATTTCATTATTGATATCATGCTGTTAGGATACCAGCACCATTACTGATGATGCGTATGTACCACGTACACTTACTTGCCGGCTCACACACATCTTCATCGGTAATTGCCATGTCACGTACACTTAGAAAATACTATTGCTTGACTTAGCTTGTTAGTTAGTAGTTTGACATGATATTAGTGTACTTGCTTTATATGCCAGTTTAGACATTGTAGTTATTACTTGTCACTTCATGCATACTGTTATTCATTGTTATGCCGCGTTCATGGATTCTCATGCCTATATTCACTAGTTTATGTGCTATTGATGTTTTGGATTCGGATTTCCATGATATTTCTGGATTTGGGAACCGCGGGCATTTCAAAAGAGAATATGTAATTGTTTTAAAAACCCGGTTACCCTGATATGATATTTCAGTGCGTCCACCATGTGTGTTCTCGGTGCTGAGAGCGACATGTGAGAACCGAGTTCGAGGAGTGGAGGAACCGTTTCGGGTACATGGTAGACCCGGTAAGGTACCCCGGGGAAAGAAGCACGTGGTGATGACGATGTGAGCCTGGCAGGGGGAGACTACCTACGGTGATTTTACCCGATGCGTCGGATATCCGGAGGATACCGTCGTGGTCTTGAGATGGATGGTAGGGGCCGGTCTGGATTGACGGCACCCTGGATATTGAGATTGAGACATTGAGATTTCGAGACATTGAGGTACTGAGATTTGATGATACAGGCCAGTCCGGATAGCCGAAGCCTGAGATTTTTGAGACATTGAGATTTATATTGTGTCGATGCTAGACACTGTTTTTGCTGATTTCATTTATGATACCTCATTTTAAAAATACAAAGGAAATCTCACTAAATTATGAAAGCAGTTTCTTTAGTGCATGTATTCTTTTTTCATGCATTCATACATCATACATATGATATATTGCTACCTTAGGCACTGACACGGGCACATGGGATTACACTTGGGTTAGACATTTACCCTTGCCATTGTTATAGGCTGCTGGTTATATATTTGAGGATATATTATGATCGTTGACCTAGTATTGCATTGTTCATGCGATTTCTGTTCGTAGATGTTTTTCTACTCACGAGTTGGCAACTCACCCCCATTGTGCCACAGTTTCTTGCAGGTTTTGCCGTACAGGTTTCATTACGGCTTTGCTGGCACTGCTTCTTTTGGGTGACTTACTAGTAGGTGGGTCTATTTGTATCGTACCCATCATTATACCTTGTATATTATTATTCTGTTGTATCTAGAATTTCCATCAACCAAACATGTATTTATTTCAGAGATAGAGACCAGTGATGTTTATTCTTTCGAACTTAGAGTCGCGCATTGTATTTCTATAGATTTCTTGCTGTTTTGAGTTTCCTTTTGAGTTTTGATCCTCGTCCTTGGCGTTGTATATTATATTGCTTGTGTGGTTGTGACTGTCGATTGACGAAGAGCTAGCTCCCGCTTGGGGATGCCTTGTTTATTGATTTCGTATACTATTCATGTTGTATACCGTTTGGGGGCCAGTATTTACAAAGGAGACTCTGCCGAAATTTTCAAAAAATACTTGATGTTTTTAAAATGCATAATTCGGCTTATCCTATTAAAACTACTTGTTTTAAGTTGGTTTCTCCTTCACTCTACAACTTTTCTTGGTTTGGATTTCTGGGTTTTCGGCTTACTTAGATTACGTACGCCTCGAGACGTTTCGTAGTCTAAGTGTCGATCAAGTTCCGTACTTTCGGGTCGTGACAGATATGTATTTCCTAGAGGCCTGTTTGTACAGGATGCTAGGCATTTATATGTACAGAAAAAATCTTTGCTCGAAATGATAGTATGCTATCTGGTTTATCTTCATCTTGACGTGTGATGTGTTGTATTTCATATCTTTATATACATGTTGATGAAGCCCTTAGGATTATGCTTGACTACCGGGATTATGATGGAGATCATACTAGTAGGGCCTGGGCAGTCCATAAGCATATCCTTTAATAGTTCGTAGTCGAGGGTATATCGAGACAGGGCATCGATATTAACAGAGTAGACTAGTGTGTACGTTTCTTGACCCTGGGGTTGATGGTTGATCCCACAACCATTAGTGTTTGACATCAAAGATTGTACACATGTGCTCATTGGAGAATGGGTACACCGAACAGGACTCGCCGAGAACTCCTGGATGGTATATATACCAATTGTCAGATAGCAGTTCTCTGGTGACACTTGTACAGGTTAGTCTGTACACCCGAGATCGTCATAGTGTCTTGTGTGATTCCTACCATGCTTTGATTTCCTCCCTACCTTGGCTTTACTGAGTCATGCAAACAGGTGGATTTTGAATACAGTCCCGAATCGCATGGAGGCAGTGAGCGATAGGAGGGGTTTTGTCTCTCCCGGTATCGGGAGTTGATGTCACGCTATGCTTGATCGGCCATAACAGCAATCCCTGGCCAGGGTTCTCGAGATTTACTGATAAGTGTTATCAGTAGTTTCTCCAACCGTTATGGGATGTAAATCAGCATGACTTATAAAGTAACTGGGGTCTGACATTTACCACCCCTATACTTCATATGCGACGTATCAGAAGAAGAGATCGGAATGTACGGTAAGTGTTGCTTACAGGCTCATTAGGGTTGTGATGAGTTCGCTCGTCGGCCACCTTTTCGTCATATACCTGGGTAGCCATTACGCATAGCTAGTGCCGCTGACGTGATTGTGGTTAAATCCACTGCAAGCGTACTGGCGAGTCTTTAGAGTCCCACACAGAGAGTTACCTGGTTCAGGCAAAAAATGTTGAGGCCGTAAGTTGTTACGGCAGGGTTTCGATCATGTTTGTGTAAGTGTTACAGGAATAATGATCAGAAGGATAATACTGGTAGGCTTTGGTTTAAGCCGGATACCGGTATTATGTTATTGGATTATTTGTATTCGTATTTTTCGGAATTCGAATACAGGTATACTTATACTGTATACGGTAAGGGATATTCTTGTAATTGTACAATAATATATTCTAGAAGGAGACACCTCATAAATGGATTTTCATTTTGAGAAAATGTAAATGATGAGGTGGAATTTGGAGAAAGTCTTAGCATGGTTGAATGCATGGCTCAAATCATTTTGTATTCATTTGGGTTTACTATTGAGGCATGGTGCATTATTTTTGTGAAAAACTAATGCATGCTTCAATTATTGTTTTGAGCCATATCTTTTGTTATGCTTCATTTTTTCATTCATTCATCATTTACACATTCTCTTTCCTAATTCTCTTCTTCCTCTACCTCTTGACCTAAACCTTCACATGAGTTGTGAATCATAGGTCAAGGGAAAAATATAATCCATTACTTGATCTCTACATAATCTAAGTGATCACTTCTACCAATCTTGATCTCTTAGTTAAACTATTGTGAAGAGTTTGTAGCTTGTTCGATAGCTCTCAGGTGGATCGTCTTGGATCTAGAGGTGGCCGGAGATCGAGCTCTTTGCAATCATCAAGGAGCCTAGGAGTTGCAACAAAGAGAATAACCGAAGGACCGGTTCCTTAGGTATAGCACCCTTTCATATTAGATTAGATCTCTTGATAAGTTTGCTAGTTAAGGTTTAAGCACTAATCTTAGGTTATGTGGGTGCCGCATGCAAGAAAATTATTGTTTATCACTTCCGTCTCCTCACAAGTGTTGTGAGGGTGTGCAACATCAACTAACATGGTATCAGAGACTATCTTAAACATTAAATAGCTTGACATGGTATCAGAGACTATCTTAAACATTAAATAGCTTGTAGCAACGTTAGAATCCGCCGTTTTTCGCCATGCAAAAACTGCCGAAAAACAGATTTGAAAATCGAAGTTTTGAGTTGTTTGCATACCCCGCAGGCTCACGGTTTGAATCGAGAAGCCGCAGGGTGGAGCGCGCGCACCCCGGGGACACCCTGGGGGGGACCAGAAGCCGGACCCACACCTCAAGACCACCTCAAGGTGGCCTTGGGGGTGGGTGACCCGAGATCACCCTAACAGGGTGCTCTCGGGTCTGCACACCCTTTGGGGCACCTCGAGGTGGCCCCCGGGGGTGGGTACCCCCTCGAGGCCCCCATTAGAATGTTAATATTTTTTTCTTCGCCTCCACGATGTTCGGGCGGGTTTCGAGTTCGTTTCGACTCCCGGATTGGCTCAAAAGATCGGTTTTTAAAAGGTTGCTCACTGGATTTTCTTCAATAGTTGCAAAATGGTTTAGTTTGCTAATCTCATGAGGAATTCTAATGTTGCGGTTACTTTACAAGATTATTGATGTGTATGTGTGTTATGGAAACGTCGACTAATTGCTATATGTCGATTTGTCTGGGTTGCACACATCGGTATTAGTATCATGCGATGGTATGTGTATATGTATATGTTGGATCGTCGTGATGAATGGCCGAGGATGTGAGAAGAGCGTTTTTCTTTCATTCATGTAATTTGTAAAAAGAAATGTAATATTATTTTGCGGGGCACATCCGGGTTGAGATTGTAGCCACCGTTGTATATTTTCTTTTACTGTTTTTGCTCCTAGGATAGACCCAAGGTGGGGTGCACAAACTTCCGGGTTCTCGAAGTGCCGAGTGGCCTACTCATTTTGTTGAGGGAGGTTGCTTCACTTCGGGAATTTGGCGGGTAGTTTGACGCATCCGTAGGGGTTTAGGGCGGGGTTTGGAAATTCATCACGACCGTGGAACCCGTCTTTCATTATGGGTTTAAATGAAATACGGAATTCCTAGTATATCTATTGTATTCATCTGTGATCTGGAATGTTTATAAATGCGTGCGACGAATGGCTATTTATATTTGAGATATATAATAAACGTTGCTTATGTTTTGCACCCGCGCTATCCAGCCCCCGCTCTGCCGTTAGTTAAGTAACCTAACGGTGCATGACGGGGCCTCATGGCAAATGCAGATGGCATAAGCGTACGTTCTATTTTCGTTTCTTTTCTGTGATGTTTATGAAACGTAAATGATGGGACAACATTAATGTGATTAATGTTAAGAAAAGAAACCTAAAGATTTTGTAGAATCAAACTATTTAAAATAGGCAACTCTAGTTTTTGCTTTGCATAGTGGTATTCCTTGATGAATATCTAACACCTCATTCGATGAGGAAAGGGCCGAGATCCCTTCACCGGGAGTGACCCCTTTAGCGAAGCACTCGATTGTTTTTATAGTTGATCTAACTTTTGCTTTGCATCGTGGTATTCATGAATATCCAGCACCTCATTCGATGAGGAAAGTGCCGAGATCCCTTCACCGGGAGTGACCTCTTTAGCGAAATTAGAAAGATACTACAAAACTATTCGACTTTTAAAACTGGAGCTTAAACCACTCTTTTCACTAGATTCTACAATGATATCAAGTTCAAAACGTTAAGGGTTTTAATAAAAACCATCTGTTGCTCTCCGCCATTTTAGGAAGCAGAGTACTTAGTATTTGTGCCACGTTTGTTGACTATAGTTAAGGCGTGGTGTATGGTAGCTAAGTGATGTCTTCCTACAAAGCATTTGATGCGATCGATTAGGACATTCGTATGACTTTTTTGACCATAGTTAAGGGTAATGCGGGTGGGTCTAAATCAATCACGAAATGGAGGGTAGAACTTGACTAGTGCTTATGATTTGTTGATCATAGTTAAGGTCATAAGTCACTAGGGGTAAAAATCATATCGGGAATTTCAAGAGTTGAAATTTGCAATGAGATTCCATACTTTTTGTATAATAGTTGGATCCCAATCCCACTATGAGTAAAAGTTACTTCCGGAAGAGTTTTGCACATTACAATTATCTAATCCAGTAGGTGTCTAGAAAGGTGTCAACGGGGTTATGCCTCTAGGAAAACGAGGTTTATTTTAATTAGGTCCGTGTGAAAGCACGGGGAACCTCCCTCGAAGTACCGACACTGGCCCGGCCGACCCGTTAGCGAACTTGTAGATTACAATTAATCCTTGCTAGTTCTCATTTTAAGGTTTGAAGGAAAATTTGATAAAAAGCAGTGGGAGACATCGATTAGATAAGATAAATAACCAATCTAATTATGCAAAAGCAATCGCTGAGTGTCTTCTTTTCTCTCTCCTAATGGCAGATACCTATGACGGGACTTATGCTTTTATTAGCAAGAATAAACTCACGGGACCGAATTACAAAGATTGGCTAAGGAACGTAAATATTGCCATGACCTATGATAAGGTCGGATACGTCCTGTGATTCTTCAGTTGCGGATAAAGAAATCCGCAAGACATGGGATATAGACTGTGCAACAGCCAAGTGCCTCGCGCTTGCTTCTATGAACAATGAACATCAGTAGCAGCACGAGAAGATGGATGTACAATGCATCTTTCTCCATACAAAGGAGTTGTATGGAGAGCAATCTCGTACTCTCCGATACGAGACATCTCGAAAGTTTTTTCGGATGCGGATGGCTGTTGGCACGTCTGTAGGTGACATGTACTGAAGATGATTGGACTTATCGAAGAACTTGAGGACCTGGGTTGGACCATGGTGAACGAACAATATATTGATATTGTTCTACAGTCCCTTCCCGCTGCCTTTACTCAGTTCATTGTAAACTTCAACATGCACAGCATGGAGAAGTCATTACCTAAACCCCTCAATTTGTTGTGGAGTGCAGAGAGTACGCTAAAGGTAGAGAAAACTCCCGCTCTGATTGCTGGGCCATCTTCCTCCTCCGTCCTGAAAGCCAAGGCCAAGGGAAAGAAGAAGAAGAATCAATCAAGCCGAGCGGCCGAGTGAAAAAGGCACCGGAAAAGGGCAAGATAGGGGCTGCTGCGACAGGAAGATGGGAATGCTTCCACTGCCACCATACTGGGCACTGGAAGAGAAACTGCGTTGGATACCTGGCCGGCCTCAAGAAGAAGAAGCATGGTGATGCTTCCACTTCAGGTGTGTTTGTAACAGAAAACTGTTTTTCAATTAATTCTGCTTCCTGGGTATTTGATACCGGGTCAGGATCTCACATCTGCAATTGTGTGCAGGGGCTGAGAATTAGCAGGTTTTTGAAGAAAGGTGATCACACTCTCCGGGTTTGGAATGGTTCCTCAGTAAATTCTACAGCAGTGGGGGAGTATCATCTTGGTTTGTTGTCGGGTTGTATATTGTTTTGAACCCATGTTATTTTGTACCTTCGATGTTATGTAATATTATATCTGTATCATTGTTGGACAATGCTGGATATAATTTTGTATTACAATCTAATGTTATGAACATTAACCTTAATCAAGAGTTGATTGGGTCTGGTACATTAAATAATGGGATATACGTCCTAAACCAGCACACAGTTTTTCATATACAACACACAAACAAAAGAAAGGTTTCAGACATAAATGAAGCTTTCATTTGGCATTGCAGACTTGGTCTTATTAACGAGACAAGACTAACCAAGCTACATAAAGATGGATATTTAAACCCGTTTGATATAAATCTTATGCGACTTGCCAGTCTTGTATCAAAGGTAAAATGACCAAAACTCCGTTTACTGGACACGGAGAAAGAGCTACTGAACTCTTAGGCCCCATACATAGTGATGTATGTGGACCAATGTCTACACATGCGAGAGGTGGTTTTTCATACTTCATAACTTTCACTGATGATTTCTCGAGATTCGGGCACGTGTTCTTGTTGAAACATAAGTCTGAAGCCTTCAAAAAATTCAAGGAGTATAAATTTGAAGTAGAAAAACAAACAGGCTTGAGTATCAAGAAACTTCGATCGGATTGATGAGGTGAGTATCTAAGCTCAGAGTTTCTAGATTTCCTAAAAGAGAATGGGATTCTCTCTCAGCTCACTCCTCCGCACACACCACAGCACAATGGTGTGTCAGAACACAGAAATCATACCCTATTAGATATGGTACGATCTATGATGAGTGATGCTGAGTTACCAATATCATTATGGGGGCACGCATTGGAGACTGCGATTTATCTACTGAATAGGGTTCCGACCAAAACCGTGTCTACCACTCCATATGAGATATGGTATGGGAAGAGGCCATCTCTTAAAAGGGTTAGGATATAGGGTTGTCCGGTTTTTGTGAAAAAACAGAATCCAGACAAACTCGATGCACGATCGGTTTTATGTAAATTTGTAGGATATCAAAACACTCGTATGGATATCTTTTCTACCACAAGGAGGAACAAAGTGTGTTTGTTTCTCAGTATGCCACATTTCTAGAAAATGAATTTTTTACAATTAATACTGTTGGCAATACGGTAGAACTGGAAGAAATTCCCGATACACAAACAATTACTGATGATTTGGTTGAAACTGAGGTTTCAGTAGAACCTGATGAACCTCAGCCACTACGTAGATCTAGTAGGTGTCACGACCCAAATGTGGCACATGACCGACACTTAAATCACGTGACATCTAAAGACATCGACGCAATCTAAGTAAGCCGAAACCCGGAATCTAAACCCTTTTTCAAAATATTGGAGGTGAGGTTTAATTAATCATCCGATAAAATCAATTTAAAATAACATATAGATTTAATTACGTATGTTGAAAATCATTTATGACGTTTTGAAACTTGACATCACCTCCTTTACATTTTTATAAAAACATGATACAACATAATAATAAAATAGCATCCTAACGGAAGTTAGTCTCCACGTCCAACGATGGAGTAACCAACAATCCAAATTAGCAATCGACTCCAAAGAGTACGATATCACTATACATAAACTTTAATTCTTTCTTCTAAGTCCATAATATACCACTTCTAAGTTGATGGAGTTTCCACTAGATACAAGAATATATGAATAAGTAAGAGTGAGTATGATACGATAATAACCCACTTACCAATCAATCCTTGAAAAGAATGTGTGCCCAAGCCGCTGATAATCCAAGCGGTAAAACCTGCAAGAAACTGTGGCACAACGGGGATGAGTTGCCAACTCAATGAATAAAAGTACATCTAAAGGTAGAAATCGAAATGCATGACGATACCTAGGTCATAAGTATAGTCTTACCATAATCTGTACCAATATACTATATAATATGCATATGTGTAATACTAGCTATCATGCAATCCCTAGTATAATATCTCAATATCATATGAGTCAAAATCATGAATCTATAATCCGTATTGGAATTCTCTTTTTGTCTGTGAATATCTGTACAAATATATGCAGGTACTGTCCCCCGGATCAGCCCTAGTGGAATCCAATAAATAATATCTAACTGTGTACCTCATAATAATGATCATATCAATATACATATAGATGTCCAGCATCAACATCGAAATCCGAAATCTCTCGTGTCCAGCATCGACACGTAAATGAAGATACCGTCGACACCATCTCAACAGATGATCGCCACCCAATATCCTGGCTACAATCAGTATCATCTGGATATCTGCCGTGCCCAATCGAATCCCGGTCAGTATCCCTTAGATATCTGCCATGCTCATCTCAATCTCCGGTATTAATTAACCTCGTTAGGCTCCCCGCCTAAACTGAAGCTATCCTGCCCCTCGGCCCCGAACCGGGTCCACCATGTATCCAACTGTATGCCCACTAACTCAGTCTGGATAACTTGTAAATCCATAACCGTATGACCCCCAACTCGGTTCGGAATGAAATCAGAAAACACAAAACTCATGGTGGACGTTTAATTCATCATATCAAAATATCAGGTAAGGAATAAGAATACTTGCATAGATTATACTAATGATATATTATATATATACATATATAACAATGTCCCATACCATCGATATAAATCATCTGGAGTAAAATATCTAGAAAATCCATAAGAATCAAATACAGAATCTATAGTACTAATATTCGTAATTTACAACGGAATAAGAAAAGACTACGTAATTATATCACATAATTATAGATTTCAATTCTACCGTGTCATGGTACTACTAATGATGTATAGTGTAACATACGCGTCTGTGCTCATGCAACATGGCAATCATTAGTATTTGTTCAAGTGTTCTACGGTGTAACAACCTAATTATTTTAATACATATATAACATCACGGTTCTACAGTGACATGGCAGTACCAATGAGGTGTAGTATAACATACATTCATGTGCTGGTGCAGCATAGTACTCATTGGTAGTTGTGCAGTGTTCTATCAGAGTGTGCGTAACGCAGAAACATATACTATAGATAATATAATGCAAACATGTAATGTAATCTAAACGTAACTATTGCAATTACTTGCTATGAGCTATACCATTATCTTTAGAAATGATCGAAACGCTAAGTTTGAAATAAGGAAGCTGCCCTAGATTTAAAATAGATATCTGTTTTAGAAACTGGCACGCATCCCAGTATTTATATTTAAAAGACAAACGAATCGTAGTTTTAAAAGAATATATCTCACACTAGTATTACTTCCTAAAACAGAATATAATCTGACTCCACGAGTCAAAGGATAAATTGGTCGTTATTCGGCATACAAAGTTCATCATTTTCCAATACATATAAATCCGTGTATTATATCTCATCATATCACTGTATCTGTATCATCTCAAGTCTAGCGTGATCCCTCGTACAAATCCATCAAACTATATCCATATTGTATAACTGTATCTGTATCATCACAAGTATGGCATGATCCCTCATACAAATCCACCAAACCAAATCCATATCGTATCACTGTATCTCATCTATAACTATGCATGAAACTGTATGAAATTGAAAGACATACTAGATGCGATACTATATAAATATCTTGAATAAATACTAAACTAATTAGTTCTCATAATACTATTTGTATGGTTGTGGGGGTGCTATACGCCATCCACCCGACTTCCCCAGTAGATGTAAATCTACTCACCAACTTAGAAGCTCGCTGAATCCACGCTGCTACATCTCCCACTCCGTCTCGGAATCCTCGAATCTTACCTATATTCATATTTAAATCCCATAGAAGTAAATATCATATCGAAAACCAAAACAACAAGCTAAACGCCCGTATCTTAGAACCTACAACACACTTAACCCAAACATGACAACAAAGCGCTGTTGTTAACGTATAAACGTCAACGGTTCAGCTGAAACATCAAAATAAGAAAACCCCGTATCGTAAATATCTGAAATTTGATAAACCATTTCTAAAACGTTCCCAAATTTTATTGTGTAAACATTTAAACTGTAAGTCCACGGTAGCGCCCCGGCCGTCTAATAGACGCCAAATGCGGAACAAAAACTTTTACAACTGGCGCTATCGCGTACTATAACCCGGATCTGCCATTAAAGCTAAACTAACAAACTACACAGTGGGTAGAAGAGTTATACCGAACGATCTGAGTCCTTCGGTCTTCAACCATCATCCCACGCTTTGTTGCGGCTGCTCTGATCTCTTGAATCTTCAGTCTTCTCGTCCAGATGGCACCACGTTGACGGATCTTTAAACGGGCTCCCGCCTCTGAACCGAGGCAACTCGATTGTCAAGTTTTCTAAAAGAGACGACCAAGATGATGTAGAGAATGAGTAGAACACTTTGTCTCGTTATGTCCAAAGCTATGGACGAACGGTTAATGAAGTTGCCTTTTGGATCGGGTGGAAATGTGAAATGAGTATGCTTAATTTCCATGAACCAAATAACTATATCTTATTTCTAGCAACCATGATCTTCCACCAAGGGGTGGCAGGCCACTAAATAGGCAAGGGGGGTGAGTGTAGGAGGAGGGATGGTGACCATAAAGATAAAGCTTATCAATGACTCACTTAAACACCTAGTATGAACACATTAATGTAAAGAATGACTCATTAACCTTAGTCACCCTTTCATTAATGCACCATTAATGAACAAATGAGTCACAAGCCACCTCATCATCCTAGTCATCATCTAGAAGCTTCCACATTCATCTCAAGAAAAGATAAATCCGCATTTAACCGAATGTTAAATACGGCTGATAGAAAACTGGAAACTGGCAACTTCCAAAAGTGATTTTGAAACGAATTTCAGGATAACCCCGTAATGGTATAAACATACCCGCATTTGTATTACGACCGAATACAAATGCATCCGGGACAAAGATATTATATCTACACTGTATAATACTCGGATCCGGCTTAAACCAAAGACGACCAGTATTATCTGCCCGAAATATGACACGTACGAAAACGCACGTGCATTTTCCGAACCTTGCCATAAAACCATACAGCCTCTACAACGTTTCGCCCGAACTTGGGAAAGTGTCTGTGGGGGATTCTAATGAATCATCAACACAATGGCACTGTGTATAACCTCTAGCACGTCAGAGGTACAAGTTGTACGTAACGGTTGCCTATGTATTGATTGGAAGGGAAGATGACGAGCGAACTCATCCATAAACCCTACAGAGCCTAAAAGTGACAATATACATACAGTCACGTCCGTTCGTCTATGAGTATCGCATACCGGCCTAGGGGCTGGTAACGTTAGACCCCCAATAGCAGTATAAGTCGTGTCAGAGAGTGGCCCAGAACACCCTGAGATACTACTGGAGTACCTACCAGTAAATCTCCTGCCTCGGCCGAGGGCTTTGTGTAATGGCTCTCCTAGACACAGCGCGATCTCACCTCCAATACCGGGAGAGACGAATCCCCTGCCGATCCGGTCACTTGCCTCCATGTGGCTCGGGACTGTACCCAAAAAAGACCTGTTTGTATGACTCCTTTGAGCCGTGGTAGGGTAGAAATCAAAGCAGAGTGGGAACTCACACGAGACAAATAACGACCTCAGGTCGATGAACTAACCTATACACATGTCACCAGAGAACTGCTATCTGACGATATGTATAATACCAACTAGCATGTTCCTGGCGAGTCCTGTCCGGTGTACTCATAACCTAATGAGCACCTGTATACATCTTAGGTGATCTTACTGACACCAATGGCTTGTGAGACCGGCCATCACCCCTCGTCGGGGTCTCGACTGTATACACTAGTCTACTCTAGAGTATCGATGCCCTGTCTCGAAACTGCCACGACTTGGGACACTTTAAGGATGTGCTTACAGACCCCAGCTCCCACGTATATGATCGCCATCATACTGCTGGTAGTCAAGCAAGAATCCTGTGGGCTTTATCATCATGCAATAATGAACTAAAGCATGTATACGATGATAAAGACAAACCAGATAGCAAACTATCATCTCGAGCAAGAATGTCATATCGGTATAGGTCCTGCCTCAATCATTGCAATCACGTACCTGCGATCCAATAATTGACTTTGAGGGCACTATCTCCAACAATCTCCCACTTGCACTTAAGGCTAATTATTGCGATGTCGCATACTCACAGCCCGTGTGATACCGAACTGTCACGACCCAAAATTGGCCCGTGACGGCCTTAATACTACGCAACGCCCAAAGACGTAACGCAGTAAAAGAAAGCCAAAACCCAGAAATCTAAACCATAAAACGGAAAAGATAATATAAGTTTTTGAAACATTTGAAATCGCAACCCAAATTCTTTAAAAAGCCCCACTTTCTTTCTTTAAAATTTTGGCAACACCCCCTTTTTGTAAAAACTAGCCAAGATGAATACAACACAAATATACGACGTCGTAGCGAAGAAATAAAGAAAATGGAAAGAAAGCTGTATATACAAGACAACAAATCCACAATTAATATACAATAACGTCCTCACCAAGTCTCTAAGTCAACAACATAATAATAGATGGAGAGTACAAGATACAACGAATGTACAATATGAAATACAGATAATCATCTAACCCACCTAAGCAAAACAGTACACTGTGAGCCGATACGATATCTGTAGCAAAATATGATAGATGTATACTGAATAGCGGAATAGCCTGCCTCGACTACTCTGGGGAACAACTTGAAACACCTGTGGCACAACGGGGGTGAGTTGCCAACTCGTGAATAGTAGATAATATATGCAGGTAATCGCAGGAATGTATGTACATCATGAATCTAAGATATGCGATTACAGTAATAACATGTCATGCAAATGCTGAATAATGGAAAGTACACTAGCAGGTACAATCAATATGTAAAGCAATAATAACATGACAATAGTGTGCAATAACTCTGCAATAGGGATATGAGAAGGCAAATATGCAGCTATCATGAAGGGTACACTAACAGGTACTCCTAAAACATGGAACAGTGCATAAATGAAAAGGTACGAGGTATGGAGTGAAATATGTCATCCACGGAATCCTGTCATCGTGCTAGGATCATAATCCATCAAGACACTCAAATCCCAATTCCTCAAATCAGCCCCCACATTGGGCTCTCACATCATATAAGTCTCACATCTCCTCAATGTACAATATCGAGGAATCTCCTATATCCCGAATGTACAAATCAGTAATCACATAGGTATGTCCCGTATCCAATCTCAATGAATCACCTAATATCCCAAGTCAAATCTCAAATAAGAATCTAACATCCTAAAGGTATATATATACAGAAATAAATATGATGGGGGCAATACACATATATTAGCGTCCCATTCCACTAATATTGGTGTAAGGGTATATATAACAATGGTTAAATCCCCTGTTATATATACAAAGGTGTTAAAGAAATATCATGAAAACCATGTGCCAAGTATCGACACAGAAATCCTGATCACGTATCATACGCTATCCCGAAAGCACAAGTACCAAGCTCTGACCCTCACCTTTCGACGTATGCATACGTACATGACTCCCAACGGTATCTCCATGATTCCCGCCGAGTCATCAGTACTGTCACCGATAGGTACTCGCCCGCCTCCAGGCTCAATCGGCAACATCCATCGATCTTCTTACCGAGGGGAACCATACCGGGCCCCACCATGTACCCTCATACGGCAACCACACCTCGTATGGAGTATATAATCCGAACCGATAAATCTCATGGTGGCTGCGTAAATATCATATCAAGGAAACCGGGTTTTTCAATGTATGCATAGTTTCATGAACTCCCGCGGTTCCCAAATCCAGAAAACATCATGTAAAATCCAAATAAACAATGCGCAAATCTAGGAATAAATATATGTGATATATCTGAATGCGAGTATATAAATGAAAATATGTAGCTGAAACCTGATGTATGCGAAATCAATAAGGTACAGCTAAATATAGGTGTCTCCCTATAAGTAAAAGATGTCGTATACCCCCTGGGTATAAGTAAAATATGTGCAAGGTATACCTGTAGCTGTATCCCAAGGTGTAGATGTACCTATCACTAATAGTAAGATACACTATAGGTATACCGATAAGTTAGATGTCAAGTATGATAAGCAATAAAGTAACTATAAGGGGTTGTGTGTGACATGGCAATTATTGACGGTGTGTGTGTAGCATACAATCCATGCTCGTGCAACATGAACCGTCAATAATATGTGCAGTGTCCTACGGCTGCTAGTCACAGTACAACTATATCAAGGAAATATGGTAAAAGCGCAATTCTAACAATGACGTAGAATATGCGACAGGTATTTGAATCCTAGCCCAGACGCATAACGCCATGCGGGCGATTCCTCTGTAGATGTTAAATCTACCCACCTACGCTCCGCGCTAGGTGAATCCTACCATCTGCTCCCCCTGTAGCAGTGCCCGTAGTCCCTGCCTGCAACCTGCAATTAAGACATGGAAATCATAAATAAGCCAAATATCTCGCAAAACGCGATATCGAACCCAAACGAGAAACTCGCGTCGCGAACTAAACGCGCGTGTGCACGAAACGCTAAAACGTGTGTGTACGCGTCTAAAACCATCGCGACACGCCGCGATACACTGGATTACAGAACTCACTCACGTATCGTGCGTATAACACAACGGACACAAAAACGATATATAGTCCCAGATTTTCCTACAGGCCAAATATTACAAAACTAGACATGCCAAAACACTACAATACACAGCAGAGTACCCTACCCAAAACCCCAAGACCCCAGACCCCTACATGGCCGCAAATTGCGGCCAAAAGCATTAAATCTGCGGCCATGGTGTTGAATTTGGGGGTCGTGTTCTGGTTATGGTATCTAGACCTAGTGAGCATGCCCCTGTTTTCTCAATTTTGTTCTGAAGGATCCGGGTCAAAAGCAGATTACAAAAATGCTAATATATCGCATTAAAATGCCAATTTTGCACAAAACACAACCCTAAGGTATTTTAGTGAAATCTGGGGTTAAACTCAGTTAAGGTGACCCTAATAACACTTAAATAGGTAGGGTTTACCAACACATTCATCAATATATCAAATTTCCTCACAAATCACCATAATTAGCACTAAACTAGCTAATTGACACTAATCGAAGCTAATCGATGCACAACTAAAGCAACTAGGGGATTGGGTTAAGAAATATACCCTGTAGAATCCTAGAGAGCAGGTGAAGAAGAAGATGAGGGGTTGCTACTGCTGCCGGGGCTCCTGCTGCTGCCATGGCTGATGCTGTTGCTGCTACAGCTGCTTGCTGCTGATGCTGATGTTGTTTCTGTTGCTGATGTTCTTGTTGCTGCCACTGCTGCTTGCTCCTGGGGCTGCTGCTGCTACTGCTGTTGCTGGAGCTGAAGCAGGTAAGTGTGTGTGTGTGTTTTGTGAGAGAATGAGAGGATGAGTGAAAAGAGAAGTGATAATGAGAGACAAAGTCAAAACCCTTACTCTCTCTCTTCATTTAATGAAGCATGGCAAAGCCATCATGCCCCATTCTCACTCTCTCTCTCTCTCTCACCAAGGTCAACACAAGAACAATCATTTTGAATTTGAAACCCCATTTAAATCCATTTTTCTTTTTAAGAACAACTATGAACTATTAAACCCAAAACACTTAATAATTAACACTAGATTAAGAAATGGTTAAACTCCAAGTTAACACCCTAGTTAACATGCACAAGTGTGTGCAAGCCTAGGAAAAATCTAATAAAATTCTCAATAAATAGGATAAAATATTTAAAAACCAAATTGGTAAACTTTTTAATAAAAACTATATATTAAAATATAATTAGCCACAAAACAGATTCTAAGGTGTTATAATCTCCCCCCCTTAAAAGAAATTCGTCCCCGAATTTAAAAATATACCGATACGCGTACCTTCGAAGAGAAGATTACAACTCTCAAATCTCGCTCGCAGCCTCCCAAGTGATTACCTCACTATACGGCTACGCCCAAGAAAACCCTTCACAGATGGCAAGACCCTTGACCGACGTTTCTCCACCTGCCGAGCCATTAACACAATTGGCTGCTGGTGAACGAAAGATCTCTCCCAAGCCAAATGGTCTGGTGCCAAATCATGTGAGAAAGGTCATGAAGGTAATTTTAAAGTATGATCACAAGGAATACGGGGTGAAAATCCAATAATCTGGGCGGAAGTGCTAAATTAAGGGCAACGAAACTAACTCGCTTATAGGATCTCAGAAGGACCAAAATTCTGGGATAAACTTCCCAAAATCCAACACGTCATTCACCGGAAAAATCTGCAGGAATACATGATTTGCCACTGCGCACTTAAGTCTACGACCAACACAGTCGGCATAAGACCTCTATTTGCGCTGGGCTACTCTCATCCTGACCTAAACAACCGGATCATCTCCGAAGTCTCAAGACACAGCTGGGGTCCAAAATCCTACTTACGCAGAGTCAGAAAAACAACAGACTGGTGATCGACACGACCTAACCTCTAAACCTAAAGGTGGCCAATTGGAGTGCCTCCTGATAACGGCTATCGAAGGAGAACCCTAACGATGGCGAGCGACGATCCCCAACTGCTGACGACAACTAACACAAACACACAGCTTAACAAAGAACAACTGAGCAAACTGAGTATAACCGGACGACAAGAATCCGAATGGAGTCACACCCTGACTAAACCGGGGTAGAAACCATAACGAAATTCATGGAGATCTGCTCCCACTCCTACATCGGAACGGTTAAAGGTTGCAACTCTCCGGCCGGCCTCAGATGCTCGACCCAAACACAAAAGACAGACACCTTGAAATGAAACCTGAAACCTCTCTTTACATCCCTGTTCACCCGTAACTATCTCGTAAGTCACGTCAATGTTGGTGGAACTTGAATGAATAGAGAGAGTTGACAGATGTGCATGTGCTAGGATTACACGTCTCTACCTGATAACATCAGGTACACCCACGTGTCCCTAACCTAGCACACCGTGTCACAAATCAAGGACTCCGAATCATTACCCAGCCGAGTATGCTCAAGTATCTCTGACGAACGAGCATCGGCGGTTAGTGTCTCGCGAAAGCGATTTAAGGATAGTGGTCGGGCGCGGACATGAGCAAGCTGTCCCCTCCGTAGAGACGAACTTAAGCTGTACTCAACGATCACACAAGAACTGTAAATCTGCAGAAGACTATCACAACAATCAAAATCCGCTGCAGGAAGATGTACGTTAAGCTCTGGTGGTCCGTGGAAAATCTGACACGACTCACGGACAAGTAGTGTCTCCAAATCTCCAACGCAAAACCACCGCGGCCATCTCCAGATCATGAGTGGAATATCCTCCTCGTACTTCCTCCAAAAGTAGGGAAGCAAAAGTGATAACTCTATAGTGTCACCTCAGTACACACTCGAGCCCACTCAAGAAACATTACAGTTAAACAACAAAGTTGCCCGAACCAAAAGCAAAGAAAGAACTAATGCAGTTGTTAACTGAGTCTTCAACTGCCGAAAACTCCGCACACATGCCTCAGTCCACAGAAAAGAAACCTCCCTTCCGGTCCATTCAGTCGACGGTGCAGTACCACTCTAGCAATCCTGCACGAAACGGCGGTAAGAACCTGCTAAGCCCAAAAATCTGCGGACCTCCATCCTGCACACAAGTCTGGACCTAAGCTGTACAACCACGATCTCTCTCGGAACCATACGAAATCGTCTCCCGTGACTACAAGACCTAGGAGTCAACACAAAACAAGCCTGAAGAAACACTCCGAGAATTTAGCAAACTGCTGGGGCTCTCCCAGTATCTGCATAACAAATCCTCAAGTGCTACTCCTGTTCCTCAAGACACATTAAATAGACCAGAATGTCGTAAATAACACAACAATAACTGGTCGAGGAACGGCCTGAAGAAATCTGGTTCATCACATCTACGAATGCTGCTAGGGCATCAGTGAATCCAACGACTCACAAAAACACACAAAGCCCGTCGCACGAATAAGGCAGTCTTCGGAATGCCATCACCCCGAATCCGCAATAATGATGACCTGATCCCAAACAAACTTAGAAGATGTTCGCACTTTGGAGCTGATCGAAGAAATCGTCACGGCGAGGTGAAGGATACCTATCCGCACCGTAAGCCGGTTCACTTAACGATCTGTCGATACGCAACCTTAAACTGCCATCTTTCTCCTTGACGAACAGAAATAGGAGCTTCCAAAAGCAAAACACTCAGACGCACAAAACTCCCCAAACCACAATTCTGCAGCTGATCCTTAAGCTCCCTATGCTTCGCCGGCTCATCCGGAACAACGTCGGAAAACTCTCGAACGAAAGGAACACCGGTCCAACAAACCCTCTGTGGCTATGGTATCCCGAATGAACGCAAAGAATCCAAGACATCTCCTCAGAAGCCGACTAGCGGAAAAAGGCTGAATTCAAGCTGTGAGAGGCGACACAACTATGCACCTGCACAACAAGAACTGACTTACCAGAAAAACAAACCTGACTGTTTCCTCACGGTAGCCCACAGACGCCTAACACGTAACTAAACAGTCTGTGCCCAGGAGATCGTCAGATCCAACATCTCTAGAAGGATCAAAACGACGGACGAATCTCTATCTCCTATCCGATTGGCACACAACTGAATACGTGTCGCGTAACAAAAGAATCACTGACAGAAGTTAACACAACTACGACTAATCTACCCAACCACGGCACAAGCATGAAAAAAAAACGAATACATCAAAAGAACATGCGAAATAAGGATACCTGAAACTCCACATTGGACGCCTGCGCGTCCCGATGAGTAGAAGCAAACTCCTGTGTCTGCCCTCTACCCGCAACTGGATGAACTCCTCTGGTAGACTGAGCCCTCTGAGCGAACCTTCCACGTCCACGGCCTCTCTGAAAACGATCCTGACGAGGTGCTAAGGAACAATCCCTGATGAAGTGCTGAAGGCTCCAGCATCGAAAACATCCACGTGGTGACTGCTGACCATCCTGGGGATGAGGGCCGAACGGCTGTCCTCATCCTAAGCCTCTGCTACTCCCGCGATGGCCACGAAATCTGTCTCGATGAACAAACCTCTGTCTCTGGGCTAGTACGCTGGTACGAGTCCTCCACCGTCCAGAAACTCTTTGAGCCTCTGGAATATACGCCTCGTCAACTGGAGTTGCAACCACTAGTGCTATGTAGGTGACGGACTGCTGCATGCTGATCGTAAGTGACAACTGAGTAACAGGGGTGACAACCTCCTGTCGTAGCTCCCGAACGACATCAACCAATGAACTCATCGTCTGGCGGAAGTCCTGCATCTCTGCCAAAAGTCTATCAATAGTGTATGTCGTAGGCTGATCCGTCTGCACCTGTGCAACTAGAGTGCCATCCTGGTCAGTACTCGTCTCACCCGAGCCAACTCTGACCTCGGCCCTCGCTGCATCACTCTGAGTCCCCATAGTCATCGGCGGCAAGGCTAAGCAAAATAGATATAAGATTCGATGAGAATAAGGAATCGAATCTCAAGGATATGAATCATCAAGGAAGTAATTTCAAGAAAATTGTACTTAGGTCACTTAAGGCGAAGTACCGCATCGTGGGTATGCTGCAGACATACACACACTACGTTACTCTGCTTAAGCTACCTACTCCATCATACTAAGGTCATCTTACACTCCGAAAGTTAAAACCTAGCGCTTTGATACCAACTTTGTCACGACCCAAAATTGGCCCGTGACGTCCCTAATACTACGCAACGCCCAAAGACGTAACGCAGTAAAAGAAAGCCAAAACCCAGAAATCTAAACCATAAAAATACGGAAAAGATAATATAATTTTTTGAAACATTTGAAATCGCAACCCAAATTCTTTAAAAAGTCCCACTTTCTTTCTTTAAAATTTTGGCAACACCCCATTTTTGTAAAAACTAGCCAAGATGAATACAACACAAATATACGACGCCGTAGCGAAGAAATAAAGACAATGGAAAGAAAGCTGTATATACAAGACAACAAATCCATAATTAATATACAATAACGTCCTCACCAAGTCTCTAAGTCAACAACATAATAGTAGATGGTGAGTACAAGATACAACGAATGTACAATATGAAATACAGTTAATCATCTAACCCACCTAAGCAAAACAGTACACTGTGAGCCGATACGATATCTGTAGCAAAATATGATAGATGGATACTGAATAGCGGAATAGCCTGCCTCGACTACTCTGGGGAACAACCTGAAACACCTGTGGCACAACGGGGGTGAGTTGCCAACTCGTGAATAGTAGATAACATATGTAGGTAATCGCAGGAATGTACGTACAGCATGAATCTAAGATATGCGATTACAGTAATAATATGTCATGCAAATGCTGAATAATGGAAAGTACACTAGCAGGTATAATCAATATGTAAAGCAATAATAACATGACAATAGTGTGCAATAACTATGCAATAGGGATATGAGAAGGCAAATATGCAGCTATCATGAAGGGTACACTAACAGGTACTCCTAAAACATAGAACAGTGCATAAGTGAAAAGGTACGAGGTATGGAGTGAAATATGTCATCCATGGAATCCTGTCATCGTGGTAGGATCATAATCCATCAAGACACTTAAATCCCAATTCCTTAAATCAGCCCCCACATTGGGCTCTCACATCATATAAGTCTCACATCTCCTCAATGTACAATATCGAGTAATCTCCTATATCCCAAATGTATAAATCAGTAATCACATAGGTATGTCCCGTATCCAATCTCAATGAATCACCTAATATCCCAAGTCAAATCTCAAATAAGAATCTAACATCCTAAAGGTATATATATACAGAAATAAATATGATGGGGGCAATACACATATATTAGCATCCCATTCCACTAATATTGGTGTAAGGGTATATATAACAACGACTAAATCCCCTGTTATATATACAAAGGTGTTAAAGAAATATCATGAAAACCATGTGCCAAGCATCGACACAGAAATCCTGATCACGTATCATACGCTATCCCGAAAGCACGAGTGCCTAGCTCTGACCCTCGCCTTTCGACGTATGCATACGTACATGACTCCCAACGGTATCTCCATGATCCCCGTCGAGTCATCAGTACTGTCACCGGTAGGTACTCGCCCGCCTCCAGGCTCAATCGGCAACATCCATCGATCTTCTTGCCGAGGGGAACCATACCGGGCCCCACCATGTACCCTCATACGGCAACCACACCTCGTATGGAGTATATAATCCGAACCGATAAATCTCATGGTGGCTGCGTAAATATCATATCAAGGAAACTGGGTTTTTCAATGTATGCATAGTTTTATGAACTCCCGCGGTTCCCAAATCCATAAAACATCATGTAAAATCCAAATAAATAATGCGCAAATCTAGGAATAAATATATGCGATATATCTGAATGCGAGCATATAAATGAAAATATGTAGCTGAAACCAGATGTATACGAAATCAATAAGGTACAGCTAAGTATAGGTGTCTACCTATAAGTAAAAGATGGCATATACCCCCTGGGTATAAGTAAAATATGTGCAAGGTATACCTGTAGCTGTATCCCAAGGTGTAGATGTACCTATCACTAATAGTAAGATACACTATAGGGATACCGATAAGTTAGATGTCAAGTATGATAAGCAATAAAATATCTATAAGGGGTTGTGTGTGACATGGCAATTATTGACGGTGTGTGTGTAGCATACAATCCGTGCTCGTGCAACATGAACCGTCAATAATATGTGCAGTGTCCTACGGCTGCTAGTCACAGTACAACTATATCAAGGAAATAAGGTAAAGGCGCAATTTTAACAATGACGTAGAATATGCGACAGGTATTTGAATCCTAGCCCAAACGCATAACGCCATGCGGGCGATTCCCCTGTAGATGTTAAATCTACTCACCTACGCTCCACGCTAGGTGAATCCTACCATCTGCTCCCCATGTAGCAGTGTCCGTAGTCCCTGCCTGCAACCTGCAATTAAGACATGGAAATCATAAATAAGCCAAATATCTCGCAAAACGCGATATCGAACCCAAACGAGAAACTCGCGTCGCGAACTAAACGCGCGTGTGCACGATACGCTAAAACGTGTGCGTGCGCGTCTAAAACCATCGCGACACGCCGCGATACACTGGATCACAGAACCCACTCACGTATCGTGCGTATCGCGCAAACACAACAGACACAAAAACGATATATAGTCCCAGATTTTCCTACAGGCCAAATATTACAAAACTAGACATGCAAAAACACTACAATACACAACAGAGTACCCTACCCAAAACCCTAAGACCCCAGACCCCTACATGGCCGCAAATTGCGGCCAAAAGCATTAAATCTGCGGCCATGGTGTTGAATTTGGGGCTCGTATTCTGGTTATGGTATCTAGACCTAGTGAGCATGCCCCAGTTTTCTCAATTTTGTTTTGAAGGATCCGGGTCAAAAGAAGATTACAAAAATGCTAATATATCGCATTAAAACGCCAATTTTGCACAAAACACAACCCTATGGTATTTTAGTGAAATCTGGGGTTAAACTCAGTTAAGGTGACCCTAATAACACCTAAATAGGTAGGGTTTACCAACACATTCCTCAATATATCAAATTTCCTCACAAATCACCATAATTAGTACTAAACTAGATAATTAGCACTAATCGAAGCTAATCGATGCACAACTAAAGCAACTAGGGGATTGGGTTAAGAAGTATACCCTGTAGAACCCTAGAGAGCAGGTGAAGATGAAGATGAGGGGTTGCTACTGCTGCTGGGGCTCCTACTGCTGCCAAGGCTGATGCTGTTGCTGCTACAGCTGCTTGCTGCTGTTGCTGCTACAGCTGCTTGCTGCTGATGCTGATGTTGTTTCTGTTGCTGATGTTGTTGTTGCTGCCACTGCTGCTTGCTCCTGGGGCTGCTGCTGCTCCTGCTGTTGCTGGAGTTGAAGCAGGTAAGTGTGTGTGTGTGTTTTGTGAGAGAATGAGAGGATGAGTGAAAAGAGAAGTGATAATGAGAGACAAAGTCAAAACCCCTACTCTCTCTCTTCATTTAATGAAGCATGGCAAAGCCATCATGCCCCATTCTCACTCTCTCTCTCTCTCTCTCACCAAGGTCAACACAATAACAATCATTTTAAATTTGAAACCCTATTTAAATCCATTATTCTTTTTAAGAACAACCATGAACTATTAAACCCAAAACACTTAATAATTAACACTAGATTAAGAAATGTTTAAACTCCAAGTTAACACCCTAGTTAATATGCACAAGTGTGTGCAAGCCTAGGAAAAATCTAATAAAATACTCAATAAATAGGATAAAATATTTAAAAACCAAATTGGTAAACTTTTTAATAAAAACTATATATTAAAATATAATTAGCCACAAAACACATTCTAAGGTGTTATAATCTCCCCCTTAAAAGAAATTCGTCCCCGAATTTAAAAATATACCGATATGCGTACCTTCGAAGAGAAGATTACAACTCTCAAATCTCGCTCGCAGCCTTCCAAGTGATTACCTCACTATACGGCTACGCCCAAGAAAACCCTTCACAGATGGCAATACCCTTGACCGACGTTTCTCCACCTGCCGAGCCATTAACACAATTGGCTGCTGGTGAACGAAAGATCGCGCCCAAGCCAAATGGTCTGGTGCCAAATCATGTGAGAAAGGTCATGAAGGTAATTGTAAAGTATGATCACAAGGAATACGGGGTGAAAATCCAATAATCTAGGCGGAAGTGCCAAATTAAGGGCAACGAAACTAACTCGCTTATAGGATCTCAGAAGGACCAAAATTCTGGGATAAACTTCCCAAAATCCAACACGTCATTCACCGGAAAAATCCGCAGGAATACATGATTTGCCACTACGCACTTAAGTCTACGACCAACACAGTCGGCATAAGACCTCTATTTGCGCTTGGCTACTCTCATCCTGACCTGAACAACCGGATCATCTCCGAAGTCTCAAGACACAGCTAGGGTCCAAAATCCTACTTACGCAGAGGCAGAAAAACAACAGACTGGTGATCGACACGACCTAACCTCTAAACCTAAAGGTGGCCAATTGGAGTGTCTCCTGATAACGGCTATCGAAGGAGAACCCTAACGATGGCGAGTGACGATCCCCAACTGCTGACGACAACTAACACAAACACACAGCTTAAAAAAGGACAACTGAGCAAACTGAGTATAATCGGACGACAAGAATCCGGTTAAAGTATCCATATTTGGAAACTACCCAAATCTAGGTCTAAAACCATAGATCTAGTAACTAGAATGTCTGATATTAAATCCATATCCTTTGCGGAGAAACAACTGTGTGACGACCAAAGTACAACCGATCGTAGTATATGAATTTTACTCCCTACCCAGTGTATGTCATCCAAATACCATGACATCACACCCTACTACATTCTTAATAGATCCATCCCCTATTTTGATGAAGTCAAACCCATGACTGTCATATAAAAATTAGATGATCTTATCTCCGATATATTTGCTCAAGCCTATAAATAGATATAAGATACTTGCCCACTATGCTTCCACTGCTCCCACTGACTACGACAACCCTCTGGCAGAATAATATCTACGTGTACTTCTAAAACTAGTTTAGAACGACGCTATACATATCCTCCTGCCGGGTCTCATAGTCTGGAACAACAGTAGTGTCAAGTCTGGGTAAACAAGAACCTCCCTGTCACCGTCCTTGAGGCTACCTGAGTACCTCTCGGGTGTCTGAGGTTACCCACCATATCTGCGGAGTGGATAATGGAATGTCAAACCTGATTGAATATATAGGTCCTATAAAATTTTCCGTAATCGTTTGCGGTTCTGGAATCTCTTCCAGTTCTACCATACTCCCACTACTGTTTTCTGAAAAAGTCCATTTTAATAAAACTGTGGCGAGTCAAGAACAATATCACTAATGACCTTCTAGATGGTAGAAATGTCAACCCTCGTCAAAGCCAGGGTCAACCCATAAACTGCCATTACAGAAACGTGCCTTGATTTATCCAGTGTCTGGTTTTAAGAATAAGCTGGACAACTCCCCGTATCTTAACATCGTTAAGATATGAACCATTCTATATACAATATAGAAATAGAGGCACTAATTTAATTGGAACCAGATTCAAATTATGCAGCTGTCTCCAGTGCATATCAACTTAATGGAGAGAGGCTAATCAGCATTACTCAACTTAGGAATGCATCCAATTATGAGTAACCTGAAATAGAAACAAGTTTCTCAAAACCAATACTATCATCTGAATACTAATCACAAGAATCTACATCTTCAATCTCTTTGAATAAGCCCGATACTTGTGATACCTGGTTTTCTACTTTATTCTTATACCCACTACTTCTCAAAACTTAGACATTGTATTTCTACGAAACACTTGTCTAAAAACTAGAGAAGTCATAAGTAAATAGAACATAGTACGAGGACCTACCCCTTTGTCCTGATGGACACTAGACAACATACAATACTCTGTATAAGTCCGCTGGGTTGAATAACTCAAAACTTGTGCATCGTAGGTTGAAAACTATACTTATGGTTAAGAACTACTCCGTTGTTCAATGCTCCTTACCCAATCGTCAACTGATATAGGTAAATGTCACGGACATAATTTCAAAAAGTTATATCTCACTTTATAAAAAAAAACGTACAGATATATCATTTTGAAATTGGTGTACAACAATGGATACTCAAAACCAAATACATGTCGTCCGGCAAAAACCCAGGCGACTTCCTCAAATATCACTAATTAAAACGAAGTCCGATATAATGAGGATGATCACCTAATTCCCAATAACTTTCTCCAACTCATCATCTGTAAAACCATACAGATGTGAGAATCATACTTGGTAAATACATATCCTGCAGTAAGTATCTAATCGGGAAATCAGTTTTCCTTTAATAATGCACAGTGTAACTGAAACATGAAAATGTTTCTTATGGGTATCCTGGTATTCCTAGTAATGCCTCTTCCATATTCCAATTCATGACTTTAACCGTATATTTTATTGCCATCTCTCCAAATCCCTTTATTTGTCTTTATTCATTACCTTCTGCACACCCTACTTAGGCTAATTGGTTTTCTTCATTCCCTACCTTTCGGCACCTGCCTATGGTTTGGAATAAGACTATCCAATAAGCGTAATAGGTGTACCCTCCTAAACCAAGGAGCCCTCGCAACCTGAAAGAAGGTGATAATAAAAGACAACTGAATAATCAATTCTATTTCTCCTGAACCTGGATCCATCCTCGAAGAAGTCCCTTCGAGTTCGTATATAACCATACGATGGATCTATCCAATGGATGTGGATGTCCGTAGTAATACGGGGTGTTCTGAGAAATACAAATGGTAAAAGAAGGAGCGGCAATGACTTTTGCAACTCAAACAATCCAAAAGCCAGTATTTTAAGAAGGTTCGGTCAACTTGGTCACTGAGTTATAGTCTAGGGTCGGTCAATGGTCGCTGCCAAAGAGAGAGTGAAAAGAAACACTCTGCGTGCACTTTAACCTAGATCAGAATGGTTATCACTTTATCTAATCAGGAAACCTCCCACTGTAATCTCAAATTCTCCTACAAACCTGAAAGAAGAATCAATCGGGATCACCCGAAGAGTAAACCGACTCATCAGTGAGAATCGGGATCCAACTATCATTGCATGATAACTTGATGGAAGACACTCAAGTTATCACACTCCAGAAGATATGCACATGCCTGGCAAGTTTGCTGTTTGTTTGAAACTCCCAATGTAATTTTTGCCTCATGCTCTTATGACCTTGACTTTGGTCAACAAATCATAAGTCACATGTCAAGTTCTACCCGTCATTGTCCAGGTTGATTTGAACCCACCCGTACATACCCTTGACTTTAGTCAACAAGTTAATACGACTGTCCCAAACCAACGCATCTATCTATGCAACAGATGAATACCCAGCAACTACCAAACATTATGCCTTGACTTTAGTCAACAAACATAACTTGAATACTACTGACCATCCATAAGAAATGATGGAGGGCTACGGCTGGTTTTTGGCGAAAAACCTTTAACGTAACGAACTTGATATCGCTGAAGGAACCTGATAGCTTTTTATAAAAATATAGTGGTGAAAACCTTTTGCTAAAGAGGTCACTCCCGGTGAAGGGATCTCGGCACTTTCCTTCTGGAATGAGGTGCAGGATATTCCAACTGAATACCGCGATGCAAAGCAACTTGTAATCGACTATATTGAAGTTATTACCCTGACGTAAACTTCTGCCCAAGGGCTCACTCCCGGTGAAGGGATCTAGGCCCTTGCCTCGTCGAATGAGTTGCAGGATATTCCAACCGAATACCTCTATGCAAAACAAAAGGAAACGTCTTTGTAATAACACTTTTAAAACTGTTCCAACAACATCCAAACAGGTTTGTTTTATCCTTGCATTGATAAGAATCAATGCAGTCCCATCAATCAATCACACCAGAAAAGAACGAAAATAAAATGTACGTATATGCCATCCGCATTCGTCACTGGGTCCCGTCATCACCCGTTAGGTTATTTAACTAATGATAGAGCGGGGGCTGGACTAGCACGGGTGTAAAACATATACAATATCTAATAGTATATATACCAATATACAATAATCGCTCCAGGCGTGATAATATGCAACATTATAGAAAAGTAATAAGCATCACAGAACAATACAGATAATCTGGGATCCCCGGGTTTCACAGAGCCGCTGCTGAAACCCGACGTTCCCCTGGTCGTGTGGATAGCCTGTGCAATGAAACCTAGACCCTACGGGTGCGGAAAGTTACCCTCCAAAACCTGAAGCGAGGTAGTCCCCACATCATAGTGAATGGAATACCCGGCACTTCACGGAATCCGGTAACTTGAGCACCCCTCCTTGGGTCAACCTGTACCCCCTACGAGTGCGGCGAATAGTCTGCCAATTCTAGAGTGAGGTCCCTCTGCCTCTCAAAGCCATGAGATATAGACCCGTTGCCCTCCAGAACCCGGCTATCCGTGTACTCCTTCGCGGGATAAACCTAGTACAGAAATAAAAATTTGTACAACGAGTACATCGACCTCAACCCGGTTGTGCCCCAAAAGAATATTATACAACAGGCAGTGACGGCAGTCCACATGTTGGATGCTCGCCCCGCAATATCAAATGTACAAATAAATCCAAACTGCACTATCATTGCACCCTGCTATCCACCACGATAAATCCGCAACATCACAGCACAACACAGAACATCAACGCGAATGTCACGTTCGCAAACCCGTCTAAAAGAACTATAGCAATTAGACGCGGTTTACCGATCAAATGACATTCCCGGTCGAAGATATAAAATAAGTACTGTATACTAACAAGTTTAAAATTTTGATCGACAAAATTTCCCGAAGTGGGCCCCACGTACATCTGCTGTACAGTAACAAAATCTGGGCCCAAAAGAACAATACCAAACACCACAATTTCCAATTTAGAAACAACAGGAGAAAAATTGCCAACTGAGTCACCAAATGCACCGCGGTTCCGCGGTCAAAGCCAGGCTTTGACCGCGTTTTCACGGCCGTACGGTCGACGCAGTTGGTCGTTTTTCTCCAGTATTCTATAAAAGCCCTGCTTGATTTCTGGAATATGTAAAATTATTTTTAGACATTATTTTAAATTAACAGAAACTTTAACACTTGGAGATTGCAATTTTGAAAATTCCGTCCAATCGATATTTTAAACGCGTTAGCACAAGTTAGTATAGCTTAATGGTGAGGCTATGATACTACTGTAAGTACACGGAAGAGCCCCGGCCGTCTAACAGACGCCAAATGCGGAACAAAAACATTTACAACTGGTGCTATCACGTACTATAACCCGGATCTGCCATTAAAGCTAAACTAACAAACTACAAAGTGGGGAGAAGAGTTATACCGAACGATCTGAGTCCTTCGGTCTTCAACCATCATCCCACGCTTTGTTGCGGCTGCTCTGATCTCTTGAATCTTCTGTCTTCTGGTCCAGATGGCACCACGTTGATGGATATTTAAACGGGCTCCCGCCTCTGAACCGAGGCAACTCGATCGTCAAGTTTGCTAAAAGAGACGACCAAGATGATGTAGGGAATGAGTAGAACACTTTGTCTCGTTACGTCCAAAGCTATGGACGAACGGTTAATGAAGTTGCCTTATGGATCGGGTGGAAATGTGAAATGAGTATGCTTAATTTCCATGAACCAAATAACTATATCTTTTTTCTAACAACCATGATCTTCCACCAAGGGGTGGCCGGCCACTAAATAGGCAAGGGGGGTGAGTGTTGGAGGAGGGATGGTGACCATAAAGATAAAGCTTATCAATGACTCACTTAAACACCTAGTATGACACATTAATGTAAAGAATGACTCATTAACCTTAGTCACCCTTTCATTAATGCACCATTAATGAACAAATGAGTCACAAGCCACCTCATCATCCTAGTCACCATCTAGAAGCTTCCACACTCATCTCAAGAAAAGATAAATCCGCATTTAACCGAATGTTAAATATGGCTGATAGAAAAATGGAAACTGGCAACTTCCAAAAGTGATCCTGAAACGAATTTCAGGATAATCCTATAATGGTATAAACATACCCGCATTTGTATTACGACCGAATACAAATGCATCTGAGACAAAGATATTATATCTACACTGTATAATACTCGGATCCGGCTTAAACCAAAGCCGACCAGTATTATCTGCACGAAATATGACACGTGCGAAAACGCACGAGCATTTTCCGAACCTTGCCATAAAACCATACGGCCTCTACAACGTTTCACCCGAACTTGGGAAAGTGTCTGTGGGGGACTCTAATGACTCATTAACACACTGGCACTGTGTATAACCTCTAGCACGTCAGAGGTATAAGCTGTATGTAACGGTTGCCTATGTATTGATTAGAAGGGAAGATGACGAGCGAACTCATCCATAAACCCTACTGAGCCTAACAGTGACAATATACATACAGTCCGGTCCGTTCGTCTATGAGTATCGCATATCGGCCTAGGGGCTGGTAACGTCAGACCCCCAATAGTAGTATAAGTCGTGTCAGAGAGTGGCCCAGAACACCCTGAGATACTACTGGAGTACCTACCAGTAAATCTCCTGCCTCGGCCGAGGGCTTTGTGTAATGGCTCTCCTAGACACAGCGCGATCTCACCCCCAATACCGGAAGAGACGAATCCCCTGCCGATCCGCTCACTTGCCTCCATGTGGCTCGGGACTGTACCCAAAAAAGCCCTATTTGCACGACTCCTTTGAGCCGTGGTAGGGTAGAAATCAAAGCACAGTGGGAACTCACACGAGACAAATGACGACCTCAGGTCGATGAACTAACCTGTACACATGTCACCAGGGAACTGCTATCTGACTATATGTATAATACCAACTAGCATGTTCCTGGCGAGTCCTGTCCGGTGTACTCATAACCTAATGAGCACCTGTATACATCTTAGGTGATCCTACTGACACCAATGGCTTGTGAGACCGGCCATCGCCTCTCGTCGAGGTCTCGACTGTATACACTAGTCTACTCTGGAGTATCGATGCCCTGTCTCGAAACTCCCACGACTAGGGACACTTTAAGGATGTGCTTGCAGACCCCAGCTCCCACGTATATGATCGCCATCATACTGCTGGTAGTCAAGCAAGAATCCTATGGGCTTTATCATCATGCAATAGTGAACTAAAGCATGTATACGATGATAAAGACAAACCAGATAGCAAACTATCATCTCGAGCAAGACTGTCATATCGGTATAGGTCCTACCTCAATCATTGCAATCACGTACCTGCGATCCAATAATTGACTTTGAGGGAACTATCTCCAACATAAACAACCCAAACAATACATAGACTTATCAAATACCCAAATTAGGCCACAGAAGAAAAACCAACACAAAAAGGTACAAGGGGGCCGGCGTCGCCGGAATTTTAGGGTCGGTCGCCGGATTTTGTGGTGAGTTTGGGGCTCAGGTTTTATGTGTAGTCCTCTAGTTTGCTCATTATACTTTTGATCTTGCTAGTTTTTCTAGTGATTATACTTATTAGCTCTAGATTCACTTTCTGTAGTTAAATTATCACAAACACTAAACAGGCTACATGTCGTATATATAATTTTTCATTCCTAAACTGATATTAGCTTACACAATTAACCCACTGAAAAACTAACTTATTTAAACAATACCAAACGTACATAAACACCTATAGAGATATACCCAAAAAACCCAAAAAAACCCAATTCCTCTACAAATTCGGCGAGTTTGGATTTCCTGTGATGGTCGCCAGCCAAAATCCGAGCTTCATGGGTCATTTTCCTATGGTTAATCCTAGGTCTATATTATAAGGTCCAGGTACTGTTTGATCAATCTATTTATCATTTAGACTAGAGCAGATTCAAACAGAGGCTAAACTTATCAAAATACGATATTACGATATTCGATTCTAATGTAAAACAGTTTCAGAACCAAAATCATACAAGGTTCAAGGATTACACCTACAACAAGATCAATGGAAGAGCTTCCTCTAAGATGCACAAGCTCAAGGTCCTAGATAGAGGGTGATGGTGAAGCCTTAGCACTTAGCTTTTCTTTTCACTCATTCTTGTTTTCTTTTGTGAGTTCTTAAGGTTTTCTTTCTCTTCCCTTTCTTTTACTTCTGATCTTAAGAACTGAACAAGGGGGTGAGATAAGGAAAAGAGTGAGGGTTTGTGGTAGAGAAAGGATGAGGTGGAAAGTGCAAGGTGGTGGTGTAGAGGAAAGGAGGAGGAGGTGGAAAGTGCAAAGTGGTGGTGTAGAGGAAAGGAGGAGGAGGTGTCACACAAGTAGTGAGGTAAGGTTTCATGCAAGGAGGAGGTGGAAGGAGGAGAGTGTGGTGAGGGTAAGGTGTTATGAGGGTATAACCTAGCTTATATTATACCAACCATAATTTTAAAGGAAGATAAAAATAAAGATAACCCTTCATATTGAAAAATTCAAATTCATATAACATAAAAGATATGAAATGATAAATCTAATACTTAACAATCATTAGTTTAATGACAAATAAAATGTCATGATAAATATAATTAAAATATCATTTTCTTGATATCACTCACTTTATTCATATTTATCAAAATAATTAGATTTTTCGGATATGATTCCGATACCCAATTTATAAGCGATATTATTTCCATAAACTTATCAATTTCATTATTTTTATAATAAAAATATAAATTTAAATATTCTTAATTTTTCCAAAATGTTACAGTAGGACTTCTCGCCCACCTGATAGATACTACGGTTTTCTAATTGATGGTGATAGAGAAGATTGCATCATGGATGATGATGATCCTACTAGTTTTCAGCAAGCTATCACGAGAGGTGATTCGGTGAAGTGGCTGAATGTAATGAGATCCGAAATGGAATCCATGCACACCAACTAAGTATGGACTTTGGAGGTTACACCTTTTGGAGTAAAACCCATTGGGTGCAAATGGATCTTTAAGAGAAAGATTGGAGTGGATGGTCGGGTGGAGACCTATAAAGCTAGGATGGTCGTAAAAGGATTTCGTCAAAGACCAGGCTTGGACTATGATGAAACCTTTTCACCAGTCGGAATGCTCAAATCCATTCGGATCCTTCTTGCTATAGCTGCTCACTATGACTATGAGATCTGGCAGATGGATGTTAAAACGAAATTTCTAAATGGTAATTTAGAAGAATGCGTTTTTATGGATCATCCAGAAGGCTTCATTGATAGTGGGAGCAGCGGAAAAGCATGCAGGTTGCTTAAATCCATCTATGGATTAAAGCAGGCATCACGGAGTTGGAACATCTGCTTTGATGATACAATCAAAGAGTTTGGTTTTATCAAAAATATAAATGAACCATGTATTTATAAAAGGATTGTAGAGAGTACTGTTACATTCCTCATATTGTACGTGGACGACATTCTCTTGATAGGAAATGATGTTCCTATGCTACAATCGGTCAAACTATTCTTATCGCAGAAGTTATCCATGAAAGACCTGGGTGATGCCACGTACATTCTGGGGATTAAGATCTATAGAGATAGATCTAAGAAATTATTGGGATTGTCCCAATCGAGATACATTGACACCATACTAAAGAGGTTTAGTATGGAAGATTCCAAGCGAGGTAATTGTCACATCCCGAAATAGCACGTGACTGGCACTTGAATCATATGAAGTCTATAAGAACCCATCTAATTCAAGTATGCCAAAAGCCCAGAAATCTAAAACCATTTTAAGGAGTAAATAAGGAAAACTAGTTTTTTTGAAGTAAGGAAAACATGTTTTAAAAGCAAGGTTTTTAAATAAGTAAGCCGAATATGCATATTTAAAATGTCTCGTCTTTTCTGAAAATTTCGGCAGAGTTTCCTTTGTAAATACTGGCCCCAAACGGGGTACAATATGAATAAAATATATACAATGATAAAAGGCATCCCCAAGCGGGAGCTAGCACTTCGTCAATCGACGGTCACAACCACGCAAGCAGTATAATATACAACGCCGAAGGGCGAGGATCAAAACTCAAAGGAAAACTCAAAATCAGCATGAAAACCATAATACTACAACGCGCGACTCTAAGGTCGAAATAATACATAACTTGTTTTCTAAGTCTGAAACAATATACAAGTTTGGTTGATGGAATTACTAGATACAACTGAATAATTCATATACAATGGTGGTTCTGATGCAAAAGAACCCACCTACCAAAGCAAATCACTCGTAAGGGAATCAGTGTGCCAGAAAGCCGCAATGGAACCTGTACGGAAAAACCTGCAAGAAACTGTGGCACAACGGGGGTGAGTTGCCAACTCGTGAATAGAAAACATCACAGAGCAGAAATCGTATGTATGACACAATCCTAGGTCAATACGATCAGATATATATAAATCTCAAATGAATAAGTCTGAAGCATGATAAGGTGGCAATGTAACATCTACACATGAGTGTAGTGCCAAGTGCTCGTGCCAGTGCCTCAGGTAATAACATATCATAAATATGAGGTATGATCAATGTCGACTATATCATGGAGTCTATAAGTATGTAGATATCATCCAACTATGTAATCAATGTCATCATGTATGTGGATCTCGTCCAACTATGTGATCAAAGTCATCAATGTCAACTATATGTATGTGGATATCGTCCACGTGTCACCCAATGACAATAAACATCATGCATGTAAATATCATAAAGCATATGCATAGAAGTATGAGGATGTAAATCAACATGTGTCGCTCGCGACATATCGAATCATGGAACCTGAGTGTCAAACATCGACAATCGAAAACATCATGAAACCTATGCCTATCATTGGCACGTAAATCCTCATATATCGGGCTCCGTCAGTCTGGATCGGCCCACATCATCTCTCGACTCTGGTCGGTATCCTCCGGATATCCGCCGAGCCCAAATACAATCTCTGGTAGGTAGTAGTCCCTCTGCCAGGCTCACCGTCTACCACACAGCGATCCGTTCTCTCCTCGGGGTACCATACCGGGTCCACCATATACCAGCAATCGGCCTCATCCACCTCCTCGAATCGGGTTTCACATGTCGCTCTCAGAACCGAGAAAACACATGGTGGACGCACTGAAATATCATATCAAGGGTAACCGGGTTTATAAAACAATTACATATTCTCATTTGAAATACCCACGGTTCCCAAATCCAGAAATATCATGGAAACAACATATATCAATGCGTATAATCAAAAAGCATGATGTATGCGACATGTAAAAGAAATGTAAGAATATCAGTATATCATGCAATATGGAATAGTAATATGCACATATTGAGGGAAACCGCTCTTTTAAAAATGAATCGGTTTTAAAGAGTATCTTGCGGTTCCCAAATCTCTAAATCAAGCGAGAATCATCTATGTATGTGCAAATAAGTATGTGTACAAGTATAGGTGTACAATATGTAAGTACACGAGTATGAATGTACAATAGTTATGTGCACAAGTATGAGTGTACAATATGTGAGTACACGAGTATGAATGTACAATAGGTATGTGCACAAGTATGAGTGTACAATATGGGAGTACACGAGTATGAATGTACAATAGGTATGTGCACAAGTATGAGTGTACAATATGTGAGTACACGAGTATGAATGTACAATAGATGTGTGCACAAGTATAAGTGTACAATATCTAAGTATACGAGTATGCCATGAAAGGGTCATATCCTGAATGCAACAATACTACAGTGTAGTGGCATCATAATTATCGATGATGAAGTGTGTGAGCCGGCAAGCAGGTGTACGTGGAACATATGCATCATCGATAATGGTGCTGGTGTCCTAACAGCATGGATTTGATATAACAATAACATATTTAACATGCGATGCGATGCAAACAGTAAGAATATGCGGCAATTGAATAATAACACAACAGTGCAGTATCTACATCAATGTATCTATGTCATACTGTTTTGCCATTTGAAAGAAGACGAATCATGGTTTTTAGGAAAATAAGGGCTACGGTGTTTTTAAGAAAAGATGCGGTTTTTGAAAATATCCGTAGAATCCCTTTGCCTGTCTTTAAAATACTCCCGATTCGTTAGTTTTTGAAATAGGTATGACATCGGCCTAGCCTAACATCTACTAGCAAAACTACAACTCTAACTAACAAGTCAATCAGGAGGGTATGGAAACCACCTAAATCTGAGTGGATATATAAATATGTATATAAGTATAATAGTCGGTGATCCCGCCTCAAAGATAACGCGTACGATACAATATCATATGACATCCTCGAGTTATGAGTGCGGATCTATCATCAATGTGAAGCTCGTACGGTAAATCATCGTACGGCATCCCAAAAGATAGGTACGGGTCAATATCACATTCCTCTCATCAATTATCAGGTATCCTTATCATCATATCTCATGATCTGGTGTACTGATCTAAGTCTAGCACAAATCGATACCATCTATATAAATATAAATGCGCGTGTGAAACACACGTCTAAAGGCCCGCTAAAATCTCATGTCGTATCCCAAACACGAATCACATAATATCACCGATATCATGGCACTATGCCCAATCTCATCGACTCATCTCCAAATATCATACACGATCCTCATCATCACGGTATAAGTATACAAGCAAGCATGTGTGTGTAAACCTATTCTTGGGTTCGCAACTAGGAAACTATACTAGTTTAATTCTAAACCCGAATCTATCCATAATACACCTAATCACATCTAGAATATCATAACACACTTAACGCTATCATATGTATATATATAGTATACTAAGTATCGAACTGCGGGGGTGCTATACGCTATCCACCCGACTTCCTCCGTAGATATAATCTACTCACCCTGCACCCTGCGTGTCGGTGTCGATGTCGCCACCATCTTCTTCATTGTCTCGGATCACTGTGGGGGTACCTAAATGTCACACGTATCGCATCGTATTAAAACTAAATCGAAATCAAAACGACACACGAAAACCAAAACGAAACGCTTAAGAGCTTATAGGTTAGAACCTATGGTTAGCTCTCGCAAAACAACCCGATATCACTCGATATAGACGTACAAACGTCACATGATCGAGATAACACACAAATACAAAAAATCTAGAAAACGAATTACGGAAAACCATAACTCAAATCAAAGCAGCAACCCATGTTTTTAGTCCCAGATTTTGATCTGGGTGAAAACAAGGTTCCAAAACAACACCAGGGTGATATATAGGGTACATATGACCTACTGATGCAACCTGGACCCACCCCTTCACCAAGTGGCTGAGCCCCTCCCCCTAAATTCCGGCCAGGCCGGCCCTGAGTGCTCCTCTGTGGTTCGTCTTGATACAGGGGGTTCCTAAGGTCTCAAATTGGTCTCTGGAGTTGTTAATTTTTCCAGTAAAAATCCCAGTTCATTCCAGATTTGCCTGCACACTCAAAGTTCACAAACCGACATTGCAAAGTTCTGTAATTCCGTATTTTTGTGTTTCAGGTTTGGTTAGGTCTGGTTTTTGGACAATTGGAGAGTTTAAGGTCACTAATAAAGTCCAATTACACAACCACAACTCAAAATAACCTTAATCCTCTTTAGGTTTTTCCAAAGTGCACAAAACTTCGCCAAATCACTTTTAAACTTGAAATGAGGCTAAATCACTTGAAATACTAGAATAATTGTGAAAGGGTTTACCTCATTTAGCTCTCAAGAATCCTCTACAGCGCCAAAATCATATTTTTCTTGGTCCATTGGGTAGCTAGAGGGCTTGTGCACCTTTTTTATGAAATGGGTGTGAGGTTTTGGGGTTGTTTTGGAGATGAAGTGAATGGATTTGTGGAGGGGAGAATGGGGGCAGCAACAGCAGCTGAAAGAAGAGGGAGAGAGGGGAGAAAATGAGGGGAATGATGAAGGGGAATGGCTCAAGACTTATGTTGACCCTCACCCACTCTTTCTCTCTCTTCACCATAACTAATATAATACTCTTTTCTTTTTCTCCTATAATTTCCTTCTCTCCACAATAGTAACCCCAAAATAACAAGCCATGCACCCAAAACATGTAGGAAAATGCCACAAGTGTTAAAGAAAAGATATGGTGCATGTTTGCACAAAATACGCTTAAAACGCGATTAGCGATTTTTAATCGCGATTAGCAGTAAATTAGTGTCAAATTAATCACCAAAACTTAAAATTTGCATAATTCACATAAAACACTCTCTTTTAGTAATTTGTATAATTTTCAATTTTCCCCCAATTTATCGGTATTTAATTATACCGAAATATTAGAATATTCATTTAAAATTAATATTAAATTATTAAAATTCCCCAAAAATAATATTTTATTTTTTTGAAATGTTACAATCTTCCCCCCCCCCCTAAAGAAATTCGGTCCCCGAATTTTAATGTAAACCCCCAAACTCAAAAAACATTTCAAATAAAAGTCCAAGTCGTCGGGGCTCCGAAATCATTAATACATAAAACGCATCATAGCGCAATGCATGCGCGCGAACAATGAGCAGATAACTCAAAAACAAAGCTCCGTCAAGCATCCCGCAATCATCGGAGTCATGGTAAAGACACAAATGTCAAATCCAAAACAATACAAATGCGATATATATCAAAGTTATACATGTAGACATCAATCTATACATGTAAATAACTGAAGGAAATGCATGCCAAACCTTTTTAAATCGACGTGCGATGTACATAACACTGCACAGTGGCGGACGTCTATTGTAAGAAAATAACCATATATGTATATATCTTTTGTTTAATATGTACGTTCCGCCGTTTTGAAAACAATTTAGAAGGGTTTCCTTGTTTAAACGTATCGTGTCATATCAGACACGTACGTAAATACTGAGACAATAGCTCGCTTTTTGGAAATCCCTTCAATAACTATCGATGCATGCAAAATATATCCAGGTACTGTCCTCTGACTAGTCCTGTTCAGTACGAAAACAAATAGCAATATCATAAAAACGTACTGGTCCATAAGGAATAAATCCCAAAATGTATATAAGAATACCCTGTGCGTACGGTGCGCACGGAAATCAAAATCCGTATATGTGCCACACATGGGCACAGAAACAACATCTAGGTGCAACGGGTGTGCACGAAACATCTGTCATAGGCAACGTGTGTGCCTAACAGCAACGTCAGATGCTTCTGACATGCACGAAGAATCCCGATTTAGTGCATCTGGTGTGTACCAAAATCGCATCTCAAAACATGCGCTCAACACGCGCGAAAATCCAAATCAAATGCACGGAGTGCAAGAAATCAACATCAATATCAGAATCAAAATCGACGGTATACAATACGGCTCAATCAAAATCAGGTATACCGCGGTATATAAGCTCACAACCATGTGCATCAGCGTGCACAAATCAAATCAAAACACTAAAAGTGCATGAAAACTATGCTGGAAGCGTAAATCAAATCACCGGCATAAAATTGGCATGAAATCACAATCAATACCGCAAGCGTAATAACTATGCGCAAAATATAAATACCCAGTAGGTGCAACCATGGTGCACGAAAACAAATATCATGGAACTCAGCCATCAAGACTAAATCATGCGAATAAATCGCCCAAAATACCGAAATCCAAGGTGAAGGATACGTGATAATCGAATCATAAAATCACAAATCGTAAATACCGTCGTCGATATTTCGTCCTTCACAGTCGAGAAGGTGTCGGTGCATTCGATGCTAGCAGAGCAAGGTATCTACTTGCCTCTTGCTCACGGTCTGGCGTCCTCTGTCTTTGGGTCCTTATCTCCTCTGTGGATTACCAATCTCGCGATCCATCGGCTCATCGGCCCTGTCAGGTGTGCTAATGGGGAAGATTCCGTTCTGGCACTTCTCTGGTCATCTCTCGGTCAATCCTCACGGCCACTCGTAAAGCAGCACGTCACTTGGGCCGACCTCTGGTCCTCTGAATACACATCCCATATCTGATCCTAGGTGCAATTCTTATTGCAGCTGTGTCCTGGAAGGAATCCTGCTCAAGGTCTCTTCCGATCTCCCCTACGCCGAACTGTACGGAGGCTGGTACACTTGCATAATCTCTTCTTGCTCTATGGACATCTGCGTCCTCAGCACAACAATCCCTTGGAAGCTGGTCGCATCCCAACGCCTCTATAGACATATTCGACCTTTAATCTTAACGGGGAGTAACAACAGCTCGTTAGTATCTCGCACGAACCTCCTTTCCCGCTTGTCTGTATCATCGTCAACTGCGACGTCACATCTCTATTTGCGCACTGCAAATGTTCTCGGCTACGGTCCATCCGAAGTCTCTCACAAGGACTTGAAATCATGAACTCGGTATCTTCATCACTCTATGGAAGATATCTAACCGAACACGTGCTCCGGAACTCGTCCCAACCTGCGGAGGTATACTCTACACTCGTCCGTTCTTGATCAAATCATAACGCATCCGGGTGAGGTCCTTTATCCGAACCTGGTCAACTATCTCGTCGACGATGCCGGACTCTGGCCAGCTGGGTGTGCGCAATATTCCCACTCCTGGGTCCAAGTCTTCTCATATAGTATTCCAGAAAGGTCCTGTTGAGGTCTCTCTCAAATCTCGTTCCTGCCGAATTGCCCGGAAATTACGACCTTTACTATATCTGGCTCTTGTTCCGGAACGGCTGTATGCTCATCGCGACTCCTTCTGGAAGGTATATCCATATACAACGCCTCTGCATGCGTATCGCATCTCTGATGTCAGCGGAGTGGAACGTCATCTCATCGAAATCTCGTGCGAACTCTTTAATTCACGTTGCTCTAATGTCGACTGATTCGGACTCGTCTTCTCGTGGCTGCATGGACTGCGCTCCAACGGCTATACTCGTATCTGGAGTCTCCCAAGCAATGTGTCCCATCACATGATATCCGAATGATATCGAACCATCCGATCGATTGGTCAAAACCTCATAATCCCCCAAGAGATCAACATCTTGAGTACAGTTTAATAGTATTCCGGTACATACCACAGCACCTGTGGACCAACCGTAAAAGGGCAAACCCAAGCCTCACAAATGGCACCACTAAACTGCCGCAAACCCTAAGGTTCGGAGGCGTTCCATGGTCATTACGTCGAGTTAGGGTTTCATTCTTCTAGAGGGTCCATAGCATTACTTGCATTGTCTTCCGAATACTTTAAACTTGGAAATGGGTTCATGATATTCGATCGTCTCTATCGACTCTCAACGAATCGGCGTGAAGTCGTCTTTATCTGGAATCAATCTATCTGATGACCTCGCATCGGGGTAAGCGAACAAACTACATGTCCTAGTCGTTCATCCTCGGGTGACTAGCGACCTTCCATCATATCTCTGAGTATATACTCAAGCTGCGGTAGCTCCATCATCTGGGCGATATCTCGTAATTTGCAGCAACAACTGGCTCATTCGTCTGTACGCTGAACAACGCCTCAATCATCATGAATAAGCGATATATCAATGGTCATCACATCCTGGCCGGCCTCTAACAGTAGCCTGATCCTCTGGTGCCGATCAGCACATCCGGGAAATCTTGTAAAAGAGATCTGTCAAACGCTCATGGCACGAAAACGCAATAAAGCGACGCCTCTATAGAATCGTATGTCCCTGGAATCACGCTCTGATCAGTCCTCGCCCGTGACGAGCTGAAGCTGACACAACTCTAGCCGTAGCTCTCCCTGCCCGTGTGATCGTGGCAGCAAAATCATAACCAGTATCGATGAGGATAGATCATAGGAATGAATATAATACTGTGCAAGGAAATGTATATCCTAAGGTTTCTTAAGCGGAGTAGCGTATCGTAAAAATGCCGCGGAACATACGTACGGTACGTCACTCTACTCAAGCTACCTACTCCATCAACCAAGGGTCATCCTACGCGACGAAAGTTCGGGTATAATACCCCCTCGACTAAGTCTAAGTTCCGTAAGGTCAATCCTAAGTGCCGTATATATATAAACGCTCTAGGCTCCACATAGTCAAACTTAGACTCGAACCAAGGTTAACCTAGCGCTCTGATACCAACTTTGTCACATCCCGAAATAGCACGTGACTGGAATTTGAATCATATGAAGTCTATAGGACCCCATCTAATTCAATTAAGCCAAAAGCCCAGAAATCTAAAACCATTTTAATGAGTAAGTAAGGAAAACTATTTTTTTTGAAGTAAGGAAAACATGTTTTAAAAGCAAGGTTTTTAAATAAGTAAGCCGAATATGCATTTTTAAAATGTCTCGTCTTTTCTGAAAATTTCGGCAGAGTTCCCTTTGTAAATACTGGCCCCAAACGGGGTACAATATGAATAATATATATACAATGATAAAAGGCATCCCCAAGCGGGAGCTAGCTCTTCGTCAATCGACGGTCACAACCACGCAAGCAGTATAATATACAACGCCGAAGGGCGAGGATCAAAACTCAAAGGAAAAATCAAAATCAGCATGAAAACCATAATACTACAATGCGCGACTCTAAGGTTGAAATAATACATAACTGGTTTTTTATGTCTGAAAGAATATACATTTTGGTTGATGGAATTACTAGGTACAACTGAATAATACATATACAATGGTGGTTCTGATGCAAAAGAACCCACCTACCAAAGCAAATCACCCGTAAGGGAAGCAGTGTGCCAGAAAGCCGCAATGGAACCTGTACGGCAAAACCTGCAAGAAACTGTGGCACAACGGGGGTGAGTTGCCAACTTGTGAATAGAAAACAGCACAGAGCAAAAATCGTATGTATGACATAATCCTAGGTCAATACGATCTGATATATATAAACCTCAAATGAATAAATCTGAAGCATGATAAGGTGGCAACGTAATATCTATACATGAGTGTAGTGCCAATTGCTCGTGCCAGTGCCTCAGGTAATAACATATCATAAATATGAGGTATGATCAATGTCGACTATATCATGGAGTCTATAAGTATGTGGATATCATCCAACTATGTAATCAATGTCATCATGTATGTGGATCTCGTCCAACTATGTGATTAAAGTCATCAATGTCAACTATATGTATGCGGATATCGTCCACGTGTCACCCAATGACAATAAACATCATCCATGTAAATATCATAAAGCATATGCATGGAAGTATGAGGATGTAAATCAACTTGTGTCGCTCGCGACATATCGAATCATGGAACCTGAGTGTCAAGCATCGACACTCGAAAACATCATGAAACCTGTGCCTATCATCGGCACGTAAATCCTCATATATCGGGCTCCATCAGTCTGGATCGGCCCATATCATCTCTCGACTCTGGTCGGTATCCTCCAGATATCCGCCGAGCCCAAGCACAATCACCGGTAGGTAGTAGTCCTTCTGCCAGGCTCACCGTCTACCACACAGCGATCCATTCTCGCCTTGGGGTACCATACCGGGTCCACCATGTACCCGCAATCGGCCTCATCCGCCTCCTTGAATCGGGTTTCACATGTCGCTCTCAGAACTGAGAAAACACATGGTGGACGCACTGAAATATCGTATCAAGGGTAACCGGGTTTTTAAAACAATTACATATTCTCTTTAGAAAAACCCACCGTTCCCAAATCCAGAAATATCATGGAATAACATATCTCAATGTTTATAATCAAAAAGCATGATGTATGCGACATGTAAAAGAAATGTAAGCATATCAGTATATCATGCAATATGGAATAGTAATATGCACATATTGAGGGAAACAACTCTTTTAAAAATGAATCGGTTTTAAAGAGTATCTTGCGGTTACCAAATCTCCAAATCAAGCGAGAATCATCTATGTATGTGCAAATGAGTATGTGTATAAGTATGGGTGTACAATATGTAAGTACACGAGTATGAATGTACAATAGGTATGTGCACAAGTATGAGTGTACAATATGTGAGTACACGAGTATGAATGTACAATAGGTATGTGCACAAGTATGAGTGTACAATATGTGAGTACACGAGTATGAATGTACAATAGATGTGTGCACAAGTAAAAGTGTACAATATGTATGTACACGAGTATGACAACCAAGGGTCATATCCTGAATGCAACAGTACTACAGTGTTGTGGCATGGCAATTATCAATGATGAAGTGTGTGAGCCGGAAAGCAGGTTTATGTGGAACATATGCATCATCGATAATGGTGCTGGTGTCCTAACAACATGAATTTGATATAACAATAACATATTGAACATGCAATGCGTTGCAAACAGTAAGAATATGCGGCAATTGAATAATAACACAACCGTGCAGTATCTACATCAATGTATCTATGTCATACTGTTTTGCCATTTGAAAGAAGGCAAATCGTTTTTTTTAGGAAAATAAGGGCTACGGTGTTTTTAAGAAAAGATGCGTCTTTTGAAAATATCCGTAGAATCCCTTTGCCTGTCTTTAAAATACTCCAGATTCGTTAGTTTTTGAAATAGGTATGACTTCGGCCTAGCCTAACATCTACTAGCAAAACTACAACTCTAACTTACAAGTCAATCAGGAGGGTATGGAAACCACCTAAATCTGAGTCGATATATAAATATGTATATAAGTATAATAGTCGGTGATCCTACCTCAAAGGTACCGCATACGATACAATATCATATGACATCCTCGAGTCATGAGTGCGGATCTATCATCAATGTGAAGCTCGTACGGTAAATCATCGTATGACATCTCATAAGCTGGGTACGGGTCAATATCACATTCCTCTCATCAATTATCAGGTATCCTTATCATCATATCTCATGATCTGGGGTACTGATCTAAGTCTAGCACAAATCGATACCATCTATATAAATATAAATGTGCGCGTGAAACACACGTCTAAAGGCCCGCTAAAATCTCATGTCGTATCCCAAATACGAATCACATCATATCACCGATATCATGGCACTATGCCCAATCTCATCGACTCATCTCCAAATATCATACACTATTCTCATCATCACGGTATAAGTATACGAGCAAGCATGTGTGTGTGTAAACCTATTCTAGGGTTCGCAACTAGGAAACCATACTAGTTTACTTCTAAACCCGAATCTATCCATAATACACCAAATCACATCTAGAATATCATAACACACTTAACGCTATCATACGTATATATATAGTATATATATAGTATACTAAGTATCGAACTGCGGGGGTGCTATACGCCATCCACCCGACTTCCCCCGTAGATATAATCTACTGACCATGCATCCTGCGTGTCGGTGTCGATGTCGCCACCATCTTCTTCATCGTCTCGGATCACCGTGGGGGTACCTAAATGTCACATGTATCGCATCGTATTAAAACTAAATCGAAATCAAAACGACACACCAAAACCAAAACGATACGCTTAAGAGCTTATAGGTTAGAACCTATGGTTAGCTCTCGCAAAACAACCCGATATCACTCGATATAGACGTACAAACGTCACATGATCGAGATAACGTACAAATACAAAAAATCTAGAAAACGAAATAAGGAAAACCGTAACTCAAATCAAAGAAGCAACCCATGTTTTTAGTCCCAGATTTTGATCAGGGTGAAAACAATGTTCCAAAACAACACTAGGGTGATATATAGGGTACATATGACCTACCGATGCAACCTGGACCCACCCCCTCACCAAGTGACCGAGCCCCTCCCCCTAAATTCCAGCCAGGCCGGCCTTGTGTGCTCCTCTGTGGTTCGTCTTGATACAGGGGTTCCTAGGGTCTCAAATTGGTCTCTGGAGTTGTTTATTTTTCCAGTAAAAATCCTAGTTCATTCCAGATTTGCATGCGCACTCAAAGTTCACAAACCGACATTGCAAAGTTCTGTAAATCCGTATTTTTGTGTTTCAGGTTTGGTTAGGTCTGGTTTTTGGACAATTGGGGAGTTTAAGGTCACTAATAAAGTCCAATTACACAACCACAACTCAAAATAACCTTAACCCTCTCTAGGTTTTTCCAAAGTGCACAAAACTTCGCCAAATCACTTTTAAACTTGAAATGAGGCTAAATCACTTGAAATACTACAATAATTGTGAAAGGGTTTACCTCATTTATCTCTCAAGAATCCTCTACAACGCCAAATTCATATTTTTCTTGGTCCATTGGGTAGCTAGAGGGCTTGTGCACTTTTTTTGTGAAATGGGTGTTAGGTTTTGGGGTTGTTTTGGAGATGAAATGAGTGGATTTGTGGAGGGGAGAATGGGGGAAGCAACAGCAGCTGAAAGAAAAGGGAGAGAGGGGAGAAAATGAGGGGAATGATGAAGGGGAATGGCTCAAGACTTATGTTGACCCTCACCCACTCTTTCTCTCTCTTCACCATACCTAATATAATACTCTTTTCTTTTTCTCCTCTAATTTCCTTCTCTCCACAATGGTAACCCCAAAATAACAAGCCATGCACCCAAAACATGTAGGAAAATGCCACAAGTGTTAAAGAAAAGATATGGTGCATGTTTGCACAAAATACGCTTAAAGCGCGATTAGCGATTATTAATTGCGATTAGCACTAAATTAGTGTCAAATTAATCACAAAAACTTAAAATTTGCATAATTCACATAAAACACCCTCTTTTAGTAATTTCTATAATTTTCAAATTTTCCCCCTAATTTATCGGTATTTAATTATACCGAAATATTAAAATATTCATTTAAAATTAATATTAAATTATAAAAATTCCCCCAAAATAATATTTTATTTTTTTGAAATGTTACAATAATTTACCCACTTGTCACGGGATCACCCTCTCCAAAGAGATATCTCCAAAGACTGATGAGGACATGGCTCGCATGAGCATTAAACCCTACGCTTCGGCAGTAGGATCTATAATGTATGTGATGTTGTGTACTCGCCCAGATGTAGCTTATGCACTGAGTGCAGTAAGCAGGTATCAATCCAACCCAGGGGAGAAACACTGGACTGCTGTGAAGAACATTCTGAAGTACTTGAGAAGAACTAAGGAAATGTTCTTGGTGTATGGTAACGGAGATCTCCAATTGGAGAGCTTTACCGACTCCAGCTTTCAGAGTGACAAGAATGATAGTAAGTCTTTCTCGGGGTTTGTATTTACCCTAAATAGAGGGGCGGTATGTTGGAAGATTTCAAAGCAAGATACCGTCGCTGACTCCATGATGGAAGCTGAGTATATTGCTACTAATGATGCCGCAAAAGATGCAGTCAGGATGAGAAAGTTCATTTCTGAACTTCAGGTGGTTCCATCCATTTCTAATCCAATACCTCTGTTTTGGGATAACAATGGAGCCATGGCTTTGGCAAAGGAACCAAGGTCCCATCAGAAATCCAGACATATCTTGAGGCGGTATCACCTCATCAGGGAGATAGTGGATCGCCAGGATATCGAGGAACAGAGAGTAGACACGAAAGACAACACAGCAGATACATTCACCAAGGACATCCCTCAAGTCCAGTTGGAGAAACTGTTCGAGCTGTGTTAGTTATATGTGCGCCCTAGAGTCCATTACTGTACATACGATGTATATTGTAGTGGATGCTTGGATATATATAGGGAGGACTTTCTTGCTCGACATGATAGTATGCTATCTGGTTGCTCTTTATCTTAACATGTACGATGATTGCCTCTATGTTACATGTTGATAAAGCCCTTAGGATGAGTACTTGACTACCAGGACTATGATGCAGATCATACTAGTGGGGACAGAGTAGTCGATAAGTACATCATTCAAATGTTCCTAATCGTGGGTGTATCGAGACAGGGCATCCATATACCAGAGTAGACTAGCGTATAGCTTCTCGACCCATGTAGATGGGCGGTGGTTGATCCTATATCCATTGGTGTTTGACATCAGAGACAGTATACGGGTGCTCAGTAGAGACTGGGTACACTGAACGGACTCGCCGAGAACTCCCAGATGGTATTATACCTAACGTCAGATGGCAGTTCTCTAGTGACACTGGTACAGGTTAGTCTGTAGACCCGAGATCGTCATAGAGTCTTGTGTGATTCCCACTGTGATTTGATTTCCACCTTACCACGTTCAAAAGAATGTGCAAAACGGTTGCTTTTGAGTACAGTCCTGAGTCATATGGAGGCAATGAGCGATTGGAGGGGTTTCTTCTATCCCGGTATTGGGAGTTGATGTTACGCTGTGCTCGATTGGCTATAACAGGAAGCCCTTGGCCAAGGCTGCTTCAGAGATATACTGGTAAGTGTTATCAGTAGTTTCTCGACCCGTTATGAGCCTCATATCGACACGATTTATCGAGTTACTTGGGTCAGACGTTTGCCACCCCTAGACGAGATATGCAACATATCATACGAAGAGACCGGACTGTACAGTAGTGTTACTGATTGGATTCGCAGGAGTGTGAGCAGGCTTGCTTGTTGATCTTCTGATCGCTCAATACCCGGGTGGCCGTTATGTTTAGCAGGCCTCTTGCGGCTTGTGGGTGTTTGATATGATCATCACATACTGATAGCGTATTGACAAGTCTTTAGAGCCCTACACAGGGGTTTCTGTAGGGTTAGCTTAGCACCTTGTGAAGGTTTTGGCAAGCATCAATCATGATACTTTAAAAATTTTGGGGTGTTAAACAAACCCTAACCAAGATCTTAACTAGAGACTTAGGGTAAAACATAATATGTAAGCACTTTATATCTAAGTGAACAAGGAATACAACCTTTCTAGACCGGTCCTTCACTTCAATAGCTCCGTGTAGTAGTCTCTTCGCTGCGATCCCGAACTTCCGGACTCTAGAGAGGCTCCCATGAAGAAACGAACAAGCTTGCTTCGAAGTCTTCGAGGCCGAAGATGACCTACGTCGAGGAGACACTAGCTCATGCTATCTCTTCACTAATTATGTAGATTAGTGAAGCAAACACCCTAAACTAAATGGCTAATATTATAGGATGATGAAGTAGGAAGTTGGCTCACTTTAGATATATTTTTCCCACAAGTTTCCATCACTTTTTAAAAATCTAGCAAGCTTTTCTCACTTGATGAAGAAGAAGAAGATGAATGAACTCATGAGGTTAGAAATGCAACCATGGGTGAGTATATCATATATTTAAGCCTTGTAGAGAGTTAACCATGGTAAGGGGTTAAAGGTTAGGCCACAAAATATCTTAAGGAAAACAAAGGAGTGGACTTAGTCAATGCTTATCCACAAGCTTCTACAAGCTTCTAGCAATGATTTAATACACTAATTTATAATTACTTAATGATAAATAAAACCCTAACATAAACCCTAGCATGGTGTAAGTCTCATACATACATGTTGCATGTATAACCTAGCATGAAACAATAATATATATTATATGCTAAAAGAAAACAATTTATATATATATCACATATATATTAATGTATCAAAAAGTGAGAAAAGAAATCTTAAGTGAGCTAAAATTAGTCAATGTAATTTAATATATCAAATATATAATTATATATTAAATTATTAAATCAACTCTTGATTTAATAATCCGGCTATAATACATATAACCGACTAATATCATATATCACGAGAATAGAATACGGTATCACATACTCGTATTAATCTCGGTTCTGCACATATCACATATGTGGTCCTACTACGTTTCGCATGAACCAGGAAACCTCTATGTAGGACTCTAAAGACTCGTCAATACGCCGGCAGCAGGTGATGATCATATCGAACACCCATAAGCCGTAAGCGGTCTGCTAAACGTAACAGCCACCCGGGTATTGAGCGATCAGAAGATCAACAAGAAAGCCTGCTATAACTTCTGTGAATCCAATCAGAAACACTACCGTATAGTCCGGTCTCTTCGTTTGATATGTCGCATATCACAGCCTGGGGGTTGGTTTAACGTCAGAGCCCAATAGCCCGATAAGTCATGCCGATGCAAGGTCCATAACGGTTCAAGAAACTACTGGTAACACTTACCAATAAATCTCAGCAACCCTGGCCAGGGATTTCCAGTTATAGCCAATCGAACACAGCGCAACATAAACCCCCAATACCGGGAGAGACGAAACCCCTCCTATCGCTCATTGCCTCCATGTGATTCGGGACTGTACCCAAAAGCCACCGTTTTGCACGATCTCTTGACCATGGTATGGTGGAAATCAAAGCACAGTGGGAATCACACAAGACTCTATGACGATCTTGGGTCTACAGACTAATCTGTACCAGTGTCACCAGAGAACTGCTATCCGGCGATAGGTATAATACCATCTAGGAGTTCTCGGCGAGTTCGTCCAGTGTACCCAGTCTCCTTTGTGCACCCGTATACCTTCTCTTTTGTCAAACACCAATGGATATGGGATCATCAATCGCCTATCATATGGGTCAAGAAGCGCATATGCTAGTCTAATCTGGAGTACCGATGCCCTGTCTCGATACTCCCACGACTAGGAACATTTGAAGGATGTACTTATCGACTACCCTGTCCCCACTAGTATGGTCTGCATCATAATCCTGGTAGTCAAGTAATCATCCTAAGGGATTTATCAACATGTGATCACAAAACAGTATTTGTTTACATGTTAAGATAAAGTGCAACCAGATAGCATACTATCATGTTGAGCAAGAAAGTCCTTTCTATATATGTCCAAGCATCCACTACAATATACATCGCATGTACAGTAATGGCTTCTAGGGCATACATATAACTAACAATCTCCCACTTGCACTAAGGCCATTTGTTGTAGTATCCAATAACCAACAATATAGCAGAGGTTGTAGTATCCCATACTCAACCATTTTAGAGAAGTCTCTCTAGGGGTAAGGCCTTTGTGAGTGGATCCGCTGTGTCTACCTTCTGGTCTACTCTCCTAATCTTGATCCCTTGGAGATCAACCATCTCCTTGATCAGGTGAAACTTGTAAGTCCACGTTGCCCACTCCGGTGCTTGCGGGGAGGCGGAAACATTATGAAAAATTCGATTTTTACAACTCTAGGCAACATGGACTATGCAAAGGAGGGATCTTTCCTAAACAAAACTAACTAACAAAGCTAAAAAGTTTAGCTACTCGGAAAGTGGGTTATACCTAGGTCTTCAAGTCCTTCTCTCCTTGCTCCTTAAAGTGAAAGAAAGGGTTCTCCTTGTCGCCTTCTTTTGCCGAAGAAAGATCCACCGGAGGGCTTCAACCTTTTGCTCCAACCTCAAACTAGAAGTAACTAAGGTGCTTGGTGTGCTAGACCTAGGACCTTAGAAAGAGTAGAGAGTGTTTTTGAAGGGATTATCTCAGGCTCAAATGGTTCTCAACTCATGAGAGGGGAGAGCTAGAGAGAGAGGAAGAGGAGGAGAGAGAATGGAAATGATAAAGTGAGAAGAATATCTCAACCTTCTCACATATATGTGATTTATGAATAATAGATAATTAGTCAAGATAATTGTCATGTTTAATCAAGAAATGACCATTATCATTTCACATTAAATGCTTTTGCAAGGATCAAAGAGCATCTTTCATATGGAATGATGATGGTCAACTTGTCAACCTAGGTCAACAAGTCAAGTATAGTCAAATGGTCAACAACCCTAACCATGAACAATATTAATTAACTAATATCAATAAATCTTAATTCACACATAAATATTAGGGTTAAGAAAATGACAATAGTCATCAACCCTAATCAAAGTCCTCTGCCTCTGTCTCAGTCAACTGTGCATACACACCCGTATCCGTGTTCCGAGGAACACGAATACAACGAGATAAAACCAATCCGAAATCATATACTAGGATCCGGCTTAAACCAAAGCCCGCTAGTATAAGCTGTCCGGACACCAAACGTGCACAAGTGCGCGGATGTGAACGAACCCTGTCGCAAAACCATGCAACCTCTACTCATTTTGCCTAAAGGCGAATAACCCTCTGTGTGGGACTCTAAAGACTCGACACTACGCCGGCAGTGGGTTTAACCACAGACCGCAAGCGGCACTAGCTGTACGTAATGGTCCCCAGGTAGATGCCGATAAGAAGACTGACGAGGTAAACCCCATCTGAACTCCTACTGAGCCTGAATGTGACAGTCTCCGTACAGTCCGGTCTGTTCCTCTAAGAACATCGCATGGCGGGCCTAGGGGGCGGTAAACGTCAGTCCCCTCCTAGCGGTACAAGTCGTGTCGGAGTGTCGCCCAGAACACCTGAGATAACACTGGAAACCTACCAGCCTATCTCGCTTGCCCTGGCCAGGGACTTTGTGTAATGGCTCTCCTAAACACAGCACGATATCAACCCCCAATACCGGGAGAGACGAATCCTATTTAACCGTCACTGCCTCCAAGTGTTTCGGGATTGCACCCAAAAACTACCTGTTTGCACGACTCCTTTGAGCCGTGGTAGGGTAGTAATCAAAGTACAGTGGGAACACACTCGAGGCGAAGTGACAGTGTCAAGTCAACGGACTAAGCTGTACTCATGTCACCTGGGAACTGATAACCGACGATAGGTATAATACCAACCAACAGTTCCCGACAAATCCTGTCCAGTGTACTCGTAACATAACGAGCACCCGCATACTATCTTAATTACGACGTACTGACGGATGTGGGACAGACCGTCTCCCAAGCCGGGATAAGAAGCGCATACGCTAGTCTACTCCGGAGTATCGATGCCCTGTCTCAATAGTCCTGTGACTAGGGACCTGCATAAGGATGTGCTTGTAGATTACCCAGCCCCCACGAGTGTGACTGCCATCACAACGCTGGTAATCAAGCAAAGATCCTAAGGGCTCCACTAATATGTAAAGGCGATATGCTAAAAGAAACACATGCACACATTAAAGCAGAAACAAACCAAGGAGCATACTACCATTTTGAGCAAGAATGTCAATACAAGGTGAATATCCCAAGCTTCCATCAAGTAATATACAATCCAGTATGATACAGTAATGTCCTCTAGGGCATATACACTAACAATCTCCCACTTGCACTGAGGCCATGTACTGGCGTATCGAAGACCTATCATCTCGATCAGCCGCTTGAACTGAGTCTGGGGTAAGGCCTTCGTGAATGGATCAGCAGTGTTATCTTCCGTAGAAACTCTCCGAACCTCGATCTCCTGGCGACCCACGATCTCCCTGATCAGGTGATACCGGCTCAAGATGTGCCTGGACTTCTGATGGGACCTAGGTTCCTTCGCTAAAGCTATAGCTCCGTTGTTGTCGCAATACAGCGGTATTGGATCAACAATGGTAGGAACCACCTGAATCTCCGTGAGGAACTTCTTTATCCAGACAGCTTCCTTTGCGGCATCTGCAGCAGCGATATATTCCGCTTCCATCGTCGAGTCAGCAACGGTTTCCTGTTTGGAACTCGTCCAACACACCGCCCCTCCATAGAGGGTAAAGACATAACCCGACATTGACTTGGAATCATCCTTGTCACTCTAGAAACTGGAGTCAGCAAAGGCCTCGATCTGGAGTTCCTTTCCTCCATACACCAAGAACATCTCCTTAGTCCTTCTCAGGTACTTGAGAATGTTCTTTACCGCTATCCAGTGCTTCTCCCCATGGTTTGACTGATACCGGCTTACCACACTCAGTGCATAAGCTACATCTGGTCTGGTACACAACATCGCATACATTATAGAGCCTACCGCAGAAGCGTAGGGTATAATAGACATGCCATCCCTTTCCAAATCAGTCTTGGGAGACATCTCTTTGGAGAGGGTGATCCCGTGACAAGCCGGTAGATTACTGCGCTTGGAATCTTCCATACTGAATCTTTTCAGTATGGTGTCAATGTACCTGGACTGTGAGAGTCCTAATATCCTTTTGGATCTGTCACGGTAGATCCGGATCCCCAGAATGTATGAGGCATCACCCAGGTCTTTCATGGAGAACCTGTGTGACAAGAACCCTTTGACAGATTGTTGCATAGGAATGTCATTTCCTATCAAGAGAATGTCATCCACGTATAAAACGAGGAATACTACAGTTCTCGCTACAAATCTACTATAGATGAATGGTTAATCTGGATTTTTGATAAAGCCAAATTCTTTGACCGTCTCATCAAAACAGACGTTCCAACTCCGCGATGCCTGCTTTAGTCCATAGATGGACCTAAGCAACTTGCACACCTTTCCGCTGCTCCCACTCTGAATGAATCCCTCTAGCTGGTCCATATAGACACACTCCTCTAAATTTCCATTTAGAAAAGCGGTTTTTACGTCCATCTGCCAGATCTCATAATCGTGGAAGGCGGCAATGGAAAGAAGGATCCGAATGTATTTTAGCATAGCCACTGGAGAAAAGGTTTCGTCATAGTCCAAGCCAGGTCTTTGACGGAAACCCTTTGCAACAAGTCTAGCTTTATACACTACTACAAATAAGGGTTGCCCCTACGGATTTATCCGTAGGGGCAACCCACTGCCCCTACGGATATATCCGTAGGGGAGAAAAAATACCCCGTAGGTGCAAAGGCCGCAGGTGCAAGTTAAGGCCCTGAACTTGCCCCTACGGGCAAATTCTTGCCCCTACGGGCAAATTCTTGCCCCTACGGATTTATGTGTAGGTCTTGTTGCCCCTACGGATAAAGCCGTAGGGTATAAAATTTTATATTATTTACGGTTTTTTTAAATAAATTACATGTACCTACGGATATAACCGTAGGTCCATGTAATTCCCCCTACGGATATATGCGTAGGTACTTTTCCGTAGGGGCAAAATATCAGGATTCCTGATATTTAGCCCCTACGGATAACTCCGTAGGGGAGAGGCAGTGGCCCCTACGGATATGTCCATAGGGGCACTCCCAACCCCCTGGCACTGAGATCAGGGGGGAAATATCAGTTACTACTGATATTTTGCTCCTACGGCTATAGCTGTAGGGGCAACTTGTGTACCTACGGATTAATCCGTAGGTACATATTGTCTGTGTTTTTTTTTAAAAAATGGGCTGCTTGATTTTTTCCCGCCCTATGCACAATAATATATACATTAATCAAATCATATATTGCAGTATTCATAATTACATCTCACAAATATATATAATATACAAAAGAAACCCAAAAACTGAATATGATATAAATACAAACCAATATCAATATCGTTTCAAAATGTAGTACAATGTGTATGATATAAATAAATACATGTTTCAAAAAATAAGAACCAAAAAGCTACCCTAGATCGGTCCAGCTCCACTTCTGAATAATGATAGAATAACGCGCGCCTGCTCCTCGGTCAATAAACTCTGCAATTCGTCGCGAGCGGGAGTCTGAGCGGCATGTGGAGCTGGCGATGTGGTCTGCGCAGCCGCCGTCGAGGTAGTCGCTTGCGGAGCCGCGGCTGCGGGAGTCTGAGTGGGGCTACAGGAGCCGTCTGCGGAACCGCAGCCGATGTAGTGGCTTGCGGAGCCGCTGCCGAAGGAGATGCATGTGGAGGCTCGGCCGATGTACCCTGTCGCGTCTGGACCTAACGTGTGTAATTAGCGTGTAAGAACTGTGTATTATTCGAATTCGTATCATTATTAAGTTATTTCGAAACCCCGTTTGGATATCTAGTTTGTTGTTTATTTTAATTACATCTTTATGTATGATTAATCAAACTTAAGTCTAAAACCAAATAAGCTCAAGCTACGTACTAATTATGGATATGTTGATATCTATATAATATGACATGATATTTTACTATAAAGCAGTATACATACCAGCATCTCCTTCAACTCCTGAACGGTGGCCCTCAAGCTCTCCAGTTCCTGATGGACACGTCGGTCACTGGAGACGGAGGAAGTAACCGCCGGGGTGGAGTCCAACCTCATATAGGCCCTGCTAGGGCCCAGTCCCCGGCCTCTCTCCCAACCTCCGTGGTGCCCTCCATGTCCGGCGTCCAGAACTGGGGTCAGCAGCCTCGGATCGCTCTGTCCGGTAAAATCGATCCCCGAGGCCTGGGCCTTCTCATCCACCCGCTCCTACACCTACATTAAGCAGTAAAGTATAAGTATAAGATTTAAACTTGAACCTTCCAAAACTAAAATTTCAAATTTGGGTAGAAAAAATATTAACACTTACGCAGTACTCCTGGGTAGCGACGTCGGGATATCGAAGCTCGCCCGTGGCGGGATCTGTCGAGGTGCCGTGGACGGCAAGATATGCGGACAGCACGCTCGGTGTACCACCTGACGCCACGGTCCGAGATGTCTGCAATATTTGAAAGTAACTCTTAATATTAGAAATATTAGAAAATAACTCTTAATATTGCAGAATATCACAAAGGTCGGTCTATTGTAATTTACCGATAAATCCATGGCTCGAGTAATGTTCCTCGAGCCACCTGTGTAAGTGGGGCGACCCCTCTTCGCCGACTTCCTGTTCTCTGTATTCTGAGCGGCCTGTTTCTGCACAACACATTAACATTTAATTTTCTAATTAAGAAACACAAAGAAATAAATTATATCATAAATAATGAATTACATTTAAAATACATACCTGTTTGTGTTGGGAGTCGAAATAAGCGCACAATAGAGGCCATGTCTCTACGTCGACTCTCACTAACGCCGAAGTAGATAGGAGGGCCACTCTCTCTACCTCGGGGGTCGCCATCCATAGGGAGTAGCAGCCGGCCTTCAGCTCATTCCTGTTGTATCGGACCTTGGCCTGCATGTTCTTCATCAGGCCATTGTACAGAGCATGAAGGTCGAGCACCCTCCCCGGGTGATCAGGGTCGGCTACAGGCTGAAAATCGTAATCTAACTGAAAATACAAAAAAACATTGTTATTAGATTGCAAGTGTTAATAATAAATATATTGGATAGATCAAATGAAAATATATATTAATACATACCCGAGCCTGATCAAAGAAGAGGGCGAATGAGCGCTGGTGCTGCTCGCCCCACTCAACGTGAAGTGGATAGTTCGTCACAAGCCGGCTCTCGTCCCCCAAATACCGGCCGAACCTCTCGGCATGAGGACCGGTATAGCGATAGTCAAGGGTAAAAAAAGGGGCAATGCTGCCTCCCCCCTAGCTCTGTCAGGCCTCAGCCTATAGGACTGATTCGGGCCTCGAGTCCCTTTCGGGGATGGGGAGGCCCTGCGTCTGCACGAAATATCAAGAAAATCAATAATAAGACAAAGTTGTATTAAGAAATCAAGGTTAAACGAAAATTCAAGTGTGATATATACCCTAGGTTGACTATCGCATGAGCCTAGGCCCGAGCAGCAGCACGAGCGGGACGATAGTTCCTCCGGTGAGGAACAACCGGGGTCCCGGATGCGAACGCATCCCCTCCAACTAGAAAATAAACATCGACGCTAAATTTCCATGAAGTTCATATTTATTCTATAGAGCATATGTAAAATGAATAAATATTTTAAATTTATTCATACTAACCTGCAGACGATGCAGAGGGTATGGAAGCGGCAGGAGTGGCCCCTGCGGAAGATGTGGACGCACCACCTATAATTAGACAATTAAAAATAGATTATATAAGTAATTGCAAAAAGAATGTGTAGATCAATAATATAACGTTCTAAATCAATATGCATGCACTATAGGATATATAAACATACCCGCAGGTGCGGTGGTGTCACCACCTACAGCTAGAAAATAATAAAAATTGCTAAGTAAGAGCAAAAGGAATGTGTGTATTTATGATATAGCATTCTAAATCAATATACATACACTATATGATATATAAACATACCTGGAGGAGCGGGGGTGGCCTCCGTCCCAGATGTGGACGCATCACCAACAAGTAGACAATCAAACATTGACAGTATAAGTAATTTTGACACAAACAGGCATGAATATCTGTAATATTACATTCAAAATGGATATGCGTGCAGTATACCTGGAGGTGTTGCAAAATCCACACGGAAGGAGGCATCCGAAGGGGTCTCCGATCTAGGTGCAAGACCGGCCCTCTGAAGCTCCCTACGGAGCTCTCCGGGGGGCAGAACCGCTCTGCCTCTGCCTCTGCCTCTGCCGCGGCTGGAGCTCCTGCCTCCCCTCGCTGCTCCCGACATCGTCATCAAATCTAGATAAACGGTTCGTGGATGCATTAGACAATCATTAAAAGTATTGACTATATATGTATAAAGCGTAAAATGTGAAGTAATAATATAACATTACTGATAACCTTTTTCGTTTCGTGGGCGCATCATACATATCTACTTGGATTTCATCGTCGATGTCATTTCTAACCCACGTAACATCATGATCGGTCGAAGACAACCCGTCCTTCGAAACAGACGGTCGGAGCACTTTAAGCCTTCTCTCTTCTTCGTCCTCATCACTGTCCTCGTATTCTGGGACATCGTAGACATCTCTGGGTTTCCATCGGCATACAACACTCCACCCCGGATGCTTCAAACACTGTGCGTAGTATACTTGGAACGCTTGGTTCGGAAAGATAAACGGATCATCCTGACCGTAAAATCGAAGTGTGTTCACACTGGTCAATCCATATTCATCTTTCCAAGTCCCAAGACTGCTTCTCCACCTGTCGGTATCGGTTCGCGGATCGTACCAAGTACACTGGAATATATAAAAGGGTTCTGATCGTCTGGGATAGTGGATGCCGAGTATACAATTTAAGTACCCATAGTAAATCACACCGTCCGATCCTACCGTCGCAATCCCACTATTCTGAGTGGTTCAAGATGTTTCTATTTCCTTAACTTCAAATTTGTATCCAAGGACACCAAATCCTTTGTAATATGCAACCTCCATACTAGGAAATTGAGCTAAACATCTTGAATCACTCTCAAATGATGCAGACAAGTTCGGATCGTGGATCTAACAAAACAATTTTTACGACAAATACATAACGATACAAGTTTAGATTAAAACTGATAGCAATAAAATGTAATTCGAATAACTTACATGCTCTGTGACCTAATCACAAAAATTATCCTGATGGTATTTTTCCAAACGTTCTTCGTTCCAATCAGGATGCCCCTCACGTACCTCGTTAAAATGAGTTCTGTTTTCGACAAATAATTATGACATTAATATTATGTCATTTCATACACACACAAACACAGATATAACAATTAATCCAAAAGAACTTACTCTCTAATTTGTTCAAGACATGCGCAATTAGGCAAGATAAACCGGTATATCTTGTTGATAAACATAGTGTCTACCCTCTTATACTCGGCTTTACCATATGGCCCGTCTTGAATTCTTCGTGGTAGGTTAAGCCTTGTCTCAATGTTCTCGTCCAGATAGCGGGAACAAAATGTGGTTGCTTCATCAAGAAGATAACCTTGCATGATAGAACCCTCCGGTCGATTTTTTTTGCGTATATACTTCTTAAGAGTGTAAAGGTACCTAATGAGAATATGTTGAATAAATAAATACGGGCATACAGGACAACAATAAATTTATAAATTGCGCGAAACAAAAAATTACACGTACCTCTCGACGGGATACATCCATCGATATTGTACCGGTCCGGCTAACTTCGCCTCAGTTGCAAGATGAACCGTCAAGTGTATTATGATATCGAAGAATGACGGTGGGAAAATACGCTCAAACTTGCAAAGTATCAACGCAATAGAATTTTCTAGTTTATCCAGCGTCGCAACCTCCAGTGTTTTAGCACACAACTCCCTGAAAAAACAACATAGGTCGTTGATTACTAGACCAACCGAGTCGGGGAGAGAAGTCCTGAGGGCTAATGGAAGAAGGTGCTCCACGATAACATGGTGATTATGACTTTTCAGCCCATCGATCTTGCCCTTCACAATTTTTATTTTCTTGCTGAATGATCCTGAGAAACCTGTGGGGACTTTCAAATCATGCAACACCTGCAGGAATCTTTTCTTCTCCGGTTGTGACATATGATAAGCGGCATTGGGAAGTACAAACTTGCCCGGTTTACCCGCTACCGGTTTAGGGTGCAGTTCACTTCTTATTCCCCACTCTTGTAGATCCATCCGAGCATTCATGTTGTCTTTCGATTTCCCGTCTTTACACAGAAGTAAGTTAAGTATGTGCTCTGATACTCCCTTCTCTATATGCATGACGTCCAGACAATGACGCACTGAATTTGTAGACCAGTACGGAAGCTCGAAGAAAATGCTTAACTTGTTCCAATATTGTGGTTTGACCTGTTTCGTCGGATCCATCCCGAAGGTCACGTTATTGTAACCATCCTATTTAGCAGTCACGTCCTCTCCGGATAATGGGGATGGAGGTCCAAGAAGCTCCCGATGACCATCAAAGTGAACCGTGTCTAACCTATAGGGGTGGTCTGGAGGCAGAAAACGTCGATGGCCGCAATAACAAACCTTCCTGCTAAAATTCAAAAATTTTGATGTTGTGTGTTCATGGAAATGAGGACATGCTTTGTGACCATGTACGGAATAACCTGATAGCATTCCATACGCAGGAAAGTCATTAATTGTCCACATTAAAGCCGCACGCAGTATGAAGGTTGTATTTGTGTTTGAATCATATGTCTCTACACCATCAATGAACAAAGTTTTCAGCTCCTCGATCAGAGGTCGGAGATAGACGTCGATATTGTTCCCCGGTGAGTTTGGTCCGTCGATAAGAAGAGGCATCATAAAGTATGATTGGTCCATAGCCAACCAAGGCGACAGATTATAAATTATCATTACAACGGGCCATGTACTGTGACTTCCAGCCATATAGTTGAATGGGCAGAAGCCATCGGTAGCCAGTCCGAGCCGGACATTGCGAGGATCGCTACTGAATATTGTGTGCCTCCTATAGAAATCCTTCCATGCCGGTGAATCTCTTGGATGGCTCATTTTTCCATTTTCGCTTGGAGGAGCACGGTGATGCCAAATCATTGCCTCGACTGTTTTCTTGCACCTGAATAGCCTCTGTGTTATGGGAAAGTATCGTGCTATCTTCACAGGTATATCAGGCTTCTTATCAGAATCTTTCGGCTTATACCTGGCCTCTCCCTATGTTGGACACTCTTTCAAATCTGAATTCTCTTTCCGGTACAACATGCAATTTTTAGGACATGCTTGAATCTTCTCGCACTTTAGACCCAAATCAGACATCATTGATTAGTCGAAAATATTGCATATTTTAGCCGGCAATTTCCTCATCATTTGCATTCATATAGAAGTGTTCGGCATTCATATTTTACATATTAGCAAAACTGTCGCAAAATATCAGATTACATGTATTCGACTCTAAAACCGACACTATAAAGGAAATTGACTACATTTCATGTCATCGCATCATCCCTACATTTGCGCAACACTTGTTTTGAGATCTGTGCAGGAAAATCCAGCAGAAAGGCCAAAATTTACAGGGCACCGCTAAAACATGACGCCAACTCAATGATTTCAGTTCTGGTATCAATCCAAAAGGGAAAATACAAATCAACATATCAGATGAAGCCCCAAATACCATCAAAAGACCACACCAGAAGCCCCAAGCTCCAAGCCTCCAACATGGCCGCGGAACCGCGGCCGGAGCCTGCTTGTGCCGCGGTTCCGCGGCCATCTTGCCACGTCACCCTCTCAATTTTAGTGCACAATGCTTCTCATAGTGGCTGCAGTTCAGAAATGTACCTCAAGTTCCAGAAGACTCCAAAGAATTCTGCCAGATCAGCAAGCTTTGGGATCAACACTAAACTGGCCTATCATTCTAGAAACTTCTTCCTAAACACTAGCTTAAACCCTAAGCTAAGCCTAACAAACTCTTTCTAGAAGTCTTTCAACAAACTTTTGGAGGGAACTCAAAGGCTTAGGGTTTGGGTGTTCTATAAATAAGACCCTAGGCTCACTTGTAAAAGATTATTCATTCAATATCTTAGACTTGATCTTTGATTAGTTGATTTTAGTAGCAAATTTAGAGCCATTCTATCTCTTTCTTCATCTTCTTCTTCCACAAGTCTAGTGAGAGGACTTGTGTGAAACCCTAACCCTAATTCCATTCAAAAGCCAAGATCCCGAGTACCCATTCAAGCAAGAAGCCTTGCAACCTTTTAGGAGCTGAGTCGGTTTTCAACGGAGAAAGTGGTCCAAGCCGATTCGCGACTCACGAAGCCGAGCGAAGCTAAGTCGACAATTTAGTTCTTCCTCTTGTAGTTCTTGAGCGACTGTAATCGAATTGTGGATATAAATAAAAGGTGAAATTCTTTTAACTTGTTTTTTTTAAATTCTTGCATCATTAGTCAATCTAAATTTCTAGTTATAATTCTTGTTGTGATGTTTGAGTAATACTCCGCTCGTCGAGGAGTCGAGACGATCAATAGAATGATGATGTAATATATCTTAAATCGATTCTTGATTCCTACGAGTTTTGTAAACCCTAGCAAATTCAAGAACCGACGACCCATTTCGTTGCGATGCTTTCTTGATTGATATTGCTCGAGAATGGGGAGTTACGATCGTTTCTTGAAATTACTAGAGACTAGAATGTGAATGAAATCAACGAAAGAACAAGGGTTAAACGATGAAACCCTAGTTTCATCAAGAAAGCCCTAACTCTCGTCGATCATCATCGATCTAGTATCAATCCTTCGAAGGACAAGAACACGAAATCTTGAGGTTACATCACATCTATAGATCCGATCGATTCCTACGAGCCTCATTTAGATTCTTGACATTTGATTGGAAATATTATCGAAACCCAATTCTTGATTGTTTATCAGTTTCTTGATTCTTGATTAAACTCGTGACACCTGAATCAATTGATAAATTCTTGAATCATGTTTTCTTTTCTTTTCGATTAACGTTTCGATTCAAACAAAGCAAATATAAAAACGAATCGCACAATCTCTGTAGACGATCCGCACTCGCTTACGATCTACAACTGACACCGTAGTTGATTGCGGTCAAATATAATTTTTTTGATTGTGAACTTTATTCAATTTTCTAATTACCGACTCTCAGAGAATCTTATCGATTTGATTTACTTACTCAGTCTCGCATTTTTACGATCAATCAAATAGCGCCGAAATCGGGGACTATTTGAATCGATACTTTTACATTTACCAATCAAGAAAATACATCAATCAAAATGGCGCCGTTGCCGGGGATCGCGCGCTAATTCGTTTTATATCAAAGTTTGAATTGAAAGATTTATTTCATTGAGATTTTTGAGATCAAAATTTGTGCAAACCCTAAACAATTTGTTGTGTTTCATTGCAAGGAGATCTGGAGCTTGCTGAGAATTTGGAAAATTTTTTGGAAAATACCAGAGAGCTGAGGGAGTCTACAGAGACTCTCTGAAGAATTTTGGTGGGGTGATCTCATCAAGAGATCGCGGAAGCGCGGCATAAGGAAGGAATTGCGGCGGAACCTCGGCCCTTCTGGGGGATCTCTGCAAACTTTTTGCTTCAGGTAACTTCTTACCTTCTTCTCTCTCCTCTTTTTAGCTCCAACTGAAAATTTTCTGCAGGATTCTTTGCAAATAATCGCAGCTCGCAAATTGCAAAATTAAATTTGTGCGTTATTTTGTTTCTTGGTTGTTTGCATTCTAAATACGGATATTAAGGGGCACGGCCAAATCCAAATTAGGTGGGGATTTCATTACCCTTCCTAGGCCCCGAAAACCACAAAACTTGCATCCGCATTGACCCACATTAACTAAAAGAAATCTAGAGATGACTTTAAGGACTGTCGCGCTCAATTAGGACAGAAGAAGGCCGTGGGTAATTCATTGCTTATCCGCGTTTTCTTGTGGTGCCTAGGAAAGTGTGTCGAAGGCTAGGGGTTATTAATTAGGCCCACTACTTACGTAGTGGAGTACCTTCCCACTTACCTGGCACTTACCTGGCCACAGGGGGACAAAGAGGCAGTAGAGGATTCTATCCCGCGACTTGTCTTTTGGCAGTTAGGAGCGGTCTAGAGCCGGACCTAGGTGACCACTAGATTCTAGGGTTTGTGTGTTGCATTTGTTGTGTCGCATCATTTTTTTCAAAAATCCGTCCCTTTTTCAAAAGCAAACACCGCATTCATTCATTTACCCCTAATTATAAGCCAACGCTGCCACTTGTACTAACCCTTTTTAGTACAAGATAGGCTGGACACGGGATTCTAGTGCCCGTTTAGTCCGCGTACCCTTTATAGACTCCGAAGTCGATAATTCTCCATTTACCTTTTCTTTACCCACTACCACACCCACACCGATGGATCCAAATCCATCAAACTTCTTTAACCCTAATCTGCCGCCGTCCGTTTGTGCACAGAATCCACCCCGCATCTCTCTCCAGGAGAGATGCTATCCACTGCGAGGTCCTCTTTCGAGCTGCTTATCCACACCACCAGCCAATGGGGATAACTTTGAGATTAAGCCCCAGTATTTCAATCTTTTACCCAAATTCCACGGACTCGAGACTGAGGACGCTTACGTTTTCATTACCAAATTTGAAAACGTATGCGCAATGATGGGTACGTCACAATTTTCAGTGGATGCGATGCGTCTACGACTGCTTCCATTTACATTGTGCGATATAACCGAGAAGTGGCTATATAACACTACCGCACACTCTATTACGAATTGGGAAGAATTCGTCGCTGCATTCCTTAAGAAATTTTACCCAATCCAAAAGACAGCTCGAATCCGTAGCGAACTGAATCAATTTGCCCAGCTCCCTACCGAACCATTTTCAAAATGCTTTGAACGTTTCAAGGATCTTTTGGTTCAGTGTCCTCATCACGGCATCCCGAGATGGGAGCTTTGCCGAATCATTTATGAGGGCATTAACCCAAACACAAACAGAGCCTTGAAAACATGTGTCAAGGTACATTTATGACTAAGGATGATGGGGAAGCTTGGAAGTACTTAGAAGAGTTCGCTGAAAAATCACTACAGTGGGAGAGTGGAACCCAACCATTGAATAGGGGTGGCGTACACCAAATAGATGTGTCCATAGGTGTTCGAGCTGAGATGGCAGCAATGCAAAAGAAGCTCGACGCTATGGAACACAAATTTTCCGCAGCCTCCCTAAACCCAATGTCGGTCCCCAAAACTGTTTGTGGGTGCTGTTCTGATCCGTCTCATTTAACGGAAGAATGTCCATTAAACTCTGTGTTTCAAGGTCACGAGCATTCTAATGCCGCATTTCAAAGACCTAGAAATGATCCATATTCTTCCACGTACAATCAGGGTTGGAGGAATCACCCTAATTTCGCTTGGAACCAAAACCAATCTCAAAACACGGTTCCAAATACGAATCAATTTCAAAAGGCTCTTCCTCCACCACAATAGCAACCCCTTCAACTCACTCAGCACGCCTATCAGTCACAAAATTTCCAAAACCAGGGCAACAATCCTGCACAGTCTAATCCTATGCAGTTGTCCTGTTCTGACGAATTCTCTCAATTCACTCAGACCATGAAATCACTTTTATCAAATTTCATAGAGGTTTCGACTGAGGTTAGATCTTCCGTCAGTGAGATAAAGAAAAACTCAGCGTCCCAAGTTGAGAGTATCAGATCGATGGAAGCTGAAATCGCACGCCTAAAAGCCGAAATGAGTGCGAGAGAAAAAGGGAAACTTCCCTCTCAACCCCTACAGAATCCTGGGCATTACAATGTAAATGCCATCACAACGTTGAGATCGGGAAAAGTGCTGAACAATCATGTCGGGGAAGGTATTGATGATACTGAAAATCATATCAATACCCCGGCTGAGACCTTTCCACACACACACACTTCTCCTTCTGATTCTACCATACCACCTTCTCGAGAGCCTATTCTCCATTTCCCATTAGGCTCAACACCTTCTCCCAACCCTTATAGTTCTCCACAGACGGTCCCCACACCTCTTTTGGGAACTCGTCTGCCCCCTCTTCCTTCTCTTATGATGGACCCTGCGCTTATTGCGAAAGCTCCTTACCTGAATCGGTTAAGGGGTAATAGAACAAGTCCTCATATGGAGAAAATTATGGAAATGTTCAAACAGGTTAACATCAATATCCCTCTCCTAGATGCGATTCAACAAGTCCCCGCTTATGCGAAAATTCTTAAGGACTTATGCACTAGGAAGAGGAAGACTCAAGTGCCGAAGAAGGTCTTTATGTCTAATAATATCAGCACTGCTTTTATTCCCCAGCTACCAAAGAAACGAAAGGACCCAGGATGTCCTACAAACTCGATTTCTATTGGGGGTAAAAACATAAATCGTGCTCTTTTAGACCTTGGCGCAAGTGTTAACCTACTCCCTTATTCTGTCTATGAGCAACTAGGGATTGGAGAGCTGAAACCTGCTCACTGCACTCTCCAGATGGCAGACCGATCTATCACCAAACCAAGGGGTGAATTAGAGGATGTGTTTATAAAGGCCGGGGAATTTGTTTTCCCTGTAGACTTCATTGTGCTCGACACACATCCTGTAGCAAACCCCCGGGGCCAAATTCCGGTGATTCTAGGTCGTCCTTTCCTTACCACTTCCAACGCTGTTATAAACTGTAGAAACGGTTCAATGAACTTATCATTTGGAAATATGACCATTGAACTAAATATCTACAATGTTAGAAGTCGCCATCAGAACCCTCTGCTCATATTTTAGATGTGTGCTCTGTCCATGAGGTCGCTCCCGATAGTTGTGGAGCTGAGGAACTTTGCTTTACTGATCTCGATGACATTACCACATCTCTGTTTGACTTTACACAAGATCTTAGTGAGGACACTTTACCTACACTTGAGTCCTGCACTTCTGACTTTTCTCCACCCGAGTCTGTATCTTTCAGAGGCTCTGAGCTTCTTTGTAAATCCAAAAATCACTCAATGATACCTCCTTCTATCATTTCTCCGCCTGAATTAGATCTCAAAATTTTACCGTCTCATCTGAAATATGCTTATTTAGGTGAGAAGGAGACTTTACCGGTTATAATCTCTGCTTCTCTAGCATTAGAGCAAGAGAATGCACTTTTATCGGTATTGAGATCTAACAAAGAGGCGTTTGGTTGGAGTATGGCGGACATCAAAGGGATTAGTCCCTTGATAGTTGAACATCATATACATGTGATGGATGATGCCAGACCAACCCGAGAACCACAGAGACGGTTGAATCCCGTCATGAAGGAAGCGGTCATGAAAGGGATCGTCAAATGCTTAGATAATGGTATTATATACCCCATCTCCGATAGCCAATGGGTGAGTCCTATACATGTCGTTCCTAAGAAATCCGGCATCACTGTTATAACCAATGAGGCGAATGAGTTAATTCAGACACGCACCCAAACTGGGTGGCGTGTATGTATCGATTATAGAAAACTCAACGCTGCCACGAGGAAAGACCATTTTCCTCTACCATTCATTGATCAGATGCTGGAACGTTTAGCGGGACGAGAGTATTATTGTTTTATGGACGGATACTCAGGCTATAATCAGGTCCCCATCGCCAAAAAGGATCAAGATAAAACCACTTTTACTTGTCCTTTTGGTATCTTTGCTTACAGTCGCATGCCCTTCGGGCTATGCAATGCTCCCGCTACCTTTCAGCGGTGTATGATGGGGATATTCTCTGATATGGTAGAGAATTTCCTGGAGATCTTTATAGACAACTTCTCGATTTTTGGAGGCTCTTTTTCTGAATGCCTAGCGAATCTTGACGCTGTTCTTACTCGTTGCAAAGAGAAGAATTTGACTTTGAACTGGGAAAAATGCCATTTTATGGTCCAAGAAGGAATTGTCCTTGGACATGTCATTTCACAGAAAGGTATTGAGGTTGACAGAGCTAAGATAGATGTCATTCAAAACCTCCCTCATCCCAAAAGCGTCAAAGATATTCGCTCTTTCCTTGGCCACGCGGGCTTTTATAGGAGATTCATTAAGGACTTTAGCAAAATTGCTAGACCTTTAACTCTTCTCCTGGCCAAGGATACGACCTTCCATTTTGACTCGGATTGCGAGACAGCTTTCGACTCACTTAAACACTCACTCACTTCAGCCCCCGTTTTATCATCACCAAACTGGGATTACCCCTTTGAGCTGATGTGTGACGCATCTGATTTTGCAGTAGGTGCAGTCTTAGGACAGCACATCGAAAAGATGCCACACGTGATTTACTATGCAAGTAAGACCCTGAATGATGCACAAATCAATTATACAACCACAGAAAAAGAACTCTTAGCGGTTGTATTTGCATTAGAAAAATTCAGGCCTTACTTAATTGGCTCACCTATAGTTGTGTATACTGACCATTCCGCTTTAAAACATCTTCTGGCGAAGAAAGATGCAAAAGGTCGACTAATACGTTGGATCCTTCTGTTACAAGAATTCGATCTTGTTATCAAAGATAAGAAAGGATGTGAAAACGTAGTAGCTGACCATCTTTCACGCATCATTTCTTCCCCTGTGACCCTGCCGATCAATGACTCGTTCCCTGACGAGCAACTCTTGAGCGTATCCAATGAACCATGGTTCAGGGATATTGTGAACTATCATGCCACGGGACTGATACCCAGCGATTGGTCGAAACAGGACAAATACCGTTTTCTATCCCAAGTAAAACACTTTTACTGGGACGAGCCCTATTTGTTTAAATATTGTCCTGATCAGATCATTCGCCGATGTGTCCCGAATGAAGAGTTCAAGGGTGTTCTTTCTTTTTGTCATGATCAGGCCTGTGGGGGTCATTTTGGTCCTAGAAAGATAGCGGAGAAGGTTTTGCAATGTGGATTTTATTGGCCGACCTTATTCAAGGACACATTTGAACATTGCAAAACCTGTACACAATGTCAGTATACGGGTAGAATCTCCCAGAGGAATGAAATGCCTCAGCAACCCATCTTGGTTGTTGAAATATTCGATGTTTGGGGCATTGATTTTATGGGTCATTTTCCCAACTCCTTTGGGAATCTGTACATACTGCTGGCGGTTGATTATGTCTCAAAATAGGTAGAAGCCATTCCATGTCGCACTAATGACAAGAAAGTTGTCATTAAGTTCTTAAAAGAGAATATCTTCTCGCGATTTGGACACCCACGCGATATCATTAGCGATAATGGGACACACTTCTGCAACAGGTCTTTCGAGACTCTGATGCGGAAATATTCAATCAACCACCGACTTTCTACACACTATCACCCCCAAACAAGCGGGCAGGCTGAAATCTCAAACAGACAAATCAAACTTATCCTGGAGAAAACTGTTGCTAAAAATAGAAAAGACTGGTCGACCAAACTGACGGATGCTCTTTGGGCATTCCGAACTGCATATAAGACCGACCTAGGGATGTCTCCATATAGTATAGTGTTTGGAAAAGCATGTCATTTACCCGTCGAGATAGAACATAAAGCATTGTGGGCTATTAAAGAAATAAATTTTGATTTAAACCATGCTTGCAACTTTCGGAAGCTGCAACTTAATGAGCTAAGTGAACTCCGCGATGAAGTTTATGATAACGCTGTAATCACAAAGAATAGGACTAAGGTTTTTCACGATAAAAACATTTTGAGGAAAACATTTTCACCTGGTCAACAAGTCCTTCTTTATGATTCAAGATTACACCTTCACGTGGGTAAGCTTCGATCTCGATGGAAGGGATCTTTTGTTGTGCGGTCTGTATATCCGCACGGTGTAGTAGAAGTAGAAAATGTTAAAAACGACACCGTTTTCAAAGTAAATGGACATAGACTAAAGCCGTATTTTTCCACTAACCCCACGGAGGAGCTCTTGTTCTTACAAGAGCCAGTTTATTTGGATTAAAATTCCTCCGTCTCACCTTCATATCCAGTATATCATTGCTTCATTTTTTGAATGAAGGTGAGTGAAAAGAATAAGTTTAGGGGAAGTTCTTCACTTATATATTTTGCCCCCACTAATAATCCCTCCCAGATTTACAGGTTTTTGTAGATATAGCTGTTGGCAACAGTGAGGACACTGTTGAAAACAAGTTTGGGGGAGGTTTGTGCTTATTTTCGCATTATTTGCATATCATTTGCATAAGCACAAAACATTTCTTTTAAAAAAATCTATAAAAATTGAAAAAATTTCAAAACCCATAAAAATTTAAAAATTTTCAAGTATAAAAATAATTTTAATATTTACACTTTTTTGTATATAAATAAGATAATGAAAGTTTAGATAGTGAACAATTACATCCATGAGATTAGAAAAAAACTAAGAAAACTAAGAAAATAAGAAGTTTTCTTATACGAACTAGTAATAAGTAGTTATGAGCCGTTGTCCCAAGGGTTAGTAAGATGAAGGACGTCACTAATCTGAGGATAAAAATAAGTCTGAAAAATAGTTTCTATTCTGGAAGCCAAATATTTTGAACGTTGATACCCTGCTTTTCGCACTTACACACATCTTAAAGCCTGGGATAGTAGAGGATACCTTGAAATGCTCTTGTCTTAAAGCCAAAAGTATGAAGGAAATAAATAAAAAATAAAAAAAATAAAGAAAATATAAAGTGGTGAGAAAAATGGACACTGGTTTTGTTATCACTGAGGGCAATAAAAAAATCTATAGCGAGGGTGCTTCTTCACCTAGTGCCCTAAGTCCAACTGGTCTGGGAGTCACTGCTATGCCTGAGGTGGTGCAAGACGAGGAAAATACACCAAGTAAGCAAGCACAGGAGTAATCGGTCGGTTAGTACCTCAAGAAGTATTAACGGTCGCATGAAAGTGTGTGAGAAATCTCATCTAAATATTCATTAATTAAAAAGTACTGAGGCTGATGGGCAAGAGTACGATAGCTTGAATTGAATTCTCCGGGTGTAGGGATGTCCTTTACACACACGCAGGGTTATATGATCGATGTTTGGAAGAAAGATAGGAATGAAAAATAAGTCGATGTTTTATTGAGGGAGGACGTGATTTCCGACATTTTTTTCATGACCATTATGATAGGGCTCATGACAACCGAAAAGCTAGCTTAGTTGGAAACCCTAATTTTCAAGGTTTTTCTTTTACAATTCTTGTCTTTAAATGTAATATTCATGATCTTTCTTTTATTATTGGATTTTGTGGGTGCAATCCGCTGAAAACCCTTAGGAGACAACACTCCTCCTACTAGGGACACCTAGAGGTTTAAAGGCTTGTTGCACGTGCTCAGTGCAATCGTGTTGCCTACGAAAGTGTGCTAGTTAGTTTTTTCTCTTTCTTTATTTTCTCCTTCTCTTTTTAATAAAACAGTTCGCTCGAGACAATCGAAATTAAGTTTGGGGGAATTTGATTAGTCGAAAATATTGCATATTTTAGTCGGCAATTTCCTCATCATTTGCATTCATATAGAAGTGTTCGGCATTCATATTTTACATATTAGCAAAACTGTCGCAAAACATCAGATTACATGTATTAGACACTAAAACCGACACTATAAAGGAAATTGACTACATTTCATGGTATCGCATCATCCCTACATTTGCGCAACACTTGTTTTGAGATCTGTGCAGGAAAATCCAGCAGAAAGGCCAAAATTTACAGGTACCGCTAAAACATGACACCAACTCAATGATTTCAGTTCTGGTATCAGTCCAAAAGGGAAAATACAAATCAACATATCAGATGAAGCCCCAAATACCATCAAAAGACCACACCAGAAGCCCCAAGCTCCAAGCCTCCAACATGGCCGCGGAACCGCGGCCGTGCCACCGTTCCACGGCCATCTTGCCACGTCACCCTCTCAATTTTAGTGCACAATGCTTCTCATAGTGGCTGCAGTTCAGAAATGTACCTCAAGTTCCAGAAGACTCCAGAGAATTCTGCCAGATCAGCAAGCTTTGGGATCAACACTAAACTGGCCTATCATTCTAGAAACTTCTTCCTAAACCCTAGCTTAAACCCTAAGCTAAGCCTAACAAACTCTTTCTAGAAGTCTTTCAACAAACTTTTGGAGGGAACTCAAAGGCTTAGGGTTTGGGTGTTCTATAAATAAGCCCCTAGGCTTACTTGTAAAAGATTATTCATTCAATATCTTAGACTTGATCTTTGATTAGTTGATTTTAGTAGCCAATTTAGAGCCATTCTATCTCTTTCTTCATCTTCTTCTTCCACAAGTCTAGTCAGAGAACTTGTGTGAAACCCTAACCCTAATTCCAGTCAAAAGCTAAGATCCCGAGTACCCATTCAAGCAAGAAGCCTTGCAACCTTTTAGGAGCCGAGCCGGTTTTCAACGGAGCAAGTGGCCCAAGCCGATTCGCGACTCACGAAGCCGAGCAAAGCCAAGTCGAAAATTTAGTTCTTCCTCTTGTAGTTCTTGAGCGACTGAAATCGAATTGTTGATATAAATAAAAGGTGAAATTCTTTTATCTTGTTTTCTTTAAATTCTTACATCATGAGTCAATCTAAATTTCTAGTTATAATTCCTGTTGTGATGTTTGAGTAATACTCCGCTCGTCGAGGAGTCGAGACGATCAATAGAATGATGATGTAATATATCTTAAATCGATTCTTGATTCCTACGAGTTTTGTAAACCATAGCAAATTCAAGAACCGACGACCCATTTCTTTGCGATGCTTTCTTGATTGATATCGCTCGAGATTGGGGAGTTACGATCGTTTCTTGAAATTTCTAGAGGCTAGAATGTGAATGAAATCAACGAAAGAACAAGGGTTAAACGATGAAACCCTAGTTTCATCAAGAAAGCCCTAACTCTCGTCGATCATCATCGATCTAGTATCAATCCTTCGAAGGACAAGAACACGAAATCTTGAGGTTACATCACATCTATAGATCCGATCGATTCCTACGAGCCTCATTTAGATTCTTGACATTTGATTGGAAATATTATCGAAACCCAATTCTTGATTGTTTATCAGTTTCTTGATTCTTGATTAAACTCGTGACACCTGAATCAATTGATAAATTCTTGAATCATGTTTTCTTTTCTTTTCGATTAACTTTTCGATTCAAACAAAGAAAATATAAAAACGAATCGCACAATCCCTGTGGACGATCCGCACTCGCTTACGATCTACAACTGACACCGTAGTTGATTGCGGTCAAATATAATTTTTTTGATTGTGAACTTTATTCAATTTTCTAATTACCGACTCTCAGAAACTCTTATCGATTTGATTTACTTACTCAGTCTCGCATTTTTACGATCAATCAAATAGCGCCGAAATCGGGGACTATTTGAATCGATACTTTTACATTTACCAATCAAGAAAATACATCAATCAATCATCTTCTGGGCTTCGTACCAGCTTTCGGGCACATTATTTCCTGGAGGCATAGAATCTTTCAAGAACGAAAGAAGCATTGTGAATGACTTGTTGCTCCATCCATTTAGGCACTTAATCTGGAAAAGTTGGACGAACCATGAGAGGGTGGAATACTTCGCATTCTCATAAATTGGTTTCCTAGCATCATTCATGAAATTTTCATATTTATCCGCACGCGGTCCTTGACCGGAAGGAATGTCATCTTCGGTACGAATAGATTCAGCAAGAGCAGCCTCTACCATATCCTCCATTTCTTCTGATGGAAATAAATTTCCGTCTCCTGTCGTATTACCGAATTCTACTTCTTCTCCTGCCGCATTATCGTGTTCTCCTTCTTCTTCTACCGCGGTACTGCATTCTTCACCTTCCTCGTGATATTTTCAAGTTGAATAAAGTCTAGTAAACCCATGTTTTACAATATGAAGCTCTGCCAATTCTACCTTCTGCCAGTACTTATTGCCACATCTATCGCACGGACAGAGAATCTTCTCTATTATGATCTTATTATGTGCGCGTGCAAATTCAAGGAAAGCAGCAACTCCTGCGACAAACTTAGGTTGCATACGTTGTTTCCAATCCACATACATCCAGTCCTTAACTCTGACGTACTCATGGGCCATGTTAGACTGAATAACATATAAATTGTAGGTTATGCTGACTATATTGAGAAATATAAGAACGGGATAGTTACTGACAAAGGAGAAAATCCGTGTATATGCTTTGTGTGTGCGTTTGTCGTTGAAAAGAATAAATTATCGCACGTATGTTAACCGATAGACGGGGACTAAGTGGCGCTTTTAGTTTCATATATGAGTATCGATGGGAATATGAAGGTTTCATATTATCATATATTGGTTTTAACCCGAACATCTCGAATCGCTCTCTAATTATGCGTTTGTATGTGTGTGTTCCGGCTGTCGGGGGTAGGCTTCTATCCCATTAAGAATGTATAGAGCGAACGCCCATCACTTGTGCTTTCAACCGTTTCGAGTAAATTTCGGCAGCACCTCCCCGCTGTTCTCCGAGTACACTGTAATAGAATAGATAATCATTTCAAAGCTGTGAAACAACGTTGAAATGAACATCTAATCTATCTTTGTACACGGAGAACCAGCGGAAAGGTACCGACGAAATATCTCGAAACGGATGAAAACACAAGTGAATGAAGGCGTTTGCTTTATACATTCTTAACTTGTCCACACGGGACAAATCAATGGGTTACCATACGATTGAATTTTCTCGTCGCGTAGACTATACGACGGTTGTTAGTATCGAGCTATACTGTCCGATATTTCACAACCTTCGTATAGTTCTAGGTCACGACGAGCATCGCACGTATGTTAACCGATAGACGGGGACTAAGTGGCGCTTTTAATTTCCTATATAAGTATCGATGGGAATATGAAGGTTTCATATTATCATATATTGGTTTTAACCCGAACATCTCGAATCGCTCTATAATTATGCGTTTGTTGTGTATTCTTGTTGTATGTGTGTGTTCCGGCCGTCGGGGGTAGGCTTCTATCCCATTAAGAATGTATAGAGCGAACGCCCATCACTTGTGCTTTCAATCGTTTCGAGTAAATTTCGGCAGCACCTCCCCGCTGTTCTCCGAGTACACTGTAATATAATAGATAATCATTTAAAAGCTGTGAAACAACGTTGAAATCAACATCTAATCTATCTTTGTACACGGAGAACCAGCGGAAAGGTACAGACGAAATATCTCGAAACGGATGAAAACAAAAGTGAATGAAGACGTTTGCTTTATACATTCTTAACTTGTACACACGGGACAAATCTATGGGTTACCATACGATTGAATTTTCTCGTCGTGTAGACTATACGACGGTTGTTAGTATCGAGCTATACTGTCCGATATTTAACAACCTTCGTATAGTTCTAGGTCACGACGAGCATCGCACGTATGTTAACCGATAGACGGGGACTAAGTGGCGCTTTTAGTTTCATATATGAGTATCCATGGGAATATGAAGGTTTCATATTATCATCGAGTATCATATATTGGTTTTAACCCGAACATCTCGAATCGCTCTCTAATTATGCGTTTGTTGTGTATTCTTGTTGTATGTGTGTGTTCCGGCTGTCGGGGATTGGCTTCTATCCCATTAAGAATGTATAGAGCGAACGCCCATCACTTGTGCTTTCAACCGTTTCGAGTAAATTTCGGCAGCACCTCCCCGCTGTTCTCCGAGTACACTGTAATAGAATAGATAATCATTTCAAAGCTGTGAAACAACGTTGAAATGAACATCTAATCTATCTTTGTACACGGAGATTTAGCGGAAAGGTACCGATGAAATATCTCGAAACGGATGAAAACACAAGTGAATGAAGGTGTTTGCTTTATACATTCTTAACTTGTCCACACGGGACAAATCTATAGGTTACCATACGATTGAATTTTCTCGTCGCGTAGACTATGCGATGGTTGTTAGTATCGAGCTATACTGTCCGATATTTAACAACTTTCGTATAGTTCTAGGTCACGACGAGCATCGCACGTATGTTAACCGATAGACGGGGACTAAGTGGCGCTTTTAGTTTCATATATGAGTATCGATGGGAATATGAAGGTTTCATATTATCATCGAGTATCATATATTTGTTTTAACCTGAATATCTCGAATCGCTCCCTAATTATGCGTTTGTTGTGCATTCGTGTTGTATGTGTAACATGATTTTAAACCATTGAGATCAAGATTGATAGAACTGATCATCCTACATTGCAATAGCATTCATCATCCAAAAACTATTATTGCAATGGTATTCATCTATAACAATCAACAATTAAAACTACAAATGTAGGATACTGATATCATAAAGCGTTATACGCAACATTGATAGAACTGATAAATAAAAAAACGAAACACAAACCGTATCAAGAATTAACAACTTTGATTATGTCATATACGCGGGCCGATATTTTCATATTAGCCAATAGGCAAAAATAGATTGCGGTCTGGATATGGCATATTGGCACATGTTACCTATATGCATACATGTATGTTTTCTCCCCATTTTTTCATAAATCAAAACAACTACATACATCAAACTAGTCCATGCCACCAATCGGAAACTCCACTATATATTTGAATTATTATTTTTCCAAATAGGATTGAGCTCCTATCGACATGGTCCCATCCAACAAATTTGTTGTGCTTCCCTCGACCTTCATCTAGCTTTCACATGCCATACACATTAGATGAGTAATATAGTTATAAATTATGGTATTTTGTTGTCATCAATCAGCCTAACCCTAACCCCAACCTAACCCTAGCCTGTAGGGTTCCTAGGCATGCTAATGAAGTCTCACAAGGCATCGACCATGCCAATTTCAAATTTTAAGGGTGCCGAGAAACCCTAATACGGATCGTTGACTAGAAATTTAGGCGAAATACGAAACTAGTTAACATCTTAACTAAAGGATAGAGGCTACAACCTTTGTAGATCCATTTCTCCACTTCCTAAGCTCCATGTAGGCGTCCTCTCGCTGTCCATCTCGAATCCCGAACTCAAACGTCGGCTTCATCGGAGAATTGGGCGGACTAGGTCGTCGGCTTCGTGCCGAAGATGATCTACGTCGAGGCATCACAAGTTCAAGCTCCAACATCACAAATTTGTGAAACTTGTGAAGAAAACACCCAAGACAACTTGGCAAGAGTTAGAGGGTGAAGAAATAGGAGGTGGGTTCACTTTAGAATTGGATTTCTCACTTTAGAACTCAAGTTGCCATTGATGGCATCAAGCTTTCTTCCTTGAAGAAGAAGATCAAGAAGAAGGAAATATTATGATAAGTTAATCAAAAATGAAAAAGAAATGAATACTTATCATAATAGGAACCATGGTTAGGTGTAGAGAATTGACCATGGTTAGAAGAGTGGTTAGGGTTAAGCATGAAGACAAATTGGTCACTTTGGTCAAAGCTTCATGAAGCTTCACAAAGGTTCAAGAATGAAAGCAACCATTTTGTATTCTTATCCCATTCTTTTTCCAAAATCAATAAATAAAAGAATGGATAATTAAAACCCTAATCACTTTCTTAACCTAGGTTTAATTCTTTACACTTAACCAAATGAGCAAGCATCATCAAACATGATACAAAGATGTGCACAAAAGTATATCACATATACAACTTGCAGATCAAGTGAGAAAATCCATTTAAAGTGAACCAATACTAGTTAATGCAAAGTAATATATCAAATATATAATTATACATTAAATCAATAAATCAACATTTGATTCAATGATCCGGTCATGTCGCACATAACCGACTAGTATCTAATGTATCGATTTATCGAATCAATGATTCGATAACTAGGTCATATCGCATACAACCAATCGAAACATTCATCGCGAGAATGAAATGTGGTATCACATACACGCATTATTCTCGGTCCCGCACATATCTCATATGCTCTCCTATTTCGTTTCGCTTGAGCCAGGAAACCTCTGTATAGGACTCTAAAGACTCGTCAATAAGCCGGTAGCAGATGATGATCATATCAAGCACCCACAAGCCGCAAGCGGTCTGCTAAACGTAACGGCCATCCAGGTATTGAGCGATCAGAAGATCGACGAGCCAGCCCGCTCACACTCCTGTGAATCCAACCAGTAACACTTACCGTACAGCCCGGTCTGTTCGTCTGATATGTCGCATATCAAGTCTAGGGGTGGTAAACGTCAGACCCCAATAACCGATAAGTCGTGGCGATGTGAGGCTCATAACGGGTCGAGAAACTACTGGTAACACTTACCAGCAAATCACTGATCAGCCCTGGCCAGGGACTTCCCTGTTACGGCCAATCGAGCACACCGCAACATCAACCCCCAATACCGGGAGAGACGAAACCCCTCCTATCGCTCATTGCCTCCATGTGACTCGGGACTGTACCCAAAGACCACCGTTTTGCACGCACTCATGGACGTGTTAAGGTGGAGATCAAAGCACAGTGGGAATCACACAAGACTCTATGACGATCTCGGGTCTACAGACTAACCTGTACAAGTGTCACCTGAGAACTGCCATCTGACGTGAGGTATAATACCATCTGGGAGTTCTCGGCGAGTCCGTCCAGTGTACCCAGTCTCCACTGAGCACCCGTATACCATCTCTGATGTCAAACACCAATGGATATGGGATCATCCATCGCCCATCTCATGGGTCGAGAGGCGTATACGCTAGTCTACACTGGTATATCGATGCCCCGTCTCGATACACCCATGACTAGGGACCTTGAAGGATGTACTTATGGACTACCATGTCCCCACTAGTATGATCCGCATCATAGTCCAGGTAGTCAAGTACACATCCTAAGGGCTTTACCAACATGTAACTACAAGACAGTTTAAAGAGACAAGTGTACATGTTAAGATAAAGAGCAACCAGATAGCATACTATCATATCGAGCAAGAAAGTCATCTTTATATATGTCCAAGCATCCAATATAATATACATCATCTGTACAATACTGGCCTCTAGGGCATACATACAACTAACAATCTCCCACTTGCACTAGGGCCAGTTGCTGTAGTATCGCATACCGAGCATCCCGAAGAGTCTCTCAAACTGTATCTGGGGAATGGCCTTCGTGAGTGGATCCGCCGTGTTGTTCTTCGTGTCAACCCTCCTAACCTCGATCTCCCGGCGATCAACTATCTCCTGGATCAGGTGATACCGCCTCAGAATATGCCTGGATCGCTGATGGGACCTGGGTTCCTTGGCCAAAGCCACCGCTCCATTGTTATGGCAATACAAAGGTATTGGATGCTCAATGGATGGAACCACACCAAGTTCATTAATGAACTTCTTGATCCAGACAGCCTCTTTGGCAGCATCGTTGGCAGCGATGTATTCAGCCTCCATCGTCGAGTCTGCCACGGTTTCCTGCTTGGAACTCTTCCAGCTAACCATCCCTCCGTAAAGGGTAAAGACAAATCCCGACTGCGACTTAGAGTCGTCCTTATCACTCTGGAAGCTCGATCGGTAAAGGACTCCACTTGGAGTTCTCCGCTACCATACACCAAGAGCATCTCTTTAGTCTTTCATAAGTACTTGAGAATGCTCTTCACAGCTGTCCAGTGACTCTCTCCAGGATCAGCTTGATACTTGCTCACTACACTTAGTGAGTATGCTACATCGGGTCTGGTACATAGCATCGCGTACATGATAGAGCCTACAGCCGAAGCATAGGGTATCTTTTGCATGCGAGCTCCCTCCAAATCAGTCTTGGGAGACATCTCTTTGGAAAGAGTGAGTCCAGAGATCATGGGCAAGTTCCGACGCTTGGATTCTTCCATACTAAACCTCTTTAGTACGGTGTCAATGTACCTGGATTGGGACAATCCCAATATCCGTTTGGATCTATCTTTATTGATCCTTATTCCCAATATGCAGGAGGCATCACCAAGATCTTTCATTGAGAATCTTTGTGATAAGAAGAGCTTGACCGATTGCAGCATAGGAATATCATTTCCTATCAAGAGTATGTCGTCCACGTACAATACGAGGAAGACTACCTTACTCTCTGCCACCTTCTTGTAGATACAAGGTTCATCTGGATTTTTGACGAAATCAAACTCTTTGATAACGACGTCAAAGCAGATGTTCTAACTCCGCGATGCTTGCTTTAATCCATAAATGGATTTAAGCAGCTTGCACACCTTCCCGCTGCTCCCACTATCTACGAAGCCCTCTGGCTGAGTCATGTACACGCACTCTTCTAAATCACCATTTAGAAAGGCGGTCTTAACATCCATTTGCCAGATTTCGTAATAATGATATGCAGCGATGGCAAGCATGATCCGGATGGATTTAAGCATAGCCACTGGAGAAAAGGTTTCGTCATAGTCCACACCTGGTCTTTGACGAAAACCCTTTGCAACAAGTCTAGCTTTGAAAGTCTCCACTTTCCCATCTACACCAAGTTTCTTCTTGAAGATCCACTTGCTCCCAATGGGTTTTACCCCTTCAGGAGCAACGTCCAAAGTCCATACTTTGTTGGTGTAGATGGATTCCATCTCGGACCACATAGCATCCAGCCATTTCACCGAGTCCCTACTCGTGATGGCCTGCTCGAAGCTAGTTGGGTCATCATCCTCCATGATGCAATCCTCGCTCCCACCATCCATGAGAAAACCGTAGTATCTCTCAGGTTGGCGAGGAACCCTACTAGATCGGCGGAGCGACTGAGGTTCATTGGGAGCTACTGAATCTTCTGGTTCCACTAAATCTTCAGTTACGGTTTGTGTATCTGGAACTTCTTCCAGCACTACCACTTTGCCACTAATTTCTTTTTCAAGGAATTCCTTTTCTAAAAAGGTGGCATGTTGAGCAACAAACACTTTTTGTTCCTCACTGTGGTAGAAAAAATACCCATATGAGTTCTTTGGATATCCCACAAACTTGCAAAGAACTGACCGTGCCTCGAGTTTGTCCGGATTTTGTCTTTTGAAATAGGCTGGACAACCCCATATCTTAACTCGTTTAAAATATGGTCTCTTCCCACTCCATATCTCATATGGTGTGGTAGGTACAGATTTAGATGGAACTTGATTCAATAGGTATGCTGCTGTCTCCAGCGCATATCCCCAGAAGGAAATAGGTAACTCAGCTGTGCTCATCATAGAGCGCACCATATCTAATAGGGTGCGGTTCCTCCGTTCTGATACACCGTTGTGCTGTGGTGTATATGGAGGAGTCAGCTGAGAGAGAATCCCATTCTCTTTTAGGAAGTCCAGGAATTCATTGCTTAAGTATTCACCTCCTCGATCAGATCGAAGGATTTTAATACTTTTTCCGGTTTGGTTCTCGACTTCTTGTTTATATTCTCTAAATTTCTCAAAAGCTTCAGACTTGTGTCTTATCAAGTACACATGTCCGTATCTTGAGAGATCGTCAGTGAATGTAATGAAGTACGAAGAACCATCCCTGGCATGTGTAGACATGGGACCGCATACATCACTATGTATCAGTCCCAAGAGTTCGGTAACTCTTCCTCCGTGTCCCGTAAATGGAGTTTTGGTTATCTTGCCTTTGAGACATGACTAGCAAGTGTCATAAGATGAAAATTCAAACGGATTTAAATATCCATCTTTATGCAACTTAGCTAGTCGTGTCGCATTGATGTGACCCAGTCTACAATGCCACAAGAAGGATTCGTTCAGTTCAGAACTCTTCCTCTTGTGTGTGTTTGTTATACTCAGAACTGTTGATTGATTAAGAACATAAATGCCATTGCACAACGTGCCTGATCCAACCAACTTTTGGTTACCGAAAATGTTCATAACATTGTCCTGTAATACAAAATTATATCCCTCTTTACTCAACAAAGAAACCGATATAATGTTGCATATCAGGTTCGGCATGTAATAGCATTCGTTCAAAACCAATGTATTACCAGTTGGTAATGTAAGGTGATATTCCCCGACAGTCTTTGCTGCAACAATTGCACCATTTCCAACTCTAATGTCTTTATCACCTTCTCCAAGTTCTCTACCTTTCCTTAGCCCATGTAACTGATTACATATATGGGATCCTGACCCGGTATCTAATACCCAGGACGTAGAGCAAATAGAGAAACAGTTCTCAGTAACGAACACACCCGAAGAAAATGCATCATCATGTACTTTCTTCATTCGAGTGGCATGGGAATCCTGGTATTCCCCTATGTCCTGTTCATTCCTATAACTCTTATAAGAAAGAACGGAACCAACGTTCCCCAGCACAGTATAACATGCGGGTTCGATCAATACATCCATATTATTATCTTGATTAAGGCATGAAATGGTCGCTACCTGGAGAGAGAGAGAAGAAAACACTTTAGCGTATGCTCGTGCAAGATCGGATTTGTTATTATCTTATCTAATCAGGATGGCTCCCACTGCTTTTTATCAAATCATCCTTCAAACCCTAAAAGAAAAGATTAGCCGGGATTAATTACACACTACAAGTTCGCCAATCTTTCAGCCAGGCCAGTGTCGGTACTTTGAGGGAGGTCCCCCGTGCTTTCGCACGAACCTAATTAATGTAAACCTCGTTTTCCCAGAGGCGTAACCTCGTTGACACCTTTCTAGACACCTACTTGATCGGCTAATTGCAATGTGCAAAACTCTCCCAGGAGTAACTCTTACTCGCAGTGGGTATCGGGATCCAACTATCTCATAGAAGGTATGCAATCTCATTGCAAATTTCAACACTTGAAATTCCCGATAATATTTTTGCCCCAAACGATCTATGACCTTGACAAGGTCAACAAACCATAGAACATAAGTCAAGTTCAACCCGTCATTTCTTGATTGAATCAAACCCACCCGCACGACCCTTGACAAGGTCAACAAGGCCGTACGACTACCCTAACTCAATCTGCATCATATGCATAAGCAGATAAATACTGGTTAGCTACCGTACACCGCGCCTTGACAAGGTCAACAAACGCAACACGAAAACTAAACAGGACTTATCTGAAATGACGGAGGGCTACGACAGGTTTTTCGGAAAACCTATTGCGTAATGAACTTGATATCGTTGTAGAATCAAATGAAGTTTTGAAATGGAGTGATTTTGAGTCTTTTCTAGTTTTGCTAAAGGGGTCACTCCCGGTGAAGGGATCGTCGGCCCTTTCCTCGTCGAATGAGGTGCGGGATATATCATATATATCACTGTGCAAAGAAAAAACCCAAAAAGCAATCAAAAGCAAACCGAGTTTGTAGCATCTGCCAGTTATTGCTAAAGGAGTCACTCCCGGTGAAGGGATCTCGGTCCTTTCCTCATCGAATAAGGTGCGGGATATATCATATATATCGCTGTGCAAAGCAAGAACTGTAGCTACCCTTTTTATTTAAAATTTGAATCCACAACATCTTAGGTTTCTTTTCTTTCATTAATCACATTAATGAAGTCCCATCATTTAAGTCATCTAAACATCACAGATAAATACGACGTACACTTATGCCATCCGCATTCGCCTAGATGTCCCCTCGTGCACCGTTAGGTTAGGTAACTAACGACAGAGCAGGGCAGGGCTAGTGCGGGTGCAAAACATAAGTAACGTCTATATAATATATCATATATACTATATACTGTATCTATCACAGAACATCACATGATCACATCACAGATATCGCAGCAGAAGAAACATATGAAACATTGGATATACTAGGACGTCCGTGTTTTCAATACGAGCCAGTATAAAACACGGATTCCACGGTCGTGATGAATAGCCAATCCCACACCCCTAGACCCCTACGAGAGCAGCAAGCAACCCTGCCAATTCTAGGGTTAGGAGACCCGGACTCGACTCCTCGAGTTGGTCTCCCACTGGACCCCATAACCCGGTTACTTGTGCTCCCCTCCTTGGGTCTATCCTAATGCGGAAAAGTAAATAATATACAAAAGGTGACATCTTCCGCAACCTGGAAGTGCCCCAAATAAAAGAATATTACATACAAGTTTTTACATGAATGAAAATGAAAAACACTCATCTCACATAAAAACCCCCGGCTATTCGAACACGACGATCCAATACAACATATCCAGCAACACATAACATCACATGTCATCAACGTAAGTAAACATGCGTATCCCAATTGTCGTTGACATATAGCAACGAAACCGGCGATATCACATATTACACTTACGGTCACAGAAAAGAAAGTGTAAAACTACAACAGTTGGAATCCGCAACCTCTTTAGATATCACATGCCTAATCAAATGAAATACTTAGACATCACATGCCTAACGGTTATAAACCCCGCATTTTAGTCCCATTATCGAAAACTCTTTTCAATATCAAGTGAGACTAAACCGCTAGATTTATAACATTCATCCAGTTATCTCATAACTGTTTGTGAATTCCAATTATTGTATCCCATTCCGGATAAATAGAAAATATTAAACTTTCCGATCGAACATTCGAACACCCAAGTTTTCCCGAAACCGATCAACACATGAAATAAGTTCAAAGACATTCACTTCATGCCTCAGTACCAACGGTCCAGCCGTAGAAGGGTCAAGCCAACGCCTCATGTTAGTTATATGTATGCCCTAGAGGCCATTACTGTACATTGGATGTATATTGTAGTGGATGCTGGGACATATATAGGGAGGACTTTCTTACTCGACATGATAGTATGCTATCTGGTTGCTCTTTACCTTAACGTGTACACAGATTGCCTCTCTATTACATGTTGGTAAAGCCCTTAGGATGTGTGCTTGACTACCTGGACTATGATGCGGATCATACTAGTGGGGACATGGTAGTCCATAAGTACATCCTTCAAAGTCCCTAGTTGTGGGTGTATCGGGATGGGGCATCGATATACCAGTGTAGACTAGCGTGTACCTTCTCGACCCATACAGATGGGCGATGGATGATCCCATATCCATCGGTGTTTGACATCAGAGATGATATACGAGTGCTCAGTAGAGACTGGGTATACTGGACGGACTCGCCGAGAACTCCCAGATGGTATTATACCTCACGTCAGATGGTAGTTCTCTGGTGACACTGGTACAGAGTAGTCTGTTGACCCGAGATCGTCATAGAGTCTTGTGTGGTTCCCACTGTGCTTAGATTTCCATATTACCACGTCCAAGAGGGCGTGCAAAATGGTGGTTTTTGGGTACAGTCCCGAGTCACATGGAGGCAATGAGCGATAGGAGGGGATTCGTCTCTCCCGGTATAGGGGGTTGATGTTGCGCTGTGTTCGATTGGCTATAACAGGAAATCCCTGGCCAGGGTTGCTGAGATTTACTGGTAAGTGTTACCAGTAGTTTCTCGAATTGTTATAGACTTCACATCGACACGACTTATCGAGCTATTGGGGTCTGACGTTTACCACCCCTAGGCGAGATATGCGACATATCAGATGATCAGACCGGACTGTACAGTAGTGTTACTGGTTGGATTCACAGGAGTGTGAGTGGGCTTGCTCGTCGATCTTCTGATCGCTCAATACCCGGGTGGCCGTTTCGTTTAGCAGACCGCTTGCGGCTTGTGGATGGTTGATATGATCATCATCTGCTGCCGGCGTATTGACGAGTCTTTAGAGTCCTACACAGAGGTTTCCTGGCTCAAGCGAAACGAAATAGGAGCGCATATGAGATATGTGCGGGACCGAGAATAATACCAGTATGTGATACTGTATTTGATTCTCGCGATGTGACATTGATCGGTTATATGCGATATATCCGGGTTATCGGATCAAGTGTTGATTCGATAAGTTGTCACTGATGATACCAGTCGGTTATGTGCGACATGACCGGATCATTGAATCAAGTGTTGATTTAGTGATTTAATGCATAATTATATATTTGATATATTACTTTGCATTAACTAGTATCGGTTCACTTTAGATGGATTTTCTCACTCGAGTGTGCGCATTGCATATGCGATATGATTTTGTGCACTTGATTGTATCATGTTTGATGATACATGCCTTATTTGTTAAGTGTATAGAATTAAACCTTGGTTAATGGAATGGTTAGGGTTTACAATTTGATTATTCATTTATTTATTTATTTATTTATTCATTTTGGAAAAGCAAAAAGGGAAAAATGGATGCTAGTTTTGTTTTGTTCATGAATCTTCATGAAGGTTTGAATAAAGGTAACCATTTTTGTCTCATGCTTAACTTAACCATTCCACAAAACCATGATTGACTCTCTACACCTAACTATGGTTCAATTATGATAAGAATTAATTTCTTTTCTCATTATTATTATTCTTATCATAATAACATTCTTCATCTTCTTCATTCTTCAAGTGAAGAAAGCTATGCTCCATCAATGGTGATTGATGGAAACAAGTGAGAAATCCAAAACTAAAGTTTACCCACTTCCTATTTCTTCATCCTCTACCTCTTGCCAAGTAGTAGAGTGTGTTTACTTCACAAGTTTCTTGACTTGGTGAAGTCGGAGCTTGATTTAGCGATGCCTCGACGTAGATCATCTTCGGCATGGACATCGACGACCTAGCTTGCCCATTCTCCGACAAAGCCGACTCTAGATCCCGGGATGGATTTTGGACAGCGAGGAGACATGTTGCGGAGCTATGGAGGTGGAGCACCGGATCTACAAGGGTTGTATTTCCGTATTCCCATTAGTTAAGTTGTTAACTAAATTGTTTTTCCCCTAGTTTTCTAGCAAACGATCTTGTTAGGGTTTGTAGGCACCGTTAAAATTTGAAATTGGCATGTTCGATGCCTTGTGTAACCTCATTAGGGTGCCTAGGAACCTTTCACCTCACATGTGGCATGCCGTACTGCCCCAAACCCTAAGGTTCAAAGGGCAGTTCAAGACGGTCACATAATCGAGTTAAGGTTTGTTATCTTCTAGAGGGACCATCGCGTTACTTGCACTTCTCAGAACGTCCTTAAACCACACAAAAATCCAACACTTGGATATTTTCCGGCAGGGGAAAAGTTGGGTATTTATATCCGGTCGAACTTTTTAACATATTCTAAAGTTATCTGGAAAGCCAAATAGACAAGATTTGATAATCCGATCAAATCGTCGATTCCCAATACAACCCCAGAACACTCAACTCTTGAGTCAAAATAAAAATTCCCAGAAAATTCAGCATAATAAAATACTAATTACTGTATAAAACGGGAGTGATGATGTCATCATATTGCCGCGGAACCGCCGCACTCTTTACTGTTCATGGGATATATTTTGCATCGTAATTCTTAGATTTCCCTGCTGAATTTTTTAAGCATTTTTAATATGGAAAAATCCCAGATTTTAGAAAAAGTCCAGAGAGCATATCGGGAATTAGGGTTTCGGTTCGATCAGGTTTCAAACGTCGTCTAGACTTCGCCTAAGGCTCTAGCTAGGCTCTGATACCACTGTAGGGTTCCTAGGCACGCTAATGAAGTCTCACAAGGCATCGACCATTCCAATTTCAAATTTTACGGGTGCCGAGAAACCCTAATACGGATCGTTGACTATAAATTTAGGTGAAATACGAAACTAGTTAACATCTTAACTAAAGGAGAGAGGCTACAACCTTTGTAGATCCTTTTCTCCACTTCCTAAGCTCCATGTAGGCGTCCTCTCGCTGTCCATCTCGAATCCCGAACTCAAACGTCGGCTTCATCGGAGAATTGGGCGGACTAGGTTGTCGGCTTCGTGCCGAAGGTGATCTACTTCGAGGCATCACAAGTTCAAGCTCCAACTTCACAAATTTGTGAAACTTGTGAAGAAAACACCCAAGACAACTTGCCAAGAGGTAGAGGGTGAAGAAATAGGAGGTGGGTTCACTTTAGAATTGGATTTCTCACTTTAGAACTCAAGTTGCCATTGATGGCATCAAGCTTTCTTTCTTGAAGAAGAAGATCAAGAAGAAGGAAATATTATGATAAGTTAATCAAAAATGAAAAAGAAATGAATACTTATCATAATAGGAACCATGGTTAGGTGTAGAGAATTGACCAAGGTTAGAAGAGTGGTTAGGGTTAAGCATGAAGACAAATTGGTCACTTTGGTCAAAGCTTCATGAAGCTTCACAAAGGTTCAAGAATGAAAGCAACCATTTTGTATTCTTATCCCATTCTTTTTCCAAAATCAATAAATAAAAGAATGAATAATTAAAACCCTAATCACTTTCTTAACCTAGGTTTAATTCTTTACACTTAACCAAATGAGCAAGCATCATCAAACATGATACAAAGATGTGCACAAAAGTATATCACATATACAACTTGCACATCAAGTGAGAAAATACATTTAAATTGAACCAATACTAGTTAATGCAAATTAATATATCAAATATATAATTATACATTAAATCATTAAATCAACATTTGATTCAATGATCCGGTCATGTCGCACATAACCGACTAGTATCTAATGTATCGATTTATCGAATCAATGATTCGATAACTAGGTCATATCGCATACAACCAATCGAAACATTCATCGCGAGAATGAAATGCGGTATCACATACATGCATTATTCTCGGTCCCGCACATATCTCATATGCGCTCCTATTTCGTTTCGCTTGAGCCAGGAAACCTCTGTGTAGGACTCTAAAGACTCGTCAATGCCGGTAGCAGATGATGATCATATCAAGCACCAACAAGCCTCAAGCGGTCTGCTAAACGTAACGGCCATCCAGGTATTGAGCGATCAGAAGATCGACGAGCCAGCCCGCTCACACTCCTGTGAATCCAACCAGTAACACTTACCGTACAGTCCGGTCTGTTCGTCTGATATGTCGCATATCAAGTCTAGGGGTGGTAAACGTCAGACTCCAATAACCGATAAGTCATGCCGATGTGAGGCTCATAACGGGTCGAGAAACTACTGGTAACACTTACCAGCAAATCTCTGATCAGCCCTGGCCAGGGACTTCCCTGTTACGGCCAATCGAGCACAACGCAACATCAACCCCCAATACCGGGAGAGACGAAACCCCTCCTATCGCTCATTGCTTCCATGTGACTCGGGACTGTACCCAAAGACCACCGTTTTGCACGCCCTCATGGACGTGGTAAGGTGGAGATCAAAACACAGTGGGAATCACACAAGACTCTATGACGATCTCGGGTCTACAGACTAACCTGTACAAGTGTCACCTGAGAACTGCCATCTGACGTGAGGTATAATACCATCTGGGAGTTCTCGGCGAGTCCGTCCAGTGTACCCAGTCTCCACTGAGCACCCGTATACCATCTCTGATGTCAAACACCAATGGATATGGGATCATCCATCGCCCATCTCATGGGTCGAGAGGCGTATACGCTAGTCTACACTGGTATATCGATGCCCCGTCTCGATACACCCACGACTAGGGACCTTGAAGGATGAACTTATGGACTACCATGTCCCCACTAGTATGATCTGCATCATAGTCCAGGTAGTCAAGTACACATCCTAAGGGCTTTACCAACATGTAACTATAAGACAGTTTAAAGAGACAAGTGTACATGTTAAGATAAAGAGCAACCAGATAGCATACTATCATATCGAGGAAGAAAGTCATCTCTATATATGTCCAAGCATCCAATATAATATACATCATCTGTACAATACTGGCCTCTAGGGCATACATACAACTAACATAGCCCCAGCCCCAGCCCAGCCCAGCTCCACCCCAATCTAACCCTAACCCCAGCGCGGCCAGCTAAACCCTAACACCAACCCTAAGGCAAACCCTAACCCCGCCCCAGCCCCAGCAGCAGCCGAACCCCAACCCTAACCCTAACCCCAACCCCGACCCCGACCCCGACCCCGATCGCGACCCCTGCCGAACCCCAACTCGCATGCGCAACCCCAGACCCAGCCATGAAACCTAAGCCCAAAATAATCAAAAAATTCTTTAATTTACCTGAAGATTTACTCACCTGAACGGCGGTGGCGACGACCTGAACGGCAGTGGCGATGACGAGAACGGCGGTGGCGACGAGAACGGCGGTGGCGACGAGGAGAACGGCGGTGGCGATGTCGAGAACGGCGTGGCGATTTGGGGATTTTTTTAGCGCGCGATCGAGAGAGAGAGAAAGAAAGTGAGCGTAGGCGATCGATATGTGCCTTTATTAAATCGATATTTAGTTGGCCTTACGGATTTGCCCGTAGGTCCTTGGTTTGCGGCTCCGTAGGGGCAAACACCAAATTAAGAATTAATATTTTTATTCTTGGACGTCTGGGCCCGTAGGGGCAACCTTTTAGCCCTATGGATTAATCCGTAGGGCCTAGTTAAATCTGCCCCTACGGATTTCAATATCCGTAGGGGCAACCCTCTATTTTATTAGTGATAGGTCTCAACCTGTCCATTTACACCAATCTTCCTTTTGAAGATCCACCTGCATCCTACGGGTTTTACCCCATCTGGAGCAATGTCTAACGTCCATACTTTGTTGGTGTACATGGACTCCATTTCGGTCCGCCTTGCATCCAGCCATTTTGCCGAGTCAATGCTCTGAATGGCCTGCTGGAAGCTAGTAGGCTCATCACTATCAATGATGCAATCCTCTCTATCCCTGTCTATGAGAAAATCGTAGTATCTCTCGGGCGGATGAGACTGCCTACTACTTCTGCGGAGCGGCGTAGGAATGTCCTGATCTTTCGAACCCTCTGGTTCTACTAAGCTTTCAGTAATAGCTCGTGGTTCTGGAATTTCTTCCAGTTCTATTGCGCTCCCACTTATCTGATTTTCCAAAAACTCAGTTTCCAAGAAGTGGGCATGACGAGAAACAAAAACCTTTTGTTCCTCTTCGCAATAGAAGAAATATCCCTTGGAGTTCTTTGGATATCCCACGAACTTGCACTGCACTGAGCGTGCCTCGAGCTTGTCCGCATGCTGCTTTTTGACAAAAGCTGGACATCCCCATGTCTTAATGTGATTAAGATAGGGTCTTTTCCTACACCACATCTGATATGGTGTAGTAGGCACAGTCTTAGTTGGAACTCGGTTCAAAAGGTATGCAGCTGATTCTAGCGCATATCCCCAGAATGATCGCGGTAACTCAGCGTTACTCATCATGGACCGTAACATATCCAATAGGGTTCGGTTCCGTCTCTCCGATACACCGTTATGTTGCGGAGTGTATGGAGGAGTAAGCTGAGAGAGAATTCCATTTTCTTTTAAGTAATCCAGGAACTCGGCACTCAAGTATTCACCACCTCGATTAGATCTCAGTGTCTTGATACTTTTGCCGGTTTGTTTTTCTACTTCATTCTTATATTCCTGGAATTTTCCAAAGGCTTCGGATTTATGTTTCATTAAGAAGACATATCCGTACCTTGAAAAGTCATCCGTAAAAGTAATGAAGTAAGAATAACCACTTCGTGCATTCGTAGACATTGGACCGCACACGTCGCTGTGTACGAGTCCCAAGAGCTAGCTCGCTCTCACTCCGTGTCCAGTGAACGGAGTCTTTGTCATCTTTCCTTTGAGACAGGATTGACAAGTTGCATATGATTGATATTCGAACGGATCCAAATATCCTTCTGTATGTAACTTCGTCAACCTTCTCTCATTGATGTGACCCAGTCTACAATGCCATAAGAAAGTCTGATTTGTTTCCGGAGACTTTCTTTTGTATGTATTCTGGACATTGAAAATCTGTGGTTGGTTTAATACGTATATACCATTGCTCAATGTACCTGACCCAATTAAAACTTGATTAAGGTGAATGTTTACAACATTACTTACAAACGCAAATTCATAATCTTCTTTAGAAACTAAAGATACAGAAATGATATTACAAGTTGCATTGGGTACAAAAAAGCAATTACGTAAAACCAAAACATGTCCATCTGACATTCCCAGGTGATAGTCCCCCACGGCCTCAGCATCCATGCTAGCCCCGTTTGCAACTTTGAGGGTCATGTCACCTGCTTTCAAAAACCTACGCTTTCTCAACGCCTGCAAAGAATTACAGATATGAGATCCTGATCCGGTATCCAGTACCCAGGACATAGAGTTTATTGATAGACAGTTTTCAATAACATACACACCTGAAGCTGAAGCCGCAACCTGCTTCAGATCCTGTGTTCTGGCTTTCCAAGCCCAGCAATCTTTCTTCCAGTGTCCACTCTTGTGACAGTAAAAGCATTCTTCCTTATCCACAAGCTTCCCCGCTACCTTTGTTGCTTTTGCCTTTTCCTTCGTATCCACTTTACTAACACCGCCCCTTGGTTTGGCGGGTTTTTTCTTCTTCTTTCCCTTGGCTTTCGTCCTGGACCTAGAAGAGGAATATCCTCCTACAAACAAAGTGGATGTTTCCCTACCTTTCTGTAGGGTGCCCTCAGCACTCCTCAGCAAGTTGAAGAGCTCTGAAAGTTCAACTTCCTTTTCTTGCAAGTTGAAGTTCAGGATGAACTGGGCGTAAGTGGAAGGAAGGGACTGGAGAATCAAGTCCGTATAGAGCTCATTCTCCAACGTGGTCCCAAGGTCCGCGAGCTCCTCTATGTAGCCGATCATCTTAAACACGTGTTCTGCTACCGATGATCCGACGGCCAATCTTGCCGAAAATAACTTCTTCGACACTTCGTATCTTGCGATACGAGATTGCTCTCCATACAGTTCTTTTGTATGGAGAAATATGGATTCGAGGTCCATATTCTCGTGCCTCCTCTGATGTTCGTTGTCCATAGAGGCAAGCACGAGGCACTTGGCCTTCGCGCAGTCGATCTCCTAAGTCTTACGAATTTCCTTATCCGCGACGCTGGAGGTAGGACCTGGGATAGGGGGAGCCTAGGAGGTAAGAAGATACCCCAACTTGTCATAAGTGATTGTCATTTTGACATTCCTGAGCCAATCTTTGTAGTTTGGCCCTGTCAGTATGTTTTTATCTAGAAGTAACTTAAGTCCAGTCATGATAAATGGTCGCTGCATTTAGGAGAGAGAGAAGAAACACTTTAGCATGATGCTCTTGCAAGTTTAGAGTGGTTTTTAATTTGTCTAAAAAGGATGGCTCCCACTGTCTCTCGAATCCCTCCTCAAACCATAAAGGAAGAACTAGTCGGGATCAATCTCACCGTACAATACTTGCTTAACCGTTCAGCCAGGCCAGTGTCGGTACTTTGAGGGAGGTTTTCCAACGCTTTCGCGAAGTTCCTTTATTAAGTAAGCTCTTTTCCCTGTGGGCGTATCCCCGCTAACACCTTTCTAGACACCTACTTGGTTTATAGCATTGATCGTTAACTGAGAAAGTTCCGGAGGAGTAGCATATACTCATAGTAGGATCGGGATCCAAATATCATCGCGTGACAAAACTGAAGGAATCCTACGAGAATCATCACACTCCAAATGGTATGCAGCGCTAGCAAGATTCAGTTCTTTTGAAACTCCCGATGTGGATTTTTGCCCTATGCTCTTATGACCTTGACTTTGGCCAACAAATCATAAGTCACATGTCAATTTCTACCCGTCATTCTCCAGGTTAATTTGAGCCCACCCGCACATACCCTTGACTTTGGCCAACAAGGTAGAACGACTGCCCCAAACCAACACATCTATCTATGCTGCACATGAATACCCAATAGCTACCAATCACTATGCCATGACTTTGGCTAACAAACATAGCTTGAATACTTATTGACCATTCATGTGAAACGACGGAGGGCTACGATTGGTTTTGGCGAAACCTTGAACGTAGTGAACTTGATATAATCAAAGGAACGAGATAGCTTTCAAAAGGAGTGGTTCAAGCTTCGCATTTAAAAGTTGGTTTTGAAAAGAACCGAGTGGTTTTGAAAGTGTTCCAACGACTGTTACTTGGTTTATTTTATTTCTTGCATTAATTCCAATGCGTCCCATCATTTAATCCTACCATTGCAGAAAACAACGAAAATATGACGTACGCTTATGCCATCCGCATTCGCCACGGGGTCCCGTCATCACCCGTTAGGTTACTTAACTAACGACAGAGCGGGGGCTGGACTAGCGCGGATGCAAAACATAAGCAACGCCTAAATAGATATCATATAGATATATATAAACATTCATCACATGCAATGATAGCCATTCCAGATCATAGATGAATACATTGGATATACTAGGAATCCCCAATTCATACGAGCCTGTAACGAAGAACGGATTACACGGACGCGATGAATAGCCAAACCCCACCCTAGACCCCTACGGGTGCGACAAACTACCCGCCAAGTACCCGAAGCGAAGAAACCTCCCTCAACACCGTGAGTAGGCCACTCGGCATTTCGAGATACCCGGTAGTTTGTGCACCCCACCTTGGGTCTATCCTAGGAGCAAAAACAGTAAAAAGAAACTATACAATGACGGCTACAACCCCGACCCGGTTGTGCGGCCATATAAATAATATTACATCAATTTACATATTACATGAATTGAAAGAATAAGAAAACTCTCATCTCACAACCCTCCGGCTATTCATCCGCGACAATCCAACGAATTCATATACACAAACCATCAACATTACAGATCACAGATATGTATAACCCACACTAATCGACGTATAGCGATTAGCGGGCGTTCAATACATATAACACATTACAGATATAACCCATTAGCCAATGTGTAAAGAAGTTCGATCAAAAATACGGATTTGTGACCACCCCAAAAACCAACTTGTTCTCTGGAAAATCTGGGTGGAAACAAACTATCTCAAAAATCACAAAACACCCCAGAAGTAAACTGCAGGAAAAACGATCCACGGCCGAGTCAACTCGGCCGCGGATCTGCGGCAAGAGCAAGCTTTTGCCGCTGAACCGCGGTGAGTTGGTCGGTTCAGTGGGTCGTTTTTCTTGCCTGTACTTAGAAAAGCCTGAGCCGATTTTTAAGATATGATTTATTAATTTTAAAGCAGGTTTAAAAATAGGCAGAAAGTTAAGGTTTTGAAAAAATGTTTTGCGATTTTTTTGCGATCGAAGTTCTATATACTTTGCTAACTAGTTAGTTTGTGTTTAGCTAGGCTCTGATACCACTGTAAGTCCACGTTGCCCACCCCGGTGCTTGCGGGGATGTGGAAACGTTATGAAAAATTCGATTTTTACAACTCTAGGCAACATGGACTATGCAAAGGAGGGATCTTTGCTAAACAAAACTAACTAACAAAGCTAAAAAGTTTAGCTACTCGGAAAGTGGGTTATACCTATGTCTTCAAGTCCTTCTCTCCTTGCTCCTTGGAGTGAAAGAAAGGGTTCTCCTTGTCGCCTTCTTTTGCCGAAGAAAGATCCACCCGAGGGCTTCAACCTTTGGCTCCAACCTCAAACTAGAAGTAACTAAGGCGCTTGGTGTGCTAGACCTAGGACCTTAGATAGAGTAGAGAGTGTTTTTGAAGGGATTATCTCAAGCTCAAATGGTTCTCAACTCATGAGAGGGGAGAGCTAGACAGAGAGGAAGAGGAGGAGAGAGAATGGAAATGATAAAGTGAGAAGAATATCTCAACCTTCTCACATATATGTGATTTATGAATAATAGATAATTAGTCAAGATAATTGTCATGGTTAATCAAGAAATGACCATTATCATTTCACATTAAATGCTTTTGCAAGGATCAAAGAGCATCTTTCATATGGAATGATGATGGTCAACTTGTCAACCTAGGTCAACAAGTCAAGTATAGTCAAATGGTCAACAACCCTAACCATGCACAATTATAATTAACTAATATCAATAAATCATAATTCACACATAAACATTAGGGTTAAGAAAATGACAATAGTCATCAACCCTAATCAAAGTCCTCTGCCTCTGTCTCAGTCAACTGTGCATACACACCCGTATCCGTGTTCCGAGGAACACGAATACAACGAGATAAAACCAATCCCAAATCATATACTAAGATCCGGCTTAAACCAAAGCCCGTTAGTATAAGCTGTCCGGACACCAAACGTGCACATGTGCGCGGATGTGAACGAACCCTGTCGCAAAACCATGCGACCTATACTCATTTTGCCTAAAGGCGAATAACCCTCTGTGTGGGACTCTAAAGACTCGACATTACGCTGGCAGTGGGTTTAACCACAGACCACAAGCGGCACTAGCTGTACGTAACGGTCCCCAGGTAGATGCCGATAAGAAGACTGACGAGGTAAACCCCATCTGAACTCCTACTGAGCCTGAATGTGACAGTCTCCGTACAGTCCGGTCTGTTCGTCTAAGAACATCGCATGGCGGGCCTAGGGGGGCGGTAAACGTCAGTCCCCTACTAGCGGTACAAGTCATGCCGGAGTGTAGCCCAGAACACCTGAGATAACACTGGAAACCTACCAGTCTATCTCGCTTGCCCTGGCCAGGGACTTTGTGTAATGGCTCTCCTCGACACAGCGCGATATCAACCCCCAATACCGGGAGAGACGAATCCTGTCTAACCGTCACTGCCTCCAAGAGCTTCGGGACTGCACCCAAAAACTACCTGTTTGCACGAATCCTTTGAGCCGTGGTAGGGTAGTAATCAAAGTACAGTGGGAACACACTCGAGGCGAAGTGACAGTGTCAAGTCAACGGACTAAGCTGTACTCATGTCACCTGGGAACTGATAACTGACGATAGGTATAATACCAACCAACAGTTCCCGACGAGTCCTGTCCAGTGTACTCGTAACCTAATGAGCACCCGCATACTATCTTAAGTACGACGTACTGACGGATGTGGGACAGACCGTCTCCCAAGCTGGGAGAAGAAGCGCATACGCTAGTCTACTCTGGAGTATCGATGCCCTGTCTCGATAGTCCTGCGACTAGGGACCTGCATAAAGATGTGCTTGTAGATTACCCAGCCCCCACGAGTGTGACTGCCATCACAACGCTCGTAATCAAGCAAAGATCCTAAGGGCTCCACTAATGTGTAAAGGCGATATTCTAAAAGAAACACATGCACACATTAAAGCAGAAAAAAACCAAGTAGCATACTACCATTTTGAACAAGAATGTCAATACAAGGTGAATATCCTAAGCTTCCATCAAGTAAAATACAATCCAGTATGATACAGTAATGGCCTCTAGGGCATATACACTAACAATACTTGCCTCAGAATATGTCTGGAATGCTGATGGGACATGCGTTCCTGGGCCTAAGTCACAACTCCATTGTTATCACAATAACAGTTGTTAGACGCTCAATGGTAGGAACCTTGTTCATCTTATGAACAAGAAATGTCCAGACAACCACTTTGGTAGTATCGTTGGTAGCAATGTATTCAGCCTTTATCGTCTAGTCTGCCACGGTATCTATCTTGGAACTCTTCCAACATACCGTCCCTCCACTGAGGGTAAAGACAATGCCTGTGACTGACATTCAGTCGTCCTTATCACCCTGGAACCTTTCCAGTGATTCTCGAAAGATCCGATTGATTCCTGATCACTCCATATAGTGTGTCATCTACATCTAGTCTGGTACATAACATTGCATACTCTGATAGAGCCTACTGCCGAAGAATAGGATATCACTTATATGCGAGCTCTCTTCAAATCAGTCTCGGGAGACATCTTTTTAGAGAGAGTGATCCAAGAGTAAGTGGGCGAATCACCATGCTTAGAATCGTCCATACTAAACTGTTTTAGTATGGTGTTTATGTACCTGGACTTTTGGGACACTCCCAACATCCATTTAGATCTATCACCATTGATCATAATCAATAAGATGTAGTAGGTATCATCCAGATCTTCTATTGAGAACCCCCGTGATAAGATGAGCTTGACCGAGTATAGCATAGGAAACCATTTCCTATCAGGAGTATGTCATCTACGTACAATACGTGAAAGACAACCTTACTCTCTACAACCTTCTTGTATATACAAGGTTCATCTACCATTTTGATGAAGTCAAACTTTTTGACTATCACATCAAAACAGACGTTCCAACTTTCTGAACCCGGTTGGGACATCATCTCATGATGCAGTCCTCGCTCCCACTTTCACGAGAAGACCGTAGTATCTCTCAAGTGGATGAGGAACCCTACCAAATCCGGAGAGGCTGAGGCTCATTGAAGACTATTGAATCCTTTGGTTTCACCAAATTATCAGCTGTTAGTTTGTCTAGCTGGAACTCCTTCCAGTTCTACCACATGACCACTAATTTCTTCACTAGAAATACCTTTTCTAGAAAGGTGGCATGCTGAGAAATAAAACACCTTTTGCTCCTCACTTAGGTAGAAGATATTCCCTCACTAATGTTTGGGATATCATGACAAAACTTACATAACTGACCTTGTCTCGAGCTTGTCCGGTTTTTGTTTTTCAGCATACGCCGGACAACCCCATATCTTAACTCGTTTAAGACATGGTCTCTTCCTATTTCATATCTCATATGTAGTGGTAAGCACTGATTTGGATGGAACCTTATTCAATATGTATGCAACTTCTCAAGTGCATAACTCCCAAAAGAAAACAGGTAACTCAGTAGTACTCATCATAGAGCGCGCCATATCTCATAGGGTGCGATATCTCAGCCCCGATACACCGTTGTGCTGTGGTGTATTCGAAGGAGTAAGCCGAGAGAGAATCACATTCTCCTTTTAGAAACTCCAGGAACTCCATACACAAGTATTCGCCTCCTCGATCACATCGTAGGACTTTAATACTTTTACTCGTTTGGTTCTCAAAAGAACCAACCTTGGCATTTGCAGACATTGGACCATACACATCATCATGTATCTGTCCCAAGAGTTCACTAACTCTTTCTCTATTTCCAGTAAACGGAGTATTGGTCATATTACCTTTGAGACATGACTGGAAAGTATCATAAGATGAAAATTTGAACAAATTCTCATATTCATCCTTATATAACTTAGCTGGTCGTGTCGTATTGATATGACCCAGTCTACAATGCCTCAAGAAGGATTCGTTCATTCCTGAACTGCTCCTCTTGTCTGTGTTCTATATACTTTGAATCATGGTTTGATTTAGAACATATATGCTATTATATAATGTGCCTGATCGAATCAACTCTTGATTCAGGAAAATGATCACAACATTATGCTCCAATACAGAATTATATCCTTCTTTAACTCAGTAAAGAACATGATGTAATGTTGTATATCAGGTTCGATATGTAATAATATTTGTTCAGAATCAATGTATTAATACAAGGTGATATCTGCCAACTGATTTGGCTGCAACAATTGCACCATTCTCTAACACTTAGAGACATATCACCCATTCTCAGTTCTCTGTAATAAGCACAGCCGAAGAATATGCATCAACATGTACTTTCTTCGAATTGGGTGGCATGGGAATCCGGATATTCCCCTATTTCCTGCTCGGACTTATAACAATTATAAGATAGAGCGGAACCAACGTTCTCTAACCCAGTATAATAAGTAGGTTCGGTCAATGCATCCATATTATTATCTTGATTAAGGAGTGACATAGTCGCTACCAGGAGAGAGAGAAGAAAAACACCATGTGTGCGCTTTTGCAAGATTAGATTGGTTATTAGTTTATCTAATCAGGATGGCTCTCACTGTTTTAGTCAAATCTTCCTTCAAACCCTAAAAGGTAAGACTAGCCGGGATTAATTAAACCCTACAAGTTTGCCAATCTTTCGGCCAGGCCAGTGTCGGTACTTTGAGGGAGGTTTCCCGTGCTTTTGCATGAACCTAATTAAAATAAACCTCATTTTCCCAGAGGCATAACCCCGTTAACACCTTTCTAGACACCAACTTTGATCGGCTAATTGTAATGTGTAAAACTCTCCCAGGAGTAACTCTTACTCACAGTGGGTATCGGGATCCAACTATCTCATAGAAGGTATGCAATCTCATTTCAAATTTCAACACTTGAAATTCCCGATAATACTTTTTACCCCTAGTACCTATGTCCTTGGTTATGATCAACATATCATAAGCACTAGTCAAGTTCTATCCGTCATTTCATGGTTAATAGACCCACCGACATGACCTTCGGCTATGGTCGACATAATCATGTGACTGTCCTAACTAATCGCATCATATGCTGTATAGGAAAAACATCACTTAGCTACCGTACACTGCGCCTCGGCTATGGTCGACATACGCATCACGAATACTAAGTACTCTATTTCCTAAAATGACGGAGGGCTACGCAGGTTTTTAAGAAAACCATGAGCGTAATGAACTTGATATCGTTGTAGAATTAAGTGAATTTTAAAAGGAGTGTTTTTTAGGCTTTTCTAGTTTCGCTAGAGAGGTCACTCCTGGTGAAGAGATCTCGGCTCTTTCCTTATCGAATAAGGTGCAGGATATTTCACAAATACCACTATGCAAAGCAAAAACTATAGAAGCAATCAAAAGACAAATCGTGTTTGTAGCATCTGCTAGTTTCGCTAAAGAGGTCACTCCCGGTGAAGGGATCTCGGCTCTTTCCTTATCGAATAAGGTGCAGGATATTCTACAAGGAATATCGCTATGCAAAGAAAGAACTAGAGCTACCAGTTTTTAAACAAGTTTCTACAAAAACTTTAGGTTTCTTTTTCTTTCATTAATTTAATTAATGAAGTCCCATTTATTTCTTCTTCCTAAGCGTCACAGAAGAAACGAAAGCAGTAATATTTATATATCAACATATATATAGTATAAGCATTCGTCTCAGGCATATAAAATGATCACATCACAGAATATCAACAGCAGAAGAATCACATATGAAATATTGGATATACTAGGAATTCCGTGTTTTAAGTTAAGCTAGTATAAAACACGGATTCCATGGTCGCGATGAATAGCCAAACCCACATCCCTAGACCCCTATGAGAGCGGCAAGCAACCTTACCAATTCTAGAGTTAGGAGACCCGGTCTCAACTCCTTGAGATGGTCTCCCACTGTACCCTAGAACCCGGTTACTTGTGCTCCCCACCTTGGGTCTATCCAAATGCGGAAAAGTAAATAATATACAATGGTGACATCATCCTCAACCCGGAAGTGCCCCAATAAAAGAATATTACATACAATGAATTTTACATGAATGAAAATGAAAAACCCTCATCTCACTTAAAACCCCTGGCTATTCAAAACATGACGATCCAATATAACATATCACAGCAACACATAATATCACATATCATCAACGTAAGTAAATATGCGTATCCCAGTTGTCGTTGACATATAGCACCGAAACCGGCGATACACCACATATTACACTTACGGTCACAGAAAAGAAAGTGTAAAACTACAACATTTGGAATCGACAATCACTTTAGTCATCTTAAATCCGAAATATCACATACTTCTCATTTCATGCCTAACTATATGAATTCCAGATATTGTATCACATTCCAGATAAATAGACAATGTTAAACTTTCCGATCGAATAAACAAACACCCAAGATTTCCCAAATAACTCAACACTTGAGCGGAGTTCAAAAAGTCCCAGAACATGTCACAGCCGCTATGAACCAGCCGTAGAAGGGTCAAACCAACGCCTCACATGTGGCAACGCTAAACTACCATAAACCATATGGTTCAGTGGCGGTTTTGACGGTCACATAATCGAGTTAAGGTTACGTTCTTCTAGAGGGTCCACAAATTCGCTTGCATGATTTTTTGAAAGTTTTAAACTCAGGAAAAATCCAACACTTGAAAGTTTTCCGACAAGGGAAAAGTGAGTTATTGATATCCGTTCGAACCTTTTAACACGTTCTAAATTACCCGGAAAAAACTTAAACGAAGTTAAACTTTCCGATCGAATCAAAGAGTTCCCAATATTTCCCAGAAAGCTCAACACTTGAGTAGAATTAAAAATTCCCAGAAGCATAAAAAAGTACCCAAGAATAAACCCCTGAAGTATTAGCCCCTAACTCCCAAAATTGGTCGCGGAACCGCCCCCAAACGCATAGTTTGGCCGCGGTTCCACTGTACTTGAGCGAGTCATGGTTTCGTACTTCACAGTATTCCTTAGAATTCCCTGCATGATTTTCTGAGTATTTTTAATATGAAAATTTTCAACTTTTGAATTTTTTTTCAGAAAGTGGGATTTTTCAGGGTTTCGAAGTTCGATCGGACTTTAAACTTCGTCTAGACAACGCCTAATGCTCTAGCTTGGCTCTGATACCACTGTAGGGTTATCTTAGACCTTGTGAAGGTTTTGGCAAGCATCAATCACGCTACTTTAAAATTTTTGGGGTTCTAAACAAACCCTAACCAAGATCTTAACTAGAGACTTAGGGTAAAACATAATATGTAAACACTTTACATCTAAGTTAACAAGGAATACAACCTTTGTAGATCGGTCCTTCACTTCAATAGCTCCGTGTAGTAGTCCCTTCGCTGTGATCACAAACTTCCGGACTCTAGAGAGGCTCCCATGAAAAAACGAACAAGCTTGCTTCGAAGTCTTCGAGCCCGAAGATGATCTACGTCGAGGAGACACTAGCTCATGCTATCTCTTCATTTTTTGTGTAGATTAGTGAAGCAAACACCCTAAACTAAATGGCTAATAGTATAAGATGATGAAGTAGGAAGTGGGCTCACTTTAGATATATTTTTCTCATAAATTTCCATCACTTTTTAAAACGCTAGCAAGCTTTTCTCACTTGATGAAGAAGAAGAAGACGAATGAACTCATGAGGTTAGAAATGCAACCATGGGTGAGTATATCATATATCTAAGCCTTGTAGAGAGTTAACCATGGTAAGGGGTTAAAGGTTAGGTGACAAAATATCTTAAGGAAAACAAAGGAGTGGACTTAGTCAATGCTTATCCACAAGCTTCTACAAGCTTCTAGCAATGTTTTTAATCCACTAATTTGTAATTACTTAATTATAAATGAAACCCTAAAATAAACCCTAGCATGGTGTAAGTCTCATACATACATGTTGCATGTATAATCTAGCATGAAACAATAATATATATTATATTCTAAAAGAATACAATTTATATATATATATCACATATATATTAATGTATCAAAAAGTGAGAAAAGAAATCTTAAGTGAGCTAATATTAGTCAATGTAATTTAATATATCAAATATATAATTATACATTAAATTATTAAATCAACTCTTGATTTAATAATCCGGCTATAATACATATAACCGACTAATATCGTATATCGCGAGAATAGAATACGGTATCACATACTCGTATTAATCTCAGTCCTGCACATATCACATATGTGCTCCTACTACGTTTCGCATGAACCAGGAAACCTCTATGTAGGACTCTAAAGACTCGTCAATACGCCGGCAGTAGGTGATGATCATATCGAACACCCACAAGCCGCAAGCGGTCTGCTAAACGTAACGGCCACCCGGGTATTGAGCGATCAGAAGATCAACAAGCAACCTTGCTATAACTTCTGCGAATCCAATCGGTAACACTACCGCACAATCTGGTCTCTTCGTCTGATATGTTGCATATCACGGCCTGGGGGCGGTTTAACGTCAGACCCCAATAGCCCTATAAGTCATGCCGATGCAAGGTCCATAACGGTTCAAGAAACTACTGGTAACACTTACCAACAATTCTCAACAACCCTGGCCAGGGATTTCCAGTTATAGCCAATCGAACACAGGGCAACATCAACCCCCAATACCGGGAGAGACGAAACCCCTCCTATTGCTCATTGCCTCTATATTATTGGGACTGTATCCAAAAGCCACCGTTTTGCACGATCTCTTGACCGTGGCATGGTGGAAATCAAAGCACAGTGGAAATCACACAAGACTCTATGACGATCTCGGGTCTACAGACTAGTCTGTACCAGTGTCACCAGAGAACTGCTATCCGACGATAGGTATAATACCATTTAGAAGTTCTCGGCGAGTCCGTCCAGTGTACTCAGTCTCCAATGAGCACCCGTATACCTTCTCTGATGTCAAACACCAATGGATATGGGATCATCCATCGCCCATCATATGGGTCAAGAAGCGCATACTCTAGTCTAATCTGGAGTACCGATGCCCTGTCTCGATACTCCCACGACTAGGAAAATTTTAAGGATGTACTTATCGACTACCCTGTCCACACTAGTATGATCTGCATCATAATCCTGGTAGTCAAGAAATCATCCTAAGGGCTTTATCAACATGTGATCACAAAACAGTATTTGTTTACATGTTAAGATAAAGTGCAACCAGATAGCATACTATCATGTTGAGCAAGAAAGTCCTTCCTATATATGTCCAAGCATCCACTACAATATACATCGCATGTACAGTAATGGCCTCTAGGGCATACATATAACTAACAGTTTCCTAGCTCAAGCGAAACGGAGTAGGAGCACATATGCGATATGTGCGGGACCGAAATTGATACGATATGAGATACCTTATTCTATTCTCGCGATATGAGATATCTGTAGGTTATATATGATATAGCCGGGTTATCGGATTAAGTGTGGAATCGATAAGTTGATTCATATGATATTAGTCGATTATAGGTGATATAGCCAGATTATTAAATCAAGAGTTGATTTGATAATATAATGTATAATTATATATTTGATATATTACATTACATTAACTAGTATTAGCTCACTTATGATTTCTTTTCTCATTTTGGATACATTGATGTATATGTGATATATGTTAAATAAATCATGCAAGGTTACAAATGCAACTAGGGTTAATGAGGGTTAAACCATGCTAGGGTTAAGATTTATCATTAAGTAATTCAAATACTATGGATAATAGTCATGGTTGATATTTGTTGAAAGCTTGTAGAAGCTTGTAAGCATCTTTGACTTTGTCCATTTTCTTTGTCTTGCTTAAGATATTTTTGACCTACCTTTAACCATAACATATGGTTAACTCTCTACGAGGGTTAAGCATGACATGCTTAACCCTTGGTTGCATTATTAACCTCACCAATAATTCATTTGATGAGTTACTTCTTCTTCATCTTCTTCTTCCTCTCAAGCTTTCTAGCTTCAATGGAGGTATGAGATAAAAAGTGAGAAAATCATTTCTAATGTGAGCAAACTTCCTACTTCATCATCCTCTACTACTTGCCATTTAGTATAGGGTGTTCTCTTCACAAAGTTCTTGACCTAGTGAAGAAATAGCTTGGGTTAGTGTCTCCCCGACGTAGATCATCTTTAGCCTCGAAGTCTTCGAAGTAAGCATGTTCGTTTCTTCATCGGAGCCTCTCTAGAGTCCAGAGTTCACGATCCCAGTGAAGGGGACTACTACACGGAGCTATTGAAGTGAAAGACTGGTCTACAAAGGTTGTATTCCTTGCTCACTTCTTATTGCAAAGTGTTTGCATTTGATTTTCCGTCGATTTCTAGTTAACGATTCTTTGTTAGGGTTAGCTAAAACGGCAAATTTTTTAATTTGGCATGGACGATGCGTCCTGAAACCTTGATGCCATCTTAGGTAACCCTGCAGTGGTATTGGAACAATGCTAGAAATTTTGACGAATTTTGTTAAGATTACTAAACCGAAACAACTCCGAAACTTGCATCACGAAACTCAAGTTTCTGTCGATTTTGAAAAGCATTCAAATTTTTTTTAAACAAGTGCAGAATGTTGTATGAGGTGCAACATGAACACACAAGAAATTTCACCCCCTCTCGCCGGAATTTGGCCGAGCACCTAGCTCAGTTTTTCAGCGACGCCGGCCAATTAATGGAGGATTGGGTTAAAATTTTATTAGGTGTTCCTGAATCTGGGTTTTAGTGTTTCAGGTGTTGTTTGTTTTTTCTAAGTTTGCATATTATGTAATCTTACATTATAAGAAATTCAGAGTGTTTCGTATTCGTAGTTTTAACATTGTTTCGTGTTATTCGCATGTTGTCTGGACGATGTTAAAAAGTTCGATCGAATGTCAGAAACCCATTTTTCCCAGTTTAACGTATTCGGAAAAACATGCAAGTAATCCTATGAACCCTCTAGAAGAATGAAACCCTAACTCGACTTTTTAGATCGCAGAACCGAGGTCAAACCCTGGGGTTTGCCGTAGTTCCGTGGCAACATGAGTGAGGCTTGGGTTTGCCCTTCTACGGCTGGTGCATAGGTACTGTGGCATATTCTGGATATTATTAAAACTGTGCTCAAGTGTTGAGCTGTCGGGAAATTCTAGGATTTTGATGAATCGATCGAAAAGTTTAACGTCGCCCGGATATTATGTGATGGGATACAGTATTTGGAATCCACAAGTAGTTATAAGATAACTAATTTGACTGTTATAAATCTACCAGTTTAGTCTCATTTGATCGGTTGCCACGGGATTTCGATGTGATCAAAAGTCCGTCGCAAACACGTAGCGTACGCGGATACTCGCCGGGTAAACTTAATTAGATAGCAACGCCCCATAGCCCCGACCAAGTGACCGTAGGAGAACCCCGTCGCCAAAAGCATCCGTTCGGGTGCTCACGGCAGCGGTGTTCCGCCTTAGTGCACTTCGTCGACGGCATCGGGAGGTGCGGCCGTCTACTAAAGTTTCCGACGAGCATTCGATCTGGATGTCGGGAATCTTGTTGAATTGCCCGACTTGATATTGAAAAGTGTTTTCGAGATCGCGACTAAAATGTGGGGTTTATAATTGTTGGGCATACGATGTCTAAGGAATTCATTTGGTTAGGCATGAAATCCAAAGTATGTGATACGTTGGGTTTATGATGTCTAAGGTGGTTGCGGATTCCAACTGTTGTAGTTTTTCACTTTCTTTTCTGCGACCGTAAGTGTAATATGTGGTGTATCGCCGGTTTTGGTGCTATATGTCAACGACAATTGGGATACGCATATTTACTTACGTTGATGACATGTGATGTTATGTGTTGCTGTGATATGTTATATTGGATCGTCGTGTTTTGAAAAGCTGGGAGTTTTATGTGAGATTAGAGTTTTTATTTTCATTCATGTAAAATTCATTGTATATAATATTCTTTTATTGGGACACTTCCGGGTTGAGCATGATGTCACCATTGTATATTATTTACTTTTCCGCATTAGGATAGACCCATGGCGTGGAGCAGAAGTAACCGGATTCTAGGGTCCAGTAGGAGACCATCTCGAGGAGTCGAGACCTGGTCACCTAACACTAGAATTGGTAGGGTTGCTTGCCGCTCTCGTAGGGGTCTAGGGGTGTGGGATTGGCTATTCATCACGACTGTGGAATCCGTGTTTTATACAGGCTTAAAATAAAACCCGTAAATCCTAGTATATCCAATATTTCATATGTTTTTATTCTACTGCGATATTCTGTGATGTGATCATTAATTATATTCTGAGACGAATGCCTATATATTATATATATGAGATATAATTAATATTGATGCTTTCGTTTCATATCCGATGCTTGGGAAGCATAATAAATGCGACTTCATTAATGAGATTAATGAAATAAAAGAAACCTAAAGATGTTGTAGAAACTTGTCTTGAAAACTGGTAGCTCTAGTTCTTGCTTTGCATAGCGGTATTCCTTGTAGAATATCCAGCACCTTATTCGATAAGGAAAAAGCCGAGATCCCTTCACCGGGAGTGATCTCTTTAGCGAAACTAGCAGATGCTACAAACTCGGTTTGTCTTTTGATTGCTTTTATAGTTTTTGCTTTGCATAGTGGTATTTTTGAAATATCCGGCACCTTATTCGATAAGGAAAAAGCCGAGATCCCTTCACAGGGAGTGACCTCTTTAGAAAAACTAGTAAAGGCCTCAAAAGTAATAGTTAGTATTCTACGACGATATCAAGTTCATTTCGCAAAGGGTTTTCTTAAAACCATGTCGTAGCCCTCCGTCATTTCAGATAAGTAATAGTTAGTATTCATGCTGCGTTTGTTGCCCTCTGTTAAGGCGTAGTGTGCAGTAGCTGATTAGTGCTTATCTGCTTAGCATATGATATGATTGATTTAGGGTAGTCGTGCGACCTTGTTGACCTCTGTCAAGGGTCATGCGGGTGGGTTTACTTCAATCAGGAAATGACGGGTTGAACTTGACATGCGGTCTATGGTTTGTTGACCTTGTCAAGGTCATAGATCGCTTAGGGCAAAACATTATCGGGAATTTCAAGTGTTGAAATTTGCAATGAGATTTCATACCTTATATGAGATAGTTGGATCCAGATACCCACTGCGAGTAAGAGTTACTCCTGAGAGAGTTTTACACATTACAATAAGCCGATCAAGTAGGTGTCTAGAAAGGTGTCAACGGGGTTATGCCTCTGGGAAAACGAGGTTTATTCTAATTAGGTCCGTACGAAAGAACGGGAAACCTCCCTCAAAGTACCGACACTGGCCTGGCCGAAAGATTGGCCAACTTGTAGGGTGTACTTAATCCCGGCTAGTCTTTCCTTTTAGGGTTTGAGGAAGATTTGACTAAAACAGTGGGAGCCATCATGATTAGATAAATTAATAACCAATCTAATCTTGCAAGAGCATACGCTGAGTGTTTTCTTCTCTCTCTCTCCAGGTAGCGACCATGTCACGCCTTAATCAAGATAATAATACGGATGTATTGACCGAACCCGCTTGTTATACTGAGCTAGGGGAACATTGGTCCCGCTCCAACTTATAATTGTTATAAGACCGAACTGGAAATAGGGGAATACCAGGATTCCCGTTCCGCCCAATCGAAGAAAGTTCATGATGATGCATCTTCTTCAAGTGTATTCATTAAGAACTGTTTTTCAGTATCCTCTACGTCTTGGGTATGTAATACCGGATCAGGATCCTGCATATGTAATATGTTACATGGGCTACAGATAGTAGAGAACTGAAAATGGGTGATAAGTTTTAAGAGTTGGAAACGGTGCAAGTGTTGCAGCCAAGTTTGTTGGCAGTTATCGCCCTGTATTACCAAATACATTGATTCTGAACAAATGTTATTAGATACCGAACCTGATATACAACATCATATCAGTCTCTTTATTAAGTAAAGAAGGATATAATTTTTTATTGCTGGATAATGTTTTGAATATTTCCTATATCAAGAGTTGATCAGTTCAGGCACGTTATCTAAAAGCATATACGTTCTAAATGAAACCACAGTTCTTAATGTATAGAACACACACAAGAGGAAGAGTTCAGAAATGAACGAATTCATCTTTAGGCATTGTAGACTAGGTCATATCAATGCGACCCGACTAGCTGAAGTTACATTTAGATGCATATTTAAATCAGTTTGAACTGACATCTTGTGAAACTTGCCAGTCATGTCACAAAGATAAGATGACCATAGCTCCGTTTATTGGAAACAGAGAAAGAGTTAATGAACTCTTAGGATTGATACATGTTGATGTTTATCGGTCCCCAGTCTACACATGCCAGGACTGGTTCTTTGTACTTCATTACATTCACTGATGATCTCTCAAGATTCGGACATATGTTCCTGTTGAAACACAAGTCTGAAGCTTTTGAGATATTCAAAGAATATAAGTCAGAAGTAGAGAACCAAAAATGGGTATTAGTATTATGTCCTTTGATGTGATCAAGGAGGAGAATACTTGAGCACGGAGATCCTGGACTATTCTAAAGGAGAATGAGAATCTCTCTCAGCATTACTCCTCCGTATAAACCACAGCACGATGGTATATCGGGGCGGAGCAATCGTACCCTATGTGATATGGTGTGCTCTATGATGAGTATTACTGAGTTAGCTATTTCCTTTTGGGGGTTATGCACTTATGAAGCTGCATACCTATTGAATAAGGTTCCAATCAAATCAGGTGCCTACCACTCCATATGTGATATGGTATGGGAAGAGCCCATCTCTTAAGGATGTTAAGATTTGGGGTTGTCCGACCTATGTCTAAAAGAAAAATCCGGACAAGCTCGAGGCAAGGTCAGTTCTGTGGAAGTTTGTTGGATATCCAAAGTATTCGCAAGGGAATGTCTTCTACCACACCGAGGAACAAAATGTGTTTTATTTCTCAACATGCCACCTTTTTAGAAAAATGTATTTCTTGTGAAGAAATTAGTGGTCATGAGGTAGAACTGGAAGGAGTTGCAGCTATACAAACTGCAGCTGATGATTTGGTAGAACCGGAAGATTCAATAGATCCCAACGAACCTCAGCCTCTCCTCCGATCTGGTAGGGTTCCTCATCCACCTGAGAGATACTTCAGTTTTCTCTATGACAGTAGGAGCGAGGATTGCATCATGAGATGATGACCCAACTAGTTTCGAGCAGGCCATCAGGAGTGGGGACTCTGTGAGAATGGCTGGATGCTAAGCAATCTGAGATGGAATCCATATACACCAACAAAGTATGGACTTTGGTTGCTTTATCTGAAGTGTTAAATCCCCATCATGAGCAACTATATCTTGAGAAGATTACTTGGTGTACATGGAAAAGTTGAGACTTTCAAAGCTAATACTTGTTGCAAAAGGTTCTCGTCATCGACCAGATGTGTATAATGATGAAACTTTTCTAGTCCTTATGCTTAAGTCCATCCAGATCCTACTTGCAATGGCAACATACCATGACTACGATATCTGGCGGTTGGGTATCATGACTGCTTTTCTAAATAGTGATTTAGAAGAGAGCGTCTATAAGTACACAGCCAGAGGGCTTCGTAGACAGTGGGAGCAGCGAAAACGTGTGCAAGTTGTTTTATTGGGATAAAACAGGCATCGCGGAGTTGGAACATCTGTTTTGATGCGGTAGTCAAAGCGTTTGACTTCATCAAAATGGTAAATGAACCTTGTATATAAAAAAAGGTAGTAAGGAGTATGGTGGTGATCCTCGTATTGTACGTTGATGACATACTCTTGATAGGAAAGGAGTTTCCTATTCTGGGCTTGGTCAATCTCCTCTTTATCATAAGGATTCTCCATATAGGATCAAGGTGATACCTCCAAAATCCTGGGTTTTGGATCTATGAGATAGATCTAAGTGGATGTTAGGATTCTCACTAGGTGTAGTGAGATGGTATCAATCGATCCTGGGGAGAATCACTGGTTAGCTTCCAGGGTGGTAAGGTCGACTGAATGTCAGTCACAGGCATTGTCTTTACCCTCAGTGGAAGGACGGTATGTTGGAAGAGTTCCAAGCTAGATACTGTGGCATATTAGACGATAAAGGCCGGATACATTGCTACCAAGGATGCTCCCAAAGAGGTAGTCTGGATGTATATATGTTCATGAGATGAACTCATTCCTACCATTGTGTGACAATGGAGTTGTGGCTTAGGCCTAGGAATCCCTGTCCCATCTTTGATCCAGACATATTCTTAGGCAGTATCACCTGATCATGGAGATGGATGATATCCAGGGAGATCGAGGTTAGGAGAGTAGACTACAGAGGACAACACGGCGGATCCACTCACAAAGGCCTATTCCCAGGAGAGACTTTTATAGGATGGTTGAGTATGAGATACTTCAACAACTGCTGATTGTTGGGTATGGGATACTAAAACAGATAGCCCTAGTGCAAGTGGGAGATTTTTAGTTATATGTGTGCGCTAGAGGCCATTACTGTACATACGATATATATTGTAGTGGATGCTTGGACATATATAGGGAGGACTTTCTTGCTCGACAGGATAGTATGCTATCTGGTTGCTCTTTATCTTAACATGTACGATGATTGTCTCTATGTTACATGCTGATAAAGCCTTTACATTGAGTACTTGACTACCAGGACTATGATGTAGATCATAATAGTGGGGACAGAGTAGTCGATAAGTACATCCTTCAAATGTTCCTAGTCGTGGGTGTATCGAGACAGGGCATCGATATACCAGAGTAGACTATCGTATAGCTTCTCGACCAATATAGATGGGCGGTGGATGATCCCATATCCATTGGTGTTTGACATCAGAGACAGTATACGGGTGCTCAGTGGAGACTGGGTACACTGAACGGACTCGCCGAGAACTCCCAGATGGTATTATACCTAACGTCAGATGGCAGTTCTCTGGTGACACTGGTACAGGTTAGTTTGTAGACCCGAGATCGTTATAGAGTCTTGTGTGATTCCCACTGTGCTTTGATTTCCACCTTACCACGTTCAAGAGAACGTGAAAAACGGTGGGTTTTGGGTACAGTCCCGAGTCACATGGAGGCAATGAGCGATAGGAGGGGTTTCGTCTCTCCCGGTATTGGGAGTTGATATTACACTGTGCTCGATTGGCTATAACAGGAAGTCCTTAGCCAAGGCCGCTTCAGAGATATACTGGTAAGTGTTATCAGTAGTTTCTCGACCCGTTATGAGCCTCATATCGATGCGACTTATCGAGTTACTAGGGTCTGACGTTTCCCACCCCTAGACGAGATATGCGACATATGAGACGAAGAGATCGGACTGTACGGTAGTGTTACTGATTGGATTCGCAGGAGTGTGAGCAGGCTTGCTTGTTGATCTTCTGATCGCTCAATACCCGGGTGGCCGTTACGTTTAGCAGACCGCTTGCGGCTGGTAGGTGTTTGATATGATCATCACCTACTGCCGGAGTATTGACGAGTCTTTAGAGTCCTATACAGGGGTTTCCTGGCTCAAGCGATATGGAGTAGAAGCACATATGTGATATGTGCGGGACCGAGATTGATATGATATGAGATACCGTATTCTATTCTCGCGATATGAGATATCGTTCGGTTATATATGATATAGCTTGGTTATCGGATCAAGTGTTGATTCGATAGTTGATTCATATGATATTAGTCGGTTATAGGTGATATAGCCGGATTATTAAATCAAGAGTTGGTTTGATAATCTAATGTATAATTATATATTTGATATATTACATTACATTAACTAGTATTAGCTCACTTATGATTTCTTTTCTCATTTTGCATACATTGATGTATATGTTATCTATGTTAAATGTATCATGCAAGGTTACAAATGCAACTATGGTTAATGAGGGTTAAACCATGCTAGGGTTAAGATTAGGGTTGTTAGTTATGTATATACCCTAGAGGACATTATTGTACATATGATGTATATTATAGTGGATGCTGTAACCCTTCGAAAACCGTTTAGGCAGTTTTTCGGTAATCGGCTAATTTTTCGGCTTTTTCCGTAAAAAGTCAAATTAGGTATTTTTCATTGTAGACCTAATTATACAAAATTTAAATAAGATATTACTATAATTATGTCACTAAAATGTCACTTAAAATTTTCTAGTTAAAAAAAAAATTCGTAATTAATTATTTTTTTTATTATTTTAAGCTTTTAAAAATACATTATATTAGTGATAAATACAAATTTAATTAGGTAAATTTCATAATTAGGAATCTTTATAAACTAAAATAGAGTGTTAATAAATTGTATCATAACTTTATAAGATTTTAGTTTTATGGTTGGAAATTTAATGAAAAAATGAACCAAAATAGGGTTTTTTGTAAAAAGCTTGATGTGAAAGGCATTAAATGGGAACTTAAGGGGTTTTTTTGACCAACAATTATCTACACAACCCCCACACCCTCGTCCTCTTCCTGCTGGCCGAAATTGCAGCAGCTCCCCTTCCATTTCCTCACTACTTTTTGCTTCATTTTCATGCCAAAATTCATAAAAAATTCACAAATTTCTTCTCCAATTCAAAGCAAAACCCTAATCCACTCTCTCCTCAAACCAATTTAGTTTAAAACTTGAAGAAAGGAGGCTTCTTTGGTGGCTTGAGCATGCTAGGATTCAACTTGTGAGGTGAAATTTCTAAACTAGTTGTTAAATTGTAGATTGAATGTGCTAAAATTGAAATTTGAAGTGTTAATTTAGTTGTAATTACTTGTTCATGAAAATCAAGAGAGGGATTTGATTTCAAATTAGGGTTTGTAGCATGGTTGATGGAGTTAAGTTAGGGTTTGGTTATCTAATTGGTTAGTGTGGTTAATTGTGCGATGTTACGCTCGCTAGATCGATAAATTTGCGATATTTGCGTCGAATCGGTATGAAATTGCTTACTAGATTTTTATAAAAATTAGGATGTGATCAAATTGCGTTATATTAGAGATATAATTAGCTTCACATACGACTATTAGTGTGCGCGAATGCGGGGTTTTGTCTAGCCGGGTTTTAATTTTGTCGATTTCCCCGAAATGACGATTCTAGTTAAGATTTAGCGATTTTCGTGTGTTTTCCCGCGCACCGAGTGCACGTTATGTTTAATTCGAAAGCGTCGATATTTGTATATTGTGACTTGCATCGTTTTAGGATATGTAATCTTATGCTTGGTGTTGTGCAAATATAGGATCGGTCGGGAAAACATCTGACACGACGCGTAAAGGCAAGGCGGTGGTCGGATCGGATTAGCGAGGCATTTAGGTGAGTAGATATATTCATCTATGGGGGAATCGTCTGGATGGTGCGAGGCGCTCCCTAGTTAGGATTTCCCTATTTCTTGCAAGACTTGTATTGCTAGATAGCTTACCCCTTTATTTACATTGCATACCCTCACAGCTAACCGTATACTAGATTGCATGGACATTCATATAACATTCATATACACATATGCGATATCACTTTGTAGGACACGAACACCATTACCATTGGCATCTGTTGCACTCGCACTATTCATGTGACACACACGCCTTTGGTAATTGCCATGCCACGTGCACCATAGAACCTGTTTAGTTTAGTATCGCCACTTGCATCATATATGGTATATGAAATTGCATAGCATGTATATACCTCGCATCATTATCATACTTACATAGATTTTTAGCCACAATTCACATCGCATACCTTGTTATCATAAACATTTATCAAATATAACATGTGGACATTATGATTTTTCTTGAGGATTTCAGTATTGCTGCGATTTCTGGATTTTCGGGGAAAACCGCAAGAATTTAACAAAAGCTTATATTTATCATTTTTAAAACAAATTTGCGGTTTTCTCGTGATGTATGTGTCGTCCACCATGAGTTTTTATGTTTTCTGTTGGATTTCGAGACCCGATTCGACGAGTGGATGAACCGTCTCGGGTATATGGTGGGCCCGGTATGGTATCCCGGGGCAAGAAAATCGAGTTGTAGACGATGAGCCTGGTAGGGGAAGACTACCTACCGATGATGTCTGGCGCGGCGGATATCTTGAGGATACCGACCGTTGTCGTTAGATTTGATGATATGGGCCGATCCGGACTGACGGAGCCCGATATTTGAGACATTGATACAGTGAGATATTGAGACAGATATGATTTCATATTTGGTGTCGATGCTTGACACGGGTTTTTAGATGATTTCTTGATGGTACTTAGCTATTATACAGATATTCATTTTTCTAAAGTTAAGAATGCAGAACTCTTAACATTTAAAACACTTAAAGATTTAGTAATGACATTGCATACATGTGCATGCATACTAGAGGTATTATATCACATATGGACATAAATGTTGTGGCGCATTGCGTGCATTCTTACGTTTGCCTTACTAGATGTTATATTCTACTCACGAGCTGGCAACTCACCCCCGTTGTGCCACAGTGTCTTGCAGGTCGGACTCATCAGTCTTGTAGCGGCGGCTATCTTATCATCAGCTCCTTTTGCTCAGACTCGCGACATCGCCCGTAGGTGGGTTGCGAGCACACTTTGTTTCTTTTTGCTCTATCATTGTATCTAGTATTCTTCATCTACCACTTTTTATATTGTATATGCGACCTAGTGATGAGACTGAGAGATTTGTATATTTGTGGTTTCTTTTGGGTCGAGCTCACTTGAGCCGGCGTTGTGTTTTCTGATATTTTACGTTTCTTTTATGCTCTTTTCTTGATATTACTTATATATTGCGTGTGGTTGTGATCCGCCTTGGGCGAAGAGCTAGCTCCCGCTTGGGGATGTCATTTATGATTACAGGTTATATATATCTTGTTGTACCCATTTTGGTGGTTAGAAAATACAGGGGAGACTCTGCCAAAATTTTCGGGAATTTTTGATGTTTTTAAAAAGGGATTCTATGCAACTTAATTGATTTAAAAACCGTTTTCATTAAAGGATTTCCTTCACTCTCTTTTGATTTTGGTTTAGATTTTCTAGGCTTTGGCTGACTTAGGTTACGGTACGCCTTTAGACGTCTCGTAATCTAAGTGCCAGTCACGTTCCGTACCTTCGGGTCGTGACAAAGTTGGTATCAGAGCATAGGTTTTACCTTCCTGAGTGTAGGACAACCTTGGTAGATGGAGTAGGTGACTTAAGCAGAGTGGCGTAGCGTGTGTATGATCCGCGGCATACTTACGATACGTTACTCCGCCTAAGTGACCTTAGGACATAATTGCTTGTATTTCCTTTCTTGATTCCTTGCATTCCTTGATTCAATTGCCATGTTCTTATCGGTCATGTTTCTTATTCCAGCTTCGATGCCGCCAAAGACTACGAGAGCTCAGCGGGCTGCCGCTAGGGATGAGATTCGAGCGGGCTCGTCTGAGGCAAGGATCGAGCGGGATGATACGTCTATCCCTCAGGGTCATACTGATCCGCCTTATCCAGACCGTATTGCCAGATTAGAGGCCGGTATGCAGGAGTTGCGACAGATGATGGGATCTTTAGTTGAGTCCAGCCAGGCACAGAGATCCGAGGACGTTCCTTCCACCGCACAGACCACGATTGTACCTGCTGCACCGTTGGTCACTCCTGCTGCTACTACGGAGACTATCCCTGTTTCACTACAGGAGATCATGAGATTGAAACCTCCGGCTTTTACCGGTACAGATGCGACAGAGGACCCACAGGCATTTCTCGATAGGATGGCTCGGATTTGCCGTTCGTTGAGGTGTTCTGATGATAGATTGGTGGAGTTTGCGAGTTTTCGTCTGGAGGGTCTTGCCCAGACATGGTACGATTCAGTAGAGAGAGGCCGAGCTGCAGGTCTGCCTTCTATGACCTGGGACGAGTTTACAGCTGCATTTCTTGCCCGTTTTCTTCCGGAGAGTGTCCGAGATGCTCGAGCCCGTAGTTTCGAGTCTCTGCGCAAGACTCCTGGGATGACAGTGTCGGAGTATGATATACAGTTTACCCAGTTGTCTCGATATGCTCCGTACCTAGTAGACACAGAAGAGAAGAGAATAAAGAGGTTTGTGCGAGGGCTTGATACACAGCTATTCCTTGCCATTGGCACCCAGCACTTTGATACATACGCAGCCGCGATGGATGCGGCCTTACTTTTGGAGGAGCGTATTTCTGAGGCTCCGGTCGTTTCTGGGCCGAAGAGGATCCGTACTGATACGCCAGCTCAGCGGCAGATGGGTAGACACCGTGATAGATTATTTCCGGGAGATGGTGGAGGCAGAGGATTGAGACGAGGTCAGTTATTTGGTTCATATCCACAGACCCAGCAGTCGTCGCCAGGATGTTTTTGGTGTTGGAGTCAGTACCACCGTGTCAGAGACTGTACCATGGGACGCCAGGGCGCGGCGACAGTCCCGCATGTGACCTTACCACCCTCACCACCTCCTCAGAGAGCTCTACTACCTACTCCTGATGATGCTCCACGCCAGCCAGATGCTTCTAGAGGCCGTGGGCGTGGCGGTCCGGTTCAGAGAGGACGAGGCGACAGAGGCCAAGGCCGAGGTAGAGGCAGAGGACAGCCAGCCATTAGTGGTGGACAGGCCCGAGTGTTCGCGTTGACTCCTCAGGATGCACAGGCATCCAATGCCGTCGTGACAGGTACTCTGCCAGTATGTTCTTTTGATGCACGGGTATTATTTGATCCAGGCTCCACACATTCCTATGTATCCACATACTTTGCACCGAGGTTGGGCCGAGAGTCTTCTCCGTTAGATCAGCCGCTTGTCGTTATTACACCGGTAGGCGAGTCATTTATTGCCCGTTTTGTATACCGATCGTGTTCCGTTCGTATTGGGGAGAGAGATTCTTCAGTTGATTTGATTCTCCTCGATATGCTAGACTTTGACGTTCTTCTTGGTATGGACTGGCTAGCCACCTGTTATGCATCTGTGGATTGCCGTGAGAAAGCAGTCATATTCAGTTTTCCTGGTGAGCCGGTTCTTGTTATTCAAGGAGATCGTAGCGCTACCCTTCCCAGCTTGATTTCTTCTCTTCGCGCTGGTCAGCTCTTAAGGAAAGGGTGTCAGGGATTCTTAGCCTATGTTTGTGATACTAGCTCCACAGAGGTTCCGTTGGACCAGGTCCCTGTTGTGAGAGAGTTTCCTGATGTATTCCCTGACGAGCTGCCTGGTCTGCCACCAGAGTGCGAGATTGAGTTCTGTATTGACTTGATCCCCGGCATGGGGCCTATCTCTATACCGCCTTATCGGATGGCCCCGACGGAGCTGAGAGAGCTAAAGGACCAGTTACAGGACTTGCTGGACAAAGGGCTTATCCGACCGAATGTGTCACCTTGGGGTGCTCCCGTCTTGTTTGTTAAGAAGAAGGACGGAAGTATGCGTTTCTGCATTGATTATCGTCAGCTGACCGGGTTACTGTGCGGAACAGATATCCCCTACCCCGCATTGATGACTTATTCGATCAGCTCCAGGGTGCAGGGTTCTTCTCGAAGGTTGATTTACGGTCAGGTTATCACCAGTTGCGGGTTCGGAAGTGGGATATTCCGAAGACCGCCTTCCGTACTCGATATGGTCATTATGAGTTCTTGGTGATGTCGTTCGGGCTCACCAATGCCCCGACAGCATTTATGGACTTGATGAACCGTGTATTCAGGCCGTATCTCGATCAGTTCATTATTGTGTTCATTGACGACATCTTGGTTTATTCTCGGAGCTGGGAGGAGCATGAGCAGCACTTACATATCACATTGCAGACTTTGAGGGAGCATCAGCTGTTCGCCAAATATTCCAAGTGCGCTTTCTGGTTAAACAGTGTCGACTTCTTGGGTCATGTGGTGATGAGAGATGGTATTTGTGTGGACCCGAAGAAGATCGAGGCGGTTCAGCGTTGGCCTAGACCAGTATCAGTTACAGAGGTTCGCAGTTTTCTAGGTCTGGCCGGCTACTATCGACGTTTTGTCCAGGATTTCTCCCGCATTGCTGCACCGTTGACCGGATTGACCCGTAAGGGGGTTCCTTTTGATTGGACCCAGGCATGTGAGGATAGTTTCCAGCAATTGAAGACTCGTCTGACTACTGCACCAGTGTTAGCATTGCCTTCAGGATCAGGCGGGTTCGTGGTATATTGTGATGCTTCTCGTGTGGGGCTGGGCTGTGTATTGATGCAACACGACAGAGTTATCGCGTATGCTTCTCGGCAGCCGAGGAAACACGAACAGAACTACCCCACCCATGATTTAGAGATGGTTGCAGTGGTATTTGCACTTAAGATCTGAAGACATTACCTATACGGTGAGTCGTGCCAGATATTCACTGACCACAAGAGTTTGAAGCACATCTTCCACCAGCGAGATCTAAACCTGAGACAGCGCCGATGGATAGAGTTGGTGAAGGATTATGACTGCGAGATTTTATACCATCTGGGCAAAGCGAATGTGGTGGCAGATGCTTTGAGTAAGAGGCCCGAAGGTAGCTTATCTTGTTTGAGCGCAGTACAGATGCAGTCGACGGCGGATTGGCAGGTTTTATGTGATAGCAGAGTGCAGTTCGAGTTTACTCCTACAGGGGGACAGCTGGCCCATTTCAGAGCACGCCCACAGTTACTTGACCATATCCACGAGGCACAGTCCGGCGACGCCCGTATCTTAGAGATTATTGAGCAGATTCGGCAGGGCAGAGTTTCTGAGTTCGTGATTGATGATCAGGGGATACTTCGATTTGGGACTCGACTGTGCATGCCAGATTCAGAGGGACTGAGGCGTGATATTCTCGAGGAGGCACATAGATCAGTGTACAGTGTGCATCCAGGTTCCACCAAGATGTACCGTGATTTGAGAGAGGTTTACTGGTGGGACGGGATGAAGAAGGATGTTACAGACTTTGTGTCGAGATGCCTGACTTGTCAGCAAGTCAAGGCCGAGCACCAGAGGCCAGCCGGCGAGTTACAGCCTTTGCCTATCCCTGAGTGGAAGTGGGAGCAGGTCTCCATGGACTTCATTGTGGGTCTACCCAGGACCAGTCGAGGGTATGACTCTATTTGGGTGATTGTGGATCGACTGACGAAAGCGGCTCACTTTCTGCCAGTGAAGACCACTTTTGGATTTTCTCGGTAGGCCCAGGTTTATATTGATGAGATAGTGCGACTGCATGGCGTTCCGATTTTCATCGTGTCCGACCGGGGCACCCAGTTTACCAGCCGATTGTGGCAGAAACTTCAGGAAGCATTGGGCACCCGATTGAGTTTCAGCACAGCCTTTCATCCGCAGACTGACGGTCAGTCGGAGCGTACTATTCAGACTCTTGAGGACATGCTCAGAGCTTGTGTTTTAGATTTCGGTGGTAGCTGGGATCGTCATTTGCCTTTGATCGAGTTTTCCTACAATAATAGCTTCCAGGAGACGATTCAGATGGCACCTTTCGAGGCTTTATATAGGAGGAGATGTCGATCGCCTGTATGTTGGACAGAGCTCAGGGAGAGCAGTATTTTGGGGCCGTAGATCGTAGAGGAGACGACCGAGAAGATACAACTGATTCAGGACAGGATGAGAGTGGCACAGAGCAGGCAGAAATCATATGCTGACAGGCGTCGTCGCCGACTCGAGTTCGCTGTTGGCGATCATGTTTTCCTGAAGGTCTCTCCGATGAAAGGTGTGATGAGATTTAGGCGGAAAGGGAAGCTGAGTCCTAGATATGTTGGTCCTTTCGAGATCCTAGAGCGTGTTGGTCCAGTTGCTTATCGGTTAGCTCTTCCGCCCAGCTTCCCCGATGTTCACCCCGTATTCCATGTCTCGATGCTCCGCAAGTACCTTCATGATCCTTCCCAGGCGATTCAGCACCAGACGTTCCAGCTAGAGCGTGATCTTTCATTCACCGAGCAGCCGGTGGTCATTTTGGATCGGCAGGTGAAGAAATTGAGGTCGAAGGTTATACCGTCCGTCAAGGTCCTTTGGCGTGGCCCGAACAGCGAGGAGGTCACCTGGGAGATTGAGGTCGAGATGAGGAAGACATATCCCCATCATTTTGAAGGTACGCGTAGTTAAATTATAAATTCGGGGACCGAATTTTCTTAAGGAGGGAAGATTGTAACCCTTCGAAAATCGTTTAGGCAGTTTTTCGGTAATCGGCTAATTTTTCGGCTTTTTCCGTAAAAAGTCAAATTAGGTATTTTTCATTGTAGACCTAATTATACAAAATTTAGATAAGATATTACTATAATTTTGTCACTAAAATGTCACTTAAAATTTTCTAGTTAAATAAAAAAAAATTCGTAATTAATTATTTTTTTATTATTTTAAGCTTTTAAAAATACATTAAATTAGTGATAAATACAAATTTAATTAGGTAAATTTCATAATTAGAATTCTTTATAAACTAAAATAGAGTGTTAATAAATTGTGTCATAACTTTATAAGATTTTATTTTTATGGTTGGAAATTTAATGAAAAAATGAACTAAAATGGGGTTTTTTGTAAAATGCTTGATGTGAAAAGCATTAAATTGGAAATTAAGGGGTTTTTTTGACCTACAATTATCTACATAACCCCCACACCCTCCTCCTCTTCCTGCTGGCCGAAATTGCAGCAGCTCCCCTTCCATTTCCTCACTTCTTTTTGCTTCATTTTCATGCCAAAATTCTTTAAAAGTTCACAAATTTCTTCTCCAATTCAAAGCAAAATCCTAATCCACTCTCTCCTCAAACCAATTTAGTTTAAAACTTGAAGAAAGGAGGCTTCTTTGGGGGCTTGAGCATGCTAGGATTCAACTTGTAAGGTGAAATTTCTAAACTAGTTGTTAAATTGTAGATTGAATGTGCTAAAATTGAAATTTGAAGTGTTAATTTAGTTGTAATTACTTGTTCATGAAAATCAAGAGAGGGATTTGATTTCAAATTACGGTTTGTAGCATGGTTGATGGAGTTAAGTTAGGGTTTGGTTATCTAATTGGTTAGATTGGTTAATTGTGCGATGTTACGCTCGCTAGATCGATAAATTTGCGATATTTGCGTCGAATCAGTATGAAATTGCTTACTAGATTTTTATAAAAATTAGGATGTGATCAAATTGCGTTATATTAGAGATATAATTAGCTTCACATACAACTATTAGTGTGCGCGAATGCGGGGTTTTGTCTAGCCGGGTTTAATTTTGTCGATTTTCCCGAAATGACGATTCTAGTTAAGATTTAGCGATTTTCGTGTGTTTTCCTGCGCACCGAGTGCACGTTATGTTTAATTCGAGAGCGTCGATATTTGTATATTTTGACTTGCATCATTTTAGGATATGTAATCTTATGCTTGGTGTTGTGCAAATATAGGATCGGTCGGGGAAACATCTGACACGGCGCGTAAAGGCAAGGCGGTGGTCGGATCGGATTAGCGTGGCATTCAGGTGAGTAGATATATTCATCTATGGGGGAATCGTCTGGATGGCGCGAGGCGCCCCCTAGTTAGGATTTCCCTATTTCTTGCACGATTTGTATTGCTAGATAGCTTACCCCTTTATTTACATTGCATACCCTCACAGCTAACCGTATAATAGATTGCATGGACATTCATATAACATTCATATAAACATATGCGATATCACTTCGTAGGACACGAACACCATTACCATTGGCATCTGTTGCACGCGCACTATTCATGTGACACAGACGCCTTTGGTAATTGCCATGCCACGTGCACCATAGAACCTGTTTAGTTTAGTATCGCCACTTGCATCATATATGGTATATGAAATTGCATAGCATGTATATACCTCGTATCATTATCATACTTACATAGATTTTTAGCCACAATTCACATCACATACCTTGTTATCATAAACATTTATCAAATATAACATGTGGACATTATGATTTTTCTTGAGGATTTCAGTATTGCTGCGATTTCTGGATTTTTGGGGAAAATCGCAAGAATTTAACAAAAGCTTATATTTATCATTTTTAAAACAAAGTTGCGGTTTTCTCGTGATGTATGTGTCGTCCACCATGAGTTTTCATGTTTTCTGTTGGATTTCGAGACCCGATTCGAGGAGTGGATGAACCGTCTCGGGTACATGGTGGGCCCGGTATGGTACCCCGGGACAAGAAGATCGATTTGTATACGATGAGCCTGGCAGGGGAAGACTACCTACTGGTGATGTCTGGCGCGGCGGATATCCGGAGGATACCGACCGTTGTCGTGAGATTTGATGATATGGGCCGATCCGGACTGACGGAGCCCGATATTTGAGACATCGATACAGTGAGATATTGAGACAGATATGATTTCATATTTGGTGTCGATGCTTGACACGGGTTATTAGATGATTTCTTGATGGTACTTAGCTATTATACAGATATTCCTTTTTCTAAAGTTAAGAATGCAGAACTCTTAACATTTAAAACACTTAAAGATAATGACATTGCATACATGTGAATGCATACTTGAGGTATTATATCACATATGGACTTAAATGTTGTGGCGCATTGCGTGCATTCTTACGTTTGCCTTACTAGATGTTATATGCTACTCACGAGTTGGCAACTCACCCCCGTTGTCCCACAGTGTCTTGCAGGTCGGACTCATCAGTCTTGTAGCGGCGGCTATCTTATCATCAGCTCCTTTTTCTCAGACTCACGACATCGCCCGTAGGTGGGTTGCGAGCACACTTTGTTTCTTTTTGCTCTATCATTGTATCTAGTATTCTCCATCTACCACTTTTTATATTGTATATGCGACCTAGTGATGAGACTGAGAGATTTGTATATTTGTGGTTTCTTTTGGGTCGAGCTCACTTGAGCCGGCGTTGTGTTTTCTGATATTTTGCGTTTCTTTTATGCTCTTTTCTTGATATTAATTATATATTGTGTGTGGTTGTGATCCGTCTTGGGCGAAGAGCTAGCTCCCGCTTGGGGATGCCATTTATGATTACAGGTTATATATCTTGTTGTACCCATTTTGGGGGATAGAAAATACAGGGGAGACTCTGCCGAAATTTTCGGGAATTTTTGATGTTTTTAAAAAGGGATTCTATGCAACTTAATTGATTTAAAAACCGTTTTCATTAAAGGATTTCCTTCACTCTCTTTTGATTTTGGTTTAGATTTTCTGGGCTTTGGCTGACTTAGGTTACGGTACGCCTTTAGACGTCTCGTAATCTAAGTGCCAGTCACGTTCCGTACCTTCGGGTCGTGACAGATGCTTGGATATATATAGAGAGGAATTCCTTTCTCGATATGATAGTATGCTATCTGGTTGCACTTTGTCTTAAATGTTGACTTGTATTGGTTTACTGTCTTGCTCTCACAAGTTGATAAAGCCATTGAGATATGTACTTGACTACTAGGACTATGATGAGATCATACTAGTGGGGCCAGGGTAGTCAACGAGTACATCCTATAACTGTTCCTAATCGAGGGTGTATCGAGACAGGGCATCGATACATCAGAGTAGACTAGTGTATACGCATCTTGACCCATATGATGGGCAATGGATGATCCCGTATCCATTGGTGTTTGACATCAAAGATGGTGTACGGGTGCTCAGTGGAAACTGGGTACACTGAACGGACTTGACGAGAACTCCTAGATAGATTTATACCTATCGTCAAATAGAAGTTCTCTGGTGACACTGGTACAGGTTAGTCTGTAGACCCGAGATCGTCATAGAGTCTTGTGTGATTCCCACTGTGCTTTGATTTCCACCTTACCATGTCCAAGAGGGCGTGCAAAACGGTGGCTTTTTGGTACAGTCCTGAATAACATGGAGGCAATGAGCGATAGGAAGGGTTTCGTCTCTCCCGGTATATGGAGTTGATGTTGTGCTGTGTTCGATTGGCTATAACTGGAAGTGCCTGGCCAGGGTTGATATGGAGTGCTGCTGGTAAGAGTTACCAGAAGTTTCTCGACCAGTTATGAGCCTCACATCGACATGACTTATCGGTTACTGGGGTCTGACGTTTACCACCCCTAGACTGGATATGCGACATATCAGACGAAGAGATCAGACTGTACGGTAGTGTTACTGATTGGATTCACAGGAGAATGTACATGCTTGCTTGTTGATCTTCTGATCGATCAAACCTGGGTGGCTGTTACGTTTAGCTGACCGCTTGCAGTTTGTGGGTGTTTGATATGATCATCACCTACTGCCGGCGTATTGACGATTCTTTATAGTCCTACACAGAGGTTTCCTGGCTCAGGCAAAACGGAGTAGGGGCATATATGCGATATGTACGGGACCGAGACTAATATGATTTGAGATACCATATTCTATTCTCGCGATATGTGATATCGGCCGGGTATATGTGATATAGCCGGGTCATCGGATCAAGTGTTGATTCGATGAAATGGTACTTGTTATATTAGCCGGTTATATGTAATATAACCGGGTTATCGGATCAAGTGTTGATTCGATAATTTAGTGTATAATTATGTATGAGATATATTACGTTACATTAACTATTATAAGCTCGCTTTATTGATTCTTTTTCTCACATGGATAATACATTGATGTATATGCGATATATGTTAATTGTATTATTTTCTTTTGTTACATTATATATTATATATGTGATATATAATATTGTAACATGCTAGGTTAAAATTGCAACTAGTGTTTATGAGACTTGAATCATGCTAGGGTTAGATTAGGGTTTATAATTATTATTAAGGAAATACAAATAATGGTGGAATTATCCATGGTTGATATTTTGATGGAAGCTTGTAGGCTTCTTTGACTTTGTCCACCATTTTTGTCTTCTTTAAGATATTTTTTGACCTAACTCTAACCATAGAAAATGGTTAAGTCTCTACAAGGGTTAAGGATGTCATCTTTAACCCATGGTTGCAATTCTAACCTCACAGCAATTTATTATTCATCACAAAAGGATTTCTTCTTCTTCTTCCTCTTGAAAAAGCTTTCTATCTTTTTGTTTTGTGGTGATTTAAAAGTGAGAAATTCCAAAAAAAAAGAGAGGGAAATTCCTACTTCATCATCCTCGTCTATTCTAGCCACTTAGATTAGGGTGTTCACTTCACTAATACTTCATTGGAGAAGTGAGAGCTTGAGTTTGAGATTCTTCAAGGTAGATCATCTTCGAAAAGGAAGACTTCAAGCAAGATGCCTCATTCACTTCATGGAGCCTCTTTATAGTTCGGGTTCATGATGATCGCAGCGAAGGGACCTCAACATGGAGCTTATGAAGCGAAGGAACAGACTACAAAGGTTGTAATCCCAAACTCTTAGAAGTAAAGTTGTTTGCTTCGATGTTTTGTTTGATTCTCTAGTTAAAGATCTTGTGTATGGGTTATCTAGAATGGCAAAAATTTAAACTTGGCATGTGTGATGCCTCCCGAAGCCTTGCTGCTATTGTAGGTATCCCATCAGTGGTATCAGAGCAAGGCTAGAGAATTAAATGGATAAGTCTAGGTTTACGAAACCGAAACAACTCCGAAACACCCGACGGAAAACCCTAGTTTCTCTCGATTTTTTCCAGTTGTAAAAAAATTATTTTAACAGTTGCAGAATGTTGTATATAATGTAATATGAACACAGCACAGACCCCCCCCACCCCCGCTCTGAGGATGGCCGGCGACGAGGTATGAATTTTCGGCGACGTCGGATGTTTTAAGGGGTTCGGGCTTGGGTTTTGTGGTGTGGTCCAGGTTCTGGGGTTTGGACTTTCTGGTGTTGTTTATTTTTGCTAAAATTACATGTGATGTTAATTTACTGCATTATAAATTCGGAGTTTTTCGTATTCGAAATTCTAGCTTCTGTTTCGGTTATTTTGGACGTTATTAAAAAGTTCGATCAGATATCAAATACCAACTTTTTGCCTTGCTGAAATTTTTCAAGAGTTGGATCTTTTCACAGTTATAGAACATTCAAACATCGTGCAAGTGATGCGGTGAACCCTCTAGAAGAATAAAACCTTAACTCGATTTTGTTACCGTAAAAACCATCACTGAACCTTAGGGTTTGTGATGGTTTAGCGGTGCCACAAGTGAGGCGTTGGTTGACCCTTCTACGGCTGGTTCACTACTACTGTGGCATGTGATGGATACTTCTAAACTACGCTTAAGTGTTGAGCATTTGGGAAACTTTGGGTGTTTGTTGATTCGATCGGAATGTTTAACATCGTCTTGCCTTTTCTGTAATGTGATACAATATGTGGAATTTATACAGTTAGGCATGAAATGCGAAGTATGTGATATTTCGGATTTATGATGTCTAAGGAGATTGTGGATTCCAAATGTTGTAGTTTTACATTTTCTTTTCTGCGACCGTAAGTGTAATATGTGGTGTATCGCCGGTTTTCGTTGCTATACATCAACGACAATTGGGATACGCATATTTACTTACGTTGATGTCATGTGATGTCATGTGTTGTTGTGATATGTTATATTGGATCGTCGTGTTCTGAATAGCCGGGGGTTTTATGTGAGATGAGAGTTTTTATTTTCATTCATGTAAAATTCAATTGTATGTAATATTCTTTTATTGGGGCACTTCCGGGTTGAGGATGATGTCACCATTGTATATTATTTACATTTTCGCATTAGGATAGACCCAAGGCGGAGAGCACAAGCAGTAGGGTTCAAGGGTCCAGTGGGAGGCCATCTCGAGGAGTCGAGACCGGGTCTCCTAACCCTAGAATTAGTAGGGTTGCATGCCACTTTCGTAGGGGTCTAGGGATGTGGGTTTCGCTCTTCATCGCGACCGTGGAATCTGTGTTTTATACAGGCTCAAAATAAAACACAGACCTCCTAGAATATCCAATATTTCATATGTTTCTTCTGCTGCTGATGTTCTGTGATGAGACCATATTACTGCCTGAGACGAATGCTTATACTATATATATGATGAAATATAAATATTACTGCTTTCGTTTCTTCTGTGATACTTAGGAAGCATAAATGATGGGATTCATTAATGAGATTAATGAAAAGAAAAGAAACCTAAAAGATGTTGTAGAATCAAATTTTCAAAAAGGTAGCTACATTTTTTGCTTTGCATAGTGGTATATGTGATATACCCTGCACCTTATTCGATGAGGAAAAAATCGAGACCCCTTCACCGGAAGTGACCTCTTTAGCAAAACTGGCAGATGCTACAAACTAATGGTTTGGTTTTTTATTGCTTTTATAGTTTTTGCTTTGCACCGCGGTATTTGTGAAATATCTTGCACCTTATTCGATAAGGAAAGAGCTGAGATCCCTTCCCAAGGAGTGACCTCTTTAGAGAAACTGGAAAAGCCTCAAAAACATTCCTTTTCAAAATCACTTGTTTCTACAACGATATCAAGTTCTTTACGCTCATGGTTTTCTGAAAAACCTGCGTAGCCCTCCGTCATTCAGATAGGTACTACTTAGTATTCGTGCTGCGTTTGTTGGCCTTTGTCAAGGCGTAGTGTGCGGTAGCTGACTAGTACTTATCTGTTTAAGCATGTGATGTGATTTGATTAGGGTAGTCGTACGACCTTGTTGGCCTTTGTCAAGGGTCGTACGGGTGGGTTTAATTCAATCGGGAAATGACGGGTTGAACTTGACTAGCATCCTATGGTTTGTTGGCCTTTGTCACGGTCATAGGGCGTTATGGGCAAAAGAATTATTGGGAATTTCAAGTGTTGAAATTTGCAATGAGATTGCATACCTTCTATGAGATAGTTAGGTCCTGATACCCACTGCGAGTAAGAGTTACTCCTGGGAGAGTTTTACACATCACAATTAGCCGATCAAGTAGGTGTCTAGAAAGGTGTTTACGGGGTTATGCCTCTGGAAAATGAGGTTTATTTTAATTAGGTCCGTGCGAAAGCACGAGGAACCTCCCTCAAAGTATCAACATTGACCTGGCTGAAAGATTGGCGAATTTGTAAAGTGTAATTAATCCCGGCTAGTCATACCTTTTAGGGTTTGAAGGAAGACTTGATGAAAACAGTGGAAGATATCCTGATTAGATAAGATAATAACCAATCTAATCTTGCAAGAGCATACGCTAAAGTGTTTTTTCTTCTCTCTCTCTCTAGGTAGCGACCATGTCAGGCGTTAATCAAGATAATAATATGGATGTATTGACTGAACCCGCTTGTTATACTAAGCAAGGGAACGTTGGTCCCGCTCCAACTTATAATTGTTATAAGTCCGAGCAAGGAATAGGAGAATATCTGGATTCTCACGCCGCCCAAACGAAGAATGAGCATGCCGATGCATCTTCTTCGGGTGTGTTAGTTATCGAGAACTGTTTCTCAGTTTACTCTATGTACTGGGTATTAGATACCGGATCAGGATCCCACATATGGAATATGTTACATGGGCTACGTAAAGGTAGAGAATTGGGAATGGGTGATCATTCCATAAGAGTAGGGAATGGTGCAGATGTTGCAGCCAAGGCAGTTGGCGAATATCACCTTGTATTACCAAATGGTAATACATTGATTCTGAACGAATGTTATTACATTCCGACCCTGATATGCAATCTTATATCAGTTTCTTTATTAAGTAAAGTTGGATATAATTTTGTAGTACAGGATAATGTTATGAACATCTTCCTGGATCAAACGTTGATTGGATCAGGCTCGTTAAATAATGGCATATACGTTCTGAATCAAACTACAGTTCTTAATGTACCGAACACATACAAGAGGAAGAGTTCAGAAATGAATGAATCCTACTTATGGTATTGTAGACTAGGTCATATCAATGCGACACGACTAGCTAAGTTATATAAAGATGGATATTTGAATATGTTCGAATTATCATCTTATGAAACTTGCCATTCATGTCTCAAAGGCAAAATGACCAAAACTCCGTTTAGTGGACATGGAGAAAGAGTTAAGGAACTCTTAGGACTGGTACATAGTGATGTATGCGGTCTCATGTCTACACATGCCAGGAACGGTTCTTCCTACTTCATTACATTCACTGACGATCTCTCAAGATACGGACATGTGTTCCTGATGAAACACAAGTCTGAAGCTTTTGAGAAATTCAGAGAATATAAGCACGAAGTGGAGAACCAAACAGGTAAAAGTATTAAGATCCTTCGATCTGATCGAGGTGGATACTTGAGCAATGAGTTCCTGGATTATTTAAAAGAGAATGGGATTCTCTCTCATCTTACTCCTCCTTATACACCACAGCACAACGGTGTATCGGAGCGGAGGAATCGCACCCTATTAGATATGGTGCGCTCTATGATGAGCACCGCTGAGTTGCCTATTTCCTTTTCGGGATATGCACTGGAGACAGCTGCATACCTATGGAATCAAGTTCCATCTAAATCTGTACCTACCACACCATATAAGATATTGAGTAGGAAGATACCATGTCTTAAACGAGTTAAGATATGGGGTTGTCCGGCCTATGTCAAAAAGCAAAATCCGGACAAACTCGAGGCACGGTCAGTTCTTTGTAAGTTTGTAGGATATCCTAAACATTCACATGGATATCTTTTCTACCACGGCGATGAACAAAAGGTGTTTGTTTCTCGACATGCCACCTTTTTAGAAAAGAAATTTCTTGAAAAAGAAATTAGTGGCGAAGTGGTAGAGCAGGAAGAAGTTCCGGCAGAACAAATTACAACTGAAGATTTAGTGGAATAAGAGGACTCGATAGTAGCCAATGAACCTCAGCCTCTCCGCCGATCTAGTAGGGTTTCTTATCCACCTGAGAGATACTACAGTTTTCTCATTGATGGTGGGAGCGAGGATTGCATCATGGAAGATGATGACCCGACTAGATTCGAGCAGGCCATCACGAGTGGTGACTCTGTGAAATGGCTGGATGCAATGCGATCTGAGATAGAATCCATGTACACCAACAAAGTATGGACTTTGGAAGTTGCTCCTGAAGGGGTAAAACCCATTGGGAGCAAGTGGATCTTTAAGAAGAAACTTGGTGTAGATGGAAAAGTTGAGACTTTCAAAGCTAGACTTATTGCAAAGGGTTTTCTTCAACGACCAGGTGTGGATTATGATGAAACCTTTTCTCTAGTGGCTATGCATAAGTCCATCCAGATCCTACTTGACATTGCTGCATACCATGACTACGAAATCTGGCAGATGGATGTTAAGACCGCCTTTCTAAATGGTGATTTAGCGGAGTGCGTGTATATGACTCAGCCAGAGGGCTTCGTAGACAGTGGGAGCAGCGAAAAGGTATACAAGCTGCTTAAATCCATCTACGGGTTAAAGCAAGCATCGCGAAGTTGGAACATCTGTTTTGATGTAGTAGTCAAAGAGTTTGACTTCATAAAAAACATAGATGAAACTTGTATCTACAAGAAGGTTGCAGAGAGTAAGGTTATCTTCCTCGTATTGTACGTGGATGACATACTCTTGATAGGAAGTGATGTTCCTATGCTGCACTTGGTCAAGCTCTTCTTATCACATAGATTCTCAATGAAAGATCTAGGTGATGCCTCTTGCATTTTGGGAATTAAGATCTATATAGATAGATCTAAACGGATACTGGGATTGTCCCAATCCAGGTATATTGACACCATACTAAAGAGGTTTAGTATGGAAGAATCCAAGCATGGGTATTTACCCACGATCTCTGGACTCACTCTCTCCAAAGAGATGTCTCCCAAGACTGATTTGGAGAAAGCTCGCATGCAAAGGATATCCTATGCTTCGGCAGTAGGCTCTATCATGTATGTGATGCTATGTACCAGACCCGATGTAGCATACTCACTAAGTGTAGTCCTTTACCCTCAAGTACTTGAGAAGGTCACTGGACAGCTGTGAACAACATTCTTAAGTACTTGAGAAGGACTAAGAAGATGTTCTTGTTGTATGGTAACAGAGAACTCCAGGTGGAGTCTTTTACCGATTCGAGCTTCCAAAGTGATAAGGACGACTCTAAGTCGCACTCGGGATTTGTCTTTACCCTCAATGGAGGGGCGGTGTGTTGGAAGAGTTCCAAATAGGAAACCGTTGCAGACTCGACGATGGAGGATGAATATATCGCTGCCAACGATGCTGCTAAAGAGGTCGTCTGGATAAAGAAGTTCATCACTAAACTTGGTGTGGTTCCGTCCATTGAGCATCCAATACCTTTTCATTGTGATAACAATGGAGCTGTGACTTTGGCCAAGGAACCCAGGTCCCATCAGAAGTCCAGACATATTCTGAGGCGGTATCACCTGATCCGGGAGATAGTTGATCGCCGGGAGATCGAGGTCAGGAGAGTTGATTCGAAGGACAACACTGCGGATTTACTCATGAAGGCCATACCCCAGATACAATTTGAGAGACTCTTCGGGAAGTTGGGTATGAGATACTACAACAGCTGGCCTTAGTACAAGTGGGAGATTGTTAGTTATATATATGTTAGTGTATATGCCCTAGAGTCCATTACTGTATATTACTAGTTTGTATATTACTTGATGGAAGCTTGGGATATTCACCTTGTATTGACATTCTTGCTCAAAATAGTAGTATGCTACTTGGTTTGTTTCTGCTTTAATGTGTGCATGTGTTTCTTATAGCATATCGCCTTTACACATTAGTAGAGCCCTTAGGATCTTTGCTTGATTACCAGCGTTGTGATGGCAGTCACACTCGTGGGGGCTCGGTAATCCACAAGCACATCCTTATGCAGGTCCCTAGTCGTAGTACTATCGAGACAGGGCATCGATACTCTGGAGTAGACTAGCGTATGCGCTTCTCATCCCAGTTTGGGAGACGGTCTGTCCCACAGCCGCCAGCACGTCATACTTAAGATAGTATGCGGGTGCTCGTTAGGTTACGAGTACACTTGACAGGACTCGTCGGGAACTGTTGGTTGGTATTATACCTATCGTCAGTTATCAGTTCCCAGATGACATGAGTACATCTTAGTCCGTTGACTTGACACTGTCACTTCACCTCGAGTGTGTTCCCACTGTACTTTGATTACTACCTTACCACGGCTCAAAGGAGTCGTGCAAATAGGTAGTTTTTGGGTGCAGTCCCGAAGCACTTGGAGGCAGTGACGGTTAGACAGGATTCGTCTCTCCCGGTATTGGGGGTTGATATCGCGCTGTTGTTAGTTATATGTATGCCCTAGAGGCCATTACTGTACATAGGATGTATATTGTAGTGGATGCGGGGACATATATAGGGAAGACTTTCTTGCTCGACATGATAGTATGCTATCTGGTTACTCTTTACCTTAACGTGTATACCGATTGTCTCTCTGTTACATGTTGGTAAAGCCCTTAGGTTGTGTACTTGACTATCTGGACTATGATGCAGATCATACTAGTGGGGACATGGTAGTCCATAAGTACATCCTTCAAAGTCCCTAGTCGTGGGTGTATCGAGATGGGGCATCGATATACCAGAGTAGACTAGCGTGTACCTTCTCGACCCATACAGATGGGCGATGGATGATCCCATATCCATTGGTGTTTGACATCGGAGATGAAATACGGATGCTCAGTAGAGACTAGGTACACTGGACGGACTCGCCGAGAACTCCCAGATGGTATTATACCTCACGTCAGATGGCAGTTCTCTGGTGACCCTGGTACAGAGTAGTCTGTTGACCCGAGATCGTCATAGAGTCTTGTGTGGTTCCCACTGTGCTTTGATTTCCATCTTACCACGTCCAACAGGGCGTGCAAAACGGTGGTTTTTGGGTACAGTCCCGAATCACATGGAGGAAATGAGCGATAGGAGGGGATTCGTCTCTCCCGGTATAGGGAGTTGATGTTGCGCTGTGTTCGATTGGCTATAACAGGAAATCCCTGGCCAAGGTTGCTGAGATTTACTGGTAAGTGTTACCAGTAGTTTCTCGAATTGTTATAGACCTCATATCGACACGACTTATCGAGCTATTGGGGTCTGACTTTTACCACCCCTAGGCAAGATATGCGACATATCAGACGATCAGACCGGACTGTACGGTAGTGTTACTGGTTGGATTCACTGGAGTGTGAGCGGGCTTGCTCATCGATCTTCTGATCGCTCAATACCCGGGTGGCCGTTACGTTTAGCAGACCGCTTGTGGCTTGTGGGTGTTTGATATGATCATCACCTGCTGCCGGCGTATTGACGAGTCTTTAGAGTCCTACACAGAGGTTTCCTGGCTCAATCGAAACGAAGTAGGAGCGCATATGAGATATGTGCGGGACCGGGAATAATGCGTGTATGTGATACCGTATTCTATTCTCGCGATAAATGTATCGATTGGTTGTATGCGATATAACCTAGTTATCGAATCAAGTATTGATTCTATAAGCCGATACATAGGATACTAGTCGGTTATATGCGATATGACCGGATCATTGAATCAAGTGTTGATTTAATGATTTAATGCATATTTATATATTTGATATATTACTTTGCATCAAATAGTATCGGTTTACTTAAGATGGATTTTCTCACTCGGATGTGCACATTGTATATGTGATATACTTTTTGTACACTAGATTGTATCATGTTTGATGATACATGTTTACTTGTGATTGTGTAAAGAGTTAAATCTTAGTTAAGTAAATGGTTAGGGTTTTTACATATTTATTCTTTCATTTATCTTTTAATATGGATTAAATGAAATGAGAAAAGAAAAACAAAAGGGTTGCTTTCAACATGAAGCTTGTTGAAGCTTCAAGAAGGTTTGACCAAAGTGACTCTTTTGTCTTCATCTCCTAAACCCTAACCATTCATTTAACCTATGTTAATTCTCTACACTTTACCATGGTTACCTTTATGATAAGAATTATTATTCTTTTCTTTTCTAATTAATCTTATCATAATATTCTTCTTCTTCTTCCTTTCTTCACTTGAAGAAAGCAAGCTCCATCAATGGTGATTGATGGAAATGAGTGAGAAATCCAATTCTAAAGTTTACCCACTTCCTATTTATTCATCCTCTACCTCTTGCCAAGTAGCAGAGTGTGTTTCCTTCATAAGTTTTCATGACTTGGTGAAGGTGGAGCTTGATTTAGCGATGCCTCGACGTAGATCATCTTCGGCATGGACATCGACGACCTAGCTGGCCATTTCTCCGATGAAGCCGACGCTAGAGCCCGGGACCCGTCTTGGACAGCGAGGAGACATCATCACGGAGCTATGGAGGTGGAGCACCGGATCTACAAAGGTTGTATTTTCGTATTCTTTTAGTTAAGTGTTAACTAGTTAGCTTTGTCGCCTAGAAATCTAGCCGACGGTCCGTTTTAGGGTTTCTCGGCACCGTTATAATTTGAAACGGGCATGGTTGATGCCTTGTGAGACCTCATTTGGATGCCTAGGAACCCTACAGTGGTATCAGAGCCTAGCTAGAGGCTTAGGCGAAGTCTAGACGGACTTTGAAGTCCGATCGAACCAAAATCCGAACCCAAAATAGCTCTCTGGACTTTTTCCAAATTCTGGGATTTTTCCAAATTAAAAATGCGTAAAAAATTCAGCAGGGAATTTTAAGAATTACGACGCAAAAAGTTACTGATGAACAGTAAAAACCGCGGCGGAACCGCGGCAGAAGCCTGGCTTCTGCGGCGGTTCCGCGGCGGAATGATGACGTCATCGTACACTGTTTGCACAGTAACTCCTATTATATTATGCTGGATTTTCTGGGTATTTTTAAAATTTATTCAAGAGTTGAATTTTCTGCAGTTGTTTTGGGGATTCGGTGTTTCGATCGGGGTATCAAATTTTGTCTATTTGGCTTTCCGGATAATTTTAGAATATGTTAAAAAGTTCGACCGGATATAAATACCCAATTTTTCCCCTGCCGGGAAATTTCCAAGTGTTGGATTTTTCCGTGGTTTAAAGACGTTCTAAGTAGTGCAAGTAACTCGATGGACCCTCTAGAAGACAACAAACCTTAACTCGATTATGTGACCGTCTTGAACTGCCTTTTGAACCTTCGGGTTTGGGGCAGTACGGCGTGCCACATGTGAGGCGTTGGCTTGACCCTTCTACGGCTGGACCGTTGGTACTGAGGCACGAACTGAATGTTTTTAGACTTGTTTCATGTGTTGATCTGTATCGGGAAAACTTGGGTGTTCGAATGTTCAATCGGAAAGTTTGACATTTTCTATTTATCCGGAATGTGATACAATAGTTGGAATTCACAATAAGTTATGAGATAACTGAATGAATGTTATAAACATAGCAGTTTAGTCTCACTTGATCGGTTGCCACGGAATTTTGATTTGATCAAAAGTCCGTCGCAATCATGTAGCGTACGCGGATACTCGCCGGGTAAACATAATAGACAGCCTCACTCCATAGCCCCGACCAAGTGACTGTAGGAGAACCCCGTCGCCGAAAGCATCCGTTCGGGTGTTCGCGGCAGCGGTGTTCCGCCTTGGTGCACTTCGTCGACGGTATCGGGGGTGCGGCCGCCTACTGAAGTTTGCGACGAGCATTCGATCAGGATGTCGGGAATCTTGTTGAATTGCCCGACTTGATATTGAAAAGAGTTTTCGATTTTGAGACTAAAATGCGGGGTTTATAATTGTTAGGCATGCGATGTCTAAGTAATTCATTTGGTCAGGCATGCGATGTCTGAGGTGGTTGCGGATTCCAACTGTTGTAGTTTTACACTTTCTTTTCTGTGACAGTAAGTGTAATATGTGATATCGCCGGTTTCGTTGCTATATGTCAACGACAATTGGGATGCGCATATTTACTTACGTTGATGACATGTGAAGTTATGTGTTGCTGGATATGTTATATTGGATCGTCGTGTTTGAATAGCCGGGGGTTTTTCTGTGACATGAGTGTTTTTTCATTTTCATTCATGTAAAAACTTGTATGTAATATTCTGTTTATTGGGGCGCTTCCAGGTTGCGGAAGTTGTCACCGTTTGTATATTATTTACTTTTCCGCACTAGGATAGACCCAAGGAGGGGAGCACAAGTGACCGGGTTCTGGAGTCCAGTGGGAGACCAACTCGAGGAGTCGAGTCCGGGTCTTCTAACTCCAGAATTGGTAGGGTTGCTTGCCGCTCTCGTAGGGGTCTAGGGATGTGGGTTTGGCTATTCGTCACGACCATGGAATCCGTGTTTTATACTGGCTCGTATTGAAAACACGGACGTCTTAGTATATCCAATATTTCATATGTTTCTTCTGCTGCGATATCTGTGATACGATCATGTGATGTTCTGTGATAGATACAGTATATAGTATATATGATATATTATATAGGCGTTACTTATGTTTTACACCCGCGCTAGCCCTGCCCCGCTCTGCCGTTAGTTACCTAACCTAACGGTGCACGAGGGGACATCGAGGCGAATGCGGATGGCATAAGTGTACGTCGTATTTATCTGTGATGTTTAGGTACATTAAATGATGGGACTTAATTAATGTGATTAATGAAAGTAAAAGAAACCTAAGATGTTGTAGAATCGAATTTCAAAATAAAACAGGTAGCTACAGTTCTTGCTTTGCACAACGGTATATATATGATATATCCTGCACCTTATTCGATAGGGAAAGGACCGAGATCCCTTCACCGGGAGTGATTCCTTTAGCAATAACTGGCAGATGCTACACACTCGGTTTGTCTTTTGATTGCTTTTAAGTGTTTTTGCTTTGCACAGTGATATATATGATATATCCCGCACCTCATTCGACGAGGAAAGGACCGACGATCCCTTCACCGGGAGTGACTCCTTTAGCAAAACTAGAAAAGCCTCAAAAGCACTCCATTTTTAAAATCATTTGATTCTACAACGATATCGAGTTCATTACGCAATAGGTTTTCAGAAAAACCTTTCGTAGCCCTCCGTCATTTTAGGAAGTAGAGTACTTAGTATTCGTGCTACGTTTGTCGACCATAGCCGAGGCGTAGTGTACGGTAGCTAAGTGATGTCTTCCTACACCGCATATGATGCGATTAGTTAGGACAGTCATGTGGCTTTGTTGACCTTAGCCAAGGGTCATGTGGGTGGGTCTAATTAATCACGAAATGACGGGTAGAACTTGACTAGTGCTTATGATTTGTTGACCTTAGCCAAGGTCATAGGTGCTAGGGGCAAAATATTATCGGGAATTTCAAGTGTTGAAATTTGCAATGAGATTGCATACCTTCTATGAGATAGTTGGATCCCGATACCCGCTGCGGGTAAGAGTTACTCCTGGGAGAGTTTTATACATTACAATTAGCCGATCAAGTAGGTGTCTAGAAAGGTGTTAACGGGGTTACGCCTCTGGGAAAACGAGGTTTACATTAATTAGGTTCGTGCGAAAGCACGGGGGACCTCCCTCAAAGTACCGACACTGGCCTGGCTGAAAGATTGGCGAACTTGTAGTGTGTAATTAATCCCGGCTAGTCTTTCCTTTTAGGGTTTGAAGGAAGATTTGATAAAAAGCAGTGGGAGCCATCCTGATTAGATAAAATATAATAACCAATCTATTCTTGCAAGAGCGCACGCTGAGTGTTTTCTTCTCTCTCTCTCCTGGTAGCGACCATATCACGCCTTAATCAAGATAATAATACGGATTATTGACCGAACCCGCTTGTTATACTGAGCTGGGGAACGTTGGTCCCGCTCCAACTTATAATTATTATAACACAGAGCAGGAAATTGGGGAATACCAGATTTACCGTGCCGCCCAAACGAAGAGAATGCATGTTGATGCATCATCTTCGGGTGTGTTCGTTACACAGAGCTGTTTCTCAGTATCCTCTGAATCCTGGGTATATGATACCGGATCAGGATCCCAGATATGTAAGATGTTACATAGGGCTACAAAAGGGTAGAAAAACTGAGAACGGGTGATAAGTTTCATGAGACAGAAAACGGGGCAAGAGTTGCAGCCAAGTCTGTCGGTCACTGTCACCCTGTATTACCAATACATTGATTCTGAACGAATGTTATTAGATACCGAACCTGATATACAAAATCATATCAGTTTCTTTATTAGTAAAGAAAGGATATAATTTTGTATTGTTGGATAATGTTTTGAACATTTCCTATATCAAAAGTTGATCGGTTCAGGCACGTTATCTAAAAGCATTAATGTTCTAAATCAAACTACAGTTCTAAGTATACAGAACACACACAAGAGGAAGAGTTCAGAAATGAACGGTTCCTTCTTGAGGTATTGTAGACTAGGTCAGATCAATGTGTCCAGACTAGCTAGAGTTACATAAAGATGTATATTTAAATTAGTTTGAATTTACATCTTGTGAAACTCGCCAGTCATGTTACAAAGATAAGATGACCATAGCTCTGTTTATTGGAAACAGAGAAAGAGTTAGTGAACTCTTGGGATTGATACATATTGATGTATGTAAGGTCCCCTGTCTACACATGCCAGGACTGGTTCTTCATACTTCATTATATTCTATGATAATCTCTCGAGATTCAGTCATATGTTCCTGTTGGAACTTGGGTCCGAACCTTTTGAGATATTCACAGAATATAAGCGAGAAGTAGAGAACCAGAATACGGGTATAAGTATTATGTCCTATGATGAGATCAAGGAGGAGAATACTTGAGCACGGAATTTCTGGACTATTCTAAAGGAGAATGAGATTCTCTCTCAGCATTACTCCTCCGTATACACCATAACACGATGGTATGTCGGGGCAGAGCAGATACACCCTATTTGATATGGTGTGCTCTATGATGAGTACTACTGAGTTACCTTTTCCTATTGGGTGTTATGCACTTGAGAAGTTGCATACCTATTGAATTAGGTTCAAATCAAATCTGTTGCCTACCACTTCATATTTGATATGGTATGGGAAGAGCCCATATCTTATGTTAGTTAAGATTTGGGGTTGTCCGGCCTATGTCTAAAAGCAAAATCCGGACAAGCTCGAGGCAAGGTCTGTAAGGTAGAACTGGAAAGGTTTCAGCTATACAAACTGCAGCTGATGATTTGATAGAATCAAAGGATTCAGTAGATACCAACGAACCTCGGCCTCTCCGCCGATCTAGTAGGGTTCCTCACCCACCTGAGAGATACTTCGGTTTCTCTATGACAGTGGGAGCGAGGATTGCATCATGAGATGATGACCCAACTAGTTTCGAGATGGCCATCAGGAGTAAGACTCTGTCAGAATGGCTGGATGCTTAGCGATCTGAGATGGAATCCTTATACACCAACAAAGTATGGACTTTGGTTGCTATATCTGAAGGGTTAAATCCCCATCAGGAGCAAGTATATCTTGAGAAGATTACTTGGTGTACATGGAAAAGTTGAGACTTTCAAAGCTAGACTTGTTAAAGGTTTTCGTCATTGACCAGGCGTAGATAATGATGAAACCTTTTCCAGTACCTATGCTTCAGTCCATCCAGATCCTACTTGCCACGGCTACATACCATGAATACGATATCTGGTGGTTGGGTGTCATGACAGCTTTTCTAAAATGATGTTTTAGAAGAGTGTGTCTATAAGTACACAGCCAGAGGGCTTCGTAGACAGTGGGGGCAGCGGAAACGCGTGCAAGATGTTTTATGTGATAAAGCAGGCATCGCGGAGTTGGAACATCTGTTTTGATGAAGTAGTCAAAGAAGTTGACATCATCAAAATGGTAGATGAACCTTGTATAAACAAAAAGGTAGTAGGGAGTATGGTGGTGATCCTCGTAGAGTACGTGGATGACATACTCTTGATAAGAAAGGAGTTTCTTATGCTACGCTCGATCAATCTCCGTTTATCACAAAGATTCTCCGTATAGGATTAAAGTGATACCTACTAAATCCTGGATTTTGGATCTATGAGATAGATCTAAATGGATATTAGAATACTCACTAGCTGTAGTGAGATGGTATCAATCGATCCTGGGGAGAATCACTGGAAGGGTTCCAGGGTGATAAAGACGACTGAATGTCAGCCGCAGGCATTGTCTTTACCCTCAGTAAAGGGACGGTTTGTTGGAAGAGTTCCAAGCTAGATACCGTGACATACTAGACGATAAAGGCTGGATACATCGCTACTTATGATGCTACCAAAGAGGATGTTTGGGTGTATAATAGTTCATGAGATGAACTACGTTCCTACCATTGTGAGACAATGGAGTTGTGGCTTATGCAAAGGAACGCCGGTCCCATCAGTGATCCAGACATATTCTAAGGCAGTATCACCTGATCATGGAGATGATTGATCTCCAGGGTGATCGAGGTTAGGAGAGTAGACTCTGAGGACAACACGGCGGATCTACTCACAAAGGCCTTTTCCCAGAGAGAGACTTTTATGGGATGGTTGAGTATGAGATACTGCAACCACTGCTACAGATGGCCTTAGTGCAAGTGGGAGATTGTTAGTTATATGTATGCCCTAGAGGCCATTACTGTACATAGGATGTATATTGTAGTGGATGCTGGGACATATATAGGGAGGACTTTCTTGCTCGACATGATAGTATGCTATCTGGTTACTCTTTACCTTAACGTGTATACCGATTGTCTCTCTGTTACATGTTGGTAAAGCCCTTAGGATGTGTACTTGACTATCTGGACTATGATGCAGATCATACTAGTGGGGACATGGTAGTCCATAAGTACATCCTTCAAAGTCCCTAGTCGTGGGTGTATCGATATACCAGAGTAGACTAGCGTGTACCTTCTCGACCCATACAGATGGGCGATGGATGATCCCATATCCATTGGTGTTTGACATCGGAGATGATATATGGGTGCTCAGTAGAGACTGGGTACACTGGACGGACTCGCCGAGAACTCCCAGATAGTATTATACCTCACGTCAGATGGCAGTTCTCTGGTGACACTGGTACAGAGTAGTCTGTTGACCCGAGATCGTCATAGAGTCTTGTGTGGTTCCCACTGTGCTTTGATTTCCATCTTACCACGTCCAAGAGGGCGTGCAAAATGGTGGTTTTTGGGTACAGTCCCGAATCACATGGAGGCAATGAGCGATAGGAGGGGATCCGTCTCTCCCGATATAGGGAGTTGATGTTGCGCTGTGTTCGATTGGCTATAACAGGAAATCCCTGGCCAGGGTTGCTGAGATTTACTGGTAAGTGTTACCAGTAGTTTCTCAAATTGTTATAGACCTCATATCGACACGACTTATCGAGCTATTGGGGTCCGACGTTTACCACCCCTAGGCAAGATATGCGACATATCAGACGATCAGACCGGACTGTACGGTAGTGTTACTGGTTGGATTCACTAGAGTGTGAGCGGGCTTGCTCGTCGATCTTCTGATCGCTCAATACCCGGGTGGCCGTTACGTTTAGCAGACCGCTTGCGGCTTGTGGGTGTTTGATATGATCATCACCTGCTGCCGGCGTATTGACGAGTCTTTAGAGTCCTACATAGAGGTTTCCTGGCTCAAGCGAAACGAAATAGGAGCGCATATGAGATATGTGCGGGACCGGGAATAATGCGTGTATGTGATACCGTATTCTATTCTCGCAATAAATGTATCGATTGGTTGTATGCGATATAACTTAGTTATCGAATCAAGTATTGATTCGATAAGCCGATACATAGGATACTAGTCGGTTATATGCGATATGACCGGATCATTGAATCAAGTGTTGATTTAATGATTTAATGCATATTTATATATTTGATATATTACTTTGCATCAACTAGTATCGGTTTACTTAAGATGGATTTTCTCACTCGGATGTGCACATTGTATATGTGATATACTTTTTGTACACTAGATTGTATCATGTTTGATGATACATGTTTACTTGTGATTGTGTAAAGAGTTAAATCTTAGTTAAGTAAATGGTTAGGGATTTTACATATTTATTCTTTCATTTATCATTTAATATGGATTAAAAGAAATGAGAAAAGAAAAACAAAAGGGTTGCTTTCAACATGAAGCTTGTTGAAGCTTCATGAAGGTTTGACCAAAGTGACTCTTTTGTCTTCATCTCCTAAACCCTAACCATTCATTTAACCTAAGTTAATTCTCTACACTTTACCATGGTTACCTTTATGATAAGAATTATTATTCTTTTCTTTTCTAATTAATCTTATCATAATATTCTTCTTCTTCCTTTCTTCACTTGAAGAAAGCAAGCTCCATCCATGGTGATTGATGGAAATGAGTGAGAAATCCAATTCTAAAGTTTACCCACTTCCTTTTCTTCATCCTCTACCTCTTGCCAAGTAGTAGAGTGTGTTTCCTTCACATGTTTTCATGACTTGATGAAGGTGGAGCTTGATTTAGCGATGCCTCGACGTAGATCATCTTCGGCATGGACATCGACGACTTAGCTCGCCATTTCTCCGATGAAGCCAACGCTAGAGCCCGGGACCCGTCTTGGACAGCGAGGAGACATCATCACGGAGCTATGGAGGTGGAGCACCGGATCTACAAAGGTTGTATTTCCGTATTCTTTTAGTAAAGTGTTAACTAGTTAGCTTTGTCTCCTAGAAATCTAGCCGACGGTCCGTTTTAGGGTTTCTCGGCACCGTTATAATTTGAAACGGGCATGGTTGATGCCTTGTGAGACATCATTAGGATGCCTAGGAACCCTACAGCTGTGTCTAGGAGAGCCATTACATAAAGTCCCTGGCCAGGGCAAGCGAGATAGACTGGTAGGTTTCTAATATTATCTCAGGGTGTTCTGGGCTACACTCCGACACGACTTGTACCGCTATTAGGGGACTGACGTTTGCCGCCCCCTAGGCCCGCCATGCGATACTCTTAGACGAACAGACCGGACTGTACGGAGACTGTCACATTCAGGCTCAGTAGGAGTTCAGATGGGTTTACCTCGTCAGTCTTCTTATCGGCATCTACCTGGGGACCGTTACGTACAGCTAGTGCGGCTTGCGGTCTGTGGTTAAACCCACTGTCAGCGTAGTGTCGAGTCTTTAGAGTCCCACACAGAGGGTTATTCGCCTTTAGGCAAAATGAGTAGAGGTCGCATGGTTTTGCGACGGGGTTCGTTCACATATGCGCACTTCTGCACGTTTGGTGTCTGGACAGCTTATACTAGTAGGCTTTGGTTTAAGCCAGATCCTAGTATATGTTTTGGGATTGGTTTTATCTCTTTGTATTCGTGTTCTTCGGAACACGGATACGGGTGTGTATGCACAGTTGACTGAGGCAGAGGCAGAGGACTTTCATTAGGGTTGATGACCATTGACATTTTCTTAACCCTAATGTTTATGTGTGAAATATAATTTATTAATATTAGTTAATTATAATTATATACGGTTAGGGTTGTTGACCATTTGACTATGCTTGACTTGTTGACCTAGGTTGACAAGTTGACCGTCATCATTTCATATGAATGATACTCTTTGATCCTTGCAAAAGTATTTAATGTGAAATGATAATGGTCATTTCATGATTAACCATCACAATTATATTTAGCTAATTATTTATTTATCATAATTCACATATAAATGAGAAGGTTGGCATTATTCTTCTCACTTTATCATTTTCATTCTCTCTCCTCCTCTTCCTCACTCTCAAAGCTCTCCCCTCTCATGAGTTGAGAACCATTGAGCTTGAGATAAAACATTCTAAATTACTCTCTACTCTTTCTAAGGTTCTAGGTTTAGCACACCAAGCACCTTAGTTACTTCTAGTTTGAGGTTGGAGCCAAAGGTAGAGGCCCTCGGGTGGATCTTTCTTCGGCAAGAGAAGGCGACGAGGAGAACCCATTCTTTCCACTCTAAGGAGCAAGAAGAGAAGGACTTCAAGACTTAGGTATAACCCCCTTTCCGAGTAGCTAACTCTTTTAGCTTGGTAGTTAGTTTTTGTTTAGCAAAGATCCCTCCTTTAGCATAGTCCATGTTGCCTAGTGTTGTAAAAATCCGATTTTTCATAACGTTTCCGTCTCCCCGCAAGCACGGGGCTGGGCAACGTGGACTTACAGTGGTATCAGAGCCTAGCTAAACACAAACTAACTAGTTAGCAAAGTATCTAGAACTTCGATCGGAAAAAATCGCAAAACACTTTTCAAAAACCCTAAGTTTCTGCCGATTTTTATTTCTGCTTTAATAATAATAAATCATACACTAAAAATCGGATCAGGGTTTTTACAGAACACCCAAGAAAAACGAACCAGAGAGTCGACCAACTCTCCGCGGATCCGCGGCAAGAGCATGTTCTTGCCGCGGAACCGCGACCGAGCTGACTCGGCCATGGGTCGTTTTTCCTGCAGTGTTCTTCTGTTGCTGTTTTGGGATATTTAGGATGGTTTGTTTCTGCCCAGATTTTCCAGAGAACATGTTAGTTTTTGGGGTGGTCACAAATCCGTATTTTTTGATCGAACTTCTTTACACTTTGGCTAATGGGTTATATCTGTGATGTGATATATGTATTGAACGTTTGCTAATCGCTATACGTCGATTAGTGGGGGTTATACATATCTGTGATCTGTAATGTTGATGGTTTGTGTATATGAATTCGTTGGATTGTCGCGGATGAATAGCCGGGGGTTGTGAGATGAGAGTTTTCTTATTCTTTCAATTCTTGTAATATGTAATTGATGTAATATTATTTGTATGGCCGCACAACCGGGTTGGGGTTGTAGCCGTCATTGTATAATTTCTTTTACTGTATTTGCTCCTAGGATAGACCCAAGGTGGGGTGCACAAACTACCGGGTATCTCGAAGTGCCGAGTAGCCTACTCACGGTGTTGAAGGAGGTTGCTTCGCTTCGGGTACTTGGCGGGTAGTTTGCCGCACCCGTAGGGGTCTAGGGTGGGGTTTGGCTATTCATCGCGACCGTGTAATCAGTTCTTCGTTACAAGCTCGTACGAAGTGCGGATTCCTAGTATATCCAATGTGTTCATCTGTGATCTGGAATGGCTATCATTGCATGTGACGAATGTTTATATATATCTATATGATATCTATTTAGGCGTTACTTATATTTTGCATCCGCGCTAGTCCAGTCCCCGCTCTGTCGTTAGTTAAGTAACCTAACGGGTGATGACAGGACCCCATGGCGAATGAGGATGGCATAAGCATACGTCATATTTTCGTTGTTTTCTGCAATGGTAGGATTAATTGATGGGACGCATTAAAATTAATGCAAGAAATTTAAACCAAGTAAAAGTCGTTGGAACACTTTCAAAACCACTCGGTTCTTTTCAAAACCAAATTTTAAATCCGGAGCTTGAACCACTCCTTTTGAATGCTATCTCGTTCCTTCGATTATATCAAGTTCACTACGTTCACGGTTTCGCCAAAACCATTCGTAGCCCTCCGTCGTTTCACATGAATGGTCAATAAGTATTCAAGCTATGTATGTTCGCCAAAGTCAAGGCATAGTGATTGGTAGCTATTGGGTATTCATGTGCAGCATAGATAGATGTGTTGATTAGGGACAATCGTACTGCCATGTTGGCCAAAGTCAAGGGTAGGTACGGGTGGGTTCAAATTAACCTGGAGAATGACGGGTAGAACTTGACATGTGACTTATGATATTTTGGCCAAAGTCAAGGTCATAAGAGCATGGGGCAAAAATCCACATCGGGAGTTTCAAAAGAAACTGAAACTTGCTAGCGCTGCATACCATTTGGAGTGCGATGATTCTGGTAGGATTCATTCAGTTTTGTCACGCGATGATATTTGGATCCCGATCCTACTGTGAGTATATGCTACTCCTCCGGAACTTTCTCACTTAACGATCAATGCTATAAACCAAGTAGGTGTCTAGAAAGGTGTTAGTGGGGCTACGCCCACAGAGAAAAGAGGTTACTTAATTAAGGAACTTCGCGAAAGCGTTGGAAAACCTCCCTGGAAGTACCGACACTGTCCTGGCTGAACGGTTAAGCAAGTATTGTACGGTGAGATTGATCCTGACTAATTCTTCTTTTATGGTTTGAAGAGGGATTCGAGAGACAGTGGGAGCCATCCTGTTTAGACAAATTAAAAACCACTCTAAACTTGCAAGAGCATCATGCTAAAGTGTTTCTTCTCTCACTCCTAATTGCTGCGACCAAATATCATGACTGGACTTAAGTTACTTATAGATAAAAACATACTGACAGGGCCAAACTACAAAGATTGGCTCAGGAATGTCAAAATGGCAATCACTTATGACAAGTTGGGGTATCTTCTTACCATCAAAGCTCCCCTGTCCCAGGTCCCGAAACCAGCGTCGTGGATAGGGAAATCCACAAGACCTGGGAAATCGACTGCGCGAAGGCCAAGTGCATCGTGCTTGCCTCTATGGACAATGAATATCAGAGGAGGCACGAGAATATGGACCTCGAATCCATATTTATCCATACAAAAGAAATATATTGAGAGCAATCCCGTATCGCCAGATACGAAGTGTCGAAAAAGATGTTTTCGGCGAGATTGGCCGTCGGACCATCGGTAGCGGAAAACATGCTTAAGATGATTGGCTAAATAGAGGAGCTCGCGGACCTTGGGACCACGTTGGAGAATGAGCTCTATACGGACTTGATTCTTCAGTCCCTTCCTTCCACTTACGCCCAGTTCATCCTGAATTTCAACTTGCAAGAAAAGGAAGTTGAACTTTCAGAACTCCTCAACATGCTGAGGAGTGCAGAGGGCGCCCTACAGAAAGGTAGGAAAACATCCACTTTGGTTGTAGGAGGATCTTCCTCTTCTAGGTCCAAGACGAAAGCCAAGGGACAGAAGAAGAAAACCCCCGCCAAACCAAGGGGCGGTGTTAGTAAAGTGGATACAAAGGGAAAGGCAAAAGCAACAAAGGTAGCGGGGAAGCTTGTGGATAAGGAAGAGTGCTTTTACTGTCACAAGAGTGGACACTGGAAGAAAGATTGCAGGGCTTGGAAGGCCAGAACATAGGATCTGAAGCAAGTTGCGGCTTCAGCTTCAGGTGTGTGTGTTTTTGGAAACTGTCTATCAATAAACTCTACTTCCTGGGTATTGGATACCGGGTCAGGATCTCATATCTGTAATTCTTTGCAGGCATTGAGAAAGCGTAGGTTTTTGAAGGCAGGTGATATGACCCTCAAAGTTGCAAACGGAGCTACAATGGACGCTGAGGCCGTGGGGGACTATCACCTGGGAATGTCAGATAAACATGTTTTGGTTTTACGTAATTGCTTTTTTGTACCCAATGCAACTTGAAATATCATTTCTGTATCTTTAATATCTAAAGAAGGTTATGAATTTGCGTTTGTAAGTAATGTTGTAAACATTCACCTTAATCAAGTTCTGATTGGGTCAGGTAGATTGAGCAATGGTATATACATATTAAACCAACCACAGATTTTCAATGTCCAGAATACACACAAAAGAAAGTCTCCAGAAACAAATCAGACTTTCTTATGGCATTGTAGACTGGGTCACATCAATGAGAGAAGGTTGACGAAGTTACATACAGAAGGATATTTGGATCCGTTCGAATATCAATCATATGCAACTTGTCAATCCTGTCTCAAAGGAAAGATGACAAAGACTCCGTTCACTGGACACGGAGTAAGAGCGAGCGAGCTCTTGGGACTCGTACACAGCGACGTGTGCGGTCCAATGTCTACGCATGCACGAAGCGGTTATTCTTACTTCATTACTTTTACGGATGACTTTTCAAGGTACGGATATGTCTTCTTAATGAAACATAAATCTGAAGCCTTTGGAAAATTCCAGGAATATAAGAATGAAGTAGAAAAACAAACATGCAAAAGTATCAAGACACTGAGATCTGATCGAGGTGGTGAATACTTGAGTGCCGAGTTCCTGGATTACTTAAAAGAGAATGGAATTCTCTCTCAGCTTACTCCGCAACATAACGGTGTATCGGAGAGACGGAACCGAACCTTATTGGATATGGTACGGTCCATGATGAGTAACGCTGAGTTACCATGATCATTCTGGGGATATGCACTAGAATCAGCTGCATACCTTTTGAACCGAGTTCCAACTAAGACTGTGCCTACTACACTATATCAGATGTTGTGTGGGAAGAGACCCTATCTTAATCACATTAAGACATGAGGATGTCCAGCTTTTGTCAAAAAGCAGCATGCGGACAAACTCGAAGCACGCTCAGTACGGTGCAAGTTTGTAGGATATCCAAAGAACTCCAAGGGATATTTCTTCTATTGCTAAGAGGAACAAAAGGTTTTTGTTTCTCGTCATGCCCAGTTCTTGGAAACTGAGTTTTTGGAGAATCAGATAAGTGGAAGCGCAGTAGAACTGGAAGAAATTCCAGAACCACGAGCTATTACTGAAAGCTTAGTAGAACCAGAGGGTTCGAAAGATCAGGACATTCCTACGCCGTTCCGCAGAAGTAGTAGGAAGTCTCATCCACCCGAGAGATACTACGGTTTTCTCATAGACGTGGATAGAGAGGATTGCATCATTGATAGTGATGAGCCGACTAGCTTCCAGCAGGCCATTCAGAGCATTGACTCGGTAAAATGGCTGGATGCAATACGGACCGAGATGGAGTCCATGTACACCAACAAAGTATGGACGTTGGACGTTGCTCCAGATGGGGTAAAACCCGTAGGATGCAAGTGGATCTTCAAAAGAAAGATTGGTGTAGATGGACAGGTTGAGACCTATAAAGCTAGGCTTGTTGCAAAGGGTTTTCGTCAAAGACCTGGTTTGGACTATGACGAAACCTTTTCTCTAGTGGCTATGCTGAAATCTATTCGGATCCTTCTTACCATTGCTGCCTTCCACGATTATGAGATTTGGCAGATGGACGTAAAGACCGCTTTTCTGAATGGAAATTTAGAGGAGTGTGTCTATATGGACCAGCTAGAGGGTTTCATTCAGAGTGGGAGCAGCGGAAAGGTGTGCAAGTTGCTTAAGTACATCTATGGACTAAAGCAGGCATCGCGGAGTTGGAACATCTCTTTTGATGAGACGGTCAAAGAATTTGGCTTTATCAAAAATCCAGATGAACCATGCATCTATAGTAGATTTGTAGCAAGAACTGTAGTATTCCTCGTTTTATACGTGGATGGCATTCTCTTGATAGGAAATGCCATTCCTATGCTACAATCTGTCAAAGGGTTCTTGTCACACAGATTCTCCATGAAAGACCTGGGTGATGCCTCTTACATTCTGGGGATCCGGATCTATCGTGACAGATCCAAGAGGATATTAGGACTTTCACAGTCCAGGTACATCGACACCATACTGAAAAGATTCAGTATGGAAGATTCCAAGCGCGGTAATCTACAAGCTTGTCACGGGATCACCCTCTCCAAAGAGATGTCTCCCAAGACTGATTTGGAAAGGGATCGCATGTCGATTATACCCTACGCTTCTGCGGTAGGCTCTATAATGTATGCGATGTTGTGCACCAGACCAGATGTAGCTTATGCACTGAGTGTGGTAAGCCGGTATCAGTCAAACTCTGGGGAGAAACACTGGATAGCGGTAAAGAACATTCCAAGTACCTGAGAAGGACTAAGGAGATGTTCTTGGTGTATGGAGGAAAAGACCTCCAGATCGAGGCTTTTGCTGACTCCAGCTTCCAGAGTGACAGGGATGATTCTAAGTCCATGTCGGGTTATGTCTTTACCCTCTATGGAGGGGCGGTGTGTTGGAAGAGTTCCAAACAGGAAACCGTTGCTGACTCGACGATGGAAGCGGAATATATCGCTGCTGCAGATGCCGCAAAAGAGGCCGTCTGGATAAGGAAGTTCTTGACAGAACTTCATGTGGTTCCGTCCATTGTTGATCCAGTACCTCTGTATTGCGACAACAACGGGGCTATAGCTTTACCGAAGGAACCCAGGTCCCATCAGAAGTCCAGGCACATCTTGAGGCGGTATCACCTGATCAGGGAGATCGTGGGTCGCCAGGAGATCGAGGTTCGGAGAGTTGCTACGGAAGATAACACTGCTGATCCATTCACCAAGGCCTTACCCCAGACTCAGTTCGAGCGGCTGATCGAGATGATAGGTCTTCGATACACCAGTACATGGCCTCAGTGCAAGTGGGAGATTGTTAGTGTATATGCCCTAGAGGCCATTACTATATCATACTAGTTTGTATATTACGTGATGGAAGCTTAGGATATTCACCTTGTATTGACATTCTTGCTCAAAATAGTAGTATGCTACTTGGTTTGTTTCTGCTTTAATGTGTGCATGTGTTTCTTATAGCATATCGCCTTTACACATTAGTGGAGCCCTTAGGATCTTTGCTTGATTACTAGCGTTGTGATGGCAGTCACACTCATGGGGGCTGGGTAATCCACAAGCACATCTTTATGCAGGTCCCTAGTCGTAGGACTATCAAGACAGGGCATCGATACTCCGGAGTAGACTAGCGTATGCGCTTCTCATCCCAGTTTGGGAGACGGTCTGTCCCACATCGGCCAGTACGTCGTACTTGAGATAGTATGCGGGTGCTCGTTAGGTTACGAGTACACTGGACAGGACTCGTCGGGAACTGTTGGTTGTTATTATACCTATCGTCAGTTATCAGTTCCTAGGTGACATGAGTACAGCTTAGTCCGTTGACTTGACACTGTCACTTCGCCTCGAGTGTGTTCCCACTGTACTTTGATTACTACCCTACCACCGCTCAAAGGAGTCGTGCAAACAGGTAGTTTTTGGGTGCAGTCCCGAAGCACTTGGAGGCGGTGACGGTTAGACAGGATTCGTCTCTCCCGGTATTAGGGGTTGATATCGCGCTGTGTCTAAGAGAGCCATTACACAAAGTCCCTGGCCAGGGAAAGCGAGATAGACTGGTAGGTTTCCAGTGTTATCTCAAGGTGTTCTGGGCTACACTCCGACACGACTTGTACCGCTATTAGGGGACTGACGTTTACCGCCCCCAAGGCCCGCCATGCGATACTCTTATACGAACAGACCGGACTGTACGAAAACTGTCACATTCAGGCTCAGTAGGAGTTCAGATGGGTTTACCTCGTCAGTCTTCTTATCGGCATCTGCCTGGGGACCGTTACGTACACATAGTGCCGCTTGCGGTCTGTGGTTAAACCCACTGCCAGCGTAGTGTCGAGTCTTTAGAGTCCCACACAGAGGGTTATTCGCCTTTAGGCAAAATGAATAGAGGTCGCATGGTTTTGCGACGGGGTTCGTTCACATCCGCGCACTTGTGCACGTTTGGTGTCCGGACAGCTTATACTTGTGGGCTTTAGTTTAAGCCAGATCCTAGTATACGTTTTGGGATTGGTTTTATCTCTTTGTATTCGTGTTCCTCGGAACACGGATACGGGTGTGTATGCACAGTTGACTGAGGCAGAGGCAGAGGACTTTCATTAGGGTTGATGACCATTTTCATTTTCTTAACCCTAATGTTTATGTGTGAAATATGATTTATTAATATTAGTTAATTATAATTGTGTATGGTTAGGTTGTTGACCATTTGACTATGCTTGACTTGTTGACCTAGGTTGACAAGTTGACCATCATCATTTCATATGAAAGATGCTCTTTGATCCTTGCAAAAGTATTTAATGTGAAATGATAATGGTCATTTCATGATTAACCATCACAATTATCTTTAGCTAATTATTTATTTATCATAATTCACATATAAGTGAGAAGGTTGGCATTATTCTTCTCACTTTATCATTTTCATTCTCTCTCCTCCTCTTCCTCTCTCTCAAAGCTCTCCCCTCTCATGAGTTGAGAACCATTGAGCTTGAGATAAAACATTCTAAATTACTCTCTACTCTTTCTAAGGTTCTAGGTTTAGCACACCAAGCAACTTAGTTACTTCTCGTTTGAGGTTGGAGCCAAAGGTAGAGGCCCTCGGGTGGATCTTTCTTCGGCAAGAGAAGGCGACGAGGAGAACCCGTTCTTTCCACTCCAAGGAGCAAGAAGAGAAGGACTACAAGACTTAGGTATAACCCCCTTTCCGAGTAGCTAACTCTTTTAGCTTGGTAGTTAGTTTTTGTTTAGCAAAGATCCCTCCTTTAGCATAGTCCATGTTTCCTAGTGTTGTAAAAATCCGATTTTTCATAACGTTTCCGCCTCCCCGCAAGCACCGGGGTGGGCAACGTGGACTTACAATATATGCCCTAGAGGCCATTATTGTACATATATTGTATATTATAATGGATGCTTGGTTATATATAGAGAGGACTTTCTTGCTCGATATGATAGTATGCTATCTGGTTGCACTTTGTCTTAACATGTTGACTTGTATTGGTTTACTGTCTTACTCTCACAAGTTGATAAAGACCTTTAGGATATGTACTTGACTACTAGGACTATGATGAGATCATACTAGTGGGTCCAGGGTAGTCAATGAGTACATCCTATAACTGTTCCTAGTCGAGGGTGTATTGAGACAAGGCATCGATACTCCACAGTAGACTAGCGTATACGCATCTTGACCCATATGATGGGCGATGGATGTTCCCATATCCATTGGTGTTTGACATCAAAGATGGTGTACGGGTGCTCAGTGGAGACTGGGTACACTTAACGGATTCACCGAGAACTCTTAGATGGATTTATACCTATCGTCAGATAGGAGTTCTCTGGTGACACTGGTACAGGTTAGTCTGTAGACCCGAGATCGTAATAGAGTATTGTGTGATTCCCACTGTGCTTTGATTTCCACCTTACCACGTCCAAGAGGGTGTGCAAAACGGTGTCTTTTGGGTACAGTCCCGAATCACATGGAGGCAATGAGCGATAGGAGGGTTTTTTTCTCTCCCGGTATAAGGAGTTGATGTTTTGCTGTGTTCGATTGGCTATAACTGGAAGTCCCTAGACAGGGCTGATATGGAGTGCTACTGGTAAGAGTTTTCAGTAGTTTCTCGACCTCTTTTGAGCCTCACATCGACACGACTTATCGGTCACTGGGTTCTGACGTTTACCACCCTTATACTAAATATGCGACATATCAGACGAAGAGATCGGATTGTACGGTAGTGTTACTGATCGGATTCACAAGAGAATGTATAGGCTTGCTTGTTGATCTTCTGATCGCTCAATTCCTGGGTGGTTGTTACGTTTAGCTGACCGCTTGCAGCTTGTGGGTGTTTGATATGATCATCACCTACTGCCAGCGTATTGACGATTGTTTAGAGTCCTACACAGAGGTTTCCTGGATCAGGCAAAACGGAGTAAGGGAACATATGCGATAATGTGCGGGACCGAGACTAATACGAATGAGATACCGTATCTATTCTCTCGATATATGATATCGGCCAGGTCTATGTGATATAGCCGGGTCATCTGATCAAGTGTTGATTCGATGAAATGGTACTTGTTATATTAGCCGGTTATATGTAATATAGCCGGGTTATCGGATCAAGTGTTGATTCGATAATTTAATGTATAATTATATATGAGATATATTACGTTACATTAACTAATATAAGCTCGCTTTATTGATTCTTTTTCTCGCTTGGATAATACATTGATGTATATGCGATATATGTTAATTGTATTATTTTCTTTTGTTGCATTATATATTATATATGTGATATATAATTTTGTAACATGCTAGGTTAAAATTGCAAATAGGGTTTATGAGACTTGAACCATGCTAGGGATAGATTAGGGTTTATAATTATTATTAACGAAATACAAATAATGGTCGAATTATCTATGGTTGATATTTTGGTGGAAGCTTGTTGTCACGACCCGAAAGAGCACGTGACTGGCCCTTGAACCATATGAAGTCTATAGGACTCCATCTGATCCAAGTAAGCCAAAAGCCCAGAAATCTAAAACCATTTTTAAGAATAAGTAAAGAAACTGGTTTAAAGAGGTGAAGAAAAACATGTTTGAAATCAGGGTTTTTAAATAACTAAGCCGAATATGCATTCTAAAAACAGTACAATATTTTCTAAAAATTTCGGCAGAGTTTCTTTTGTAAAACTGGCCCCGAATGGGGTACAACAAGGATAACAATATATGCAATGATAAAGGCATCCCCAAGCGGGAGCTAGCTCTTCGTCAATTGACGGTCACAACCGCACAACGATATAATATACAACGCCAAGTGGCGAGGATCAAATCCAAAAGAAAGCTAAAAGCAACAAGAAAACCGCAATACTACTAAGCGCGACTCTAAGGTCGAATAATACATCACTAAAATCTAGGTCTGAAACAATATACAAATTTTGGTTGATGGAAATTCTAGATACAATGAATAAAATAAATACAATGGTGGTTCTTGATGCAAAAGAATCCACCTAACAAAAGCAAATCACCCGCAAGAAGGTAGTGTGCCAGAAATGCCGCAATGAAACCTGTACGGCAGAACCTGCAAGAACTGTGGCACAACGGGGGTGAGTTGCCAACTCGTGAATAGAAACATCTACAAGCAGAAACCGAAAGCAAGACATAATCCTAGGTCAATACGATCAGTATATAAAATCCTCAATATAACATGCAGCCTATAACAAGGCTAGGGTAAATATCTAACCCGAGTGCAATCTCGTGTGCCTGTGTCAGTGCCTCAGGTAGCAACATAACATATGAATGAGATATGAATGCGTGAAAACAGAATACATTTACATGAAGCAACTGTTTTCATAATTTAGTGAGATTTCCTTGTATTTTTAAAATAAGGTATCGTAATGAAATCAGCATAAAACTGTGCCTAGCATCGGCACAAAACGAAATCCCAATATCTCGATATCTCAAAGTCTCAAACACAATATCTAAGGCGCCGTCAGTCCAGACCGGCCCCTACCATCAATCTCAAGACCACGACGGTATCCTCCGGATATCCGACGCGTCGGGTAAAATCACCGGTAGGTAGTACTCCCCTGCCAGGCTCAACGTCATCACCACATTCCTCTTGCCCCGGGGTACCGCACCGGGTCTACCATGTACCCGAAACGGTTTATTCGTCTCCTCGAATCGGGTTTCCAAATCCATCAGCAAACTCATGGTGGACGACTAATACATCATGGAAAACCGCACTTTTTATTTTAAAAGAGAGAATATGTTTATTTGTGTTTTTTTTGCGGTTTTCCTCCAAATCCAGAAAATCTCACGGAAATCCAAATCCAAAACCTCAATAACGCGTAAAATAGTGAATATATGCATGAGGATCCATGAATGCGGCATAACAATGAATAACAGTATGCATGAAATAGCAGGTAATAACTACAATGTCTAAACTATTAGTTAATAGGTTATGACAAACAATAGTATTTTCTAAGGTGTACGTGACATGGCAATTACCGATGAAGATGTGTGTGAGCCGGCAAGTAAGTGTACGTGGTACATACGCAACATCGGTAATGGTGCTGGTGTCCTAACATCATGATATCAATAATGGAGTATGAAACATAATATAAGAATGCAATGCAAAGCGAACCACAAAAGAGTGGGAGCTGAATACTAGACGCAACTATAACTAGTCTGCAATAATCTAATATAAGTCCTACAAATGGTGTCTTTTGAAATATCACGAATCATGGGGTTTTGAAAATAGGGGCTACGGTGTTTTTATGAAAAGATATTCCTTTTGAAATATCCGTAGATCCCTTAACCTGTCTTTTAAAAATACCCACGACCAGCTAGTTTTGAAATAGGTATGAGTCTAATCTTATCTAGCAACTACACTAAGCTATACAGCTGAACTAACCAGCTGGGCTACAGGTAAGGAAACCGCCTAACATCTGAGTCGATATATATAGATAATAGTCGGTGATTCCGCCTCAATAGTATCACGCACGATACAGTATATCATATGACATCCTCAAGTCATGAGTGCGGATCTATCATCAATATAGGCTCGTACGGTAAATCGTCGTACGGCATCCCAATAGCTGGGTATGGGTCAATATCACACTATCTCATCACATTTCGGGTGTCACTTATCATCATATCATATAATCTGGGGTACTGATCTAAGTCTAGTACAACTGGTATCATCTACAAGGTATGAATGCGGGGTAAACACACATCCCAAACCCGCAAGAATCACATTTCGTATCCCAAATACGAATCATAACAAATCACCGATCTCGCGGCACAAAGCCCACATCATCGACTCAACTCCAAAGTCATCCCATATCATCAAACACAGTGCAAGTATAAGAAACACACAAGTGTATACGTGTGGGTGCAAATCTATCCTATGGTTCGCAACTAGGAACTACGCTAGTTATTTCTACCCCTAACTAACCATAACACACTAACTATCGCACCTATAAATATACTACATAGTACTAATTACGGACTGCGGGGGTGCTATACGCCATCCACCCGACTTCCCCCTGTAGATATAATCTACTCACCTTAGGTCTTCATTTGTCGACGTCGCCACGCGCTTTCTTGTCGTCCCGAAGTCTTCATGGGGTACCTACACAGCAAGTATCGTATATACGCAATTAACACCAAAGCCAAGCTAAAACGGCACATGAAATCCAAAACGATACGATAAGGGGCCTATAGGTGAGAACCTATGGCACGCCTTCAAAACCGTCAATAAACCCTCTATATCGTCGTATAAACGCCAAATAGTCGAGGTAAAACGAAACACACCAATGCAGAAATGAAAATACGGAATACGGAAACACGAATCCAAAATAGCAACTTAGGATATATGTCCCAGATTTCACCCTAGATAGAATCTGTCAAAAGTAGAAGTACCCAGGGTCAATACTAGAGGAAATAGGGCCAGGCACGCAAAACGAGGGGACTCCTCACTGGTCTGGCCGCAAATTGCAGCCAGAATGGGGATTTCGGCGGCCTCAAGAAGGAATTGGGGGCTGGGGTCTGGGGTGTTGGTTCAATGGTGCCTGCACATGTCACTGTCCACTCAATATTATTTTCAGGTGTCTCGTATGATAGCAGATTCAAGTTAACCTTCACAGATTTCACAATTTCCCCGATATCGGTTTCTAAAATCCGTATTCTGGTTCTAGCTTCAGGTTTTGGGTTCCAATTCATACACTAGGGTGATGGTATAACCTCTACTGACCTCAATTTCATATTACAACCTATAATTCACCACAACCCTAACTAGGTTTTCATCAAGTCCATAATATCACACAATATCGATATAATCTTAACTTGGGGTTAAAGGAAATGCTACAATTTAGCTAATGGTCCCGAAATTACCTCAATTGGCAACTCAAGAACTTTCTTGAGTTGCCCTCTAGTGGCCAAAATCCATGCTTCTTTAGCTCCATGTGTAGATCTAGGGATTGTGCACAATTTTAATGAAATGGAGATTGGGTTTTGGTGTAGTTTTAGAGGTATTTTGGAGCTTGAAGAGGGGAGGGAAATGGAGTGCAGGAGCAGCAGCAGTAGGAGGAAGAAGAGGGAGGAAAAATGATGGGAGAAATGGCTAAGGGTTTTAGTCAATGATGCCCCATACCTCTCTTCTCACCAACCCTCCATTCTTTAATCTTTTCTCTTTTATTTCGTTTTCCTTTCTCTCAAAACCTTCTCACACCAATAGTAAACCCAAAGTAACATGGTAGAAAATGCACAAGTGTGATAAAAATGATATGTGCAAGTTTTGCACAAAAATACTAAAAAAAACCGATTAGCGATTTTTAATCGCGATTAGCACTAATTTAGTGTCAAACTAATCACAAAAACTTTAAAATGTCATAATTCTCTAATTTACCCTATTTTAGAATTTTTCATAATTTTCTCAAATTTTTCCTATCTATTTGCATTTAATTATAGATTTAATATTAAAATAATCAATAAAATAATATTAAATTATAAAAATTCCCAAAATTAATATTTTATCTTTTTGAAAATGTTACACTTGTAGGCTTCTTTGATTTTGTCCACCATTTTTGTCTTCATTAAGATATTTGTTGATCTAACTCTAACCATAGCAAATGGTTAAGTCTCTACAAGGGTTAAGGATGTCATCTTTAACCCATGGTTGAAATTCTAACCTCACAACAATTCATTATTCATCACAAAATGATTTCTTCTTCTTCTTCCTCTTGAGAAAGCTTTCTAGCTTTTTGTTTTGTGGTGATTTAAAAGTGAGAATTGAAAAAAAAAGAGAGTAAAATTCCTACTTCATCATCCTCATCTATTCTAGCCACTTAGATTAGGGTGTTCACTTCACTAATACTTCATTAGAGAAGTGAGAGCTTGAGTTTGAGATTCTTCAAGGTAGATCATCTTCGAAAAGGATGACTTCAAGTAAGATGCCTCATTCACCTCATGGAGCCTCTCTAGAGTCCGGGTTCATGATGATCGCAGCGAAGGGACCTCAACAAGGAGCTTATGAAGTGAAGGAACGGACTACAAAGGTTGTAATCCCAAACTCTTAGAAGTAAAGTTGTTTGCTTCGATGTTTTGTTTGATTCTATAGTTAAAGATCTTATGTATGGGTTATCTAGAATGGCAAAAATTTAAACTTGGCATGTGTGATGCCTCCCGAAACCTTGCTGCCGTTGTAGGTATCCCATCAAGGGTTTAGATTTATCATTAAGTAATTAAAATACTATGGATAATAGTCATAGTTGATATTTATTGAAAGCTTGTAGAAGCTTGTAAGCATCTTTGACTTTGTCCATTTTCTTTGTCTTGCTTAAGATATTTTTGACCAAACCTTTAACCATAGCACATGGTTAACTCTCTACAAGGGTTAAGCATGACATGATTAACCCTTGGTTGTATTATTAACCTCACCAATAATTCATTTGATGAGTTACTTCTTCTTCATCTTCTTCTTCCTCTCAAGCTTTCTAGCTTCAATGGAGGTATGAGATAAAAAGTGAGAAAATCATTTCTAATGTGAGCAAACTTCCTACTTCATCATCCTATATTACTTTCCATTTAGTATAGGGTGTTCTTTTCTCAAAGTTCTTGACCTAGTGAAGAAATAGCTTGGGTTAGTGTTTCCCCGACGTAGATAATCTTTGGCCTCGAAATCTTTGAAGCAAGCATGTTCGTTTCTTCATCGGAGCCTCTCTAGAGTCCGGAGTTCACGATCGCGACGAAGGGGACTACTACACGGAGCTATTGAAGTGAAGGACCGGTCTACAAAGGTTGTATTCCTTGCTCATTTCTTATTGCAAAGTGTTTGCATTTGATTTTCCATCGATTTCTAGTTAACTATTCTTTGTTAGGGTTAGCTAAAACGACAAATTTTTGAATTTGGCATGGACGATGCCTCCCGAAACCTTGATGTCATCTTAGGTAACCCTGCAAGCTGTTGGGCATGTGGTACATCGGCAACTGGTTCTAGTGTAGACAGTGGGTACTTATTGCATCAACTACAAACCTTAGTGCAAGTGGGAGATTGTAAGATATGTATGCCCTAGAGGCCTGTATTGTATAGGATGCTAAGCATGTATATGTACAGAAACAATCTTTTCTTAGAATTGATAGTATGCTATCTGGTTTATCTTCATTTTGACGTGTGATGTGTTGCATTTCATATCTTTATATACATGTTGATGAAGCCCTTAGGATTATGCTTGACTATCGGGATTGTGATGGAGATCATACTAGTGGGGCCTGGGCAGTCTATAAGCATATCCTTTAATAGTTCCTAGTCGAGGGTATATCAAGACAGGGCATCGATATTATGAGAGTATACTTGTGTGTACGTTTCTCGACCCTGGGGGCGATGGTTGATCCCATAACCATTGGTGTTTGACATCAAAGATTGTACACATGTGATCATTGCAGAATGGGTACACCGAACAGGACTCGCCGAGAACTCCTGGATGGTATATATACCTATTATCAGATAGCAGTTCTCTGGTGACACTTGTACAGGTTAGTCTGTAGACCCGAGATCGTCATAGTGTCTTGTGTGATTCCCACTGTTCTTTGATATCCTCCCTACCATGGCTTTACTGAGTCATGAAAACAGGTGGATTTTGGGTACAGCCCCGAATCACATGGAGGTAGTGAGCGATAGGAGGGGTTTCGTCTTTCCCGGTATAGGGAGTTGATGTCGCGCTATGCTTGATCGGCCATAACAACAAATCCCTAACCCGGGTTCTCGAGATTTACTGATAAGTGTTATCAGTAGTTTCTCGAACCGTTATGGGCCGTAAATCGGCATGACTTATAAAGTTACCGGGGTCTGACATTTACCACCCCTAGACTTCATATGCGACGTATCGGACGAAGAGACCGGACTGTACGGTAAATGTTGCTTACAGGATCGTTAGGGTTGTGATGAGTTCGCTCATCGGCCACCTTTTCGTCATGTACCTAGGTAGCCGTTACGCACAGCTAGTGCCGCTGACGTGCTTGTGGTTAAACCCGCTTCCAGCATACTGATGAGTCTTTACAGTCCCACCCAGAGAGTTCCCTGGTTCAGGCAAAAGATGTAGAGGCCGTAAGTTGTTACGGCAGGGTTTCGATCATGTTCGTGTAAGTGTTACAGGAATAATGATCGGAAGGATAATACTGGTAGGCTTTGGTTTAAGCCGGATACCGATATTATATTATTGGATTATTTGTATTCGTATTTTTCGGAATTCGAATATGGGTATACTTATACGATATACGGTGAGGGGTATTCTTGTAATTGTACAAGAATACATTCTAAAAGGAGACACCTCATAAATGAATTTTCATTTTGAGAAAATGGAAATGATGAGGTGGAATTTGGAGAAAGTATTAGCATGGTTGAAGGCATGGCTCAAATCATTTTATATTCATTTGGTTTTACTATTGAGGCATGGTGCATTATTTTTGTGAAAAATAATGCATGCTTCAATTATTGTTTTGAACCAAATCTTTTGTTATGCTTCATTTTTTCATTCATTCATCATATAAACATTCTCTTTCCTAATTCTCTCCTTCCTTTACCTCTTGACCAAAACCTTCACATGAGTTGGGAATCATAGGTCAAGGGACAAATATAACCCATTACTTGATCTCTACATAATCTAAGTGACCACTTCTAGCAATCTTGATCTCTTAGTTAAACTCTTGTGAAGAGTTTATAGCTTGTTCGATAGCTCTCGGGTGGATCGTCTTGGATCTAGAGGTGGCCAGAGATCGAGCTCTTTGCAATCATCAAGGAGCCTAGGAGTCGCAACAAAGAGAAGACCCTAAGGACCGGTTCCTTAGGTATAGCACGCTTTCATATTAGATTAGATCTCTTGATAAGTCTGCTAGTTAAGGTTTATGCACTAATCTTGGGTTATGTGGGTATTGCATGCAAGAAAATTAATGTTTATCGCTTCCGCCTCCTCAAAAGTGTTGTGAGGGTGTGGCGATCATATACGCGGGAGCTGGCGTTCTATAAGCACATCATTAAATGTCCCTAGTCGTGGGAGTTTCGAGATTGGGCATCGATACTCCAAAGTAGACTAGTGTATACTGATCGAGACCCCGACGAGGGGCGGTGGTGATCAGTCGAAAATATTGTATTTTTAACACGTCAATTTCCCTACCATTTTCACTCATCTAGAGGTGTTCGGTACGAATATAGCACATATTAGCAAAACAGCCGTAAAATACCAAATAACTTGTGTTATACTTTAAAACCGACACTTTGAGGGAAATTTAGTGTTTATCATTGCATCGCATCATCTTTGTATAGCACAACACTTGTCTCGAGAATCTGTGCAGGAAATTCCAGGAAAAGAGCTGAAATAGTTAAAAGTGCTGAGAAAAATACGCCAAGTCCAAGACTTGAAATCTGGCAGTGATCAAGAAATAATTAAAAGATTTCACACATCAGAAAACATCACTAAAGCCAACAGAAAGCAGCATACAGAAATTCATGCACCAAGGCTAACATTGGGCTGCGAATCCGCGGCCGTAAGGCCCCATTGGCGGCGGATCCGCGGCCACAAGATGACGGCATCAGCTCTGCTCGGCTTCATAATTCTTCATACAAGGCCTACACCTCTTTAAGCTACTTCAAAGTCCAGAGAACTCCAGAATCTTCTGCCAGAACAGCAAGGCCCCTTGGTACAAGCTAAACACCCTCAAGCTTCTCAATTAACCACCTAAGCCTAGAAGCTTCTCCCTAACCTCCAAGCTTATGAAGGAACCTAACCCTAACTAACTACCTCTAGAACCTTCTAACTACCATGCTTATAAGGGAAGCTAAACTAAACCTAGCTTCTAAAGGAAGCTAATCCTAATCAAGGCTATCAAAGGGACCCTAAGGCTTCACTTCTAGGGTTGTTCATTAACCATTACATCAATTCCTAATACAAGTTGAGTGACACAACTTGTAAACCCTAATCCCCAATTCAAAATCCAAAGCTAAAAATCAAGAACACCGAGTACAATTCAAGCAAGAAGCCTTCAATCCTTTAGAAAGCGACGCCGGACTTCATCGGAGCAAGTGATCCAAGGAGATCCGCGACTCAAGGAGACGAGCGAAGCCGAAATCAACGATCGAGTTCTTTCCTCATTATAGATCTTGAGAGAATTGTAACAAAATTGTTGATAAATAAAGGTGAAATTTCTATATCTTGCTTTCTTTACATTCTTGCATCATGATTAGATCTTAATTTGTGATTATGTTCTTTGATATGATGTTCAAGTAAAACTCCGCTCGTCAAGGAGTCGAGAGAATCAATAGACGATGATGTTACAAATCTTGAAACGATTCTTAATTCCTATAAGTTTTGTAAACTCTTGTAAATTGAAGAATCGACAACCTAGTTTCGAGCAATGCTTTCTTGATTGTGTTCGCTCTTAATTAGTGATCCACGATCGATTCTTGAATTTACTAGAGGCTAGAATTTGAATGAGATTCATCGAAATGATAAAGGTTGAGATGAAAAAACCCTAGTTTCTTCGAAAGATCCTTAAACCTCGATTAATCGTCATCGATCTAGTATCAAATCATTAATGGATAAGAAAACGTAATCAATAGATTACATCACGTCTATAGATTCGATCGATTCCTACGAGCCTCACTTCGATTCTTGATTATTGGATTGGAAATCATCAATTCTTGATTCTTGATTTTTAAATGTTTTCTTGATTTTAGATTTTGATCTAGATAATTCTTGAACTTCAATTTTATAAATCTTGAATTGAATTGTCTTTTCTCTTTTCTTCAATTTTCAATTCATCTAATTCAAATTCGAACGGATCTAACTTTCCCTGTGGACGATCCGTACTCGCTAACGCGCTACATACGACACATTATTGATTGCGGTCAAAAATTCCTTTGGTTGTGATTTCTTACACTTTTCTTATATACACACCGGAAATTCATTCAATCAGGTGGCCAGGTCTCACAAGCCATTGGTGTTAGTTTGTTTACCGAAGATAGTATACAAGTGCTAATTAGGTTATGAGTGTTGGCTATAGTGCCCTCAAGTCAATTATTGGATCGCAGGCACGTGATTGCAATGATTGAGGGATGACCTATACCGATAGAACAGTCTTACTTGAGATGATAGTATGCTATCTGTTTTGTCTTTATCATCGTGTACATGCTTCAGGTGATATTACAGATCACTATTACATGTTGATAGAGCCCATAGAATTCTTGCTTGACTACCAGCAGTATGATGGCGATCATTTACGTGAGAGTTGAGTAGTCTATAAGCACATCCTTAAAGTGTCCCTAGTCGTGGGAGTTTTGGAGACTGGACATCGATACTCCGAGAGTAGACTAGTGTATACAGATCGAGACCCTGACGAGGGGCGGTGGCCGGTCTCACAAGCCATTGGTGTCTGTTGGTTCACCTATGATGTATATATGTGCTCATTGGGTTATGAGTATACCGGACGGACTCACCGTGAACATGCTAGTTAGTATTATACCTATTGTCAGATGGCAGTTCCCTGGTGACATGTGTACAGGTTAGTCTATCGACCTGAGATCATCATTTGTCTTGTGTGAGTTCCCATTGTGCTTTGATTACTACCCTACCACGGCTCAAAGGAGTCGTGCAAACAGGTTTTAGTTGGGTACAGTCCCGAGCCACATGGAGGCAGCGAGCGGATCATCAGGGGATTTGTCTCTCCCGGTATTGGGGGTTGATGTCACGGTGTGCACGGATGGCTAGAAATCCTTGGCCAAGGTGTTCAAGAATTACCGATCTATGATCGGTAGTTTCTCAGGTGGTGATAGGCTTTATACCGACACTAAATATCGCGTTATTTGGGGTCTGACTTTATCCACCCCCCAAACCCAATATGCGATACTCATAGAAGAACGGACCGGAATACGGATATTTTCACTGTCAGGCTCAGTAGGGTTTCAGGATGAGTTCGCTCGTCGGCCTCCCTTTCTCTCAATACCTGGGCAGCCGTTACGTACAGCCAGTGCCACTGACGTGCTTGTGGTTAAATCCACTGCCAGCGTATTGACGAGTCTTTAGAGTCCCACACAGAGGGTTTCCCTGGTTCGGGCGAAACGTTGTAGATGCCGTATAGTTTTATGGCAGGGTTCTATCATATTCGTGCACTTATGCACGGATCATGATCGTGTAAGTCGATGTACAACACCCCACGACTTGCGAGGAGGCGGAATAATGAAAAACGATCTTGTTTAAAGCGTAAACATCGACTAAACGAGAATATTTGCATAAACAATAACTAACAAGAAACCATAGAAGAGTTAACTACTATATTAAGTGATTATACCTCAAGAACCAAGTCCTTCGTCTTGTCGTTCTCCACGTCCACTCCGGCCTTCTCTATGTAGTAGAAGATCCACCCGAGAGCTTAACTACAAGCTTCACCTCTAACTTGAGGTAACTAGGTTTCTTAAATCGCTAATCTAAGTAACCTAGGTGATATAGAGAATGGTTAAGGATTAAGTAGTGTACTCTAATCCTTGGTCTCAACACAAGAGAGGGGAGGATTAGGGTTTGAAGAGGGAGAGCTTGAGGAGAGAGAATGAGATGAGATAATAAGCTATCATAATATCTATCAAGCATTATGCTTTATCCAAAAAAAGAAAATGAAGGATTAAGCATCATGCTTAATAAATATAAGAGGGTGATTCACCTCCATGAGACATTAAGCATTTATGATGCATTAATGACATGGATGAATCACTCAAATGACTCACTAATCTCATTTAATGCATATTCCACCTTAACCCCCAAGTCACCATCTTCTAGATGCTTCTCGCGCAATTATGAGAACACCCCTCCAATCCGTGAAAACACGGAAAAACTTTAGACTGTATAAATCCAATAACCGGATACTAGAAACTGGCTTAAACCAAAGCCGACTAGTAAAAACTGTCCGGATGTCGTACGTGCGTAAACACACGTATGCGTCCGAACCCTTATTGTAAAACCATACGACCTCTATATCGTTTCACCTGGAGTAGGGAAACTTTCTGTGTAGGACTCTAGAGACTCGACTCCTACGCTGGAAGTGGGTTTAACCACAGACCGCAAGCGGCACTAGCTGTACGTAACGGTCCCCAGGTAGATGTCGATAAGAAGGCCGATGAGGAAACCCATCCGAACTCCTACTGAGTCTGATGTGACAATCTCCGTACAGTCCGGTCTGTTCGTCTAAGACTATCGCATATCAGGCCTAGCGGGACGGCAAGCGTCAGTCCCCTAATAACGGTATAAGTCGTGTCGGAGCGAATCCCATTACACCCTGAGAAAATACTGGAACCTACCAGCAAATCTCGCTTGCCCTGGCCAGGGTCTTTGCGTAATGGATCTCTGACACAGCGCGATATCAACCCCCAATACCGGGAGAGACGAATCCTGTCTAACCGCCACTGCCTCCAAGTGCTTGGGACTGCACCCAACTGCTACCTATTTGCATGACTCCTTTGACCCGTGGTAGGGTAGCAATCTAAGAACAGTGGGACACACTCGAGGCGAAGTAGCAGTGTCAAGTCTGCGGACTATGCTGTACTCATGTCACCTGGGAACTGTTCACTGACGACTGGTATAAAACCAACCAACAGTTCCTTGTGTGTCCTGTCCGGTGTACCGTAACCTAACGAGCACCTGCATACTATCTCCAGTACGACGTACTGACGGCTGTGGGACAGACCATCTCCCCAACTGGGATGAGAAGCGTACACACTAGTCTACTCCGGAGTATCGATGCCCTGTCTCGATAATCCTACGACTAGGGACCTGAATAAGGATGTGCTTGTAGACTACCCAGCCCCCACTAGTGTGAATGCCATCACAACGCTGGTAGTCAAGCAAGATCCTAAGAGCTCTATCAATACGTATACTCACATATTAAGATAGAAAAACCAAGTAGCATACTACCATGTTTAGCAAGACTGTTATATACATGTGAATATCCCAAGCTTCCATTAAGTAATATATAAACTAGTATGATACAATAATGTCCCCTAGGGCATATACACTAACAATCTCTCACTTGCTCTAGGGCCATGTACTGGCATATCGAAGACCGATGATCTCGAGTAGCCTTTCGAACTGAATCTGAGGTAGGACTTTTGTGAATGGATAAGCAATGTTCTCTTCAGTACCAACTCTCCGAACCTCGATCTCCTGACGATCAATGATCTCCCTGATCAGGTGATACCACCTTAAGATGTGTCTGGACTTCTGATGGGACCTTGGTTCCTTCTCTAAAGCTATAGCTCCATTGTTGTCACAATACAGATGTATTGGATCAACAATGGTAGGAACCACCTGAAGTTCTGTTAGGAACTTCTTCATCCAGACCTCTTCTTTTGCGGCATCGCAAGCAGCAATATACTCCGCTTCCATCGTCGAGTCAGCAACGGTGTCCTACTTGGAGCTCTTCCAGCACACCGCCCCTCCATTGAGGGTAAAGACATAACCTGACATGGACTTGGAATCTTCCTTATCACTCTGGAAGCCGGAATCAGCATAGGCCTCCATCCTGAGGTCTTTTCCGCCGTAAACCAAGAACATCTCCTTAGTCCTCCTCAGGTACTTGAGAATGTTCTTTACTGCTATCTAGTCCTTCTCTCCTGGGTCTGACTGATACCGGCTTACCACGCCCAGTGCGTAAGCTACATCTGGTCTGGTGCACAACATCGCATACATTATAGAGCCTACCGCAGAAGCGTAGGGTATAATAGACATCCGTTCCCTTTCCAAATCAGTCTTGAGAGACATCTCTTTGGATAGGGTGATTCCGTGACAAGCCGGTAGATTACCGTGCTTAGAATCTTCCATACTGAATCTTTTCAGTACAGTGTCGATATACCTGGACTGCGAAAGTCCCAACATCCTCTTGGATCTATCACGATAGATCCGGATCCCCAGAATGTAAGAGGCATCTCCCAGGTCTTTCATGGATAACCTGTGTGACAAGAATCCTTTGACAGATTGTAGCATAGGAATGTCATTTCCTATCAACAGAATGTCATCCACGTACAAGACGAGGAATACGACAGTTCTTGCTACAACTTTACTATATATGCACGGTTCATCCGGATTTTTGATAAAGTCATATTCTTTGACTGTTTCATCAAAACAGATGTTCCAACTCCGCGATGCCTGCTTTAGTCCATAAATGGACTTAAGCAACTTGCATACTTTCCCGCTGCTCCCACTCTGATTGAAACCCTCTGGCTGATCCATATAGACTCACTCTTCTAAATTACCATTTAGAAAAGCCGTTTTTACGTCAATCTGCCAGATTTCATAATCATGGAAGGAAGTAATAGCAAGAAGGACCCGAATCGATTTAAGCATAGCCGCTGGAGAAAAAGTTTCGTCATAGTCCAAACCAGGTCTTTGACGAAAATCCTTTGCAACAAGTCTAGCCTTATAGGTTTCCACCTGTCCATCTACACCAATCTTTTTCTTGAAGATCCATTTGCATCTTATGGGTTTTACCTCATCTGGAGCAAAGTCCAAAGTCCATACTTTGTTGTTGTACATGGACTCCATTTCGGTCCGCATTACATCTAGCCATCGTACCGAGTCGCCGCTCTGGATGGCCTGTGGAAGCCAGTAGATTCATCATCATCTATGATGCAATCCTCTCTATCCCTATCTATGAGAAAACCGTAGTATCTCTCAGGCGGATGAGACGGCCTACTACTCCCTCGGAGGGGTGCGGGAATATCCTGTTCTTTTTGAACTACTTGTTCTACCAAACTTTCAGTATTAGTTTGTGGTTCTGGAATTTCTTCCAGTTCTATTTCGCTCCCACTTATTTCCTTTTCTAAAAACTGCTGTTCTAGAAAATGCGCATTACGAGAAAGAAAAACCTTTTGTTCCTCTGCGTAATAGAAATAATATCCCTTGGAGTTCTTTGGATATCCCACAAACTACACTTTAATGATCGTGCCTCGAGCTTGTCCACATGCTGCTTTTTAACAAAAGCTGGACATCCCCAAATCTTCATATGCTAAAGATGGGGTTTCTTCCCACTCCACATCTGATATGGGGTGGTAGGCACAGTCTTGGTAGGAGCACTGTTCAGAAGATATGCCGCTGAATCTAGCGCATAACCCTAAAAAGATCGCGGTAACTCAGCATTACTCATCATGGAACGTACCATATCCAATAGGGTTCGATTCCGTATCTCCGATACACCGTTATGCTGTGGAGTGTATGGAGGAGAAAGCTGAGAGAGAATTCCTTTCTCTTTTAGGTAACCTAGGAACTCGGCACTCAAGTATTCACTACCTCGATCAGATCTTAGTGTCTTGATACTTCTGCCGGTTTGGTTTTCTATTTCATTTTTATACTCTTGGAATTTCTCAAAAGCGTCGGATTTATGTTTCATCAGATAAATGAATCCGTACCTTGAGTAATCATCCGTGAAAGTAATGAAATAGGAAAAACCACCTCTTGCATGTGTAGACATTGGACCACATACATCGCTGTGTATGAGTCCTAAGAGCTCGCTCGCTCTTACTCCATGTCCAGTAAATGGAGTCTTTGTCATCTTTCCTTTGAGACAAGATTGACAAGTGTCATAAGTTTGATATTCGAACGAGTCCAAATATCCTTCTCTATGCAACTTAGTCAACCTTCTCTCATTGATGTGACCCAGTCTACAATGACATAAGAAAGCTTTATTTAAATCTGGAGACTTTCTTTTTAGTGTGTTCTGGACATTGAAAATTTGGAGTTGGTTTAACACATATCTACCGTTTTCCAGTGTACCTGACCCAATCAAACTATGATTAAGGTGGATGTTAACAACACCACTTCCAAACGTGAAATCATAACCTTTATTTGATAACAAGGAAACAGATATGATATTACACGTTAAGCTGGGTACACAAAAACAGTTATGTAAAACCAAAATGTGTCCACTCGTCAATCCCAGGTGATAATCCCCTACAGACACAGCTCCCACGCTAGCTCTGTTAGCAACCATCAGGGTCATATCACCTTCCTTCAGCACTCTACGGTTTCTCAGTGCCTGCAATGAATTGCAAATATGAGATCCTGATCTGATATCCAATACCCATGAAGTAGAGTTGATTGACAGACAATTCTCAATTACAAACACACCTGAAGTCGAAGCCACAGCTTGCTTCGGTTCCTGGTTCTTGGCGTTCCACGCCTTGCAATCCTTCTTCCAGTGCCCTTTCCTGTGACAATGGAAGCACTCATCCTGGCCCACTACCGGTACCGCAAACTTTTTCTTTCCCTTCCCTCCTACCTTACTTAGACCTCCTCCAGGTCCGGGGGCGGCCTTCTTTTTCCTTCCTTTGGCCCTAGCCATGGACCTAGAAGAAGAAGCACCGCTAACAAACATAGCGGGTGTTTCCCTTGCCTTCTGCAAGGTGCCCTCTGCACGCCTTAACATGTTCAGGAGTTCCGGAAGTTCAACTTCTTTTCTTTGAATGTTGAAGTTCAGGATAAACCGGGCGTAGGTGGAAGGAAGGGTATGGAGAATAAGGTTTGTATAGAGCTTATTATCCAAAATCGTCCCAAGGTCTACGAGCTCTTCTATATATCCGATCATCTTTAGGACATGTTCTCCTACCGATGACCCGACAACCAACCTCGCTCGAAACAAGTTCTTCGAGGTCTCGTATCTTTCTATACGAGATTTCTCTCCATAAAGTTCCTTTGTATGGAGAAATATGGCATCTAGTTCCATATCCTCGTGCCTCCTCTGATGTTCATTGTTCATTGAGGCAAGCACGATGCACTTGGCTTTCGCGCAATCGAAATCCGAGGTTTTGCAGATTTCCTTATCCACATTACTGGATTTGGGACCAGGGACTGCATGTGCCTTAGCGGTGAGGACGTACCCCAATTTTTCATAGGTCAAATCCATTTTGACATTCCGCAGCCAATCTTTATGGTTTGGCCCTGTCAGTATATTTTTCTCTAAAAGTAACTTAAGTCCAGTCATTTTCAGGGTCGCTGCAATTAGGAGAGAGAGAAGAAAACTCTTTAGCATGATGCTCTTGCAAGTTTAGAGTGGTTTTTAATTTATCTAAACTGGATGGCTCCCACTGTTTCTCGAATCCTTCCTCAATCCATAAAAGAAGAATTAGCCAGGACTATTCTCACTGTACAATACTTGCTTAACCGTTCAGCCAGGCTGGTGTCGGTACTTCGAGGGAGGTTTTCCAACGTTTTCGTGAAGTTCGTTAATTAAATAACCTCTTTTCTCTGGGGGCGTAACCCCGCTGACACCTTTCTTGACACCTACTTGGTTTATAGCATTGATCGTTAACTCACGAATATCCTGATGAGTAGCATATACTCACAGTAGGATCGGGATCCAAATATCATCGTATGATAATGTTGAAGGAATGCTACCAACATTCATCAAACTCCAAATGGTATGCATCACTTTGCAAATTTCAGTTTCTTTAGAAATTCCCGATATAAGTTTTTTCCCCATGCTCTTATGACCTTGGCTTTGGTCAAAATGTCATAAGTCACATGTCAAGTTCTACCCGTCATTATCTTGTCAATTTGAACCCATCCGTACATACCCCTGACTTTGGTCAAATGATAATACGACTGTCCCAAACTAACTCATCTATCTATGCAACAAATGAATACCCAGCAGCTACCAAACACTATGCCTTGACTTTGGCCAAAATGCATAGCTTGAATACTACTGAATCTCCAAAAGAAATGACGGAGGGCTACGAATGGTTTTGGCGAAACCATGAACGTAGTGAACTTGATATGACCGAAGGAACCTGATAGCTTTTAAAAGGAGTGGTTAAAGCTCCGCAATTAAAAATATCATCTGTTTTAAAATAACCGATTGGTTTCTTTTAAATTGTTCCTACGATTCAACTTTTTGGTTTATTTTCTTTGCATTATAAATAATGCATCCCATCATTAACCTATCATTGCAGAAAACAACGAAAATACAACGTCCTCTTATGCCATCCGCATTTGCCACGGGGTCCCGTCATCACCCATTAGGTTACTTAACTAACGGCAGAGCGGGGGCTGGGCTAGCGCGGGTGTAAAACATAAGTGACGTCTAAATAGCTATCATATATAGATATTGTACATTCTTCAGACGCAATAATAGGCATTCCAGATCTCATATGAACTTTATTGGATTTGCAAGCAATCCGCGTTTGTTTAGAGCCCGCAACAAAAGACGGATTACACAGTTGTGATGAATAGCCATTACCCCACCGTAGACCCCTACGGGTACGGCAAACTACCCGTCAAATACCCGAAGTGAAACGGTCTCCCTCAACAAAGTGAGTGGGCCACTAAACACTTCAAAGTACCCGGTAGTTTGTGCACCCCATCTTGGGTCTATCCTAGGAGCAAAAACAGTAAAATGAAATAATACAACGGTGGCAACCACCGCAACCTGGATGTGCCCCGTAAAATAATATTACAACATATTACAATTACAATGAATGAATGAATATAACAACCCATCTCAAACCCCGGCTAATCATCACAACAGTCCAATACAGTTCACAACCACAAACAGTAAAAACAATTACAGAAATGTGCAACCCCCTGCCAACCGACATACTAGCAGTTAGGGGAGGTTTATGAACACATTATACAAACACAGATATAATCATATTAGCAAACACCGTAAAATTTCGATCGAGCAAACACTTTAGATTCTACTCCCAAAACTTCTCTGTGCACCTGAGACTTGAGCAGAAAATAAAATATCCTAGAAACATCACTATTAACACAGGAGAGTTACTGAAGGAATTTGGGCTAACTCGGCCGCGGATCCGCGGCGGATCGCATGGATCCGCTGCGGTTCCGCGGTGAGTTGGCCGAGTTAGGAGTCCAAATTTCTTCAGTAGCCCTATTATTCTATGCATGTTAATCTGAAGGTCCCTGAAAAATTTTTAGGGCCTGTTTTAAATTTGACAGAAACTGTGTTAACACGATGATCTTTCCGGTTCTTTTTGTGTTCGAAATACTTACGACTTTGCTAATGAGTTAATTATTGTTTAGCGAGTCTCTGATACCACTGTAAGTCGATGTACAACACCCCACGACTTGCGGGGAGGCGGAATAATGAAAAACGATCTTGTTTTAAGCGTAAACATCGACTAACCGAAAATCTTTGCATAAACAATAACTAACAAGAAACCATATAAGAGTTAACTACTTTGTTAAGTGATTATGCCTCAAGAACCGAGTCCTTCATCTTTTCGTTCTCCACGTCCTCTCCGGCCTTCTCTATTTAGTAGAAGATCCACTCGAGAGCTTAACTACAAGCTTCACCTCTAACTTGAGGTAACTAGGTTTCTTAAATCGCTAATCTAAGTAACCTAAGTGATATAGAGAATGGTTAAGGATTAAGTAGTCTACTCTAATCCTTGGTCTCAACACATGAGAGGGGAGGATTAGGGTTTGAAGAGGGAGAGCTTGAGGAGAGAGAAAGTGAGCAAGAGAATGAGATGAGATAATAAGCTATCATAATATCTATCAAGCATTATGATTTATCCAACAAAAGAAAATGAAGGATTAATCATCATGCTTAATAAATATAAGAGGGTGATTCATCTCCATGAGTCATTAAGCATTTATGATGGATTAATGACATGGATGAATCACTTAAATGACTCACTAATCTCAATTAATGCATATGCCACCTTAACCCCCAAGTCACCATCTTCTAGATGCTTCTCGCGCAATTACAAGAACGCCCATCCTATCCGTGAAAACACGGAAAAACTTTAGACTGTATAAATCTAATAACCGGATACTAGAAACTGGCTTAAACCAAAGCCGACTAGTAAAAACTGTCCGAATGTCGTACGTGCGTAAACACGCGTATGCGTCCGAACCCTTATCGTAAAACCATATGACCTCTATATCGTTTCGCCATGAGTAGGGAAACTCTCTGTGTGGGACTCTAGAGACTCGACTACTATGCTGGCAGTGGGTTTAACCACAGACCGCAAGCGGCACTAGCTGTATGTAACGGTCCCCAGGTAGATGTCGATAAGAAGGCCGATGAAGAAACCCATCCGAACTCCTACTGAGTCTGATGTGACAATCTTCGTACAGTCCGGTCTGTTCGTCTAAGACTATCGCATATCGGGCCTAGAGGGGTGGCAAGCGTCAGTCCCCTAATAGCGGTATAAGTCATATCGGAGCGAAGCCCATTACACCCTGAGAAACTACTGGAACCTACCAGCAAATCTCGCTTGCCCTGGCCAGGGTCTTTGCGTAATGGCTCTCTGACACATCGCGATATCAACCCCCAATACCGGGCGAGACGAATCCTGTCTAACCGCCACTTCCTCCAAGTGCTCGGGACTGCACCTAACTGCTTCCTGTTTGCACGACTCCTTTGAGCCGTGGTAGGGTAGCAATCTAAGAACAGTGGGACACACTCGAGGCGAAGTAGCAGTGTCAAGTCTGCGGACTATGTTGTACTCATGTCACCTAGGAACTGTTCACTGACGACTGGTATAAAACCAACCAACAGTTCCCTGTGAGTCCTGTCCGGTGTACCCGTAACCTAACGAGCACCAGCATACTATCTCCAGTACGATGTACTGACGGCTATGGGACAGACCGTCTCCCCAACTGGGATGAGAAGCGTACACACTAGTCTACTCCGGAGTATCGATGCCCTGTCTCGATAATCCTACGACTAGGGACCTGAATAAGGATGTGCTTGTAGACTACCCATCCCCCACTAGTGTGACTGCCATCACAACGCTGGTAGTCAAGCAAGATCCTAAGAGCTCTATCAATACGTATACTCACATATTAAGATAGAAAAACCAAGTAGCATACTACCATGTTTAGCAAGACTGTTATATACATGTGAATATCCCAAGCTTCCATTAAGTAATATACAAACTAGTATGATACAATAATGGCCCCTAGGGCATATACACTAACAGATCGGACGGATAATACTAGTGGGCTTTGGTTTAAGCCGGATCTTAGTATTATATTGTTGGATTATTTTCGTCTCGTTGTATTCGTATTCAGTCGGAAAATAGATGCAGGTATGTATATACAGATGAGCAGTATTCTTGTAATTCGTTACGAGTTTACTTTAGAAGATTCCATTCCTTTTTTGTTTATGTTGGATATATGTATGCCCTAGAGGCCATTATATGTATAGTGGATGCTTGGACATGTATATATGTATATAGATGACTTTCTTGCTCGACATGATAGTATGATATCTGGTTTACTTTATCTTGACATGTTCATTTGATCATGTGTCTTATTCAATTGGTACATGTTGATAAAGCCCATAGGATATTTTCTTGACTACTGGGACTATGATGCAGATCGTACTTGTGGGTCACCTGTACTTTATAAGTATATCCTTCAACTGTTCCTAGTCGTGGGTGTATCGAGACGGGGCATCGATATTCCAGAGTAGACTAGCATATACCATTCTTGTACCATATGATGGGAGATGGATGATCCCATATCCATCTGGTGTGGTGACACCTAAGATTGTATGTGGGTACTCAGTGGAGACTGGGTACACTGAACGGACTCGCTGAGAACTCCTATATGGAATTATATCTATCGTCGGATAGCAGTTCTCAGGTGACACTGGTACATGTTAGTTTGTAGACCCAAGATCGTCATTGAGTCTTGTGTGTCCTCCCACTGTACTTTGATCTCCACCCTACAATGGCTCTACTGAGTGATGCAAATAGGTGGATTTTGGGTACAGTCCCGAGGCACATGGATGAAATGAGCGATAGGAGGGGTTTCGTCTCTCCTGGTATTGGGGGTTGATGTTGTGCTATGCTCGATTGGCTATAACAGGAAGTCCCTGGCCAAGGCTGCTGAGATTTACTGATAAGTGTAATAAGTAGTTTCTCGATCTGTTATGAGCCATACACCGGCATGACTTATTGAGTTATTGGGGTCGATGATTCCATCCCTAGACTTCATATGCAGCATATATGACGAAGAGACCGGATTGTAGGGTAAGTGTTACCAATTGGCTCGACGAGAGATTTTACAGCTTCGCTGGTTTTCTTCTGATCGCTCAATACCCGGGTGGCCGTTACGTTTAGCTGACTGCTTGCGGCTTGTGGATGTTTAATATGATCATCACCTACTGCCGGCGTATTGACGTGTCTTAGAGCCCAACACTGGAGTTTCCTAGCTCAGGCGAAACGATGTGGTGTGCATATGAGATATGCGCGGGGACCCAATTAAATGCGTGTTTGTGATACCGTATATTAATCGGACATTTTTCTATTGGTCGGGTCGTATGTGATATGACCGGTTTGTTAAATCAAGTGTTGATTTAACAAAAACTTTTAGCTTAATTCTTTATTAAACCCTTTTCTTTGTTAATGTATGCATGCATGTATGCACATGATGATGTGCATGGAAACATACATACATACATTGTATCAAGGTTGATGATACACTGGTGGTGGTTATGCAAGACTCACATGGGAATAAATATGCACATATATTTATTTTTGAATTAAAGAAATAGAAAATCAATTCATGGTGGATAATTATCCTTGACCTTTATCTTATCCAAAGCGCCCACCATGAGTTAACTTTCTATTGTTCTTTTTCTCCAAAATAAATATCTAGATATTTGTTAACCCATTGTTAAGGATGAGGGTGGAAAATATTTATATTTTCTATTCTCATTTTTATCATTCATCATATCATTATCTTTTGTGAAAAGCAAAGCCACCATTATCTTCTCCTTCCTCCAAGCTCTCTTGAAATTTCTAAAGAGTGAGGTTGATAAAAAGAAAGGGTTTTGGTTATAGAATACAAACCACATCATCATTCTACACCTCTCTAACCCACTTGTGTAGGGTGTTTGCTATACTTCTTTCAAAAATCAAGTAAAGCAAGGAGCTTTGGGCAAAGGGACTTCAGGTGGATCATCGTGGACGAGGAAGGTCTCTAACGATCCGTTCCATACTCTCAAAGGTCCAAGGAGTCACCAAGGGAGGTCTACATTGGTTGTAATCTCTACACTTAGTGATAGATTCTTATTTGTATGTGTTACTTGTTCAATGTTACCCTAAAATTCTAGTTAAGATTCTAGTTTAGTTTATTTAGCACCTTTAAAAAATTTAATTATGGCATGTGTGATTCTTCCAAACTCTAGACTAGGTGCTAGGTAAACCCAACAATGGTATCAGAGCCAAGCTAGCGCTTTAGAGTAATCTAGATGACGTTAAAAACCTCGAACGAATGAAACATGTCGCCCGAATCATGCTCTCTGGAAAATTTTCAAAATGTTGGATTTTTTCACATTAAAAATACTCAGAAAAACGTGCAGGGAATTGTATGGGCCCACATGAAGAACGAAGCCCTAACTCGACTTAACGACCGTGGAACCGCGACCAAAATGGTCATTTTGCGGCGGTTCCGCAGCGCCGTTGGTGAGGCGTGGACTGTGCCTTCTTGTGCTGGCCCATATGAGCTTGTAGAAGTCTCTGGTGTATTTTAATATTGCTTAAGTATTGAGCTTTCTGAGAATTAATTGGGTAATTGATCGTTCAATCGAATGTTTTAACTGCGCCTAGTTTTTGATAATGTTATACAATAATTGGAATCTACAAATTTGTTTGTTGCGTGTAAATCTAACATTTCGGTCTCGGGTTTAATCGGAAATATTGTTGAATTATCCGACTTAATTTGAAAAGTGATTTTATGGGAGAGACCTAAATGTGAGCTTTACATTGTTGGACATGAAATCTTTGATATGTGATATCCCGGGTTTATGATGTCTAAGGGCAGTTATGATTCCAATTGTTGTAGTTTTTCAATTTGTTTTCTGCGACCGTAAGTGTAGTATGTGGTGTATCGCCGATTTCCTTGCTATACATCAACGACAATCGGGGTACGCATACTTACTTACGTTGATGATATATGATATTATGTGTTGCTAAGATATGATGTGCAAGATTGTTGTAATCGAATAGCCGGGGTTTTTATGTGAGATGAGAGTTTTTTTTCCAATTCATGTATAAATCAATTGTATGTAATATTCTTTTATTTAGGGCACTTCCGGGTTGAGGATGTTGTCACCATTATTGTATATTATTTACTTTTTCGCATTAGGATAGACCCAAGGTGGGGAGCACAAGTGACCGGGTTCTAAGGTTCAGTGGGAGGCCATCTCGAGGAGTCGAGACCAGGTCTCCTAAACTATAGAATTGGTAGGGTCACTTGCCGCTCTCGTAAGGGTGTAGGGGTATGGGCTTGGCTATTCATCACGACCGTGGAATCCGTATTTTCTATTGTTGGCTTAATACAAAATACGGACATCCTAGATATCCTTTTATTTTCATATGCGCTTCTGCTGTTGATATTCTGTGATGTGATTACTTAATATCTGAGACGAATGGATTATTATTATATATATGATATATAATAAACGTTGCTTATGTTTTACACCCACGCTAGTCCCGTCCCGCTATGCCGTTAGTTAAGTAACATAACGGTACATAACGGGACACTGTAGCAAATGCGGATGGCATAAGTGTACGTTCTATTTTCGTTTCTTTTTTGTGATGGCTTAGGAACTTAAATGATGGGACTACATTAATAAGATTAATGTAAAGAAAAATAAACCTAAAGATGTTGTAGAATCAGATTTGAAACCCACTCGGGTTTTTTTTTGTAAGTCCACGTTGCTCACCCCGGTTCTTACGGGGAGGCGGAAACGGTAAAAAACGATTTTTGGTGCAAAGGCAACATGGACTAAAAGAAGGATCTTTGCTAAACTACAAACTAGCAAACTACTTAAGGTGCTATCTACTATGCCATAGAGATTATACCTCACGATACCGGTCCTTCGGGTCTTCATTCCGCTGTCCTGCTCGTCCATCCACGCTCTGAGGGTCGATCCGGATCTTGATCACCTCCGCGGATTTCTTGAGTCGAAGACGATCCACCCGAGAGTTGTACTCCGAGCTCCACCTTGAGCCGAGGCAACTAGGGCAACAAGATCGCTAGGCTTGATGTCCTAGGTTGTGTAGAAGTAGTAGATGGATGTGTTTTTGTCACGACCCGAGAGAGCACGTGACTGGCCCTTGAACCATATGAAGTCTATAGGACTCCCTCTGATCCAAGTAAGACGAAAACCCAGAAATCTAAAACCATTTTAAGGATAAATAAACAACAAGCAATACACTATACAACGCCGAATGGCGAGGATCAAAATTTAAAAGAAACCCAGATCAGCATGAAAACTGCAACACTACTTAAGCGCGACTCTAAGGTCGAAATAATACATCACTAGTGTCTGAGTCTGAAACAATATACAAGTCTTTGGTTGATGGAAATTCTAGATACAAAGAATAATACAAGTACAATGGTGGTTCTGATGCAAAGAATCCACCTACCGAACAAATCACCCGCAAGGAACAATGTGTCGGAAATGCCGCTATGGAACCTGTACGGCAAACCTGCAAGAACTGTGGCACAACGGGGGTGAGTTGCCAACTCATGAATAGAAAATATCTACAAGCAGAAAATTAGAAGCAAGACATAAACCTACGTCATAACGATCAGATATAACATAACCTCAAATGAATAAGTTTGAAGCATAGTAAAGTAGCAATGTAACATCTAAACATAAGTGTAGTGCCGAGTACTCGTACCAGTGCCTCACGTAACAATGTATCACAGATATGATGTAAGTATGCGGTAAAATGAAAACAGGAGATATCGTGAATGAAATCGTCAGAAAATCAACGTCGAGCATTCACACAAACTATATATCTCAATATCAAATAAAACCCATGTATCATATATCCGACATATATGCAACATTCATGAGGGTACTCTATCAGGTACTGCTAACAGGTGATGCAATGCATATACAATAAATGTGGGGTAGGGGAGATATAATATACCATCAACCATAAAGGCCCCGAGCCCATAGGCTCCTCTCCAATCGAGCTCATAGGCTCCGAGCACATAGGCTCCTATCACATCGAGCTTATAGGCTCCTCTCCAATCGAGCTCATAGGCTCCGAGCACATAGGCTCCTATCACATCGAGCTCATAGGCTCCTCTCCAATCGAGCTCATAGGCTCCTCTCCAAATGCTTATGTAAATTTGCATAGATCATCGTGATGATATAATTAAGTATGCGCATATATATATATATATATATATATATATATATATATATATATATATATAAGCGTCCCATACCACTGATATATATATGCAGGAGTAAAACAATCTAGAATCATCATATGCAACCATATCACAGTGCGAAATCCATGAATTATAATACATGCAACAAGAACACTAATATAAGCATGCAACTATGTAAAGGCATGTGCACAAGGAATATGAATCATTAACATATGAGCATGCAATGCAATGTGAGCCGTAGAATAAGTGGTAATTGAATAATTGTCAATATATGAGTACAAGTATGGGTATGTGTCATCTAAATGAAGTGCAAGCATAACACTATATTATGCAACATGAAATAATAGTACGCACATACGAGGTCATATCCTGATGCAATAATGCTACTGTGTAGTGACATGGCAATTATTGATGAAGAAGTATGTGAGCCGGCAAGCAAGTGTAGGTGGAACATACGCACCATCGATAATGGTGCTAGTGTCCTATCAACATAATAGTAATATAGCAGTTAACATATGCAAGCAATGTGAATAGCAGGAATATGCGGACATTGAATAATCGACATAACAGTAAAGAATCTACACCCATATGTACATGTCATGCGGTTATACCATTTGAAAGAGGGTGACTCAGGTCTAGCCTAACATCTACTGTGTAGCTACAAATCTAAGTATCAAGTAAATCAGGAGGGGTAAGGACACCACCTAAGTCTGAGTCGATACAAACATATATATATATATACATAAAATAGTGAGTGATCCCGCCTCAATAGTATCGCTTACAGTACAGTATATCATATTACAATCCTCAAGACATGAGTGCGGATCTATCATCATCATAAAGCTCGTACGGTAAGTCGTCGTACGACATCCCAATAGCTGGGTACAGGTCAAATCACATTATCATATCAAGTACCTGGTATTCTTATCATCATAACACATAATCCGAGATACTGAATCTAATTCTAGTATAAATCGATACCATCTATATAATTATGAATGCGGGGGTAAAACACATATCCCAAGCCCGCAAGAATCACATATCGTATCCCAAATACGAGTCATATCAAATCACCGACCTCACGGCACCAAGCCCAATATCATCGACTCATCTCCAAAGTCATCCAATATCATCATCAACGCAATGTAAGTATTGTGAAAATGCAAGGGTATGCGTGTGGGTGTGAACCTATTCTAGGGTTCGTGGCTATGAACTACACTAGTTTACTTCTAATCCTAAACTATCCATAAAACACCTAACACAATACCTATGACACACTATAACTATCATAAAATATATCAACTACGGACTGCGGGGGTGCTATACGTCATCCCCCGACTTCCCCCTGTAGATATAATCTACTCACCTTGCGTCTTTATATGTGGATGTCGCCACACGCTTTCTTGCCGTCCCGAAGTCTTCATGAGGTACCTACACATCAAGGTATCGCATATGCGCATTAAAACCATCTCAAAGTTAAAACGGTACATAAATCCAAACGATACGATAAGGGGCCTATAGGTTAGAACCTATGGCACGCCTTCAAAACCATCAATAAATCCTCTATATCGTCGTATAAACGCCAAATAGTCGAGGCTAAACACAATCCACAATTTCAGAATCAAGAATACGGAAATACGGAAACACGAAACCAAAACAGCAACATAGGAAATATGTCCCAGATTTCACCCTAGGTCTGTTTATACAATTCTATATATACCAGGGGACTAACATGAACATGTAGGAGCTACAGAACCAGCACGACCCAAAATGGTGGGACCCAGGCCGCAATTGGCGGCCAAAAGGGGAAAATTGGCGGCCGGGGTAGGGAGTTGGGGGCTAGGGTCTTGGGGTTAGCTTCCTGGGTGCCTGCACATACCACTGTCCACTCAATTTTATTTTAGGGTGTCTCGGGTGATAGCAGATTCGAATTAACCTTCACAGATTCCATAATTTCCCCGATATCGGTTTCTAAAATCCGTATTCTGTGTTTGGGTTCCAGGTTAGGGTCTCAATTCATGCACTAGGGTGTTTACAAGTCCTCTACTGAGCTCAATTTCACATTACAACTCAAGTTTCTCTCAAACCCTTACTAGGTTTTTCATCAAGTCCATAATATCACACAATATCGGTTCTATAACACATCGGGGTATAAAGAAAGCTAGAATTAAACATAAGGGTCCAGAAATTACCTCATTTGGCAACTCAAGAAATTTTCTTGAGTTGCCCTCTAGTGGCCAAATCCATGCTTTCTTAGTCCATCTTGTAGATCTCGAGCTTGTGCACATTTTTAATGAAACGGACATGAGGTTTTGGGGTTGTTTTTGAGATGAAGAGAGGGATTGAAGAGGGGGAGAATGATGAGGAAGGGCAGCAGCAGCAACACAAGGATGAGGAGGAAGGAATGAGAGAAGAACAAGGGAATGGCTAAGTCAAAAGGTCAAGGGTGCCCCATGCCTCTCTCTCACCTACCCTCATTCTCATTTTCTTTTCTTTTTTCCCTTTTCTTTTAATCCCTAAACCAAACCTTCTCACCTCAATAGTAAACCCAAATGAAAAATCATGGCAAGAAAAATGCACAAGTGTAGAAAATGTGATATGTGCATGTTTTGCACAAAATTGCCAAAAAACCCGATTAGCGATTTTAATCGCGATTAGCACTAAATTAGTGTCAAACTAATCACAAAACTTAAAAATGTCAAAATTCACTAATTTACCCTATTTTAGAATTTTCCAAAATTTTTCATAATTTTTCTAACATTTTTCCTATTTATTTGCATTTAATATTAAAATAATCAATAAAATAATATTAAATAATAAAAATTCCCAAAATTAATATTTTATATTTTTGAAAATGTTATAATCTACCCCCCTTAAAGAAATTCGGTCCCCGAATTTAAGAAATCTAACTATTCGCACCCTCAAAAAGATAGGGATACCTCTTCCTCATCTCGCTCTCGGTCTCCCAAGTGACTTCCTCGCCGCTCTGGCCACGCCAAAGTACCTTGACGGACGGTATCTCTTTCGACCCTAATTTCTTCACTTGCCGATCCAAGATCATCACCGGCTGCTCTGCATAGAAAAGGTCGCGCTCAAGCTGGATCGTCGGGTGCTGAATCGCATGCTAAGGATCATGAAGATATCTACGGAGCATCGAAACGTAAAATACGGGGTGCACGTCTGGAAGACTGGGCGGAAGGGCTAATCGATACGCAACCGCACCAACACGCTCGAGGATCTCGAAGGGACCCACATATCTGGAACTAAGCTCTCCCTTCTTCCAAAACCTCATCACGCCTTTCATTGGGGAGACCCTCAAGAAAACACGATTACCAACGGAAAACCCAAGTCCGCGCCGTCGATGGTACGCATAAGACTCGGCCTACTCCGGGCTGCTCTCATCCTATCGCGAATCAACTGGATCTTCGCGGTCGTCTCCTCCACAATCTGCGGCCCTAAGATACTGCTCTCTCTGAGCTCCGTCCAACAGGTGGGCGACCTGCATCTCCTCCCATAAAGAGCTTCAAACGATGCCATCGGAATGGTGTCCTGGCAGCTGTTGTTGTAGGAGAACTCTACTAATGGCAAATGATGATCCCAGCTACTTCTGAAATCCAATACGCATGCTCTGAGCATGTCCTCGAGAGTCTGAATAGTCCGCTCTGACTGCCCGTCGGTCTGCGGATGGAATGCTGTGCTGAAACTCAAACGAGTGCCCAAAGCCTCCTGAAGCCTTTGCCATAGCCGGCTGGTAAACTGGGTGCCGCTATCGGACACGATACAAGTCGGAACTCCATGCAGTCGTACAGTCTCATCGATGTAAATCTGGGCATACCGAGCAAATCCGAAAGTCGTCTTCACCGGTAGGATGTGTGTCGCCTTCGTCAAACGATCCACGATCACCCAGATGGAGTTATACCCTCGACTCGTCCTGAGTAGACCCACAATGAAATCCATAGATATCTGTTCCCATTTCCACTCCGGAATGGGTAACGGCTGTAGCTCTCCCGCAGGCCTCTGGTGCTCAGCCTTGACTTGCTGACAAGTCAGGCATCTCGACACAAAATCTGCAATGTCCCTCTTCATACCGTCCCACCAGTAAACATCTCTCATATCATGGTACATCTTGGCGGAACTGGGATGAACACTATATACCGACCGATGTGCCTCCTCAAGAGTCTCGCGCCTTAATCCCTCATCATCTGGTACGCACAGTCTAGTCCCAAATCGTAGTATCCCCTGATCATCGATCACGAACGCGGAAAATCTGCCATGTCCCATCTGTGTCCTGATCTCTGAACAGCGGTCATCACTGTGCTGTGCCTCATGTAGACGGTCAAGCAACTGTGAGCGTGCACGAACATGCGCAACTTGTCATCCGATCGGCGCTGTCTAAGATTCAGGTCTCGCTGCTGAAATATGTACCTTAAATCTCTTGTGGTCAGTGAATATCTGGCACGACTCTCTATACAGATAATGTCGTCAGGTCTTGAGTGCAAAGACCACTGCAGCCATGCCCTGGAAGGGATCCCGCTCAAGGTTTCTCCGATCTTGCCTATGCCGAACTGTACGAAGGCTGGCTCTCTTGCATAATCTCTTCTCACTCGATGGACATCGGTGTCCTCAGCACAATATTTTTTTTTTTTTTCGGAAATTGGTCGCATCCCAACGTCTCTGTAAGTATATCTGGTCTCTAGTCTCGACGGGAAGTAATGACAGCTCGTCAGTGTCTCACACGAACCTCTGGTTCCACTTGTCTCCATCGTCGTCCACTATGACGTCACGCCAAGCTATCTACGCATTGCACTGTTCTCGGCCACGATAAATCCGAAGTCTCTTGCACGGACTCGAAGTCGCGTACTCTGTAGCTTCATCATTCTGTAGAAGATGTCTGGCCGAACAGGTCCTCGGGAACACGTCCCAATCATCGGAGGAATACTCAACACTCGTCCGTCCTTGATCAATTCGCAACGCATCTGGTAAGTTCCTTTATTCGATCCTGGTCAACTACCTCGTCGATAATGCCGAACTCTGGCCTGCTGGGTATGCGCAATACGACCACTCCTGGGTCTAGGTCTTCTCATATCGTACTACAGAAGGGTCCTGTCGAGGTTCCTTTCTCAAATCTCAATCCTGCCGAATTGCCCGGAAGTCATAATCCAATGCTGAAGCAAATTTTTATTCCGGAATGGCTACATACTCATCGCGCTTCTTTCTGGAAGATATATCCATATACCACGCCTCTGGGTGCGCATAACATCTCTGATGTCAGCGGAGTGGGACGTCATCTCGTCGAAACCTCGTACGAACTCTCTACTCCACATTGCTCAATGTCGACTGATTCGGACCTAACTCATCGTGGCTACACGAACTGCGCTCCGACGGCTACGCTCGCATCTGGAGTCTCCCAAGCAGTGTCCTAGCACGATATCCGAAAGATGTCGAACCATCTGATCGACTCGTCAGATCCTCATAATCCCCCAAGAGCTCACATCTCGGGTACAGTTTAATAGTATCGAGTACATGCCACAGCGTCGGTGGTCCAGCCGTAGAAGGGCAAACCCAAGCCTCACTAATGGTGTCGTGGAACTGCCGCAAACCCGAAGGTTCAAAGGCTTTCACACGGTCATTAAGTCGAGTTAGGGTTTCATTCTTCTAGAGGGTCCATAGAATCACCTGCATGTCTTTCCGTATACTTTAAACTTGGAAAATGGGCTCCTGACATTCGATCGTCTCTATCGACTCTCAACGAACCTGCGTGAAGTCGTCTCTAGCTGGAAACAATCTATCTGATGACCTCGCATCGGTAACGAACGAACCACATGTCCTAGTCATTCATCCTCAGGTGACTAGCGACTCGCTATCATCTCTCTGAGTATATACTCACGCCGCAATAGCTCCAACCATCTGGGCGACATCTCGTCATTTGCAGCAGCAACTGGCTCATTCGCCTGTACGCCGAACAGTGTCTCAATCCTCCAGGAAAGGCAATACATAGGTAGTCATCTCTGAATCGGTCTGCTCTAGATCTGAGTAACACTCTCCACACTGGAAATCTTCAACTCAACTGGGCCCGCTCTGGCGCAAAAATCAGACGAGTCACCCTCGTCTCTCAAATCGGGTAGACTAGCTATCATCTGTCTCATGTCTGCCTGAAAGCTCCGGCAATCTCAGCTCGTAAGCTTCGGAAGCGACATCCTGTCAAACTCAGCAACAGCTGGTCCATCTGTCTGCACGGTAGGCGACATCACAATCTCTGAGGTATGCTGTACATCAACAGTCCTCTTCCAACTGGCAGTTCTAACAATGGCCCGATCATCCGGTGCAAATCCAAGTACTCGCCTCCACCAGAGGTCACAAACACCAATACTAACTCGAGACGTTCCCATGTCACCAGAAAACACAATGGTCGGCCCTCGTACCAGACGAGCTCACACCGGCCGTAATCCCAGCAGCAGCCCAAACTGCGCTCAAACATGGTGACAGGAACCTCGATCGAGTATCAAAAGGGGCACATCAATGGCAAGGAAGGAAACAACAGATCCAAAATGGATACATGATCATAGAAAGGAACAACATCAATGAAGGTATGATCATGAAACTAATAGAATCGGGGATCTCAAATGGATGTAAAATCCCGGATATAAAGAGAATCACTGATCTCGAAGAATATGCACAGGTTCCTTAAGCAGAGTGGCGTGTCGTAAGTATGCCGCGGAACATACCAACGGTACGTCACTCTACTTTAGTCACCTAATCCATCAACCAAGGGTCATCCTACGCGAAGAAAGTTCGGGTCTAATACCCCCTCGACTAAGTCTAAGTTCCGTAAGGTCAAGCCTAAGTTCCGTATATATATATAAACGTTCTAGGCTCCACATAGTCAAACTTAGACTCGAACCAAGGTCAACCTAGCGCTTTGATACCAACTTTGTCACGACCCGAGAGAGCACGTGACTGGCCCTTGAACTATATGAAGTCTATAGGACTCCCTCTGATCCAAGTAAGCCGAAAACCCAGAAATCTAAAACCATTTTAAGGATAAATAAACAACAAGCAATACACTATACAACGCCGAATGGCGAGGATCAAAATTTAAAAGAAACCCAGATCAGCATGAAAACTGCAACACTACTTAAGCGCGACTCTAAGGTCGAAATAATACATCACTAGTGTCTGAGTCTGAAACAATATACAAGTCTTTGGTTGATGGAAATTCTAGATACAAAGAATAATACAAGTACTGTAACACTTTGAAATTTCCGTTTGATTGTTTTGGTGAAAATTAGTAGTCTTGCATGTTTTATTTGTGTGTGCATAGGATTTATAGTTATTATTGGTAGTGTTAGTATTGGAAACTTTCTTGTGTTGTGCACACTTGCATGCTTAGACTTTTCTTGCAACTTGTTAACCATTTTCTTGTGTGCATGGTTGCAATTTATCTTTCCCCCACCATTTGACCCTTTTCCTAAAACCCTTTTTATAATTTCAAAGAAAACAATAAAAGAAAAGAAATCCAAATAAACAAGGAGCATGGTGTTAGGTAGAGACTTTGACTTTTGGACCCATTTCATTGCTTCTCTCTCTTTCTCCTCTCCCCACTTCTGAAACTTCTGCTGCTCCAGCAGCAAAAGCCCTCCCATTTCCTTCATTTTGTGCTTCTCTTCACTTTCCATTGAATTCCCAAAGCTAAACCCTACACCAATCAACACCTTTTCATCACTAAACCTTGAGAAAAGTGAGCTTTTTAGGGTGTTTAAGGCAAATCTGCACACTAGAGGGGAAAGCTGGAAGTTTTGGTGTTCTACAAGGTTCTTAGAAGGTATTAACTCATATTAGCACCTCTTTTCTTTAGACTTGTTGTATTCTCTAGTAAAAATCCCTTTATTGTGCATTTTTAGTGATATTATAGGATATTTGTGATTCACATGTTAGATTGGTGTTCTCATAGTTTAGTTAGCTCCTTTAAGTGTTATTAGAGCTATCTTAACTAGGTTATACCTCAGGTTGCACAAAAATACCCTAAAGTTCCATTTTTAGTGCAAAGTGTGGATTTTAACTAGAATTTGGGCACTGTAGGATCTGCTGTTACCCGAGAATTTTCAGTAGAAATCTAGATGTTACTGCAGCATGTATGGGGAGAATTGAGTGCACCAACCAAACCTGGGAACCCAATTCCCAAGTGAGGCTGCCGAATTTTGCTTTCTGGCCGCAATTTGCGGCCAGATGGGGGATCCATGGGTTGGGGTTTGGGGTATAGGTGTTTGCTGCTATTTGGGTTGTTATGGTACATATACTTTTGCATTATCTTTCCTGTATCAAAATCTGGGGTAGAATACCTATTTTTCCCGTAATTTCAACCTTTCGCGACACGCGTGATACGTGTGTGTGGGTTTTAGGTTTCTGCGTATCGCGACGCGTCAGGGTGCGTTTAGGTGCGTAACCACGCGTTTTAGCGTATCGTGCACACGCGCGCTTGGTTCGCGACACGAGTTATTGGTTTGGCTTAAATGTCGCGTTTTCGTGATTTCAAGCTTACGTGTGATATATTGTATAATCCTAGGTTCGCAGGCGGGTACAACGGACGCCGCGCAGGAGGGGACACAGGTTGTTGGCTATACCTAGTGGAAGGCTACGGTGAGTAGATTTCATATCTACGGGGGTATCGCCCGCATGGCGTTCTACGTCAGGGCTGATGGGACCTTATAGTGTTATATATATATATATTGCATGTTCATAGTTACTAGCTAGTGCATTGCATACCTACTACATATATCATATTGGATCATTGCATTGTAGCTCATTTATATGTGACATGACTTGATACTCATATTTGATACCTATATCACATTGGATCATTGCATTGTAGCTCATTTATATGTGACATGACTTGATACTCATATTTGATACCTATATCACATTGGATCCTTGCATTGTAGCTCATTTATATGTGACATGACTTGATACTCATATTTGATACCTATATCACATTGGATCATTGCATTGTAGCTCATTTATATGTGACATGACTTGATACTCATATTTGATACCTATATCATATTGGATCATTGCATTGTAGCTCATTTATATGTGACATGACTGGATACTCATATTTGATACCTATATCACATTGGATCATTGCATTGTAGCTTATCTATATGTGACATGACTTGATATTCATACCTGATACACATATCACATCACAATTACTCGTATATTTCTTTGATGGTATCGACTTGTACTAGACATAGAGTAGTACCCCCAGACTGTATGATCTGATGATAGTGATACCTGTTATGTGACGAGATAGTGAGGTATTGACCTGTACCCAGCTTTGGGGATGCCGTACGATGATTTACCGTACGAGCCGATATTGATGATAGATCCGCACTCATACTTGAGGATATCTTACGATATGACATTGAGGCGAGATCACCGACTATATACCTATACATATACATTGACTCAGATTTAGGTAGTTTCCACACCTACCCCCCCTGATTTGACCTGACACTTAGATGAAGTTTGCATAGTAGATTCTTCACTGTGGTGTTGACTATTCCCGGGTCATGCTCATTTCAAATGGCAAGCCGCGTTACTGTTCATTTACTATTCACTCTACAGCTCGCATTGTATCGCATACTTAATATTTTATCATGATGATCTCTGATCGGAGCCTATGAGCTCGATGTGAGAGGAGCCTATGTGCTCGGAGCCTATGAGCTCGATGTGAGAGGAGCCTATGTGCTCGGAGCCTATGAGCTCGGAGCCTATGAGCTCGTTGTGAGAGGAGCCTATGTGCTCGGAGCCTATGAGCTCGATGTGAGAGGAGCCTATGTGCTCGGAGCCTATGAGCTCGATTGGAGAGGAGCCTCTGTGCTCGGGACCTTTATGGTAGATGGTATATTATATTCCCCTACCCCCTATTTATTGCATATGCATTGCATACATGATGCTTATTGTCAGTGGGTGACGGGTGGACGGGTTCCACATATATTTACAGACATGCATTTACACTGATCATACTTCATTGTATATATAACAGGGTATGAGGGCGCTGTTATATATACCCTTACACCAATATTAGTGGTATGGGACGCTAATATATGTGTATTGATATCATTGATACTTCATCATATTTACTTCATGCTGACATACCTTATACTGATGACATGTTATTACCTGAGTACTTGGCACTACATACATATTTAGATGTTACCTTGCCACCTTATCACACTCAGATATAATCTTGTGGATTATATTACTGATCGTTGACTTAGGATTATGTCTTGCATTCGATTTCTGCTTGTAGATGTTTCTATTCACGAGTTGGCAACTCACCCCCGTTGTGCCACAGTGTTTGCAGGTTGCCCTTCGGAGTAGTCGCGGCAGGCTGCCTTGCATCTTTTGACGCAGATACCCCTACAGTTGGTGTACTAGCTCTTTTGCTGATAGGTGGGTTTGGTGCGGTATCTGTTTATCTTTCAGTATGTACATTGTTGTATCTAGTATTCTCCATCTACCATGTATGTATTTGACTTAGAAACAGTGTGAGGACGATGTTGTATTATTTTGTATTCTGGTGTCGAGCTCGTTGTGAGCCGGCCGTACTTTTAGTTTATTCTATCTGTGATGTTCCCACTTGTGGATCTTGATCTTTGCTACGGCGTCATGTATTACTATCTGGTGCTTGTTTACTTAGATTTCTTATCATGTTCGTAAGTGTTTCCATTTAAAACTTCTATCACTCTATACTTTCATTGGTTTGATTTTCTGGGTTTTTCGGTTCACTTAGCTGCGTCACGCCTGTAGACGTTACGTGGTTAAGTTGCCGGTTACGGCCCAAACTTCGGGTCGTGACAAAGTTGGTATCAGAGCGTAGGTTTTACCTTTCGGAGTGTAGGATGACCCTGGTATGATGGAGTAGGTAGCTGCGGCAGGGTAGCGTAGCGTGTGTATGTTCCGCGGCATACTCACGACACGGTACTTCGCCTACGCGACCTTAGGACTTGTTGATTTAAATTCCTCTTTGAGTATATACATTCTTGTGATTTGATTTTCCGTATCCTTATCGAATCCTGTTGTTTCTGATAGCCAATATGCCGCCAAGGACTACGAGGGCACAAAGAGCGGCCGCGAGGGCCGAGGTTCGAGTTGATTCATCTGAGACAAGGACTAATCCGAGTAGTACTCCTGTTGCACCAGGACATATTGTTTCCCCTACGGCAGCTCAGGTCGCTAGACTAGTGGTAGAGATGCAGGGCCTATGCCAGGCGATCAGCTCATTGGTAGAGGTCGTTCGAGCGCAGCGACAGATGGTTGCCACCCCTGTTACCCAGTTGTTCCTTGCGATCATCATGCAGTATTCCGTTCCCTACATAGCACCGGTGGAGGCAGCTCCCGTGTACGAGACACGTCTTCCAGAGGCCGTGAGAATTCCGGAACAGTTGAGGAATCACACTGGTATACCAGCCCAGAGCAGAGGCTTAGGACGAGGACAGTCGTTTGGCTTTCATCCCCAGGCAGGACAGCATTCAGTGCGTAGTTGTTTACGATGCGGAAGCCTTCAACACCTCATCAGGCAGTGCTTCTTCACAGCACGTCAGGGTCGTGCTCGGTGACGTCGTGGACGCGGGGGGTTTGCACAGAGGGGTCAGGCTAGTAGAGGAGGAGTTCAGTCGGTCGCAAATGAAGGACAGGCACAAGTTTTTGGTTCGACTCATCGGGACTTGCGGGTGTCCGATGCTGTGGTTTCAGGTACTCTTTTAGTTTGTCCTTTGTTGCACACGTATTGTTTGATTCGGATCCTTGTGCTCCTATGTATCCACACACTTTTGTGCTGAGTTTGGGTAGAGAGTCCGGTTTGTTCGGTCAACCGCTAGTTGTGACTACTCCTGTGGGAGAGTCGTTTGTTGCTAGGCACGTGTTCCGATCCTGTACCGTCCGTATCGGCGAGAAAGAGTTGCCGATCAATTTGATCCTTCATGAGATGCTGGACTTCGACGTTCTTTTGGGCATGGATTGGTTAGTCACGTGCTATGCTTCTGTGCTCGGCCGTGAGGAGACAGTTCGATTTTGTTTTCCCGGCATGTCGGTTGTTGTTGCGTTGGGGGACCGTAGTGCCACCCCTCACAGTGTGATTTCTTCGGTTCGCGCTGGACAGCTTTTGCGGATGGGATGTCAGGAATTTCTTGCATATGTTTGCGATACTAGGGCTATAGAGGTTCTTTTGGATCAGGTTCCGGTTGGTAGCGAGTTTCCTGATGTGTTCCCTGACAAGCTTCCTGGACGGCCGCCGAGCGTGATAATTCTTTCTGCGTTGATTTGGTTCCTGGCACGGGACCTATTTCGGTACCGCTTTATTGGATGGCCCCGGCGGAACTTAGAGAGTTGAAGGGTCAGTTGCAGGACTTGCTGGATAAAGGATTTATTCGACCCAGTGTTTCTCCTTGGGGCGCTCCAGTCCTGTTCGTCAAGAAGAAAGGACGGCAGTTTGCGTTTGTATATTGACTACCGCCAGCTGAATAAGGTGACAGTGCGGAATCAATATCCTTTGCCACGCATCGACGATTCGTTCGACCAGCTTCGGGGAGGCAGGATACTTTTCGAGGATCGATTTGCGATCGGGCTACCATCAGCTGCGGGTTAGACAGGAGAACATTCCTAGGACAGCTTTCAGTACACGTTACGGCCACTATGAGTTTTTGGTGATGTCGTTCGGACTCACCAACGCGCCAGCAGCATTTATGGACATGATGAACCGTACTCTTCGGCCGTATCTTGATCTGTTCATTATGGTGTTTATGGCCGATATCTTGGTATATTCTTGGAGTAGAGAGGAGCACGAGCAGCACCTGCGGATTCCACTGCAGACCTTGAGGGAGCATCAGCTTTTCGCCAAATTCTCCAAGTATGCCTTCGGGCTAGGTAGTGTGGACTTCTTGGGGCACGTGATTACACGAGATGGTTTATGTGTTGACCGAGGAAGGTCGAGGCAGTTCGGAGTTGGTCTAGACCCACGTCAGTGACGGAGATTCGCAGCTTTCAAGGGCTGGCAGGCTATTACCGGCAATTTGTGCAGGACTTCTCTCGCTTTGCTACACCTTTGACCGGATTGACCCGGAAGGGAGTTCACTTCGATTGGACGGAGGAGTGTGAGCACAGTTTCCAGCAGCTACGGGCTCTACTGGCTACGACACCAGTGTTATCATTGCCTTCAGGATCAGGCGGAATTGTGGTCTACTGCGATGCTTCACGAGTGGAGCTGGGATGCGTTTTGAGGCAGCATGATAGGGTGATTGCGTATGCTTCGCGGCAATTAAAGAAACATGAACAGAATTACCCTACTCATGATCTGGAGATGGCTGCAGTGGTCTTTGCACTCAAGATCTGGCGACATGATCTGCATGGAGAGTCGTGCCTGATATTCACCGACCACAAGAGCTTAAAGTACATATTTCAGCAGCGAGACCTGAACCTTAGACAGCGCTGATGGATGGAGTTAGTGAAGGACTGCGATTGTGAGATCTTGTATCACCCGGGCAGGGCGAATGTAGTGGCGGATGCTTTGAGTAGGAGGCCCGGGGGCAGTCTATCTTGTTGAGCGCAGTACAGAGGCAGCCGTCGGCAGATTGGCAGATCTTATGCGACAGCCGGGTACAGTTCGAGTTTACGCCGATCGGAGGACATGTTGCGCATGTTCGTGCATGCCCACAGTTGCTTGACCGTATATAAGAGGCACAGCACAATGTTGACCGCTGTTCAGAGATCAGAACACAGATGGGACATGGCAGGTTTTCCGAGTTCGTGATCGATGATCAGGGGATACTACGATTTGGGGCTAGACTGCGCGTACCAGATGCTGAGGGATTGCGGCGCGAGATTCTTGAGGATGCACATCGATCGGTATATAGTGTTCATCCCGGTTCCACCAAGACGTACTACGACTTGAGAGATGTTTACTGGTGGGACGGTATGAAGAGGGACATCGCAGATTTTGTACCGAGATGCCTGACTTGTCAACAAGTCGAGGCTGAGCATCAGAGGCCAACGGGAGAGCTACAGCCGCTACCTATCCCGGAGTGGAAATAAGAACAGATATCTATGGATTTCATTGTAAGTCTACCCAGGACTAGTCAAGGGTATAACTCCACCTGGGTGATCGTGGATCGTTTGACAGAAGCGGCTCACTTCCTACCGGCAAAGACGCCATCCGGATTTGCCCAGTATGCCAGATTTACATTGATGAGATTGTACGACTGCACCGAGTTCCGACATGCATCGTGTCCGATAGAGGCACCCAGTTTATCAGCCGGCCATAGCAGAGGCTTCAGGAGGCTTTGGGGCACCCGTTTGAGTTTCAGCACAGCGTTTCATCCGTAGACCGACGGACAGTCAGAGCGAACTATTCAGACTCTCGAGGACATGCTCAGAGCATGCGTTGTAGATTTCGGAGGTAGCTGGGATCATCATTTGCCCTTAGTAGAGTTCTCCTACAACAACAGCTACCAGGAGACCATTCAGGAGGCACCATTTGAGGCTCTCTATAGCAGGAGATGCAGATCACCCACCTGTTGGACGGAACTCGGTGAGAGCAGTGTATTAGGGCCACAGGTTGTGGAAGACAGCGAAGATCCAATTGTTTCGCGATAGGATGAGAGCAGCCAGGGTAGGCAGAAATCTTATGCGGACCGTCGTCGACGCAGATTTGATTTTTATATTGGTGATCATGTTTTCTTGAGGGTCTCCCCAATGAAGGGCGTAATGAGGTTTGGAAAGAAGGGGAAGCTTAGTCCCAGATTTGTAGGCCCCATTTGAGGTCCTTGAGCGAATTGGTGCAGTTGCGTATCGTTTAGCCCTTCCGCCCAGTTTTCCAGACGTGCACCCCGTATTTCACGTTTCGATACTCCGCAGATATCTTCATGATCCTTCGCATGCGATTCAGCATCCGACGACCCAGCGTGAGCGCGACCTTGCCTACGCAGAGCAGCCAGTGATAATCTTAGACCGACGAGTGAAGAAATTGAGGTCGAAGAGATACCGTCCGTCAAAGTGCTTTGGCGTGGCCAGAGCGCCGAGGAGGTCACTTGGGAGACTGAGAGCGGGATGAGGAAGAGGTATCCCCACCTTTTTGAAGATGCGTATAGTTAGATTTTTAAATTCGGGGACCGAATTTCTTTAAGAGGGGTAGATTGTAACACTTTGAAATTTCCGTTTGATTGTTTTGGTGAAAATTAGTAGTCTTGCATGTTTTATTTGTGTGTGCATAGGATTTATAGTTATTATTGGTAGTGTTAGTATTGGAAACTTTCTTGTGTTGTGCACACTTGCATGCTTAGACTTTTCTTGCAACTTGTTAACCATTTTCTTGTGTGCATGGTTGCAATTTATCTTTCCCCCACCATTTGACCCTTTTCCTAAAACCCTTTTTATAATTTCAAAGAAAACAACAAAAGAAAAGAAATCCAAATAAACAAGGAGCATGGTGTTAGGTAGAGACTTTGACTTTTGGACCCATTTCATTGCTTCTCTCTCTTTCTCCTCTCCCCACTTCTGAAACTTCTGCTGCTCCAGCAGCAAAAGCCCTCCCATTTCGTTCATTTTGTGCTTCTTTTCACTTTCCATTGAATTCCCAAAGCTAAAACCTACACCAATCAACACCTTTTCATCACTAAACCTTGAGAAAAGTGAGCTTTTTAGGGTGTTTAAGGCAAATCTGCACACTAGAGGGGAAAGCTGGAAGTTTTGGTGTTCTACAAGGTTCTTAGAAGGTATTAACTCATATTAGCACCTCTTTTCTTTAGACTTGTTGTATTCTCTAGTAAAAATCCCTTTTTTGTGCATTTTTAGTGATATTATAGGATATTTGTGATTCACATGTTAGATTGGTGTTCTCATAGTTTAGTTAGCTCCTTTAAGGGTTATTAGAGCTATCTTAACTAGGTTATACCTCAGGTTGCACAAAAATACCCTAAAGTTCCATTTTTAGTGCAAAGTGTGGATTTTAACTAGAATTTGGGCACTGTAGGATCTGCTGTTACCCGAGACTTTTCAGTAGAAATCTAGATGTTACTGCAGCATGTATGGGGAGAATTGAGTGCACCAACCAAACCTGGGAACCCAATTCCCAAGTGAGGCCGCCGAATTTTGCTTTCTGGCCGCAATTTGCGGCCAGATGGGGGATCCATGGGTTGGGGTTTGGGGTATAGGTGTTTGCTGCTATTTGGGTTATTATGGTACATATACTTTTGCATTATCTTTCCTGTATCAAAATCTGGGGTAGAATACCTATTTTTCCCGTATTTTCAACCTTTCGCGACACGCGTGATACGTGTGTGTGGGTTTTGGGTTTCTGCGTATCGCGACGCGTCAGGGTGCGTTTAGGTGCGTAACCACGCGATTTAGCGTATCGTGCACACGCGCGCTTGGTTCGCGACACGAGTTATTGGTTCGGCTTAAATGTCTCGTTTTCGTGATTTCAAGCTTACGTGTGATATATTGTGTAATCCTAGGTTCGCAGGCGGGTACAACGGACGCCGCGCAGGAGGGGACACAGGTTGTTGGCTATACCTAGTGGAAGGCTACGGTGAGTAGATTTCACATCTACGGGGGTATCGCCCGCATGGCGTTCTACGTCAGGGCTGATGGGACCTTATAGTGTTCTATATATATATATTGCATGTTCATAGTTACTAGCTAGTGCATACCTACTACATATATCATATTGGATCATTGCATTGTAGCTCATCTATATGTGACATGACTTGATACTCATATTTGATACCTATATCACATTGGATCATTGCATTGTAGCTCATTTATATGTGACATGACTTGATACTCATATTTGATACCTAAATCACATTGGATCCTTGCATTGTAGCTCATTTATATGTGACATGACTTGATACTCATATTTGATACCTATATCACATTAGATCATTGCATTGTAGCTCATTTATATGTGACATGACTTGATACTCATATTTGATACCTATATCACATTGGATCATTGCATTGTAGCTCATTTATATGTGACATGACTGGATACTCATATTTGATACCTATATCACATTGGATCATTGCATTGTAGCTTATCTATATGTGACATGACTTGATATTCATACCTGATACACATATCAAATCACAATTACTCGTATATTTCTTTGATGGTATCGACTTGTACTAGACATAGAGTAGTACCCCCAGACTGTATGATCTGATGATAGTGATACCTGTTATGTGACGAGATAGTGAGGTATTGACCTGTACCCAGCTTTGGGGATGTCGTACGATGATTTACCGTACGAGCCGATATTGATGATAGATCCGCACTCATACTTGAGGATATCTTACGATATGACATTGAGGCGAGATCACCGACTATATACCTATACATATACATTGACTCAGATTTAGGTAGTTTCCACACCTACCCCCCCTGATTTGACCTGACACTTAGATGTAGTTTGCATAGTAGATTCTTCACTGTGGTGTTGACTATTCCCGGGTCATGCTCATTTCAAATGGCAAGCCGCGTTACTGTTCATTTACTATTCACTCTACAGCTCGCATTGTATCGCATACTTAATATTTTATCATGATGATCTCTGATCGGAGCCTATGAGCTCGATGTGAGAGGAGCCTATGTGCTCGGAGCCTATGAGCTCGATGTGAGAGGAGCCTATGTGCTCGGAGCCTATGAGCTCGATGTGAGAGGAGCCTATGTGCTCGGAGCCTATGAGCTCGATGTGAGAGGAGCCTATGTGCTCGGAGCCTATGAGCTCGATGTGAGAGGAGCCTATGTGCTCGGAGCCTATGAGCTCGATTGGAGAGGAGCCTCTGTGCTCGGGACCTTTATGGTAGATGGTATATTATATTCCCCTACCCCCTATTTATTGCATATGCATTGCATACATGATGCTTATTGTCAGTGGCTGACGGGTGGACGGGTTCCACATATATTTACAGACATGCATTTACACTGATCATACTTCATTGTATATATAGCAGGGTATGAGGGCGCTGTTATATATACCCTTACACCAATATTAGTGGTATGGGACGCTAATATATGTGTATTGATATCATTGATACTTCATCATATTTACTTCATGCAGACATACCTTACACTGATGACATGTTATTACCTGAGTACTTGGCACTACATACATATTTAGATGTTACCTTGCCACCTTATCACACTCAGATATACTCTTGTGGATTATATTACTGATCGTTGACTTAGGATTATGTCTTGCATTCGATTTCTGCTTGTAGATGTTTCTATTCACGAGTTGGCAACTCACCCCTGTTGTGCCACAGTGTTTGCAGGTTGCCCTTCGGAGTAGTCGCGGCAGGCTGCCTTGCATCTTTTGACGCAGATACCCCCACAGTTGGTGTACTAGCTCTTTTGCTGATAGGTGGGTTTGGTGCGGTATTTGTTTATCTTTCAGTATGTACATTGTTGTATCTAGTATTCTCCATCTACCATGTATGTATTTGACTTAGAAACAGTGTGAGGACGATGTTGTATTATTTTGTATTCTGGTGTCGAGCTCGTTGTGAGCCGGCCGTACTTTTAGTTTATTCTATCTGTGATGTTCCCACTTGTGGATCTTGATCTTTGCTACGGCGTCATGTATTACTATCTGGTGCTTGTTTACTTAGATTTCTTATCATGTTCGTAAGTGTTTCCATTTAAAACTTCTATCACTCTATACTTTCACTAGTTTGATTTTCTGGGTTTTTCGGTTCACTTAGCTGCGTCACGCCTGTAGAAGTTACGTGGTTAAGTTGCCGGTTACGGGCCAAACTTCGGGTCGTGACAAGTACAATGGTGGTTCTGATGCAAAGAATCCACCTACCGAACAAATCACCCGCAAGGAACAATGTGCCGGAAATGCCGCTATGGAACCTGTACGGCAAACCTGCAAGAACTGTGGCACAACGGGGGTGAGTTGCCAACTCGTGAATAGAAAATATCTACAAGCAGAAAATTAGAAGCAAGACATAAACCTACGTCATAACGATCAGATATAACATAACCTCAAATGAATAAGTTTGAAGCATAGTAAAGTAGCAATGTAACATCTAAACATAAGTGTAGTGCCGAGTACTCGTACCAGTGCCTCACGTAACAATGTATCACAGATATGATGTAAGTATGCGGTAAAATGAAAACAGGAGATATCGTGAATGAAATCGTCAGAAAATCAACGTCGAGCATTGACACAAACTATATATCTCAATATCAAATAAAACCCATGTATCATATATCCGACATATATGCAACATTCATGAGGGTACTCTATCAGGTACTGCCAACAGGTGATGCAATGCATATACAATAAATGTGGGGTAGGGGAGATATAATATACCATCAACCATAAAGGCCCCGAGCCCATAGGCTCCTCTCCAATCGAGCTCATAGGCTCCGAGCACATAGGCTCCTATCACATCGAGCTCATAGGCTCCTCTCCAATCGAGCTCATAGGCTCCGAGCACATAGGCTCCTATCACATCGAGCTCATAGGCTCCTCTCCAATCGAGCTCATAGGCTCCGAGCACATAGGCTCCTCTCCAAATGCTTATGTAAATTTGCATAGATCATCGTGATGATATAATTAAGTATGCGCATATATATATATATATATATATATATATATATATATATATATCAGCGTCCCATACCACTGATATATATATGCAGGAGTAAAACAATCTAGAATCATCATATGCAACCATATCACAGTGCGAAATCCATGAATTATAATACATGCAACAAGAACACTAATATAAGCATGCAACCATGTAAAGGCATGTGCACAAGGAATATGAATCATTAACATATGAGCATGCAATGCAATGTGAGCCGTAGAATAAGTGGTAATTGAATAATTGTCAATATATGAGTACAAGTATGGGTATGTGTCATCTAAATGAAGTGCAAGCATAACACTATATTATGCAACATGAAATAATAGTACGCACATACGAGGTCATATCCTGATGCAATAATGCTACTGTGTAGTGACATGGCAATTATTGATGAAGAAGTATGTGAGCCGGCAAGCAAGTGTAGGTGGAACATACGCACCATCGATAATGGTGCTAGTGTCCTATCAACATAATAGTAATATAGCAGTTAACATATGCAAGCAATGTGAATAGCAGGAATATGCGGACATTGAATAATCGACATAACAGTAAAGAATCTACACCCATATGTACATGTCATGCGGTTATACCATTTGAAAGAGGGTGACTCGGGTCTAGCCTAACATCTACTGTGTAGCTACAAATCTAAGTATCAAGTAAATCAGGAGGGGTAAGGACACCACCTAAGTCTGAGTCGATACAAACATATATATATATATACATAAAATAGTGAGTGATCCCGCCTCAATAGTATCGCTTACAGTACAGTATATCATATGACAATCCTCAAGACATGAGTGCGGATCTATCATCAACATAAAGCTCGTACGGTAAGTCGTCGTACGGCATCCCAATAGCTGGGTACAGGTCAAATCACATTATCATATCAAGTACCTGGTATTCTTATCATCATAACACATAATCCGGGATACTGAATCTAATTCTAGTATAAATCGATACCATCTATATAATTATGAATGCGGGGGTAAAACACATATCCCAAGCCCGCAAGAATGACATATCGTATCCCAAATACGAGTCATATCAAATCACCGACCTCACGGCACCAAGCCCAATATCATCGACTCATCTCCAAAGTCATCCAATATCATCATCAACGCAATGTAAGTATAGTGAAAATGCAAGGGTATGCGTGTGGGTGTGAACCTATTCTAGGGTTCGTGGCTATAAACTACACTAGTTTACTTCTAATCCTAAACTATCCATAAAACACCTAACACAATACCTATGACACACTATAACTATCATAAAATATATCAACTACGGACTGCGGGGGTGCTATACGTCATCCCCCGACTTCCCCCTGTAGATATAATCTACTCACCTAGCGTCTTTATATGTGGATGTCGCCACACGCTTTCTTGCCGTCCCGAAGTCTTCATGAGGTACCTACACATCAAGGTATCGCATATGCGCATTAAAACCATCTCAAAGCTAAAACGGCACATAAATCCAAACGATACGATAAGGGGCCTATAGGGTAGAACCTATGGCACGCCTTCAAAACCATCAATAAATCCTCTATATCGTCGTATAAACGCCAAATAGTCGAGGCTAAACACAATCCACAATTTCAGAATCAAGAATACGGAAATACGGAAACACGAAACCAAAACAGCAACATAGGAAATATGTCCCAGATTTCACCCTAGGTCTGTTTATACAATTCTATATATACCAGGGGACTAACATGAACATGTAGGAGCTACAGAACCAACACGACCCAAAATGGTGGGACCCAGGCCGCAATTGGCGGCCAAAAGGGGAAAATTGGCGGCCGGGGTAGGGAGTTGGGGGCTAGGGTCTTGGGGTTAGCTTCCTGGGTGCCTGCACATACCACTGTCCACTCAATTTTATTTTAGGGTGTCTCGGGTGATAGCAGATTCGAATTAACCTTCACAGATTCCATAATTTCCCCGATATCGGTTTTTAAAATCCGTATTCTGTGTTTGGGTTCCAGGTTAGGGTCTTAATTCATGCACTAGGGTGTTTACAAGTCCTCTACTGAGCTCAATTTCACATTACAACTCAAGTTTCTCTCAAACCCTTACTAGGTTTTTCATCAAGTCCATAATATCACACAATATCGGTTCTATAACACATCGGGGTATAAAGAAAGCTAGAATTAAACATAAGGGTCCAGAAATTACCTCATTTGGCAACTCAAGAAATTTTCTTGAGTTGCCCTCTAGTGGCCAAATCCATGCTTTCTTAGTCCATCTTGTAGATCTCGAGCTTGTGCACATTTTTAATGAAACGGACATGAGGTTTTGGGGTTGTTTTTGAGATGAAGAGAGGGATTGAAGAGGGGGAGAATGATGAGGAAGGGCAGCAGCAGCAACACAAGGATGAGGAGGAAGGAATGAGAGAAGAACAAGGGAATGGCTAAGTCAAAAGGTCAAGGGTGCCCCATGCCTCTCTCTCACCTACCCTCATTCTCATTTTCTTTTCTTTTTTCCCTTTTCTTTTAATCCCTAAACCAAACCTTCTCACCTCAATAGTAAACCCAAATGATAAATCATGGCAAGAAAAATGCACAAGTGTAGAAAATGTGATATGTGCATGTTTTGCACAAAATTGCCAAAAAACCCGATTAGCGATTTTAATCGCGATTAGCACTAAATTAGTGTCAAACTAATCACAAAACTTAAAAATGTCAAAATTCACTAATTTACCCTATTTTAGAATTTTCAAAAAATTTTCATAATTTTTCTAACATTTTTCCTATTTATTTGCATTTAATATTAAAATAATTAATAAAATAATATTAAATAATAAAAATTCCCAAAATTAATATTTTATATTTTTGAAAATGTTACAGTTTTTCTATTTGGATCCTTTTTCTCTCAACACACGAGATCAAAGGAAGAATCAAGAGGAGGAAGAAGAAGGAACAACCATGGAGCCTTTTCTTTTCTTCTCACAAGAGAGAGAATGAGAAATGAATTATGAGCTAGAGAAAATGAACCATGGTTGCAATAATACTCAAATATCATCATTACTAATCCTTTCATGATAAAGTTGATGGCTACATTTGAATTGACCATTTTCATATCAAAAATAGAAAGAAAAATCAAAGAATACTCTAGACCTCTCATGAAGGCCCAAGTCAACTTTGGTCAAACGGTCAACAAAGTCAAGTATGGTCAAATGGTCAAAGAAATTAGCCATCACATAATTATCACTAACAAGATTAGTAAATAATGTCCCAGGCTCATAATGTTTTTGACCGAACCAACTGCCAAAACCCTAATGAGTCCGCCTCATTATGGTTTCGACCGAATCAACTATCAAAACCCTAATGAGGCACCTCCTTCCTCTGCGCTCCTCACAACTGTGCATACACACCTGCATCCGCATTCCGTAGAATACGAATGCACAGAAGACAAAACAAATACATCCGTGCAATACTAGGATCCGGCTTAAACCAAAGCCCACTAGTATTGCCTGCCCGAACAGCATACGCACACAAGTGTACGTAAGTGATCGTAGCCCTGCCGTAAAACCATACGGCCTCTTCACTTTTCGCTCAGTGCAGGGAAACTCTCTGTGTGGGACTCTAAAGACTCGACACTACGCTGGTAGTGGGTTTAACCATGGACCGCAAGCGGCGCTAGCTGTACGTAACGGTCCCCAGGTAGATGTCGATAAGAAGGCCGATGAGGTAAACCCATCCGAACTCCTACTGAGTCTGAATGTGACAATATCCGTACAGTCCGGTCTGTTCATCTAAGAATATCACATGGCGGGCCTAGGGGGTGGTGAACATTAGTCCCCTAATAGCAGTACAAGTCGTGTCGGAGTGTAGCACAGAACACCCTGAGATAACACTGGAAACCTACCAGTATATCTCGCTTGCCCTGGCCAGGGACGACTATGTGTAATGGCTCTCCTAGACACAACGCGATATCAACCCCCAATACCGGGAGAGACGAATCCTGTCTAACCGTCACTGCCTCCAAGTGCTTCGGGACTGCACCCAACTACTACCTGTTTGCACGACTCCTTTGAGCCGTGGTAGGTAGTAATCAAAGAACAGTGGGAACACACTCGAGGCGAAGTGACAGTGTCAAGTCAATGGACTAAGCTGTACTCATGTCACCTGGGAACTGATAACTGACGATAGGTATAATACCAACCAACAGTTCCCGACGAGTCCTGTCCAGTGTACTCGTAACCTAACGAGCACCCGCATACTATCTCCAGTACGACGTACTGATGGCTGTGGGACAGACCATCTCACCTGCTGGGATGAGAAGCGCATACGCTAGTCTACTTCGGAGTATCGATGCCCTGTCTCGATAATCCTACGACTAGGGACCTGTATAAGGATGTGCTTATAGATTACCCAGCTCCCACAAGTGTGACTGCCATCACAATGCTGGTAATCAAGCAAAGATCCTAAGGGCTCCACTAATATGTATAAGCAATATGCTAAAAGAAACACATGCACATATTAAAGTAGTAACAAACCAAGTAGCAAACTACCATTTTGAGAAAGATTGTCTATACAACTGTGAATATCCCAAGCTTCCATTAAGTAATATACAAACTAGTATGATATAGTAATGGCCTCTAGGGCATATACACTAGCAATCTCCAACTTGCACTAGGGCCATGTACTGGCGTATCGAAGACCTATCATCTCGATCAGCCGCTCGAACCGAGTCTGGGGTATGGCCTTCGTGAATGGATCTGCAGTGTTATCCTCTGAATTTACTCTCTTCACCTCGATCTCCCGGCGATCTACGATCTCCCTGATCAGGTGGTACCGCCTCAAAATGTGCCTGGACTTCTGATGGGACCTGGGTTCCTTCGCTAAAGCTATAGTTCCGTTGTTGTCACAATACAGCGGTATTGGATCAACAATGGTAGGAACCACCTAAAGCTCTCCGAGGAACTTCTTCATCCAGACAGCTTCCTTTGCGGCATCGCAAGCAGCTATGTACTTAGCTTCCATAGTTGAGTCAGCAACGGTTTCCTGCTTGGAACTCTTCCAGCAAACCGCCCCTCCATTGAGGGTAAATAAATAACCCGACATGGACTTGGAGTCATCCTTGTCACTCTGGAAGCTGGAGTCAGCAAAGGCCTCAATCTGGAGGTCTTTTCCGCCATACACCAAGAACATCTCCTTAGTCCTTCTCGGGTACTTGAGAATATTCTTTACTGTTATCCAGTGTTGCTCCCCTGGGTCCGACTGATACCGGCTTACAACGCTCAATGCGTATGCTACATCTGGTCTGGTACACAACATCGCATACATTATAGAGCCTACCTCAGATGCGTAGGGTATAGATGACATGCGAGCCCTTTCCAAATCTGTCTAAGGAGACATCTCTTAAGAGAGGGTGATTCCGTGACAAGCCGGTAGATTGCCGCGCTTGGAATCTTCCATACTGAATCGTTTCAGTATGGTGTCGATGTACCTGGACTGCGAAAGTCCCAACATTCTCTTAGATCTATCACGATAGATCTGGATCCCCAGAATGTAGTTGGCATCCCCAGAACGCTCATATGACGGTTGACTGATTAGGAAAAACTAGATCCTAAACTTGGTAAATTAAAAACGCTAAAAATAACCTCTCTTAAAGTTTAATTATAGAAAATATATGTCCTTGTAGTTTATTTAGAAATAGGCAAATTTTGAGTTCAGTTCTTGGGCTAAGTCAAAATAAGGGAATAATATTGAATTTTTATTCGAAGTGTAAGTCTGAAAAATAATTCTGAACCTTAAGTCTAAATTCTGAAAATATATACCCTACAATTTGCACAAACACGTACCTTGAAACTTAGAATAGTAGAGGATACCTTGAAATGCTCTTGTCTAAAATCCTTAGTATGTGAAAAAAATAAAATAAAAGTATAAGTTTGAATAAAGAGATAAAAAAAATGAACACTTGTTTTGTAATTACTTACGGCTGCACAAATATATATATATATATATATATAGCGAGGGTGCTTTATCACCCAGTGCCTTAGACCAACTGGTTTGGGAGTCACTGCTAAATGCCTTAGGTATTACAAGACGAGGAATTACACCTAAATGCGCAAACACATTTTGTAATCGGTCATTTAGTACCTCAAAAAGTAATAACAGTCGCATGAAGGATGTGAGCAATTTCATCTAAAATTCGCCAACTAAAAGTACTTTGGACGATGAACAAGAGTATGATAGCTTGAATTGAATTTCCAAGTGTAGGGGTGATACATACACACACGTAAGGGTATATGATTGGGGTTTGGATGAGAGATAAGAATGAAAGATAGGGCTTATACCTTCAGTGGAGATGATAAAAATTCTTAAGTTGAGATGGAACCTTAGAAGGAAAATTCAAGAGATGCTGAAAGCTTAATAAATTTGCAAAACATATATGATCTTAAGTTAAATGATAAGTAAGTGTGAAAAATACGGGTTGATGATTTCTAAGTTGAAGATAATAGAAATTCTTGCTTGAATACCGAATTGAAGAATGAAAGTCAACAGGCCAAATTGATCGGATTTTGTGGGTAGTATCCTCTGAAAACCCTCAGGAGACAACACTCCTCCTACTAGGGACACCTAATGTCACGACCCAAGTTTGGATGTGACAGGCACTTAGATTGTATCATATCTAAAGATATGCACAAGTCCAAGTAAGCCAAAAACCAAGATCAATATACCTTATTTCGGAATTATTTATGAAAATTTAGTTTTTTAAGTAAAAATCTCAAGTTATGAATTTAAATCAGTAAATAAGTAATAAGGTTAAGTTTAGTTGCATTCCGAGTTGGAATCAACAATGTTAACAATAAACATGAATATAAACACATAGAACATCACTGAATCTCATAAAGAAAGAAGCTATGAAACTGATCAACCGATCACAACTGTATATATACATACCATCTCTCATTTCTAAGTCAAAATACAAGTCTGATGGAGTCTTTCTAGATATAAAAGTACAAAATGGAAGGTTACTACACACGTAACCTACCTAGCAAAAGATGGAATACAACCGCAAAAGTGATCCTGCCCCGCAGCTAACCGTCCACCCTATCCCTGCAAGGAACTGTGGCACAACGGGGATGAGTTGCCAACTCAGTGAATACGACTAACATATATCGGCGAATAAAGTAAATATGACAATCATGCTACTGAATATGAATCACTATAGTATATGGGTATATGTGAAATTCAACAGTAAATCTCATTATACTTCGAAAATCACAACTCAAGTAAATCATTTCTCGGTGTCCATCAACGACACAAAACTTCCATTTCTTATAGGCATCATTCCCCGAATGATCCTATACCCATAATATCGGTCGTTATCCTCTTGATACACGCCGTATTTCTATAACCAACTCCGGTATCGAGTAACCTCGCTAGGCTCCCCCGTCTCAATACGGCTATCCTGCCCCTCGGTCTCGACCGGGTCCACCATGTATCCAACTGTATATCTCCCCCACTCAGTATGGATAGCGTAAATCCGCGACCGTATATCTCCCCCACTCGGTCCGGAATAAAACCAAAAACAGAAATCATCTCATGGTGGACATGTCACATCAATCATGAAAATACTGGATTTATGTAATAGTATTCAAAACTCAAAACCATAAATCCTCAATTCTGCGTTTATCTCATATATAACACCAAAATACGCATAAAGCAACAGGATGTCAATGATGCAATCTACCATTTCATTAGATATGTGAAATATGCTATAATCCATTTTAACAAGTATGATATTTAAGTGTATGTGACATGGCAATATCGACGAGGTGTGTGTAGCATATAAATGTGCACGTGGCATGACTCGTCGATAATTTGTGAAGTGTTCTAACAACTAAGCAATATACAAGTATTTTAATGAAGGAAATTCTAACATTTAAACATGATGATATGAATATCACATTAAGTAAAACCACGGGCGAAACACGCCATCTTTACAAAATTTCCTGGTAGATGTTTAGTCTACTCACCGGAAAGTCGAATCTACTCCGGAATCGCTAATCCTTTCCCTTTCCTCGCGGCTTCCGTACTCCTCGTATCCGCGTCTAAATATGCAAATTAACTTATATAAGCAAACTAGCTATTCCGATATAACGGAAATAGAAAACACGCTATCCCTCTTATATGTTACCTATTATCTGATTATCAAGTTATAGAACACTTAATCTCGCTGGATTTTAGCTTAAATCTGCACAGTTTCAGAAATTAAAACGCGACATGATTTCGTCGTGTCGTATTTAGCATTTTACGATTCCATTTCCGATATATCTTCCCAGATTTAAACTACAGTGAAAATAATTTAAATCAACAGTACCAAATTAGCCTAAATTGTATACTGTAAACACCCCAACAGACAAAACCCCCAAAATCCTCAACATGGCCGGCGACGCCGGCCAAATCTCTTCTGTCGCCGGCCCAAAACCGGCCCCCTGCCTCCGTCTTCCTGTGGTTCACTCTAGTTGTTACCTACATCATTTTGACCCTGTTGAATTTATTTAATTAAGTTCCAGATTATAGCAGATTCTAACAGACACAATTTTTACCTAGAATACGATATTATGTGACATGCTAAACTATAATTAACTAACTACAGAGCTTAATCTACCTACTGAGATTAGGAATTTACCCTCTTAATTTGCTGTAGGAATAACCCCCCAAAGATCTACAAGCTCCTCCTAGCTTGATGATGAACTATCTCCAAGAACAAGCTCCCTCTTCTTCTTCTTCCTCTTGTTCTCCTTTTTCCTTCTTTAGTTTTCCTTTTTCCTTTGATTTTCTTTTAGTTTTGATTCTGATTTTTAACTGAAAAAGAACTATTTAAGTGAAGGAATGAAGAGATAAGGGAAGGTGGAGGTGTCCTAAGCTAAGGTGTGCATGTTTCATGCAAGGAGGAGGTGGAAGTGAGAGGTTAATTGAAGCATGAGGTGTTTTTGGTTTATTTTCCATTTTCTTTTGTTTTATTTTGAATTTATTTTCAGAACTGAAATGATTCCCTTTAATCAATTAAACCCTTGACAATACTCTATTTGCATAAAAACTTAACTTTACAATTTAACCCCTCACAACTTACTTATTATAAAACACATCTTTTGTTAAAATGAAGCTAAATTTTTTATTAAAACCATTATAACTTATTTAATTTACATTCAAAAATTCTAATTTAATTTGTATTACATATAACTTATGAAGATTGACATATTTGATTTTAACCATTTTGTGATTTATTACCTTATTCTTAATTTAATTACATTTATTTATTTCTAACTTTTCCTAAATGTTACAATATTCCCCCCTTAAGAAAATTCGGTCCCCGAATTTAAAATAATTACTAGACATACCTATGAAAAGATGTGGAAATTTCTTTCGCATTGCGTATTCCGTCTCCCAAGTAATCTCCTCGCGATCCCTTCCTTACCAGAGAACCTTTACAGATGGCAGTATCCTTGATCGTAGTTGCTTTGCCTGTCTGTCCAGAATAGCGACTGGCTGCACTGTGTATGATAGATCTGGCTCAAGCTGTAGAGTCTGATGCTGGATCGCATGAGATGGATCGTGAAGATATCTGCGAAGCATCGAAACATGGAACACCGGATGTACGTCGGGAAAACCAGGTGGAAGTGCTAACCGATAAGCCACAGCACCCACTCTCTCTAAAATCTCGTATGGTCCAACATATCTGGGGCTGGGCTTCCCTTTCTTCCCGAAGCGCATCACACCTTTCATTGGAGATACTCGAAGGAACACATGATCTCCCACATCAAACTCGAGTTTGCGTCGTCTTCGATCTGCATATGACTTTTGTCTGCATTGAGCCGCTTTCATTCTATCTCGTATCAAGTGAATCTTCTCTGTAGTTTCTTGTACTATCTGCGGTCCCAATATACAACTCTCACTAAGTTCCGTCCAGCAAACGGGTGATCGACATTTCCTTCCATATAAGGCTTCAAAGGGTGCCATCTGGATCGTCTCTTGAAAACTGTTGTTATATGAGAATTCTACCAAAGGTTGGTGACGATCCCAACTACCATCGAAATCTAGGCTACAAGCCCGAAGCATATCCTCTAGTATCTGAATGGTCCGCTCTGATTGACCGTCTGTCTGTGGGTGGAAAGCTGTACTGAAACTCAGTCGTGTACCAAGAGCGTCCTGAAGTTTCTGCCATAGCCTGCTCGTGAACTGGGTACCTCGATCTGATACTATGCATGTCGGCACTCCATGTAGACGTACAATCTCATCGATATAAACCTGTGCATACTGAGCAAATCCATATGTCGTCTTCACTGGAAGAAAATGAGCGGCCTTCGTCAGCCTGTCCACAATCACCCAAATGGAATCGTACCCTCTGCTAGTCCTGGGTAGACCCACCACAAAATCCATGGAAATCTGTTCCCATTTCCACTCTGGAATGGGTAAGGGTTGCAGCTCCCCGGCTGGCCTCTGGTGTTCTGCTTTGACTTGCTGACAAGTCAAGCATCGTGAAACAAAATCCGTAACATCCTTCTTCATTCCTTCCCACCAATAATTATCCTTCAAATCACGATACATTTTAGTGGAACCAGGATGAATACTATATACGGATCTGTGGGCATCCTCCAAAATCTCACGCCTCAATCCGTCAGAATCTGGCACACAGAGACGAGTCCTAAAACGTAATACTCCAGAATCATCAATCACGAACTCCGTCTCCTTGCCCTGCCTAACATGATCCATAATCTCCATCATGCGAGTATCTGTAGGCTGCGCATCTCGAATACGATCCAATAGCTGAGGTCTGGTGCGAACATGTGCCAACTGACCTCCTGCCAATGTAAACTCAAACTGTATACGACTATCAAATAAGATCTGCCAGTCTGTAGAAGACTGTCTCTGCAAAATGCTCAAATGAGATAAATTACCTCCAGGCCTACGACTCAAGGCGTCTGCTACCACATTTGCTTTGCCTGGATGGTACAAAATCTCACAGTCGTAATCTTTCACCAATTCCATCCATCTACGCTGCCTGAGGTTCAGATCTTTCTGCTGAAAGATATACTTTAAACTTTTATGATCTGTGTAGATTTGACACGTTTCTCCATATAAGTAATGTCTCCAAATCTTCAATGCGAATACCACAGCAGCCATCTCTAGATCATGAGTGGGGTAGTTTTGTTCATGCCTCTTCAACTGCCGAGAAGCATATGCTATTACTTTGCCGTGTTGCATCAACACACAGCCTAAGCCCACTCTAGAAGCATCGCAATACACGACGAAACCCCCTGACCCGGAAGGTAAAGATAATACAGGTGCAGTCGTCAAACGCGTCTTCAACTGTTGGAAACTCTGCTCACACGCATCTGTCCACTGAAATGGAAGTTCCTTCCTAGTCAATCCTGTCAAAGGTGCCGCTATCCTTGAGAAATCCTGTACGAAACGTCTGTAATAACCTGCCAGACCTAAGAAACTCCGAACCTCCGTAACTGACATAGGCCTGGGCCAGTGTTGTACCGCTTCAATCTTCTTTGGGTCTACGCATATACCTTCTCTCGTAACTATGTGACCCAAGAACTCCACACTATCGAGCCAAAAAGCACACTTAGAAAATTTTGCATACAGCTGATGTTCCTGCAAGGTCTGCAATGTGATACGTAAATGCTGCTCGTGTTCCGTCTGACTCCGAGAATATACAAGAATATCATCTATGAATACTATAATAAACCGATCGATAAATGGTCTAAAGATACGGTTCATCATATCCATAAAAGCTGCTGGAGCATTGGTGAGTCCGAACGACATCACCAGAAATTCATAATGCCCATATCTCGTACGAAACGCCGTCTTTGGAATATCGTCCTTCCGAACTCTCAACTGATGATACCCTGACCTCAAGTCAATCTTTGAGAAGAACCCAGCTCCTTGCAACTGATCGAACAAGTCATCTATACGTGGTAATGTATACCTGTTTCGCACAGTGACGCGATTCAGCTGTCGGTAGTCGATGCACATTCTCATACTACCGTCCTTCTTCTTTACAAATAACACAGGAGCTCCCCACGGTGAAACACTAGGACGAACCAGTCCTCTATCTAACAACTCTTGCAACTGGCCCTTGAGTTCTTTCAATTCCGTCGGTGCCATTCGATAGGGTGGTATAGAAATAGGCCCTGCACCCGGAATCAAGTCGATGCAAAATTCAATATCTCGATCAGGTGGCAATCCTGGTAACTCAGCTGGGAATACCTCAGGAAATTCTCGTATGATCGGGATTTGGTCCAATGGAACTTCAGCGACCCCTATGTCCTGAATAAAAGCCAAGAACCCAAGACAACCCTTCTTCAATAGCCGCCCCGCACAAAAAATAGAAATCATGTTGACAGGGGTTAACTTGCAATCCCCCTGCACAACAAATACCGGTTCACCTGGAAAACAAAATCTAACCGCTTTTCCTCTACAATCTACATAGGCATGACAAGCGGCTAACCAGTCCATCCCAAGAAGTATGTCAAAATCCAACATATCTAGGAGAATCAGATCAACAAGCGAATCTCTATTACCAATACACACCGAACACGATCTGAATACGTGCCGAGCAATAAAGGAATCTCCAACTGGAGTAATCACTACCAATGGTAACTCTAATAATGACGACTCCTTCCCCAATAAGAGTGCGAATCGTGAAGATACATAAGAGTGTGTAGAACCGGGATCAAATAAGACATGTGCCTCTAATGAGCATACTGTAAGAGTACCTGTCACGACTGCATTTGATGCCTGGGCATCCTGTGGAGTCAGCGCAAATACCCGTGCCTGGCCTCTGCTCGCATCCTGTCGTCCTCTACCTCGATCTCCTCTACCTCTCTGAGCACGTCCTGCATAGCCTCGACCTCGTGGTGCAACTGCCTGGCGTGTAGTGCCAACTGGGGGAGGAAGTAAAGCCATCGGTGTAGGAGGTGGAAGGGGTAAAGCAGCCTGTGGAGCAACGATCCAGCCCTGAGATCTACAATCTCGCGCAAAGTGTCCGGAAATTCCACAACTATAACAGGTAGATGGTGGTCTCTGATCATCAGGATAAGAACTGAACATCTGGCCCTGTGTCCAACCTCGTCCAACACTGCGGCCTGGAGTATATCTGCCTGGATAGGACCCTCTACCTCGGCCAAACTGTCTATTTGTCGGCACGAATGGTCTACTCCTCTTTGGCTCCGGAACGACTCCTGACTGGCTCAAACGCTCCTCTACTCGTATCGCCGCATCCATAGCCTGTGCATATGTATCAAAATGCTGGGAGCCTATCGCCAGATACAACTGTGTGTCCAAACTCCTTAGGAACCTTTTCACCCGAAGCTCCTCTGTAGGTACTAAGTATGGGGCATATCGCGACAGCTGGGTGAATCGTAAGTCATAATCTGCTACTGACATACTTGCTGATTTCCTCAACGCTTCGAAACTGCTAGCTCTAGCATCCCTCACACTCTGGGGAAGAAATCTGGCAAGAAAGACTGTAGAAAACTCGGTCCACGTCATCGGAGGAAGATTCGTAGCTCGCCCTCTCTCCATCGACTCACACCACTCCTGTGCAAGTCCCTCCAACCGAAAGCTAGTCAGCTCAACTGACCTCGCATCAGAACATCGTAATGATCTGCCAATTCTCGCCATCCTATCAAGAAAAGACTGAGGATCTTCCGCTACATCGGTCCCTGTAAATACTGGGGGTCTCAATCTCATAAACTCTGCAAGTGATACCTCCATCACTCTCGTATCTACCGGTGCTGCCGTCTGTGTAGGCTGTACCTCAGACTCTGCTACGGTCGGTGCTGGATCTGATCTCAAAGCTCGAGTGGTCTCAGCCAACTGTCCTACCACTCGCTGTAATCCCAACATACCCTCCTCAATCCTAGTCATGCGATCTGGAGGAGGAGGATCAACATGCTCATGCACCTCCTGCACGTCCGGTTTACCAGTCGTCGTCACAGGCGGACTCGCCCTAGCTGCATTCCTGGCTGCGGCTCGCCTAGCCCGCGTAGCCATAGCAACTGGAACAAGAAACGAGAGTTGATAAGGTGTAGGAATAGAAGGAATCAATAACGGAGAATCAACGGAAGAATAGATCAAGATAAACATCCTAAGGTTAGTTAGGCTGAATACGATAACGTAAATATGCCGCGGAACATACGTACGGTACTGCATTCGTCCTAATTCACCTACTCCATCAAACCAAAGGTCATCCTAACTCTCGGACTTACATCAACCTATTGAAATCCCTTACTGAATTCCGTAAGGTTACTCCTAGGCACTGATACCAACTTTGTCACGACCCAAGTTTGGATGTGACAGGCACTTAGATTGTATCATATCTAAAGATATGCACAAGTCCAAGTAAGCCAAAAACCAAGATCAATATACCTTATTTCGGAATTATTTATGAAAATTTAGTTTTTTAAGTAAAAATCTCAAGTTATGAATTTAAATCAGTAAACAAGTAATAAGGTTAAGTTTAGTTGCATTCCGAGTTGGAATCAACAATGTTAACAATAAACATGAATATAAACACATAGAACATCACTGAATCTCATAAAGAAAGAAGCTATGAAACCGATCAACCGATCACAACTGTATATATACATACCATCTCTCATTTCGAAGTCAAAATACAAGTCTGATGGAGTCTTTCTAGATACAAAAGTACAAAATGGAAGGTTACTACACACGTAACCTACCTAGCAAAAGATGGAATACAACCGCAAAAGTGATCCTGCCCCGCAGCTAACCGTCCACCCTATCCCTGCAAGGAACTGTGGCACAACGGGGATGAGTTGCCAACTCAGTAAATACGACTAACATATATCGGCGAATAAAGTAAATATGACAATCATGCTACTGAATATGAATCACTATGGTATATGGGTATATGTGAAATTCAACAGTAAATCTCATTATACTTCGAAAATCACAACTCAAGTAAATCATTTCTCGGTGTCCATCAACGACACAAAACTTCCATTTCTTATAGGCATCATTCCCCGAATGATCCTATACCCATAATATCGGTCGTTATCCTCTTGATACACGCCGTATTTCTATAACCAACTCCGGTATCGAGTAACCTCGCTAGGCTCCCCCGTCTCAATACGGCTATCCTGCCCCTCGGTCTCGACCGGGTCCACCATGTATCCAACTGTATATCTCCCCCACTCAGTATGGATAGCGTAAATCCGCGACCGTATATCTCCCCCACTCGGTCCGGAATAAAACCAAAAACAGAAATCATCTCATGGTGGACATGTCACATCAATCATGAAAATACTGGATTTATGTAATAGTATTCAAAACTCAAAACCATAAATCCTCAATTCTGCATTTATCTCATATATAACACCAAAATACTCATAAAGCAACAGGATGTCAATGATGCAATCTACCATTTCATTAGATATGTGAAATATGCTATAATCCATTTTAACAAGTATGATATTTAAATGTATGTGACATGGCAATATCGACGAGGTGTGTGTAGCATATAAATGTGCACGTGGCATGACTCGTCGATAATTTGTGAAGTGTTCTAACAACTAAGCAATATACAAGTATTTTAATGAAGGAAATTCTAACATTTAAACATGATGATATGAATATCACATTAAGTAAAACCATGGGCGAAACACGCCATCTTTACAAAATTCCCCGGTAGATGTTTAGTCTACTCACCGGAAAGTCGAATCTACTCCGGAATCGCTAATCCTTTCCCTTTCCTCGCGGCTTCCGTACTCCTCGTATCCGCGTCTAAATATGCAAATTAACTTATATAAGCAAACTAGCTATTCCGATATAACGGAAATAGAAAACACGCTATCCCTCTTATATGTTACCTATTATCTGATTATCAAGTTATAGAACACTTAATCTCGCTGGATTTTAGCTTAAATCTGCACAGTTTTAGAAATTAAAACGCGACATGATTTCGTCGTGTCGTATTTAGGATTTTACGATTCCATTTCCGATATATCTTCCCAGATTTAAACTACAGTGAAAATAATTTAAATCAACAGTACCAAATTAGCCTAAATTGTATACTGTAAACACCCCAACAGACAAAACCCCCAAAATCCTCAACATGGCCGGCGACGCCGGCCAAATCTCTTCTGTCGCCGGCCCAAAACCGGCCCCCTGCCTCCGTCTTCCTGTGGTTCACTCTAGTTGTTACCTACATCATTTTGACCCTGTTGAATTTATTTAATTAAGTTCCAGATTATAGCAGATTCTAACAGACACAATTTTTACCTAGAATACGATATTATGTGACATGCTAAACTATAATTAACTAACTACAGAGCTTAATCTACCTACTGAGATTAGGAATTTACCCTCTTAATTTGCTGTAGGAATAACCCCCCAAAGATCTACAAGCTCCTCCTAGCTTGATGATGAACTATCTCCAAGAACAAGCTCCCTCTTCTTCTTCTTCCTCTTGTTCTCCTTTTTCCTTCTTTAGTTTTCCTTTTTCCTTTGATTTTCTTTTAGTTTTGATTCTGATTTTTAACTGAAAAAGAACTATTTAAGTGAAGGAATGAAGAGATAAGGGAAGGTGGAGGTGTCCTAAGCTAAGATGTGCATGTTTCATGCAAGGAGGAGGTGGAAGTGAGAGGTTAATTGAAGCATGAGGTGTTTTTGGTTTATTTTCCATTTTCTTTTGTTTTATTTTGAATTTATTTTCAGAACTGAAATGATTACCTTTAATCAATTAAACCCTTGACAATACTCTATTTGCATAAAAACTTTACTTTACAATTTAACCCCTCACAACTTACTTATTATAAAACACATCTTTTGTTAAAATGAAGCTAAATTTTTCATTAAAACCCTTATAACTTATTTAATTTACATTCAAAAATTCTAATTTAATTTGTATTACATATAACTTATGAAGATTGACATATTTGATTTTAACCATTTTGTGATTTATTACCTTATTCTTAATTTAATTACATTTATTTAGTTCTAACTTTTCCTAAATGTTACACCTAAAGGTTTAACGGGTTGTTGCACGAGCTCAGTGCAATCGCGATTCCCTGCGAAAGTGAGGTTAGGTTTTTTCGAGAATAAAATTGGCTTTGCTCGGGACGAGCAAAAGATAAGTTTGGGGGTATTTGTTCATATCAGAATGTTGCACCATTATATCTCCCATTCTTAATCATATTAAAAATCAGTAGGTGCTTTTGATCCATGTCTGCTAAATAGTTGCAGGTTACAGGTTCTCAGAACAATACAGTGAAATTCATGAAAAATCGCTACAAATATGAGACTACGACCAACAATAGATGAATCCGTATGATGACACCTACCAGTTAAAGGAACAAATGAAAATCAGTAGACAGTTCAATGCACAAAGCACAAGGGCGGCACAAGATTCAAGACTTCAACGCGAAGCTCAAGGCAAAAGTCCACATCATTCTGTACTGTTGGAAACCTGGAAGGAAATAGAAGAGATTTTGAGAAATCAAGTAAAGAAAACAGAAGATAAAAGCAACACAGAGAAACCCTGAAGAGATGGGTACAAGAACCCACCAAACGGCCGTGGAACCGCGGCCAAACAGACACTTCTGCCGCAGAACCGCGGCCGTGTTATGCACGTGTCGGTGGGGTGTCGGTGCTTTGACTCGGTCTTTGGGGTTGTTTTTAATTTCATGTGTTGATCAGAATAAACTTAGGGTTTTTCCTATCTATAAATAGGAGAGCTCAAAGCCAAATAAAGTGTGCCTCTTTTGAGGGTGCCTCTTTTGAGATGCCTCTCTTTAGTTCTTAATCTCTTTTCAATTTCTAGATTTAATTGTCATTTTGTAATAAATCGTTGAGAGGTCATCAATAAAGGTATTTTTTATTTTTATCTTGCATTCTTTTTATCTGTAAATTTAATTCCTGCAATCTTTTTCTGTTCTTTTATTATCTGCAATTTAGTTTTCTAATATTAAAAATTATAAAAATGAATTTGATTATCACCTTCCTAATGAGTGAGTAATTCATCACTTGTTAGGGTTAGGATAGGGAAGGTTTGAGAGAAGGAAATCTCTCTCCCTCCTTTCTTTGCCTAAATAATTTTATAATAGTACTCTATTTAAATTAACCACACACCGCTCACTACGGCACCCTATCCTACAAGATAGTGGTTATTCTCTAGTTAGACCGGTTGTGATTGAATTAACCAGAGGTTAGGGCTAAGAGCCAAGAACGGACGGACAAGGACCAAAGGGAAGAAACTTAGTTTCTTCCTGGTCGTGCTAATCCCCGTTGTTGACTATTACCCTAACACCTATATTCTTAATTAGGGCATTGATAGAAGCGAGAAGAATCCCTTTTTCGAACTAACCTAATCCTAACCCTGGCAAGCCTTTTTATCAATTTATTCTCATTCATAGATCTACAACAAAACCACCAATTTTTTGGACTTAACTCGTTAGAACATAAAGAAAAGGAATCTATCTCCCTGTGGACCGACCCGTACTCAACCGGCTAGTTACCAAGCGACACCGTCTTAATTGCGGTATTCTTTAATTTAAACTTTAAACGCATACGCAAAATCTCTCTCAATCATTGGGTATGGTACACTAAATAATGGTATTTACGTCTTGAACCAACACACAGTTTTCAATATACAACATACTAATAAAAGAAAATCTTTAGATATAAATGAAGATTTTCTTTGGTATTGTAGACTTGGTCATATTAATGAAACAAGACTAAACAAGCTACATAAAGATGGATACTTGAATCCTTTTAAATATAAATCTTATGCGACTTGCCAGTCCTATAGCAAAGTTAAAATAACAAAAACTCCGTTTACAGGACACGGAGAAAGAGCTGTGGAACTCTTAATCCTCGTACATTGTGTTGTATGTGAACCAATGTCTACACATGCTAGAGGCGGTTTTTCATACTTCATTACTCTTACTGATGATTTCTCAAGATTCGGACACGTGTTTTTATTAAAACACAAATCCGAAGCTTTCGAGAAATTCAAGGAGTACAAACTTGAAGTAGAAAAACAAACAGGCTTGAGTATCAAGAAACTTCGATCAAATCGAGGTGGAGAGTATTTGAGTACAGAGTTTTCAGACTTCTTGAAAGAGAATGGGATTCTCTCTCAGCTCACTCCACACCACAGCACAACGGTGTGTCAGAACTGGGGAATCATATCCTATTAGATATGGTATGGTCCTTGATGTGTGATGCTGAGTTACCACTTTCCTTTTGGGGACATGCATTGGAGACAACAATATGTCTGTTAAACAGGATTCCAACCAAGACCGTGTCTACCACTCCATATGAGAAATGGAATGGAAATAGACCATCTCTTAAAAGAGTTAGGATATGGGGTTGTCCGGCTTTTTTCAAAAAGCAGAATACAGACAAACTCGAGACACGATCGGTCATGTGTAAATATGTGGGATATCCAAAACATTCATATGGATATCTATTCTACCACAAGGAGGAACAAAAGGTGTTTGTTTCTCAACATGCCATATTTTTAGAAAATGGGATTTTTACAAAAGGCGATGATGGCAATGCGGTAGAACTAGAAGAGGTTCTAGAGACATAAATTACTCATGACGAAGTGTTTGAAACTGATGTTGCAGTAGAACATCAAGAACCTCAGCTGCTCGGAGATCTAGTAGAACTTCTCGCCCACCAGATAGATACTATGGGTTTCTCATTGATGGTGACAGAGATGATTGCATCATGGATGATGATGATCCTACTAGTTTTTAGCAATCTATTACGAGTGGTGACTCAGTGAAGTGGCTGGACGCCATGAGATCCGAAATGGAGTCCATGTACACCAACAAAGTATGGACTTTGGACGTTGCCCCTCCTGGGATAAAACACGTAGGGTGCAAATGGATCTTTAAGAGAAAGATTGATGTGGATGGATAGGTAGAGACCTATAAAGCAAGGCTTGTAGCGAAAGGTTTTCGTCAAAGTTCATGATTGGACTATGATGAAACTTTCTCTCCAGTAGCAATGCTTAAATCCATTTGGATCCTACTTGCTATTGCGCTCACTACGACTATGAAATCTGGCAAATGGACGTTAAAACAACATTTCTAAATGGTGATTTATAAGAATGCGTTTATATGGATCAGCCAGAGGGCTTCATTGACAGTGGGAACAGCGGGAAAGCATGTAGGTTACTTAAATCAATTTATGGATTAAAGCAGGCCTCACAGAGCTGGAACATCTGTTTTGATGATACAATCAAAGAGTTTTATTTTATCAAAAATATAGATGAACCATGCATTTATAAGAAGATTGTAGGGAGTATTGTCACATTCCTCGTATTGTACGTGGATGACATTCTCTTCATAGGAAATGATATTCCTATGCTACAATCGGTCAAACTATTCTTATCACAAAGGTTCTCCATGAAGGACCTGGGTGATGCCTCGTGCATTTTGGGCATTAGGATCTATATAGATAGATCCAAGAGGTTATTGGGATTGTCCCAATCAAAGTACATTGACACCATCCTAAAAAGGTTTAGTATGGAAGATTCCAAGCGTGGTGCCTTACCCGCTTGTCATGGAATCACTCTCTCTAAGGACTTCTGTCCGAAGACTGATGAAGAGAGAGCTCGCATGAGCATTATACCCTACGCTTCAGCCATAGGTTCTATAATGTATGCGATGTTATGTACCCGTCCTGATGTAGCTTATGCACTAGCTGTAGTAAGCAGGTATCAATCCAACCCAGGGAAGAAACATTGGATAGCAGTGAAGAACATTCTTAAGTACTTGCGAAGGACTAAAGAACTTTTCTTGGTGTATGGTAATGGGGATCTCCAAATGGGGGCCTTTACCGATTCCAGCTTCCAAAGTGATAAAGATGACAACAAATCTATCTCAGGGTTTGTATTTACCCTCAATGGAGGGGAGGTTAGTTGGAAGAGTTCCAAACAGGATACCGTTGCAGACTCCACGATGGAAGCTGAGTATATTGCTGCAAATGATGCTGCCAAGGAAGCCGTCTGGATGAGGAAGTTCATCGCGGAACTAGGAGTAGTTCCAACCATTGTTGATCCAATACCATTGTATTGTGATAATAATGGGGCTATGGTGTTAGCCAAAGAACCAAGGTCCCATCAGAAGTCCAAACACATCCTGATGCGATATCATTTGATCCGGGAGATAGTAGATCGCCACGAGATCGAGATTCGGAGAGTAGATACAAAGAATAACACCGCAGATCCACTCACCAAGGCCCTTCCACAGCCGCAGCATAAGCGACTTTTTGAGATGTTGGGTATGAGATACGCCAATAATTGGCCTTAGTGCAAGTGGGAGATTGTTGGATATATGTATGCCTTAGAGGTCATTATATGTATAGTGGATGCTTGGACATGTATATATGTATATAGATGACTTTCTTGCTCGACATGATAGTATGCTATCTGGTTTACTTTATCTTGACATGTTCATTTGATCATGCATCTTATTCATTTGGTACATGTTGATAAAGCCCATAGGATATTTGCTTGACTACTGGGACTATGATGTAGATCATACTAGTGGGGCACCTGTAGTTTATAAGCATATCCTTCAACTGTTCCTAGTCGTGGGTGTATCGAGACGGGGCATCGATATTCCAGAGTAGACTAGCATATATCATTCTTGTCCCATATGATGGGCGATGGATGATCCTATATCCATCTGGTGTGGTGACACCTAAGATTGTATGCGGGTGCTCAGTGGAGACTGGGTACACTGAACGGACTCGTCGAGAACTCCTATGTAGTATTATATCTATTTTCAGATAGCAGTTCTCAGGTGACACTGGTACAGGTTAGTCTGTAAACCCAAGATCATCATAGAGTCTTGTGTGTCCTCCCATTGTACTTTGATCTCCACCCTACCATGGCTCTACTGAGTTGTGCAAATAGGTGGATTTTGGGTACAGTCCCGAGGCACATGGAGGCAATAAGCGATAGGAGGGGTTTTGTCTCTCCCGGTATTGGGGGTTGATGTTGTGCGATGCTCGATTGGCTATAACAGAAAGTCCCTGGCCATGGCTGCTGAGATTTACTGATAAGTGTTATTAGTAGTTTCTCGATCTGTTATGAGCCATACACCTGCATGACTTATTGAGTTATTGGGGTCGACGATTCCATCCCTAGACTTGATCTGCAGCATATCTGATGAAGAGACCGGACTGTACGGTACGTGTTGTCAGTTGGCTCGACGGGAGTTTTGACAGCTTCGCTAGTTTTCTTCTGATCGCTCAATACCCGGGTGGCCGTTACGTTTAGATGACCGCTTACGGCTTGTGTGTGTTTGATATGATCATCACCTACTGCCGGCGTATTGACGAGTCTTAGAGTCCTACACAGGAGTTTCCTAGCTCAGGAGAAACGATGTGGTGTGCATATGAGATATGCGCGGGGACCCGATTAAATGCGTGTATGTGATACCGTATATTAATCGGGCGTTTTTCTATTGGTCTGGTCGTATGTGATATGACCGGTTTGTTAAATCAAGTGTTGATTTAACAAAGACTTTTAGCTTAATTCTTTATTAAACCTTTTTCTTTATTGATGTATGCATGCATGTAGGCACATGATGATGTGCATGGACACATACATACATACATCGTATCATGGTTGATGATACACTAGTGGTGGCAATGCAAGACTCACATGGGAATAAATATGCATGTATATTTATTTTTGAATTAAAGAAATAGAAAATCAATTCATGGTGGATAATTATCCTTGACCATTATCTTAACCAAAGCTCCCACCATGAGTTAACTTTCTATTGTTCTTTTTCTCCAAAATAAATATCTAGATATTTTTTTAACCCATGGTTAAGGATGAGGGTGGAAAATATTTATATTTTCTATTCTCATTTTTATCATTCATCATATCATTATCTTTTGAGAAAAGCTAAGCCACCATTATCTTCTCCTTCCTCCAAGCTCTCTTGAAATTTCTAAAGAGTGAGGTTGATAAAAAGAAACGGTTTTGATTATAGAATACAAACCATCTCATCATTCTACACCTCTCAAACCCACTGATGTTGGGCGTTTGCTATACTTCATTCAAAGATCAAGTAAAGTAAGGAGATTTGGGCAAAGGGACTTCGGGTGGATCATCATGGATGAGGAAGGCCTCTAGCGATCCGTTCCATACTCTCAAAGGTCCAAGGAGTCACCAAGGGAGGTCTACAATGGTTGTAATCTCCACACTTAGTGATAGATTCTCATTTGTATGTGATACTTGTTCAATGTTATCCTAAAATTCTAGTTAAGATTATAGTTTAGTTTATTTAGAACCTTTAAAAAATTTAATTGTGGCATGTGTGATGCTTCTAAATTCTAGATTAGGTGCTAGGTTAACCCAACAGTTTAAACATTTTGTTTAATGTTTTATTGTGATAGAAATTGTGAGCATAAGTTTTAGCCTTGGGCATTCATGGTGGCACAAGCTCACTTGGTGACTCATGGTCTTGGGTTTGGGGTGAGATATTTTATGCTAGGATTTTTCTTTAGCTCATGAAAATATCTCACAACACACCTACACAAAATAGAGGGCAGCCACACCCTTTTTCTTTTCTTGCTCTTTTTCTTGTGCTCACAACTTCTTCATATCATGGCTTCTTCTTCACCTCCACCCATATCCTCTCATGTGTTGAGAATCATTGGGTGCATTGAGACAAAATGATCGCACATACTCTCTACTTCATCTTGGGCATCTAGGCTAGCAAACTTGATGTCCTAGTTGCTTCGGTTTTGAAGCGGGAGCCCGTATAATGAATCCTCGACGTGGATCCTCTTCGACGAGGGAGACCGGAGAGCGAAACTCGTCGGGGCAGCCGCGACAAGCTTGGGTCGAAGATTGAAGACCGAAGGATACAAATCGATCGGTATAATCTCTAAACTCCTCTTTGCATGTTTGCTAGTATAGGGTTTTTGGTTCAATCTTGTGCGGGTTTTGTTTGCGCTAAAGTTTTAAAAGTTTTTATTTCGCGTTTGGCCACGGAATGATGGCCGGGGCGCCGGCAAATCCCAACATGGTATCAGAGCCACCCAAATACCTTAAACTAGCTAGTTGTGTCATTAGAATTCACGTTTTTTCGGGCATCGAAAACTGTCGAAAAAACAGTTCCGAAATTTTGAGATTTTTGCACACCCCGCGGGCTCTCGGTTTGAACCGAGAATCCGCGGGGTACTGCGTGGGCACCCCGGGGAGACCCCGGGAGTGACCGAATGGTTGGGCCCACTCCACAGACTACCACAAGGTGGTCTTGGGGGTAGGGACCCGAAACTGCCCCTGCATGGGTAATTTCAGGTCTGCCTCACCCTCTTGCCTCCTTGTGGTAGCCTCGGGGGTGGGGTACCCCCTCTAGGACCCCCGACTCAAAGTTAATTTCGTGGTCTAACTCCCCGCGAAGGTTCTGGCGCGTTTCGTTTTGATTCGGACCTTCGAATTGGCTCAAAACTCGACTTTTTTGGATGTTTAGTGCACTTGGTTTTTTATCCTTAGTATATTTAGGATGTGCGCTAATTGTGTTTTGGAATTCTAATGTCGTGACTTCATTTTCATGCATGGATGTGTTGGTAACGTTTTCTAATTACTATATGCTCAATTAGACAGGGTTACACACTTGGTTCGGTTACTTGTTTCTGTGGATAAATCTGGTTACGGTTTGTGAGGATTGTCGTGGTGGATTGCCTTGGGTGCAATGGTAGTGCAGTTTAGTTTCATTTGTACATTTGATATTGTGGGGCGAGCGTCCGACATGTGTACTGCCGTCACTGCCTGTATGTATATTATTTGTTTGGGGCACGACCGGGGTGAGGTCGATGTCACCGTTGTACATATTTTCTTTTCTGTACTAGGATTACCCCACGGTGGAGTGCACGGATAGCCGGGTTCTAGAGGGCAATGGGCCCGAATCTCATGGCGTTGAGATGGAGGCGGCCTCACTCTAGAATTGGCAGGCTATTCGCCGCACTTGTAGGGGGTACAGGTTGACCTAAGGAGGAGTGCTCAAGTTACCGGATTCCGTGAAGTGCCTGGTGGACCATTCACTTTGACTAAGGGGTCTGCCTCGCCTCTGGTTTTGGCGGGTAACTTTCCACACTCGTAGGGGTCTAGGTTTTCATTTCACAGGCTATCCATATGACCAGGGAAACGTCGGGTTTCACTTGCGGCTCAAAGGAAACCCGGGGCTCCTAGATTATCTGTATTGTTCTGTGATGCTTATTGCTTATCTGTGATGTTGCATTTATCATACCTGGAGTGATTATTATATATTTCTATATATATACTAGTAGATGTTGTATATGTTTTACACCCGCGCTAATCCAGTCTCCGCTCTGTCGTTAGTTAAGTAACCTAACGGGTGATGACGGGACCCAGTGGTGAATGCGGATGGCATATACATACATCATATTTTTGTTCTTTTGTAGTGTGATTAATTGATGAGACTGCGTTGATTCAGATCAATGCAAGGAAAACAGATCTATTCGATGTTGTTGGAACAATTTTAAAAGGCTGTTATTACAAGGACATTTTCATTTGTTTTGCACAGTGGTATTCGGTTTTGAATATCCAGCACCTCATTCGACGAGGCAAGGGCCGAGATCCCTTCATCGGGAGTGACCCCTTAGGCAGAAGTTTTGCGTCAGGGTAATAACTTCACTATAGTCGATTACTTTTTTCTTTGCATCGCGGTATTCAGTTGGAATATCCTTCACCTCATTCCACGAGGAAAGAGCCGATATCCCTTCACCGGGAGTGATCTCTTTAGCAAAGGTTTTCGCCACTATCTATTTGTAAAAAGCTATCCGGTTCCTTCAACGATATCAAGTTCATTATGTTAAAGGTTATTCACCAAAAACCATTCGTAGCCCTCCATCATTTCAGACGGGTAGCACTTACTATTCATGCTTTTTTTGTTGGCTTTCGTCAAGGCATAATGTATGGTAGCTGCTTGTTACCTTTCTGTTGCATAGATAGATGTGTTGGTTTGGGATAGTCGTACAGCCTTGTTGGCCTTCGTCAAGGGAGAGTACGGGTGGGTTCAAATTAACCTGGACAATGACGGGTAGAACTTTACATGTGACTTATGATTTGTTGGCCTTCGTCAAGGTCATAAGGGCATGGGGTAGAAATCACATCGGGAGTTTCAAACATACAGGAAACTTGCCAGCATGAGCATACCTTCTGAAGTGTGATAACGTGAGTGGATTCCATCAGGTTATCAAGCGACGACAGTTGGATCCCGATACCCACTAATGAGTCGGTTTACTCCTCGGGTGATTTTAGATGATCCTGACTAATTCTTCTTTCAGGTTTGGAGGAGAGTTTGAGGATACAGTGGGAAACATCCTGGTTAGATAAAGTGATTAACCATTCTGATCTAGGTTAGAGTGCACGCAGAGTGTTTCTTTTCTCTCTCTCTTTGGCAGCGACCATGGCCCGACCCTAGACAAGAACTCAGTGACCAAGTTAACTGAACTTTCTTAAAACGCTGGCTTTTAGATTGTCAGAGTTGCATACTTCATTGCCACTCCTACTTTTACCCTTTGCATTTCTCTGGAACATTCTGTATCACTACGAAGATCCACAGGTATTTGGATATGACCATCGTATAGTTACATACGAAATCGAAGAAACTTTTTTCATATTCAAGGATGGTTTCCGGTTCTGGAGAAATTGAATAGGATTATACAGTTGTATTTTATTATTCTTTCTCTCAGGTTGTGAGGGCTCCTAGGATTAGGAGAGGGTACACCTATTGAGCTTATTGGATAATCTCGAGACGTACATAATCTAAGTAAGCTAAAACCCAGAAATCAAAACCAATTAAAGCAGTAGAGTGAAGGAAAAACCAATTTTAAAGCAAGAAGTTTAACAACATAAGCTGAAGTAAGCATTTTTAAAATCTCAAGTCTTTTTGAAAATTTCGGCAGAGTTTCCTTTGTAAATACTGTCCCAAACGGGTACAAACCTGAAAAAGCATATATAATGAATAAAGGCATCCCCAAGCGGGGGCTAGCTCTTCGCCAACCGGCAGACAAAACCACGCAATGCAATATAATATACAACGCCGAAGGGCGAGAACCAAAACACAGAATGAAAACCATCATCATCAAGAAAACCAGAGGAAAACCATAATAATAAAGCGCGCGACTCTAAGGTCGAAAGAATATAGACCGGTCTTCTATGTATCAAATATACAAGTCTGGTTGATGGAGTTTACTAGATACAACTGAAAAAATAAATGTACAATGGTGGTCACGATGCAAGTGAACCCACCTACCAAAACAATCACCCGAAATGAAAGCAGTGTGCCAGCAAAGCCGTCAAGAAACCTGTACAGCAAAACCTGCAAGAAACTGTGGCACAACGGGGGTGAATTGCCAACTCGTGAGTAGAAAATATCACAGAGAAGAAATCGCATGTATGACGCTATCCTAGGACATATCAAGTAATATCCTCAAATAAATAACCTGATCCATCAAATAAATATACTGATCCATCTACACATAAGTGCAATACCACGTGCTCGTGTCAGTACCTCAGATAGCAACATACCAGATATATGATGTATGAATGCATTACAGATGAAAACAGAATACATCATGAACGAGACAACTGTTTTCTTTATTTAATGAGATTTCTGTATATATATAAATCGAGTATCATCAATGAAATCAACAGAGAAATCAGTGTCAAGCGTCGACACAGAACATATATTTCAGTATCTCAATATCTCAGGCTCCGGCTATCCGGACTGGCCTGTATCATCAAATCTCAATATCTCAGTGTCCCAAATCTGAATATCTCAATATCCCGGGCTCCGTCAGTCCGGATCGGCCCATATCATCAAATCACACGACTATGGCCGGTATCCTCCGGATATCTGCCGTGCCAGACATCACCGGTAGGTAGTCTGCCCCTACCAGGCTCATCGTCTACAACTCGAGCTTCTTGCCCCGGGGTACCGTACCAGGCCCACTATGTACCCGAGACGGTCCATCCGACTCCACGAATCGGGTCTCGAAATCCAACAGCAATCATGAAAACTCATGGTGGACGACTAATTCATCACGAGAAAACCGCAACTTGCATTTTAGAGAGAGAGAGAGAGAAGTTTATATATTCTTGCGGTATTCCCCCAAATCCAGAAATCTCATGAAAATCCGAAATACAAGAATCAAGAGTAAGTAAACAGTGAATATCGGCATAAAACCCCAAAATACTGCATGACCAATGAATATATGAATGCCTCTGATATCATGCAATGAGTGCAATAGTTAAACTAGCATATGAAAATGATAACATATTGCAACTATCAGCTAGCAAGCTATGTCAATGAAATAATATTCTCTAAAGTGTATGTGACATGGCAATTACCGATAATGATGTGTGTGAGCCGGCAAGCAGGTGTACGTGGAACATACACATCATCGGTAATGGTGCTGGTGTCCTGACATCAAGTTTCTTAATAATTACAGATAACATATGTATAAGCAAGCAATGCGATGAAACATCATGAATATACAGAAAGTGATATAGTAACAGCAACACTGAAGAATAAACTTACCCAATATACGAGTCATACAGTTTGGTTTTTTAAAGTACTTACGATTCACTGCATTTGAAAGCATGTATGACTCGAACCCAGTCAAAAGGGTAAAGAAATCCACCTAGGTCTGAGTCAACCTATATATATATATCTAGTAGTCGGTGATCTCGCCTCAATAGTATCACGTACGATACAATATATATATATATATATGACATCCTCGAGTCAAGAGTGCAGATCTAACATCATAATTATATCTCATACGGTAAATCTATCGTACGACATCCCAAATCTGGATATGGGTCAAATATCATATTTATTTCATTACTCATCTAATATCCTTATCATCACATATCATGAACAGGGGGTACTGATCTAAGTCTAGTACAATACTAATATCATCAACATATATGTACGCGTGTGTGTGAATACACATCGCCCATCAATCCGCTAATATCATGCCATTTCTCATAATACGAACCAAATCACATCACCGATCTCATGGCACCATGCCTAATCTCATTGACTCATCTCCAAATACCATATAATATCCTCATCATCCATGCATATGAATACGAATATATATAACATCCTCGATACGCACAAGGAGTAAATTTATGCGAGTGTGTGTATGTGCGTGTATGCAAATTTTTACTCTAGGGTTTCGTGACTAAGAAATCAACTAATGTCCTTTCTTCAATTCTCGCTAACACTAAACCCATAATCTCCTAAACCTTTTCTTGCTAGGTGTTAAAATCTCTCAATAACATATAAAAGTATATCTATATCACATCACATAATTTCTTACAACTTTGCGGGGGTGCTATACGCCATCCATCCGACTTCCTCCTGTAGATATATATCTACTCACCTTGATCTTCGTTTGCTGGAGTCGTTGATGCCATGCTCATTCTCGTCGTCTCGAAGTCCACGTGAGGGTACCTACAATTTCCAATGCGTCATATAGTATCAAGAATCCAACATGAAAGCCAAACGGCATGCAAATCGCTTATAGGTTAGAACCTATAGTCTCGCATGCAAAACACAACCAATAACCCTAGTCGTTGGTGTTCAAACGCCACACGACGGAATACAATGACAAATACCAAAACTTAAATTCAAAAACGTCGTGAAATACAAGGCAGCAACTCAAGAAAATGGTCCAAGATTTTACCCTAGGTCAAATTAGCCGATTTTGCATATGCAAAGGCTCTATTTTACTGGAGATAAAGCCCTGGAACAAACATGAACCAAATCAACCTTACTCTGGCCGCAAATTGCGGCTAGAATGATTAAATCTGTGGCCTATAGGTGGAGTTGGGGTCTCGGGTCTCTGTGGTAGCTTCCTGGGTGCCTGCATGTGTCACTGTGTTCGCTAAATAATTTTCCAGGTCCCCGAGTTATAGCAGATATCAAATTCCCCTTCACAATTTCCAGAAAAATACGGTATCGGATTTTCTGGTTTCGTGTTGAAGGGTTCTAGTCTATGGTTTAGCCCACTATGCAATCTCTACAGGGGTCTAAGGTCATTACTAAGCCACAAATTTACCTTTGGATTCAAATCAAAACCCTAAGCTTAACTTGGAATTTTCAAAGTTCGCAAAACTACACAATATCGATACTAAACATGTATGGATGTTTAAGGAATTGATAAAATACCCTAATGGTGCATAAATTACCTCATTTGGCAACTCAAGAATTTTCTTGAGCTGCCCCAAGTTATCAAAATCGGATTTTTCTTTGTCCAAGGTGCTTGTGAGGAGCTTGTGAATGTTTTTTTGTGAAATGGAGGTGAACTTTTGATGAAGGATTGAAGCTTGAATGAAGAGAAGAAGAAGAAGAAGAAGGAGAAGGGGAAAGGGAGGGGGCTGTTGCTGCAGCTTGGAGGGAGTGAGGGAAAGAGAGAGAGAGTGTCCAAAGTCAAAGCACAATGCCTCATAAATACCCCCCATGCTTATTTGTTTACTCTTTTCTTTTCTTTTGTTATCTTTTCTTTTCTTTTCTCTTAATTTCAAAACAACACCATCCAAAACAAAATATCATGTAGGAAAATGTAACAAGTGTGAAAATGACTTGGTGCATGTAATGTGCAAAAAACTAGCTTAATGCACGATTAGTGATATTTAACCGCGATTAGCATTAAAATAGAATATAATTAATCATAAAAGTTTGTAATTTGCATAAATCACATAAAATACCCTCATTTCTGTAATTTCTATAATTTTATAAATTTTTCTCAATTTATCTGTATTTAATTATACCGCATTATCGAAATATTCGCAATATTTATTATTTAATTATAAAAATTCCCAAAAATAATATTTTATTTTTCTGAAATGTTACAATCTTCCCCCCTTAAAGAAATTCGGTCCCCGAATTTAAATTTAAACCCCTCAATTACTAAAACATTTCAATACAAAGATCATGTCATCGGGGCTTCGAATTCATAAATACATAAAACACATCGTAGCGCAATGCATGCTCATGAAAAACGAGTATATAAAACAAAATCAAAGCTCCGTCAAGCATTCCGCAATCATCGGAGTTATGGTGAAGACACCAATGTCCAAATCCAATACGAAATCCAGCATGATATACATCAAACTATAACACGTACATAGTACGTGTCAGGTAAACTCGTCAAAACATCTGAAGGAAATGCATGCCAAACTCTTTTCAAATCGCTGTGCAATGCGCGTATCACTGCACAGTGGCGGACGTCTATTGTAAGAAAATAACTATATGTACATATATCCTTTGTTTAACATACACGTTCCGCCGTTTTGAAAACAATTTTAGAAGGGTTTCTATTATAAAATGTTTCGTGTCATCTCGGACACGTAGGTAAATACTGAGACTATAGCTCCCTTCTGGAAATCCCTTCGATAACTTTCGATGAATGCAAAAATATACTAAGGTACTGTCCTTTGATTAGTCATGCCCTACTACTATACCAAATAGTAAATATCACAAACATTGTCTCACAGGGAAATCAAATCCAAAATATGTACATGAATGCCACATGCGTCTGGTGCGCACGGAACTCGAAATCAATGAATGTGTCATACAAGTGCACAGAAAGAAAATCTAAGTGCATCGGGTGTGCACGAAAACACCTGTCAATGGCAACGGGTGTGCCTGACAGCAGCAGCAGGTGCATCTGATATGCATGAAGAATCCTGATTTAGTGGATCGGGTGTGCACCAAAATCGCATCAAGCGCGTCAAGTATGTACAAGAATCCAAATCAAGTGTATCCATCAAGCAAGAATGAAGGCTAAATCAAGTGCACAAAAATACAAATCTGGTGCATCCAGTGCACGAAATAGCAAATACAGTGCATCCAGTGCACGAAATATCCAATCGGGTGCAACAAGTGCACGGAAATGCATCAATGACTCAAATGCGTATAAAAAGCAACACCGAGTGTGCCAAGGTGTATAAAATCATAAACGTGTGCAATTGCATGAAGAAAACACGTATCAATGCACTGCAAGCACATGTAAGTTATACCGAGTGCAAAAACCAAATCGAGTGCATACCGCAAGCACAAAATCAAATCATCCGTATGAAATCCATGAAAACATAAACTTGTGCAGCCAAGGCACAAAATCAACATCAAGTGCAACAAATGTACACAAATCATAAATCGACCCAACGGTGTATAAGACATATCTCAAGTGCAATAACTATGCATAAAAATGTAAATACAGTAGGTGCAACCATGGTGCACGAAAACGATACCATAAAGCCCAATAATCAAAACTCAAATCCAAGCGATATAAGCGCAATACTAACGGAAACGATCCGCTCTAGCACATTCTCTAAAGATCTCTGGCTAACTGTCATGGTCGTTCATAACATATCTCATTAGCGATGCCAAGCTTTGGTCTACTGGGTGTGCGTAATACTACTGATCCTGGGTCCAAGTCTTCTCGTATTGTATTCCAGAAAGATCTTGTCGGGGTCTCTCCCAATATCATTTCTGCTAAATTGCCCGGAATTTATCATCCCTTACTAAATCAATTTCTTGTTTCGGAATGGCTGCATACTCATCATAACTCCTTCTGGAAGATATATCCATATTCAACACCTCTGCATGTGTATCACATCTCTGGTGTCAGCGGAGTGGAACGTCATCTCATCATGATCTCGCACGAACCTTTTATTCCACTTTTCTCAAATGTCGACTGATTCAAACTCGTCTCTTCGTAGCTGCATGGACTGCGCTCCAACGACTATACTCGTATCTGGAGTCTTCTAAGCAATGTATCCCATCACATGATATCCGAAAGATGTCGAACTTTTCGATCGATTCGTCAAAGTTCCATAATCCCCCAAGAGCTAAACATCTTGAGTACAACCAATAGTATTCCAGTACATGCCACAGTACCTATGGACTAACCGTAGAAGGGAAAACCCAAGCCTCACCAATGGCACTGCGTAACTGCTGCCAACCCTAAGGTTCAAAAGCGTTCCCATGGTCATTATGTCGAGTTAGGGTTTCATTCTTCTAGAGGGTCCACGAAATTACTTGCATGTTTCTCCGAATACTTTAAACATGGAAAAATGGGTTTCTGACATTCGATCGTCTCTATCGACTCTCAACGTACCTGCGTGAAGTCGTCTCTAACTAGAATCGATCAATCTGATGACCTCGCATCGGGGTAGGCAATGAATCACATGTCTTAGTCTTTTATCTTTGGTGACTAGCGATCTTCTATCATATTTCTAAGTATACTCGTGCGGCATTAGCTTCAAACATCTGGGGCGATATCTCGTCATTCGCAACAGCAACTAGTTGTTCACACGCTGAACAGTGCCTCAATCATCAAATAATCGGTGCATCGACGGCCATCACATTCTGGCTGGCCTCTAACAGTTGCCTGATCCTCTGGTGCTGATCTGCACGTCCAAGAAATTTTGTAAAAGCGATCCATCAAACGCTCATGGCGTGAAAACACAATAAAACGACGTATCTATGCAAATCGTGTGTCCCTGGAATCACGCCCTGGTCAGCCCTCGTCCGTGACGAGCTCATGCTGACGCACCTCTAGCCGTAGCTCTCTCTGCCCGTGTAATTGTGGCAGCAAAACCATAACTGGTACTGATGAGGCTAGATCATTGGAATGAAGATAATACTGTGCAAAGAAATGTATATCCTAAGGCTTCTTAAGCGAAGTATCGTATCGTAAGTATGCCACGGAACATACACACGGTATGTCACTCTTCTTAAGTCACCTACTCCATCAACCAAGGGTCATCCTACACTCAGAAGGTTAAACCTAACGCTCTGATACCAACTTTGTCATGACCCGAAAAGTACGGAACATGACCGGCACTTAAATTACGAAACGTCTCGAGGCGTACGTAATCTAAGTAAGCCAAAACTCAGAAATCAAAACCAATTAAAGCAGTAGAGTGAAGGAAAAACAAATTTTAAAGCAAGAAGTTTAACAACATAAGCCGAAGTATGCATTTTTAAAATCTCAAGTCTTTTATGAAAATTTCGGCAGAGTTTCCTTTGTAAATACTGACCCCAAACGGGTACAAACCTGATAAGGCATATATAATGAATAAAGGCATCCCCAAGCGGGAGCTAGCTCTTCGCCAACCGGCGGACAAAACCATGCAATGCAATATAATATACAACACCGAAGGGCGAGGATCAAAACACAGAATGAAAACAACTATCATCAAGAAAACCAGAGGAAAACCATAATAATACAGCGCGCGACTCTAAGGTCGAAAGAATATACACTGGTCTTCTATGTCTATCAAATATACAAGTCTGGTTGATGGAGTTTACTAGATACAACTGAAATAATAAATGTACAATGGTGGTCACGATGCAAGTGAACCCAACAACCAAAGAAATCACCTGAAATGAAAGCAGTGTGCCAGCAAAGCCGTCAATAAACCTGTACGGTAAAACCTGCAAGAAACTGTGGCACAACAGGGGTGAGTTGCCAACTAGTGAGTAGAAAATATCACAGAGCAGAAATAGTATGTATGACGCTATCCTAGGTCATATCAAGTAATATCCTCAAATAAATAACCTGATCCATCAAAGTAATATCCTCAAATAAATATCCCGATCCATCTACATAAAAGTGCAATACCACGTGCTCGGGTCAGTGCCTCAGATAGCAACATATCAGATATAGGATGTATGAATGCAGTACGGATGAAAACAGAATACATCATGAACGAGACAACTGTTTTCTTTATTTAATGAGATTTCTGTGTATATATAAATCGAGTATCATCAATGAAATCAACAGAGAAATCAGTGTCAAGCATCGACACAAAACATATATCTCAGTATCTCAATATCTCAGGCTCCGGCTATCTGGACTAGCCTATATCATCAAATCTCAATATCTAAGTGTCCCAAATCTCAATATCTCAATATCTTGCGCTCCGTCAGTCCGGATCGGCCCATATCATCAAATCACACGACCACGGCCGGTATCCTCCGGATATCCGCCGCGCCAGACATCACCGGTAGGTAGTCTGCCCCTGCCAGGCTCATCGTCTACAACTCGAGGTTCATGCCCCAGGGTACCGTACCGGGCCCACCATATACCCGAGAAGGTTCATCCGAATGCAACAGCAATCATGAAAACTCATGGTGAACGACTCATACATCAGGAGAAAACCGCAACTTGCATTTTAAAGAGAGAGAGAGAGGGAGAGAGGGAAGTTTATATATATTCTTGCGGTTTTCCCCCAAATCGAGAAATCTCATGAGAATTCGAAATCCAAGAATCAAGAGTAAGTAAACAGTGTATATCGGCTTAAAACCCTAAAATACTGCATGAAACAATGAATATATGAATGCCTCTGATATCATGCAATGAGTGTAATAGTTAAACTAGCATATGAAAATGATAACATATTGCAACTATCAGCTAGCAAGCTATGTCAATGAAATAATATTCTCTAAAATTTACGTGATATGGAAATTACCGATGATGATGTGTGTGAATGATTGAAATGATTTAGCGTGCTTGCGCTTTCTAAAAGATAGATCAAAAATATTTGTAACCGCAATCAAGAACGGCGTCGCATGAAACTAGCCGGTGAGTACGAGTCGGTCCACAGGGATGTTGTGAATCTCCGATTCGTTCTTACGAGTTAATTCCGAAGGGTGTTCGGAGTTGTTATTAAATCTAAAAACCTAAATTATCCTAGAGCAATTATCTAGATCTAAATCTTGCGAGGGTTAGGTTTAGGAATGGTTTGGAAATGTAAATAATTCTCAACGCTTTCTATACCCTGATTAGGATCTAAGAGGAGTTATGGTAATTATCAATAAAGGGGATTAGATCAATTCGGGAAGGTGTTCCTTCCTCTAGGTTCTTGTCCTTCCTTTAGAGATCCTTACCCTAACCTCCATGGAAAACGCGCGCAACTGAGCCTTTATACTACGGTATCACCGCTACCTCGAGGGATAGGGTGCCGTAGGACGCAGTGTGTGCGTGTATGCATGGAGTCCTATAGATTCTATGTGATGGGTAAGAAAGGGATGAGAGATCTCATCTCTCAAAAGCCCTTCCCAAAGCTAACATCTAAGGCAAGGAATTAAAATCTAAACTAGAACAAGAAATTAAATTACTTACAGATGGATCCCTCCAATCTTCCATGTAGGTTTGTCAGATCTGAATTTCTGAATTAAAGAGAGGCACCGATGCTCTCCAAAAGATTTCTAAATTTTATTCATGAAGGGAGGCATGGAGAATTACAATGATTAGAGTTCTATTTATAGGAAATAGAAACCCTAGGTTACATTTTGATCCGCATGTCTACAATTACAAAAATAGCCCTAGGTCAACTTTTCAGCGCAGCCAAAACATTTGGTAAAAATTTCTTCGAGTACGGGCACCAGACGGCCGCGGAACCACGTCAATAGCAGGCTTGGGCCGCGGTTCCGCGGCCCATTGGTGAGAACACTTCGTGGAATTTTCTGGGCCTTTTCTCTGATGTTTGGGCTTCATATTTATTCTATTCTTTTATCAATTGGGCTTCTACATTGGTTCCAGATCTTCAGTGAACAATTTGTAGTGGACTTCTACCTGCTCGCTTTGAGTCGATGTCTTGAATCATGCTTTGTGAATTGTTCCTTATGTAGGCTTGTCAAGATTCTCTGTTTGTTGGTCAAAGTCCACTTTTTCATCGTCTTTACATCGTTTTCACTGTTTCCTGTCCAAGAACCTGTAACCTGTAACATGTAGCAGACATGCGTCAAAAGTACCTATTTATTTATAAAAAGAATAAGAATGGGGAATATAATAATGCAATATTATGGTATGAACAAATACCCCCAAACTTATCTTTTGCTCGTCCTCGAGCAAACTTATTTTTATTCACTAAAATCCTAACCACACTTTCGCAGGGAAACGCGATTGCACTGAGCACGTGCAACAAGCCGTTAAACCTCTAGGTGTCCCTAGTAGGAGGAGTGTTGTCTCCTGAGGGTTTTCAGCGGATTACACCCACAAAATCCTATCAACTCGGCTCATTGATTTTTGTTCTCCAATTAGGTTTTCTAACAAGGAATTCTATTATCTTTTGACTCATAAATTATCCACCCATATTCTTCACACTTCCTCATTATTTAACTTAAGATTATATATGTTATGTAGACCTACTTCGCTTTCGGCATCTCTTAAGTTTTCCTTCTAGGGTTTCCATCTCCACTTAGGAACTTTTATCAACTCTATTAAAGATACAAGTTCTATTCTTCACTCCTTTCTCTCATCTAAACTCCAATCACATATCCCCTACGTGTGTGTATAGATCACCCCTGCACTTGGAAATTCAAATCAAGCAATCATACTCTCGTCCATTATCCAAAGCACTTATTAGTAGGTGAATTTTTAATTGAATTTTCCTTACACATCCTTCATGCGACTGTTAATACTTCTTGAGGTACCAACAACCGATTACAAAATGTGTTTGCACATTTAGGCGTAATTCCTAGTTTTGCAACACCCAAGGCTTTAGCAGTGACTCCCAAACCAGTTGGTCTAAGACACTAGGTGATGAAGCACCCTCGCTAAATATTTTTCTATTTTTGCAGCCTTAAGTAATCACAAAACCAGTGTCCATTTTTGTTTTCTCTTTATTCACTTTTTTTCCTTTTATTTTCATTTTCTTCGTACTAAGGACTTTAGACAAGAGTATTTCAAGGTCTCTTCTACTATTCCAAGTTTCAAGGTGCGTGATTATGCAAATTGTAGGGTATACATTTTCAGAATCTAGACTTAAGCTAGGAACTAATTTTCAAACTTATACTCTAATAAGAACATCAATACTCTTCCCTTGTTTCGACTTAGCCCAAGAAGTGAACTTAAAATTTGCCTATTTCTAAATAAACTACAAGGCATATACTTTCTACCGCTAAACTTTAAGGAATGTTATCTTTAGGGTTTTTAATTCACTAAGTCTAAGATCTAGTTGTTCCTAGCTAGTGAACCTATTTGTCAAACTCTAGTCAATTAGCCAAAATTAAATACATTAATTTTTATAATTTTTGAAATTTTTCAATTTTTATGGGTTTTCAAATAAGTATGCAAATGCAAAAATATGTACAAATGAATGCGAAGGAAGAAGACGTACCGAGCATACCCCCAAACTTGAACTTGACAATGTCCTCACTGTCATGCTACACCAAGAGGGTCAAATTTTTCGGCACTCCCCTGTTTATTTATTTATAAAAAAATTTATGTTTTTTATTGTTTTGAATTTTTTTTTTATTTTTTTTTATAGAAAAAGAAAACAAAATATATATACATATATACAAAGATTCCTCCCAAACTTAAGCTTGGCCTTGCACAAGCCAAAAGTTAGCACCAACCATTCAAAAATCTTATCGTGGAAATGGTATAGTTGGTGCAAGAAAATGAGAAGCACGCGAGACCGTGTGGAAAGAAGAATGGTAGAATATGGTCTCGGTGGGGGAGAAGAATGGCGAAAAAAAGAAGGAAGTGGAGTACGATCTTGAGGATGTAAATTAAGTGAATAAATTAGCGCAATATGTGATGACCGATATGTTATAAGCGATTGCGCTAACCTATCAACCCGTCGGGAAATGGGGTCAAATCCCTCAAGATTCGCAAGAAAACATGGGTACGCCGAACTTGGTATAGGTGATGAAAGAGTGACGGTCATTTGTTCGGTCGGAACAATGGGAAAGACGAAAGGGAGTGAATTAGGGATAGTATCTTTCTCACCGTAGTAAACTGTTTCAAACTTGAAAGATTCCATTAATGGTTCGAAACTACTATAATCAACCGAGTCTGATGGCTCATCTGAAAATGTAAAGGACTCAAACTCGGGTGGTGAGTCATCAACATCGTCCGAAAAAGTGAAACACTCATAAGTGTTATCATTTGTGAGATTTGTGTCAGATTCAAAGGAAAAGGTTTCAAGCTCACAGTCTTCAAGCAGGGTCGGAACGATGGGAAGGAGGGAGGGTGATATAACAGTCAAAGGTTCAGGAGGATGAATTGGAAAATCAGACACATCAAACAAAAATGATTCAACCTCAATATTATCCTCAATACTATCCTCAATATTTAACTCATCCATGCTATTATCATCAAAGTCTAGACGCATATGAGATTCGGGAGAAACATTTAATAACTCAGGATGATGATTTGAACATAAAATTTCAAGCAAATCGACAGGTTCATCATCCGAAATATTCCCGGCGTCTATATTCTCAATCAAGTGAAAATCAATTTCTTTAGACACCTCATCAAAAGCATGGATATCTATCGATTTAGGTTCTAGAGTAGAGGTGTAAAGATCGAAAGGATTAGGTGCGGTTTCACTCGAAAGGGGTTCCTCACAATCTGACAAATCAAACACTACAAATTCGCTCAACTCATCTTTATTTTCAACAGGTGAACTATTTAGGGCAATCGATGGAAAACAGGAGTTGTAGGCTTCAATTGGGTAAGGGTAGGTTTGATTTGAAAATCCTCTCTCATTCTCACTCTGTCCAACTGCCTCCTCATACATTGAAAAATTTGGAGCTAGCGGGACACTAGCTACCGGTTCACTAGGTTGCATAAGGGCGGCCATGGACGCTTCCACATTCCTCATCATTTTATTTGTTGCAGCAATATATGCCTCCAACGCCTCTACCAAACTAGACTTTGGTGGTAAGGGGGTTTCAGTAAAAGAGTCAAAATTGGTTGGATATGTGAAACTCCCTAATGGCTGTGAAGAAACAGTGTCTAGTGAAGGTGGAAAAGTCGGGTAGGAGTGATAGGAAGTGGGTGGTAGGACAGGGGTAGGATCAACATATGGATAAGAAGGTGAATAGTCGTGTGGATCCCTAGAACTAGATGAGTGGAGAGGGGTGAAAGATCGACTGCGAGCTTGAGCAATATGCTCAGCAATGGACATCGGCCTAGGAGTGACAGAAGGACTTGAAGAAGTGGTATCAACATATGGAAGTGGTGAAGGTTGACTTGGTTGACACAAAGTGGGTTGAAAAGTCAAACTGTTTCTCCTAAACTCTTCTATGTGATCTTTCAAAGATTTTTTAGGCATGGAAGGATCGTCTTTAAATTGACCAAACACATTGACATATGACGCAAAATTAGGTTCGGGATACCAAAGTTCGGCTAATGATTTATTGTGTGGGGTACCCATGTTAGAAGAAGAAAGGTGACAAGAAGGAAGGTTGGGTGGTGCAAGGATTTATTTGGGGCTAAAAATTTTGCAAGTTCTATAAAATATTTGTCCTTTTTATATTCATTTTTCATTGATTATTTTTTCTATCTCTTTATTTGGAAAAAATTTGTTGCAAAAAGATTTTAAAGAAAAGATATGCAACAACAAAATATTTTATAGAAAAGATATGCAACAGCAAAATATTACTTGCAATTGGTTATTATTTGAAGCATATCACAAGAATCTTTATTTGGAAAAAATTGTTGCAAAAAGATATTCGAGAAAAGATATGCAACAAGAAAGATTACTTGCAATCAATTTCAATTTTGAGCGGGGCCCAAAAATCCTGCACAAGATCGTTATATGGAAGGGAATATATTTTTAAGGTGCACAAAATCTTGCAGGCATTTTTCAGAAAATATATTGAAATTTGCAGAGGAGAAATAACAGAGGACTTACAGTGCAAATTTCAGAGGATGATCTCACCAACAGAACACGTTTCCGCGGTCAAAGGAGGCCTACCGCGGCGGTTCCGCGGCTAAACGTGCGAGACACGTGTTCAGATTTTACTGACGTCACCAGATGGCGGCGTTTCCGCGGCGGGAGCAGAGAAATGCGGCGGATCCGCGGTATTTTGGACGATTCAGATCTCCAAATTTTCTCTGGTGTTCTGTTGAATTAATCCCCTGCTGTTTAGATCTTCTGATTTCCGTTTCGCCTTCTGGAAATTTCCAGATCGTCTTTGTATATCCTGCAAAATTAAAACAACAAAGTATCCCTTCCAAAAATAACAATATATATATATTTTTAGATTTTTTTGATTTTTTAGATTTTTATGATTTTTTAAATTTTATGATTAACCCGAAATTGCGAAAAGAAAATTCTACGCCATCCCCGGCAACGGCGCCATTTGATTGAAATGATTTAGCGTGCTTGCGCTTTCTAAAAGATAGATCAAAAATATTTGTAACCGCAATCAAGAACGGCGTCGCATGAAACTAGCCGGTGAGTACGGGTCGGTCCACAGGGATGTTGTGAATCTCCGATTCGTTCTTACGAGTTAATTCCGAAGGTTGTTCGGAGTTGTTATTAAATCTAAAAACCTAAATTATCCTAGGGCAATTATCTAGATCTAAATCTTGCTAGGGTTAGGTTTAGGAATGGTTTGGAAATTTAAATAAATCTCAACGCTTTCTATACCCAGATTAGGATCTAAGAGGAGTTATGGTAATTATCAATAAAGGGGATTAGATCCATTCGGGAAGGTGTTCCTTCCTCTAGCTTCTTGTCCTTCCTTTAGAGATCCTTACCCTAACCTCCATGGAAAACGCGCGCAACTGAGCCTTTATACTACGGTATCACCGCTACCTCTAGGGGTAGGGTGTCGTAGGGCGCAGTGTGTGCGTGTATGCATGGAGTCCTATAGATTCTATGTGATGGGTAAGAAAGGGATGAGAGATCTCATCTCTCAAAAGCCCTTCCCAAAGCTAACATCTAAGGCAAGGAATTAAAATCTAAACTAGAACAAGAAATTAAATTACTTACAGATGGATCCCTCCAATCTTCCATGCAGGTTTGTCAGATCTGAATTTCTGAATTAAAGAGAGGCACCGATGCTCTCCAAAAGATTTCTAAATTTTATTCATGAAGGGAGGCATGGAGAATTACAATGATTAGAGTTCTATTTATAGAAAATAGAAACCCTAGGTTACATTTTGATCCGCATGTCTACAATTACAAAAATAGCCCTAGGTCAACTTTTCAGCGCCGCCAAAACATTTGGTAAAAATTTCTTCGAGTACGGGCACCAGACGGCCGCGGAACCGCGGCAATAGCAGGCTTGGGCCGCGGTTCCGCGGCCCATTGGTGAGAACACTTGGTGGAATTTTCTGGGCCTTTTCTCTGATGTTTGGGCTTCATATTTATTCTATTCTTTTATCAATTGGGCTTCTATATTGGTTCCAGATCTTCAATGAACAATTTGTAGTGGACTTCTACCTGCTCGCTTTCAGTCGATGTCTTGAATCATGCTTTGTGAATTGTTCCTTATGTAGGCTTGATCAAGATTCTTTGTTTGTTAGTCAAAGTCCACTTTTTCATCGTCTTTACATCGTTTTCACTGTTTCCTGTCCAAGAACCTGTAACCTGTAACATGTAGAAGACATGCGTCAAAAGTACCTATTTATTTATAAAAAGAATAAGAATGGGGAATATAATAATGCAATATTATGATGATGTGTGTGAGCCGGCAAGCAGGTGTACGTGGAACATACGCATCATCGGTAATGTTGCTGGTGTCCTGACAGCAGGGTTTCATAATAATTACAGATAACATATGTATAAGCATGCAATGCGATGAAACATCATGAATATACAGAAAGTGATATAGTAACAGCAACACTGAAGAATAAACCTACCCAATATATGAGTCATGCAGTTTGGTATTTTAAAGTACTCATGATTCACTGCATTTGAAAACAAGTATGACTCGAGCCCAGTCAAAAGGGTAAGGAAATCCACCTTGGTCTGAGTCGACCGATATATATATATATATATATATCTAGTAGTCAGTGATCTCGCCTTAATAGTATCACGTACGATACAATATATATATATATATATATATATATATATATATATATATATATATATATGACATCCTCGAGTCAAGAGTGCGGATCTAACATCATAATTATATCTCATACGGTAAATCTATCGTACGGCATCCCAAATCTGGGTATGGATCAAATATCATTTTTATCTCATTACTCATCTGATATCCTTATCATCACATATCGTGAACAGGGGGTACTGATCTAAGTCTAGTACAATACTAATATCATCAACATATATGTACGCGTGTGTGTGAATACACATCGCCCATCAATTCGCTAATATCATGTCGTATCTTATAATACGAACCAAATCACATTACCGATCTCATGGCACCATGCTTAATCTCATCGACTCATCTCCAAATACCATATAATATCCTCATCATCCATGCATATGAATACGAATATATATAACATCCTTGATACGCACAAGGAAGTAAATGTATGCGAGTGTGTGTATGTGCGTGTATGCAAATCTTTACTCTAGGGTTTCGTGACTAAGAAATCAACTAATGTTCTTTCTTCAATTCTCGCTAACACTAAACCCATAATCTCCTAAATCTTTTCTTGCTAGGTGATAAAATCTCTCAATAACATATAAAAGTATATCTATATCACATCACATCATTTCTTACAAGTTTGCGGGGGTGCTATACGCCATCCACCCGACTTCCCCCCGTAGATATATATCTACTCACCTTGATCGTCGCTTGCTGGAGTCGATGATGCCATGCTCATCCTTGTCATCTCGAAGTCCATGTGAGGGTACCTACAATTTCTAATGCGTCATATAGTATCAAGAATCCAACATGAAAGCCAAACGGCATGCAAATCGCTTATAGGTTAGAACCTATAGTCTCGCATGCAAAACACAACCAATAACCCTAGTCGTTGGCGTTCAAACGCCACACGACGGAATACAATGACAAATACCAAATCTTAAATTCAAAAATGTCTTGAAATACAAGGCAGCAACTCAAGAAAATGGTCCCAGATTTTACCCTTGGTCAAATTAGCCAATATTGCATATGCAAAGGGTCTATTTTACTAGAGATAAAGCCTTGGAACAATCATGGACCAAATCAACCCTACTCTGTCCACAAATTGCGGCCAGAATGATTAAATTTGCATCCTATAGGTGGAGTTGGGGTCTCTGGTCTCTGTGGTAGCTTCCTGGGTGTCTGCATGTGTCACTGTGTTCGCTAAATAATCTTCCAGGTCCCCGAGTTATAGCAGATATCAAATTCCATTCACAATTTCTAGAAAAATACGGTATCGGATTTTCTAGTTTCAGGTTGCAGGGTTCTAGTCTATGGTTTAGCCAACTATGCAATTCCTACAAGAGTCTAAGGTCATTACTAAGCCACAAATTCACCTTTGGATTCAAATTAAAACCCTAAGCTTAACTTGGAATTTTCAAAGTTCGCCAAACTACACAATATCGATACTAAACATGTATGGATATTTAAGGAATTGAAAAAATACCCTAATAGTGCAGAAATTACCTCATTTGGCAACTCAAGAATTTTTTTGAGTTGCCCCAATTGATCGAAATCGGATTTTTCTTGGTCCAAGGTGCTTGTGAGCAGCTTGTGCATGTTTTTTGTGAAATGGAGGTGAACTTTTGATGAAGGATTGAAGCTTGAATGAAGAGAAGAAGAAGAAGGAGGAGAAGGGGAAAGGGAGGGGGTTGCTGCTGGAGCTTGGGGGGAGTGAGGGAAAGAGAGAGAGAGTGTGTCCAATGTCAAAGTACCATGCCTCATAAATACTCCCCATGCTTATTTGTTAACTCTTTTCTTTTCTTTTTCTTTTGTTTTGTTTTGTTTTGTTTTGTTTTCTCTTAATTTCAAAACAACACCATCCAAAAAAAAATATCATGTAGGAAAATGTAACAAGTGTGAAAATGATTTAGTGCATGTAATGTGCACAAAACTAGCTTAATGCACGATTAGCGATATTCAATCGCGACTAGCATTAAAATGGAATATAATTAATCATAAAAGTTTGTAATTTGCATAAATCACATAAAACACCCTCATTTCAGTAATTTCTATAATTTTCCAATTTTTTCTCAATTTATCTGTATTTCATTATACCGCATTATCGAAATATTCGCAATATTTATTATTTAATTATAAAAATTCCCAAAAATAATATTTTATTTTTCTGAAATGTTACATTTAGGTAGTTACCCAATCCGGGTACTTAGACATCATTCTAAAAGTGTTTTAGAATGGACGACTCCTAGCAAGGTGGTGTACCTGCAGATGATGGAGTCATCCTCTCTAAAGGAGTCTTACAGACTAAATGGGAGATGGATGTGCATGATTGGCATATCACTTGCTTAGGCAATTGAGTTGATTATGAGATGTCAAGTACCACAGCAGATGTTGTTTTTGCACTAGATGCAATAAGTTGATATATTAATCCAATTATATTTAAACGTTCGGAAGCAGTTTATGAACATAGCAATATGTTCTAGGGATATGATAACGACAACCTCCTTCGGGTGACTGTTATCATTCCAGGCTTTCAGTTGACGATACAGTCTAAGAAGTTTGCTGGATTTGGAGTTCATTTGTGAACTAGGTCACATCAGATATCCAGACATATTCTAAGACAGGTATTGCTCATTTTGGGAGATGGCTTTCTCCGTGAACTTGAGATTAAGAGAGACATAGAAATAAATATCAGAGCGGATTCACTCACTAAGGCTATTTCTCGAACTCAATAGTTTCACAAACGAACTTTGTGAAACTGATTAGTAGAGGAGTTGGGTGTTCGTTATCATACGGGCTGTGAGTATGCGACACCGCAATAATTAGCCTTAAGTGCAAGTGGGAGATTGTTGGCTATAGTGCCCTCAAATCAATTATTGAATCGCAGACACGTGATTGCAATGATTGAGGGAGGAACTATACCGGTAGAACAGTCTTACTCGAGATGATAGTATGCTATTTGGTTTGTCTTTATCATCGTGTACATGCTTCAGGTGACATTACAGATCACTATTACATGATGATAGAGCCCATAGGATTCTTGCTTGACTACCAGCAGAATGATGGCGATCATATACGTGAGAGTTGGGTAGTCTATAAGCACATCCTTAAAGTGTCCCTAGTCGTGGGAGTTTTGAGAACGAGCATCGATACTCCGAGAGTAGACTAGTGTATACGGATCGAGACCCCGACGAAGGGCGGTGGCCGGTCTCATAAGCCATTGGTGTTAGTTGGTTCACCTAAGATGTATACAGGTGCTCATTGGGTTATGAGTACACCGGACGGACTCGCCGGAAACATGCTAGTTGGTATTATACCTATTGTCAGATGGCAGTTCCCTGGTGACATATATACAAGTTAGTCTATCGACCTGAGATCGTTATTTTTCTCGTGTGAGTTCCCACTGTGCTTTGATTACTATCCTACCACGGCTCAAAGGAGTCGTCCAAACAGGTTTTAGTTGGTTACAGTCCCGAGCCATATGGAGGCAGTGAGCGGATCGTCAGGGGATTCGTCTCTCTCGGTATTGGGGGTTGATGCCGCGGTGTGCACGGATAGCCATCACCAGAAATCCTTGGCCAAGGTAGTCGAGAATTACTGATCTAGGATCGGTAGTTTCTCAGGTGGTGATAGGCTTCATACCGACACTAAATATCGCGTTATTAGGGGTCTGACTTTATCCACCTCCTAGACCCGATATACGATACTCATAGACGAACGGACCGGAATACGGATCTTGTCACTGTCAGGCTCAGTAGGGTTTCAGGATGAGTTCGCTCGTCAGCCTCCCTTTCGCTCAATACCTGGGCAGTCATTACGTACAGCTAGTGCCACTGACGTGCTTGTGGTTAAACTCACCACCAACGTAATTACGAGTCTTTATAGTCCCACACAGAGGGTTTTCCTAGTTCGGGCGAAACGTTGTAGAGGCCGAATGGTTTTATGGCAGGGTTCGATCATATTCGTGCACTTGTGCACGGATCATGATCGGACGGATAATACTAGTGGGCTTTGGTTTAAGCCGGATCCTAGTATTATATTGTCGGATTATTTTCGTCTAGTTGTATTCGTATTCAGTCGGAATACGGATGCAGGTATGTATATACGGATGAGGGGTATTCTTGTAATTCGTTACGAGTTTACTTTAGAAGATGCATTCCTTTTTTGTTTAAACATTTTGTTTAATGTTTTATTGTGATGGAAATTGTGAGCATAAGTTTTGGCCTTGGGTATTGATGGTGGCACATGCTCACTTGGTCTTGGGTTTAGGGTGAGGTATTTTATGCTAGGATTTTTCTTTAGCTCATGAAAATATCTCACAACACACCCACACAAAAAAGACGGCAGCCACACCCTTTTTCTGTACTTGCTCATTTTCTTCTGCTCACAACTTCTTCATCTCATAGCTTCTTCTTCTCCTCCACCCATACCCTCTCATGTGTTGAGAATCATTGGGTGCATTGAGACAAAATGATCGCACACTCTCTCTACTTCATCTTGGGCATCTAAGCTAGCAAACTTGATGTCCGTGTTGCTTCGGTTTTGAAGCGGGAGCCCGTATAAAGAATCCTCGACGTGGATCCTCTTCGACGGAGGAGACCGGAGAGATAACTTCATCGGGATAGCCGTGACAAGCTTGGGTCGGAGATTGAAGACTGAAGGACACGGATCGATCGGTATAATCTCTAAATTCCTCTTTGCATGTTTGCTAGTATAGGGTTTTTGGTTCGATCTTGTGCGGGTTTTGTTTGCGCCAAAGTTTTAAAAGTTTTTGTTCCGTGTTTGGCCACGGAATGATGGCCGGCGCGCCGACAGAACCCAACAATGAGTACACTGGACGAACTCGCTGGGAACCTGCTAGTTGGTACTATACCTATTGTCAGATAGAAGTTCTCAGGTGACATGTGTACAGGTTAGTCTGTCGACCTGAGATCATCATTTGTCTCGTGTGGGTTCCCACTGTACTTTGATTACTACCCTACCATGGCTCAAAAGAGTCGTGCAAACAGATTTTATTTGGGTACAGTCCCGAGCCACATGGAGGCAATGAGCGGATTGTCGGGGATTCGTCTCTCCCGGTATTGGGGGTTGATGTCGCGCAGTGCACGGGTGGCCATCACCAGAAATCCTTGGCCAAGGTAGTTGACAATTACTGATTCAGATCAGTAGTTTCTCTGGTGGTGATGGGCTTCATACCGATATGAATTATTGCGTTATTAAGGGTCTGACTTTATCCGCCCCCTAGACTCGATATGCGATACTCTTAGACGAACAGAACAGACCGGACTGTACAAATATTGTCACTGTCAGGCTATGTAGGGTTTCAGGATAAGTTTTCTCGTCGGCCTCCCTTTCGTTCAATACCTGGATAGCCGTTACGTACAACTAGTGCCACTGACGTGCTTGTGGTTAAACCCACTGCCAGCGTATTGACGAGTCTTTAGAGTCTTACACAGAGGGTTTTCACGGTTCAGGCGATATGGTGTAGATGACGTATGTTGGTACATACAGCTGTCCGATTAAATATGTGTACAGACTACCCAGACTTTAATCGGACGGTTGATAATACTAGCGGCTTAGGATTAAGCCGGGTTATTAAATCAGGTTTTGATTTAATAATTTATATATATGTATTCTAGTATTATTGTTCACTATTCATTTTCTCTCTTGGCTATTCATATTTTTGTACGAATACGCGCTTATGTATTATGATACATATACCAGGTTGAATTCCGTATTTATACGGAATGGTTTCTAGAAGATGTCCACCTGTTGAGGCATGTAGAGAAGGTGAGTTGGTATGAGCATGTAGAGAAGTATGGGCATTTGAATTGTTATTGCAAATTGAGATGAGATATTTTTCCATTGCATGAGAGAGGGGGGGGGGCAGCCACTAGTTTTTGTGTGGGCTTTGGTCATTTCTTTTCTTCACTTGCTTGCTTGCATTCTCTACTCACTTCAACACTTAGCCATTTTTTGAGTTGCTCATGCCACATGTTTCCCCACCTCCTTCATCTTCTTGAGTTTATCTCTTGAGCATTGTGATGAGAGGAAAATTATAGTGACACATTCCTACACCTCCCCTCTCCATTGCCGAAGCTTGCGCCGTTTTCCTCAGGTGGATCATCGTAGATGGAGGAAGACCGACAAGCAAACTCGATCCAGACGACCACTAGGAGCTTAGGAAGATGGTTGAAGACCGAAGGACATGTAAGTGCACGGCGGCGTCCAGGCCGTCAATCCGACGCCGGAATGCGGAAACGAAACTTTTCTAAAAACTAGAAACTGGCACCACCGCGCACTAAAATCCCGGATCGGGCCATTAACCTAACTCTAGCAAACTAGAAAATGGGTAGGAAGCTATACCGAGCAATCCGTGTCCTTCGGTCTTCGGCCTCCACTCCGATCTCCTCGCGGAACTCACGGTCTTCATCTCCTCGTCGGAACGGGCACCACATCGCCGGGTTCTTTTACGGGCTCCCACCTCTGGACCGAGGCAACTCGGGCACGAAGTTGGCGAGTCTACGTGCCCAAGGATGCTGTAGATGAAGTGTAGAAACCATTGTCTCAATGGGGTTGAAGTTGCCATGATGGATTGAGGAGGAGAATGAAAAGGAGCAATGAAAAATAGAGCTAGTCTTTTGCATGAATGGGAAAAATGAGATACCAAAATTTTCCCACACCAAACGAATCTCTCTCATTTCCTCAAGTGGCCGGCCCCTTCCTCAATAGTGGAGGGAAAAAAATATAAATAATACAAGAGAAGAAATGTATGATAATGAGGTAAAAGAGTCACTCCAAAGCCATATCAAATCCAATCACATTTCCATCTCATTTAATGCTAAAGAAATGATCACAAGAAAAGCATCATAAGATGCTAGAACCATCATAATCCCCATTTACAAGAAACCCCCTCCACAATTGCTAATTTGCACATTTGCAAATTAGCCCCTCAATCAGAAAAATCTGGCCAGGAAGGAACAAAGGAAAACTGGCCGAAACAGAATACAAACTGGCAACTTCAAAAAACTGATCCCGTAATAGATTACAGGAAAATCCCGCGACTATACATACATACCCGCATTTGTATTCCTACTGAATACAAATGCAAAGAGACAAAATCTACACTGTACAATACTAGGATCCGGCTTAAACCAAAGCCCGCTAGTATTATCCGTCCGATCATGATCCGTGCAATACCGCACGTATATGATCGAACCCTTCCATATCTCCATACGGCCTCTACAGTGTTTCGCCCGAAACTTGAGAAAACGGTCTGTGGGGGACTCTAAAGACTCGTCAATACTTTGGCTATGGATTTAACCACTAGCACGTCAGAGGTATTTGCCATACGTGACGGGCTACCAGGTATTGACAAAAAGGGACGTCGATGAGCGAACTCATCCTGACACCCTACTGAGCCTGTCAGTGACAATATCCGTACAGTCCGGTCCGTTCGTCTTGTAAGTCGATGTTCAACACCCCAATACTTATGGGGAGGCGGAAATATGAATAACAATCATGTTCTATGATTAAACATCGAATAACCGTATGAATCGTTTGCTAAACAAGTTTTAACAAAAGCTATAGAGTTCTAAACTACTATGTTAAGTGATTATACCAAACGGTTCTAGTCCTTCGTCTTAATGTTATCTACGGCCTCTTTGGATCTCCACGTCCTTTTCGGCTTTCTCCCGTGATAGATGATCTACCCGAGAACCCTAATCCAAGCTATAACCTCTAAACTTGAGGTTACTTAGTTTCTCTAGTTTCTAAATAGAGTAGCTAAGGTGATGTAGAGATAGGTTATGGAGTAATTAGTCTTTCCTAATCCTTGTTCTCAACTCATGAGGGTAGGATTAGGGTTTGGTGAAGGAGAGAGAACTTGAAGAGAGCGAGTGAGAAGATGATAATGATAATAATAAATAATAATGAAATAGCTTCTCACTTGATATATGAAACATAATGAATAAAAAGAAATGAATAATATGAGATTATTCATCATGTTTCATAAATGCAAGTGGGTGATTCATTATGTGAGTCATTAAGCATTTAATAATGCATTAATGACATGATGAATCACTCACAATGAGTCACTAAATCATTAAATGAAAATGCCACCTCTCCCTCCATGTCACATCCTTCTAGAAGCTTCTCGGAAAATTACGAGAACGCCCCTCTCATCCGTGAAAACACGGAAAAACTTTAGACTGTATAAATCCAATAACCTGATACTAGAGTCTGGCTTAAACCAAAGCCTGCTAGTAAAAACTGTCCGAATGTCGTACGTGCGTTCAAACACGTATGCGTCCAATCCTTTGTCGTAAAACCATACGACCTCTATATCTTTTCGCCTGGGTTTGGGAAATCTCTTTGTGGGACTCTAAAGACTCAACTACTACGCTGGAAGTGGGTTTAACCACAGACCGCAAGCGGCACTAGCTGTACGTAACGGTCCCCAGGTAGTTGTCGATAAGAAAGCCGATGAGGTAACCCATCTGAAATCCTACTGAGCCTATCCGTGACAATATCCGCGCAGTCCGGTCTGTTCGTCTAAGAGTATCGCATGTATGGTCTAGGGAGGTGGTGGACATCAGACCCCTAATAACCGTACAAGTCGTGTCGGTATGGCTCAAGACCACCCGAGAATCTACTGATCATTCCATCAGTAATTCTCAATCAGCCCTGGCCAGGGAATTATTGTAATGACCAACCGACCACAGTGCGATATCAACTCCCTATACCGGGAGAGACGAATCCCTAACAGTCGCTCACTGCATCCACGTGGCTCGGGACTGTGCCCAACTAAAACCTGTTTGCACGACTCCTTTGAGCCGTGGTAGGGTAATAATCAAAGCACAGTGGGAACTCACACGAGACAAATGATGACCTTAAGTAAACGGACTATCTGCACACATGTCACCTGAGAACTGCTATCTGACGTTAGGTATAATACCATCCAGTCAGTTCTCGGCGTGTCCTGTCCGGTGTACTCATACCCAGTGAGCATCTGTATACAATCTTAGGTGAACACCACCAATGGTTGCGGGACCAATCCATCGCCCCTCGTCAGGGTCTAGATATGTATACACTAGTCTACTCCGGAGTATCGATGCCCAATCTCGATACTCCTGCGACCAGGGACATCTAAGGGTGTGCCTATTGACTATCTAGCTCCCACTAGTATTACTGCCATCACAACGCCGGTAGTCAGACAAAACACCCTATGCGCTTTATCAACATATATATAAATACCAAGTAAAATATATCATATGTTAAGACAAAGTCAAACCAAATAGCGTACTATCATATTAAGCAAGACTGTTATGTACATACATATCCCAAGCATCCTATACAATGTAGGCCTCTAGCGCATATATATCCAACAATCTCCCACTTGCACTAAGGCCTATAATTGGTGCAATGAGTACCCACTGTCTCTACCAGATCCAGTTGCTGGCGTACCGCATGCCCAACATCTCAAATAGCCTCTCAAACTGTACTTGAGGAATGACCTTGGTGAATGGATCTGCCGTGTTGTCTTTTGTGTCTACTTTCCGTATCTCGATCTCCCGACGATCCACGATCTCCCTGATCAGGTGCAACCGCCTTAAGATATGCCTGGATTTCTGATGGGACCTTGGTTCCTTCGCTAAAGCTACTACGCCATTGTTATCGCAATACAAAGGTATTGGATTGGCAATGGACGGAACCACCTGAAGTTCAGAAATGAACTTCCTCATCCAGACAGCCTCTTTTGCGGCTTTACTAGCAGCTATATACTCAGCCTCCATAGTTGAGTCTGCGACGGTATCTTGTTTGGAACTCTTCCAACATACCGCCCATCCATTGAGGGTAAACACAAAACCCGAAATGGATTTAGAATCATCCTTGCCACTTTGGAAGCCGGAGTCGGTAAAAGCCTCTACCTGGAGGTCCTTATTACCGTAAATCAAGAACATCTCCTTAGTCCTTCTCAGGTACTTGAGAATGTTCTTCACCGCTATCCAATGTTTCTCACCTGGGTCAGACTGATACCTGCTTACCACACTAAGTGCGTAAGCTACATCCGGTCTGGTACATAACATCGCATACATTATTGATCCTACCGCCGAAGCGTAGGGTATAATGCCCATGCGAGCCCTCTCTTCATCAGTCTTTGGAGACATCTCTTTGGAGAGGGTGATTCCGTGACAAGCGGGCATATTCCCGCGCTTGGAATCTTCCATACTAAATCTGTTTAGTATAGTGTCTATATACCTGGACTGTGAAAGTCCCAACGTTTTATTAGATCTATCACGATAGATCTTAATACCCAGAATGTATGATGCATCTCCCAAGTCTTTCATGGAGAATTTCTGTGACAAGAAGAGCTTTACTGATTGTAGTATGGGGATATCATTCCCTATCAGTAGTATGTCGTCGACGTACAAAACGAGGAAGACTACTGCTCCTTCTACAATCTTCCTATAAATACATGGTTCATCTACATTTTTGATAAAGTCAAATTCCTTGACTGTCTCATCAAAGCAGATGTTCCAACTCCGCGATGCTTGCTTTAACCCATAAATGGATTTAAGCAATTTGCACACTCTTCCGCTGCTCCCACTGTGTAAGAAACCTTCTGGTTGATCCATGTAAACACTCTCTTCTAAATGTCCATTTAGAAAAGCTGTTTTTACATCCATTTGCCAGATTTCATAGTCATGGAAGGCGGCAATGGCAAGCATGATCCGAATGGATTTAAGCATAGCTACTGGTGAAAAAGTTTCATCATAGTCCAATCCTGGTCTTTGACGAAAACCTTTTGCTACTAGTCTAGCTTTGTAGGTTTCCACTTGTCCAAATGTACCAATCTTCTTTTTGAAGTTCCATTTGCACCCAACTGGTTTTACCCCAGGAGGAGCAACTTCTAAAGTCCATACTTTATTGGTGTACATGGATTCCATTTCAGATCTCATAGCATCCAGCCACTTCACTGAGTCGCTACTCATGATAGCCTGCTGAAAACTAGTAGGCTCATCATCATCGATGATGCAATCCTCTCGATCCCCATCAAGAAGAAAACCATAGTATCTTTCAGGAGGATGAGAAAGCCTACGAGATCTGCGGAGTGGCGTTGGTTCGTCATGTTCTATTGAAATCTGAGATTCTTCTAAGTCCTCGGTTGCAGTTTGATGTTCTGGAATTTCTTCCAGTTCTACCGCGCTCCCACTAATTTCTTTTGCAAGAAATTCGCTTTCTAAGAAGACAATGTGGCGAGTGACCAACACCTTTTGTTCTTCAGTGTGGTAGACCATATACCCCCTTGAATGCTTGGGGTATCCTACAAACATGCACAAAACCGATCGTGCCTCGAGCTTGTCCGGATTATGCTTTTTAACATATACCGGACACCACCATATCTTGATATACTTGAGATATGGTCTCTTCGCACACCACATTTCATATGGAGTGGTAGGTACAGACTTAGTTGGAACTCTATTCAATAGGTATGCGGCTGATTCTAGAGCAAATCCCCAGAACGAAAGTGGCAACTCAGCACTACTCATCATTGAACGCACCATATCGAATAGCGTGCATTTCCTCCTTTCTGATACACCATTATGCTGAGGTGTATAAGGTGGAGTAAGCTGAGAGAGAATTCCATTCTCTTTTAAGTATTCAAGGAAACTGGTACTTAAGTATTCTCCACCTCGATCAGATCGAAATGTCTTGATGCTTTTACCAGTTTTTTTCTCTACTTCATTTTTATACTCCTTAAACTTCTCAAAAGCCTCGGATTTATGCTTCATTAAGAACACATGTCCATACCTAGAGAAGTCATCAGTAAAAGTGATGAAGTAGGAGTGACCACTTCGTGCATGTATAGACATCGGACAACATACATCACTGTGTACTAGTCCCAAGAGTTCAGTGGCTCTTTCTCCGTGTCCGGTGAACGGAGATTTGGTCATTTTTCCTTTGATACATGATTGACAAGTTGTATATGATGAATATTCAAACGGATCTAGATATCCATCTTTATGTAACTTAGTCAACCTTGTTTCATTTATATGACCAAGTCTACAATGCCATAGGAAGGCTTGATTCGAATCTGGAGCCTTTCTTTTACGCGTGTTTTGAATATTGAAAATTTGAGGTTGATTAAGTATGTATATGTCGTTTTCCAGTGTGCCAAACCCAATCAGTTCTTGATTTAGGAGAATGTTCATGACATTTCTTTCAAGCACAAAATTATATCCTTTATTATACAACAAAGATACTGATATAATATTACACAACATACTGGGAATACAAAAACAGCTGTACAATACCAAAATGTGTCCACTATTCAACCCTAGGTGATATTCCCCTATTGCAACTGCATCTACATGCATTAGATCCTGCAAAGAATTACAGATGTGAGAACCAGAACCGGTATCAAGTACCCATGAAGTAGAGTTTACTGAAAGACAATTTTCGATTACGAACACACCTGAAGCAGAAGCAACAGCTTGCTTCATGTCCTTGGCTTTAAAGGCCAAACAGTCCTTCTTCCAGTGCCCTTGCTTGTGACAATAGAAGCACTCGTTCTTTTCTGCCTTCACCCTTCCTGCCTTGTTCGTTCCCTGCACCTTCTTGACCCCACCCTTCGGTTTGGTGGCTTTCATCTTCTTCTTCCCTTTAGCTTTCGCTTTAGATTTAGAAGAAGATGATTGGCCAACATACAGAACGGGGGTCTTCTCCTTTTTCAAGGAGGTCTCTGCTACCCTCAACATATTGAGGAGCTTTGGAAGATCCGCTTCCATTTCGTGCATGTTGAAGTTCAGCACGAACTGAGAGAAGGTGTGGGGAAGGGACTGCAAAATCAAGTCGATATACAAATCATTCTCTAGCACGCATCCCAGGTTTGCGAGTTCCTCAATGAGGGTGATCATTTTGAGGACGTGCTCTCCAACAGGCGATCCTGGAGCTAACCTCATCTGGAAGAGTTTCCTTGAGGTTTCGTACCTCGCGATACGGGAGTGTTCACCATACAATTCCTTGCAATGGAGGAATATGGATACAATATCCATACTCTCGTGCTGTTTCTGGAGTTCATTATTCATGGACGCCAGCACGATACACTTAGCTCGCTCACAGTCTAGATCCCAGGTTTTGCGAACTTCCTTATCCGCAACTGAGGAATCTGGTCCTGGGATAAGGGGAGGAACAGCGGTGGTAACACATGCAAATTTGTCATAAGTCAGCGCAATATTAACGTTCCTTAGCCAATCTTTATAGTTCTGCCCGGTCAGTATATTCTTTTCAAGTAATAGTTTAAGTCCAGTCATGGTAGCTGCCAGAGAGAGAGAAAAGAAACACTCAGCATATGCTCTTGCAAGTTTAGATTGGTTATTATTTTATCTAAACAGTATGGCTCCCACTGTTTCCTCAAATCCTTCTTCAAAACCTAAAAGAAGAACTAGTCAGGATTTAATCACACGTTACAATTCTTGCTTAACCTTTCAGCCAGGCTGGTGTTGGTACTTTGAGGGAGGTTTTCCAACGCTTTCGCGAAGTTCCTTAATTAAAGAACTTCTTTTCCCTGGAGGCGTAGCCCCTCTAACACCTTTCTAGGCACCTACTTGGTTTATAGCATTGATTGTTAAGTGAGAGAAATTTCCGAGAGTAATCCTACTCATCAGTGGGATCGGGATCCAACTATCATTGCATGATGCCCTAGATGGAAGCCACTCTAGTCACCACACTCCAGAAGGTAAGCTAAATATGCAAGTTTCCTTTATGTTTGAAACTCCCGATGTGATTTTTACCCCAAGCTCTTATAGACCTTGACGTAGGCCAACAAGTCATAAGACGCAAGTCAAGTTCTACCCGTCGTTGTCCTGATCAATTTAAGTACATCGTACAAGCCCTTGACGTAGGCCAACAAGGTGTACGTCTGTATTAAACTAATGCATCTATCTATGCAACAAATAGGCACACACACTGCTACCATTCACTATGCCTTGACGTAGGCCAACAAGCATAGTATGAATACGATGTGCTGTCTATCTGAAACGACGGAGGGTTATGACTGGTTTTTGGAAAAAACCATTAACATAGTGAACTTGATTTGATCGAAGGAACTAAGATAGCTTTTATTAAAAGGAGTGGTTTAATCTCCGCATTTAAAATTTGCTTTTTCAAGAAAACCGAGTGGTTTTTAGAAATTGTTCCATCGATTCAGTTTAGGTTTTATTTTCTTTGCATTAATAATAATGCGTCCCATCTTTAACCTATCATTACAGATAACAACGAAAATACAACGTCCTCTTATGCCATCCGCATTCGCCACGGAGTCCCGTCATCACCCGTTAGGTTACTTAACTAACGACAGAGCGGGGGCTGGGCTAGCGCGGGTGTAAAACATAAGCGACGTCTAAATAGCTATCATATACAGATATTGTACATTCGTCAGACGCAATAATAGGCATTCCAGATCACAGATAAACAATATTGGATTTGCAAGCAATCCGCATTTCTTTTGAGCCTGCAAAGAAAGACGGATTACACAGTTATGATGAATAGCCATTTTCCCACCCCAGACCCCTACGGGTACGGAAAACTACCCGCCAAGTACCAGAAGTGAAGCGGTCTGCCCCAACACTTCAAAATACCCGATAGTTTGTGCACCCCACCTTGGGTCTATCCTAGGAGCAAAAACAGTAAAAAGAAATAATACAACGGTGGCTACAACCTCAACCTGGATGTGCCCCGCAAAATAATATTACAACTTATTACATTTACATCAAATGAATTAATACAAAAACCCATCACAAAACCCGGCTAATCACCACAACAGTCCAATACAGTTTATATACACAAACAGTTATATATAACATCACAGATATGTGCAACCCCCTGCCAACCGACATACTAGCAGTTAGGGGAGGTTTACGAACACATAATACATTTCACAGATACAATCAAACAAGCAAATACCGTATAATTTCGATCGATTAAACACATTTAATTTTGCTCCAATACTTCTCTGTAAATCTGAAACCTGAGCAAAAATAAAAATTACCAGAAAACGCCAAATATCACAGAGAATCAACATAAGAAACTTGGGATGCTGAGTCGTCCAAAGCGCGGCGGAATCGCGGCGGATCGGTGGGATCGGCCGCGGTTCCGCGGCGCTATGGCCGATTCATGAGCCGAATTTTCTTGGGTGTTCTCATAGATTCATTTAGGTCATTCTGAAGGTCCCTGAAAAATTTTTGGACCTCATTTAAAATTCGACAGAAAGTTCATGATATCGGGGTTTTTCCGGTTTGTTATTCCATTTGAAATTCATACAAATTTGCAAGTGTGTTAAATATTGTTTAGCTAGGCTCTGATACCACTGTAAGTCGATGTTCAACACCCCAATACTTATGGGGAGGCGGAAATATGAATAACAATCATGTTCTATGATTAAACATCGAATAACCGTATGAATCGGTTGCTAAACAAGTTTTAACAAAAGCTATAGAGTCCTAAACTACTATGTTAAGAGATTATACCAAACGGTTCTAGTCCTTCATCTTAATGTTATCTACGGCCTCTTTGGATCTCCACGTCCTCTTCGGCTTTCTCCCGTGATAGATGATCCACCCGAGAATCCTAATCCAAGCTATAACCTCTAAACTTGAGGTTACTTAGTTTCTCTAGTTGCTAAATAGAGTAGCTAAGGTGATGTAGAGATAGGTTATGGAGTAATTAGTCTTTCCTAATCCTTGTTCTCAACTCATGAGGGTAGGATTAGGGTTTGGTGAAGGAGAGAGAACTTGAAGAGAGAGAGTGAGAAGATGATAATGATAATAATAAATAATAATGAAATAACTTCTCACTTGATATATGAAACATAATGAATAATATGAGATTATTCATCATGTTTCATAAATCCAAGTGGGTGATTCATTATGTGAGTCATTAAGAATTTAATAATGCATTAATGACATGATGAATCACTCACAATGAGTCACTAAATCATTAAATGAAAATGCCACCTCTCCCTCCATGTCACATCCTTCTAGAAGCTTCTCGGAAAATTACGAGAACGCCCCTCTCATCCGTGAAAACACGGAAAAACTTTAGACTGTATAAATCCAATAACCTGATACTAGAGTCTGGCTTAAACCAAAGCCTGCTAGTAAAAACTGTCCGAATGTCGTACGTGCGTTCAAACACGTATGCGTCCGAACCTTTGTCATAAAACCATACGACATCTATATCTTTTCGCCTGGGTTTGGTAAATCTCTGTGTGGGACTCTAAAGACTCAACTTCTACGCTGGCAGTGGGTTTAACCACAGACCGCAAACGGCACTAGCTGTACGTAACGGTCCCCCGGTAGTTGTCGATAAGAAAGCCGATGAGGTAACCCATCTGAAATCCTACTGAGCTTATCCGTGACAATATCCGCGCAGTCCGGTCTGTTCGTCTAAGAGTATCGCATGTATGGTCTAGGGAGGTGGTGGACGTCAGACCCCTAATAACCGTACAAGTCGTGTCGGTATGGCTCAAGACCACCCGAGAATCTACTGATCAGTCCATCAGTAATTCTCAATCAGCCCTGGCCAGGGACTTATGGTAATGACCAATCGACCACAGTGCGATATCAACTCCCTATACCGGGAGAGACGAATCCCTAACAGTCGCTCACTGCCTCCACGTGGCTCGGGACTGTGCCCAACTAAAACCTGTTTGCACGACTCCTTTGAGCCGTGGTAGGGTAATAATCAAAGCACAGTGGAAACTCACACGAGACAAATGATGACCTTAAGTCAACGGACTATCTGGACACATGTCACCTGAGAACTTCTATCTAACGTTAGGTATAATACCATCCAGTCAGTTCTCGGCGAGTCCTGTCCGGTGTACTCACACCCAGTGAGCATCTGTATACAATCTTAGGTGAACACCACCAATGGTTGCGGGACCAATCCATCGCCCCTCGTCAGGGTCTAGATATGTATACACTAGTCTACTCCGGAGTATCGATGCCCAATCTCGATACTCCTGCGACCAGGGACATCTAAGGGTGTGCCTATTGACTATCCAGCTCCCATTAGTATGACTGCCATCACAACGCCGGTAGTCAGACAAAACACATTATGGGCTTTATCAACATATATATAAATACCAAGTAAAATATATCATACGTTAAGACAAAGTCAAACCAAATAGCGTACTATCATATCAAGCAAGACTGTTATGTACATACATATCCCAAGCATCCTATACAATGTAGGCCTCTAGGGCATATATATCCAACACGTCTATGAGCATCGCATGGCGGGCCTAAGGGGTTGGTAAAAGTCTGACCCCTAAAAGCGGTACAAGTCGTGTCGGAGTGTAGCCTAGAACACCCTGAGATACTACTGGAATACCTACCAGTAAATCTCCTGCCTTGGTCAAGGACTTCGTGTAATGGCTCTCCAAGACACAGCGCGACCTCACCCCCAATACCGGGAGAGACGAACCCCTGCAGATCCGCTCACTGCCTCCATGTGGCTCGGGGCTGTACCCAACTAAAACATATTTGCACGTCTCCTTTGAGCGTGGTAGGGTAGTAATCAAAGTACAGTGGGAACTCACACGAGACAAATGACGATCTCAGGTCGATGAACTAACCTGTACACATGTCACCAGGGAACTGCTATTTGACGTCAGGTATAAGACCAACTAGCATGTTCCCGGCGAGTCCTGTCCGGTGTACTCATAACCCAATGAGCACCTGTATACATCTTAGGTGAACCAACTGACACTAGCGGCTTGTGAGACCGGCCACCGCCCCTCATCGGGGTCTCGACTGTATACACTAGTCTACTCTGGAGTATCGATGCCCTGTCTCGAAACTCCCTCGACTAGGGACCTTTTAAGTATGTTCTTATAGACCCCAGCTCCCACGTATATGATCATCCTCATACTGCTGGCAGTCAAGCAAGAATCCTAGGGGCTCTATCAACGCGCAATAGTGACCTGTAAGGTCACCTAAGGCAGTACATGATGATAAAGATAAACCAGATAGCATACTATCATCTTGAGTAAGACTGTCCTACTGGGACAGGTCCTCCCTCAATCATTGCAATCACGTGCCTATGATCCAATAATTGACTCCGAGGGCACTATCTCCAACAGGACACGGATCAGCTCGGTATAACTATTCTAACTTCTTTATATATGCTTTCTAGTATAGGGTTTAGGGTAGATCCGGGCATCGGGTAATGGTAGCGCAAGTTTAGGAAATTTTTGTTCCACCTTTAGCTACGGTTTGATGGTCGGGGCACTGCCGTAACCCAACATCTACATCGTTTCGCCCGAAGCAGGAAAACCCTCTGTGAGGGACTCTAAAGACACGTCAATATGCTGGTAGTGGGTTTAACCACAAGCACGTCAGCGGCACTAGCTGTACGTAACAGCTACCCAGGTATTGAGCGAAAGGAAGGCCGATGAGCAAACTCATCCGAACCCCTACTGAGCCTATCCGTGACAATATCCGTTCAGTTCGGTCTGTTCGTCTAAGAGTATCGCATATCGAGTCTAGGGGGAGGATAAAGTCAGACCCCTAATAACGCGACATTTCTTGTCGTTATGAAGCCCATCACTTACTGAGAAACTACTAATCCAAATCAGTAATTCTCGATTACCTTGGCTAAGGATTCCTGGTGATATCCACCTATACACTGTGCAACATCAACCCCCAATACCGGAAGAGACGAATCCCCGACGATCCGCTCACTGTCTCCATATGGCTCGGGACTATACCCAACTAAAACCTGTTTGCACAACTCCTTTGAGCCGTGGTAGGGTAGTAATCAAAGCACAGTGGGAACTAACACGAGACAAATGACGATCTCAGGTCGACGGACTAACCTGTACACATGTCACCTGGGAACTACTATGTGACAATATGTATAATACAACCTAGCAGGTTCCCGGCGTGTCTGTCCAGTGTACCCATTGTTAGTGTATATGCCCTAGAGGCCATTACTGTATCATACTAGTATGTATATTACTTGATGGAAGCTTGGGATATTTACAGTTGTATAGACAATCTTGCTCGAAATAGTAGTATGCTACTTGGTTTGTCTCTGCTTTAATGTGTACATGTGTTTCTTTATTGTATCACCTATACGCATTAGTGGAGCCCTTAGGATCTTTGCTTGATTACCAGCGTTGTGATGGCAGTCACACTCGTGGGGGCTGGGTAATCTATAAGCACATCCTTATATATACACGTCCCTGGTCATGGGATTATCAAGACAGGGCATCGATGCTCCGGAGTAGACTAGCGTATGCGCTTCTCATCCCAGCACGGGAGACGGTCTGTCCCACAGCTGTCTGTACGTCATACTTGAGATAGTATGCGGGTGCTCGTTGGGTTACGGGTACACTGGACAGGACTCGTCGGGAACTGTTGGTTAGTATTATACCTATCGTCAGTTATCAGTTCCCAGGTGACATGAGTACAGCTTAGTCAGCTGACTTGATACTGTCACTTCGCCTCGAGTGTGTTCCCACTGTACTTTGATTACTACCCTACCACGGCTCAAAGGAGTCGTGCAAACAGGTAGTAGTTGGGTGCAGTCCCGAAGCACTTCGAGGCAGTGACGGTTAGACAGGATTCGTCTCTCCCGGTATTAGGGGTTGACATCACGCTGTGTCCAGGAGAGCCATTACACAAGTAGTCCCTGGCCAGGGCAAGCGAGGTATACTGGTTGGTTTCCAGTGTTATCTCAGGGTGTTCTGGGCTACACTCCGACACGACTTGTACCGCTATTAGGGGACTGACGTTTACCGCCCCCTAGGCCCACCATGCGATGTAATCAGACGAACAGACCGGACTATACGGAGACTGTCACATTCATGCTCAGTAGGAGTTCAGATGGGTTCACCTCGTCAGTCTTCTTATCGGCATCTACCTGGGGACCGTTACGTACAGCTAGTGCCGCTTGCGGTCTGTGGTTAAACCCACTGCCAGCGTAGTGTCGAGTCTTTAGAGTCCCACACAGAGGGTTATTCGCCTTTAGGCAAAATGAGTAGAGGTCGCTGTTGGAGATAGTGCCCTCAGAGTCAATTATTGGATCACAGGCACGTGATTGCAATGATTGAGGGAGGACCTATCCCGGTAGGACAGTCTTACTCGAGATGATAGTATGCTATCTGGTTTACCTTTATCATCGTGTACTACTTCAGGTGACCTTACAGGTCACTATTACACACTGATAGAGCCCCTAGGATTCTTGCTTGACTGCCGGCAGTATGATGGCGATCATATACGTGAGAACTGGTGGTCTGTAAGCACATCCTTAAAAGGTCCCTAGTCGTGTGAGTTTCGAGACAGGGCATCGATTCTCCAGAGTAGACTAGTGTATACAGTCGAGACCCCGACGAGGGGCGGTGGTCGGTCTCACAAGCCACTGGTGTCAGTTGGTTCACCTAAGATGTATACAGGTGCTCATTGGGTTATGAGTACACCGGACAGGACTCGCCGGGAACATGCTAGTTGGTCTTATACCTGATGTCAGATAGCAGTTCCCTGGTGACATGTGTACAGGTTAGTTCATCGACCTGAGGATCGTCATTTGTCTCGTATGAGTTCCCACTGTGCTTTGATTACTACCCTACCTCGGCTCAAAGGAGTCGTGCAAACAGGTTTTAGTTGGGTACAGTCCCGAGCCACATGGAGGCAGTGAGCGGATCTTCAGGGGTTCGTCTCTCCCGGTATTGGGGGTGAGGTCGCGCTGTGTCTAGGAGAGCCATTATGCAAAGCCCTCGGCCGAGGCAGGAGATTTACTGGTAGGTATTCCAGTAGTATCTCAGGGCGTTCTGGGCTACACTCCGACACGACTTGTAACGCTTTTGGGGGTCTGACTTTTTCCAACCCCCTAGGCCCGACATGCGATGCTCATAGACGAACGGACCGGACTGTACGGATATTGTCACTGACAGGCTCATTAGGGTTTCAGGATGAGTTCGCTCATCGACGTCCCTTTTGGTCAATAGCTGGTGGCCCGTCACGTATTGGCTTATACCTCTGACGTGCTAGTGGTTAAATCCACAGCCATAGTATTGACGAGTCTTTAGAGTCCACCACACTTACAGTTACTCAAGCTTTCGGGCGAAACGCTGTAGAGGCCGTATGGAGATATGGCAGGGTCCGATCAGATACGTGCGGTATTGCACGGATCAGGATCGGACATTTTTGTACTAGTGGCCGTATGGTTATATGGCAGTGTTCGATCTGATACGTGCGGTATTGCACGGATCAGGATCGAACGGATATTACTAGCCGGCTTTGGCTTAAGCCGGTCCTAGTTTAGTACAGTATAGATTTTGTCTCATTGCATTTGTATCCGGTCAGAATACAGATGCGGGTGTGTATGAACAGTATTGGGGTTTTCCTGTAATTTATTACGGGACCAGTTTTCTGGAGTTGCCAGTTTGCATTCCGTTCCGGCCGGTTTTCCTTTGTTCTTTCCCGGCCGGACTTTTCCGATGGAGGGTGTTATTTGCAAGTTTGCAAATAACATGTTGTGGAGGGTTTTCTTGCATATGTATTAATTATGATAGCATCTTTTTTATTCCTTTCTTTTCTATCATCATTTCTTGTAAAAGGTGATTAGGACTGATTTGGTTTTGATGTGAGATTTTGATGACAATGTTTGGCTATGGTCACCACTTGCTTTTACTACCATTACCTTCCTTCTATGGTTGTGGTTTTGTATTCCCTCCTCCACCATTCTCATTTTGGAGATGATAGAACTCACTTGAGAGAAAAGAGAAGAAGAGGTTTTCATTCTTGAGAGTTTTCATTCTTGATCTCTTTTTCATGCTAGAAAAATGCAAGCACCATTTTTCTAATCTTGATTCCTCCATCATCTTCAAAGGAAACTACATAAACTCCAAGAGATAAATTTTCTACACTACATTCTACAACATTTCTTGGGCATGTCGACTTGCCGGCTTCATGCTCGAGTTGCCTCGGTATTGAGGCGGGAGCCCGTAAAAGACGCAGGCGATGTGGTGCCCTTCCGTTGAGGAGGCGACGATGTGGAGACAAGACATTCCGCGGGAGATTGGGACGATGAAGAGAAGACCGGAGGACTCAGATCACTTGGTATACTTCTCTTCCCATCTCTTGTTTGCTAGCATTAGGTTAATGGTTACGATCCGGGTTTTCATTGTCCGCGGTAGCGCCAGTTTCCAAGTAAGGAAAATTTTTGATTCCGCATTTTGGCTTCGGATAGACGGCCGGGGCGCTGCGGTGGCGCAACATGGTATCAGAGCCACGCCATTAACCTTGTCTAGCTTGCTCTAACGTGTTTACAAGTTCGATCGATCGGATTTTCCAAAAACCACATTTCCATGTCGCACTTTCTGTCGATTTTTTCCTTGCTCTAAAAATTATTTGGTACATTGGAAAATTACGTGCAGGGTTTTTTATGAATTCTGTGAAAATTCGGTACGCTGATGTTACTGTAGCGCGTCGGTTTAGCGGCCAAAACCACGTTTTGGCAGCGGAACCGCCGACGTTTTGTTACCAAACCGTACCAAATTTCTACAGTGGTTTACTGACATGAAAATAGGGTTTCTGGTATATTCTTTTTGGGCCCAGATGTTTTTGAGTGCTACAGTTGTGTTTGGGGCCCACTTCAGAAAATTCAGTCGATCGAAAATTTTAAACATGTTATTTCACAGTATTTACATTATATCTGCGACCGTGAATGTCACTTGATCGGTAAATCCTGTCTAAGTGCTATAGCCCGGTTAGACAGATTTGCGAACGTGATTTTCACGTTGATGTTCTGTGTTTATGCTGTGATGTTGCGGATCGGTCGTGGGGATAGCCTGGATGCAATGCTAGTACAGTTTTGTTTTACATGTACATTTGATTTTACGGGGCGAGCGTCCGACATGTGGACAGCCGTCACTGCCTGTTTGTATTATTCTTTTGGGGCACGACCTGGTTGCGGTCGATGTACCCGTTGTATGTATATTTTACTTTCTGTACTAGGATTACCCCGCGGAGGGGTGCACGGATAGCCGGGTTCTAGAGGGCAACGGGCCCGCATCTCATGGCATTGAGACGGAGTGGGCTTCACTCTAGGATTGGCGGGTTATTTACCGCACTCGTAGGGGGTACAGGTTGACCCGGGAGGGGTGCCCAAGTTACCGGATTCCATGAACTGCTGGGTGGTCCATTCACGGTGCTGAAGGGGGCTACCTCGCTTCAGGTTTTGGCGGGTGACTTGCCGCGCCCGTAGGGGTCTAGGATTTCATTGCACAGGCTATCCACACGACCAGGGGAACGTCGGGTTTCAGCAGCGGCTCTGTGAAACCCGGGGCTTCCAGATATCTGTATTGTTCTGTGATGCTGTATATTTCTGTGATGTTGCATTTTATCACGCCTTGAGCGAAAATAATATATTGGTATATATATTAGTAGATGTTGTATATGTTTTACATCCGCGCTAGTCCAGTCCCCACTCTGTCGTTAGTTAGCTAGCCTAACGGGTAATGACGGGACCCAGTGGCGAATGCGGATGGCATATACGTACATCAGTATATTTTCGTTCTTTGTAGTGTGATCAATTGGTGGGACTGCGTTGATTCGGATCAATGCAAGATAAACAAACCTATTCTGATGTTGTTGGAACACTTTTTCAAAAAGCTGTTATTGCAAGGACGTTCACTTTTTTTTTGCATCGTGGTATTCATTTGGAATATCCTGCTCCTCAGTGGACGAGGCAAGGGCCGAGATCCCTTCACCGGGAGTGACCCCTTGGACAGAAGTTTGCGTCAGGGCATTAACTGCACTATAGCCGATTACTTTTTGCTTTGCATCGTGGTATTCAGTTGGAATATCCTGCACCTCATTCTACGGGGAAAGAGCCAAGATCCCTTCACCGGGAGTGACCTCTTTAGTAAAGGTTTTCGTCACTATATTTTCTAAAAAGTTATCCAGTTCCTTCAACGATATCAAGTTCATTACGTTAAAAGTTTTTCGCCAAAAACTAGACGTAGCCCTCCGTCATTTCAGATTAGTATTGCTTAGTATTCGTGCTACATATGTCGTGCATTGCCGAGGCGTAGTGTTCGGTAGCTGTGTAATACTTTTCTGTCGCATGGATAAGTGGATTGGTTAGGACAGTCGTACGGTTATGTTGGCATTGTCAAGGACTCGTACGGGTGGGTTTAATGCAATCAAGATAATGACGGGCTGAACTTGACTAGGACTCTTTGATATGTTGGCATTGTCATGGTCACTTGGGTCCTAGGGGTAAAAATCACATCGGGAGTTTCAAAAGAACTGAAACTTGCCAGGCATGCGCATACCTTCTGGAGTGTGGTGACGTGAGTGGATTCCGTCACGTTATCATGCAATGATAGTTGGATCCCGATTCCCACTGATGAGTTGGTTTACTCCTCGGGTGATCCCGACTAATTCTTCTTTCAGGTTTGGAGGAGAATTTGAGGTACAGTGGGAGGTTTCCTGATTAGATAAATTGGTAACCATTCTGATCTAGGTTAGAGTGCACGCTGAGTGTTTCTTTTCTCTCTCTGTCTTTGGCAGCGACCATTGACCCGACCCTGGACTATGACTCAGTGACCAAGTTGACCGAACCTTCTTAACACTGGCTTTTGGATTGTCAGAGTTGCAAACCTCATTGCCACTCCTACTTTTACCCTTTTCTCCAGGACACCCCGTATTACTACGAATGTCCACTTCCATTGGACAAAACCATCATATGGTTATATACGAACTCGAAGGACTTCGAGGATGGTTTCTGGTTCTGGAGAAAACGAATAGGATTATTCAGTTGTCTTTTCTTTTCACCTTCTCTCATTGCGAGTACTCCTTGGTTTAGGAGATAGTACACCTATTACGCAAATTGGATAGTCTTCTTTCAAACCTTAGGCTGGTGCCGACCGGTAGGGAATGAAGAAAACCAATTAGCATAACGATGGTGTGCAGAAGGTATTAAGTTAAGACAAAGCAAGGGATTAGTAAGAGGGCAAAGTAAAATGTGACTGCTATTCACGATCAAACCAAGTATTTCTTCGCCAATCCTAAATCACCTTTGTATTTCTCCAGGACACTCCGTATCATTACGAAGATCCACAGTTTATTGGATACTCCATCGTATGGTTATATACGAACTCGAAAGGAACTTGTTCAAGTTCGGGGATGGATTCTGGTCCAGGAGAAATAGGAATACAGTTTATTCGGTTGTCTTTTATCTTCTCCTTCTCTCGCTTTGCGAGTGCTCCTAGGATTAGGACAGTACACCCATTATGCTTATTGGATAGTCTTCTTCCAAACCATAGGCTGGTGCCGAACGGTTGGGAAGGAAGAAAACCATTTGGCCTAAGGGGTGTGCAGAAGGTAATGACTAAAGACATATAAAGGGATTTGGAGAGGTGGCAAAGAATTATACGGTTATAGTTGTGAATCTGGGTAATGGTAGAGGCATTACTATGAATACCAGGATACCCCATCGAAACGTTTCAATGTTTCAGTTCAGCTGTGTACTGTTAAAAGAAAACTGATTTCCCGATTGGACACTTGCTCCAGGGTATGTATTTACCAGGTTTGATTCTCACATCTGTATGGTTTTACAGATGATGAGTGGGAGTAAGTTATTGGGAATAGAGTAATCATCCTCATTATATCGGGATTCGTTGTAATCGGTGATATTTGAGGAGATCATCTGGGCTGTTTGCCGGTCGGCAAATATTTGGTTTGAATATCCGCTGTTGTGCACCAATTTCAAATTGATATATCTGTACGTCTATTTTCATAGAGTGAGATATACCTTTTGATATTATGTCGATGACATTTACCTATATCAGTAGATGGTTAGGTAAGGAGCATTAAACAGCGGTGTAATTCTTCTTAACCATAAGTACAGTTTTCAACCTACGACACACAGTGAAAGAGTTGTTAGACTCAGCGGACTTATACAGAGTATTGTATGTTGTCCAGTGTCCATTAGGACAGAGGGGTTGGTCCTCATACTATATTCTGTTTACTTTTAACTTCTCTAGTTCTTAGACGTGTGTTTGGTAGAAACACAGAGTCCAAGTTTTGAGGAGTTATAGGTATTTGAATAGAGTAGAGAACCAGGTGTAGCAAGTATCGGGATTCTTCAAAGTGATCGAAGATGTAGATACTTGTTTATGGTATTCAGTTGATAGTAATGATAAAGAGAAATTGCTTCTCTTTCAGGTTACTCATAATTGGAAGCATTCCTAAGTTTAGTAACGCTGGTCGGCCTCCTTCTATTTCGTTGACATGCACTGGTGACAGTTGCATGATTTGAATCTGGTTCAATTAAATCAGTGCCTCTGTTTCTATATTGGATATAGAACAGTTCATATCTTAAGGATGTTAAGGTACGGGGAGTTGTCCGGCTTATGCTTAAAACCAGACACTGGACAACTCAAGGCACGTTTCTGTAATGGCTGTTTATGGGTTGACCCAGGCTATGACGAGGGTTGACTTTCTACCATCTGGCAGATCAATAGAAATATTGTTCTAGACTCGCCACAGTTTTATTGAAAATGGATTTTTTCAAAAACAGTAGTGGGAGTATGGTAGAACTGGAAGTGATTCCAGAACCGCAAACGATTACTGGAGATTTGATAAGGAACCTAAAGATTCAATCTGGCTTGACATTCCATTGGCCACTCCGCAGATAAGGTGGGTAACTTCAGGCACCCGAGACGTACTCCGGTAGCCTCAAGGACGGTGACAGGGAAGTTCTTGTTTACCCACACTTGCCATTGCTGTTGTTCCAGGCTGCGAAACCCGGCAGGAGGATGAGTATAGCGTCGTTCTGAACTAGCTTCAGAAGTGTACGTGTATATGACTCTGCCAGAGGGTTTTCGTAGTCAGTGGGAGCAGCGGAAGCATTGGTGGACAGGTAGCTTATGTCTACTTATAGACTAAAGCAGAAGTAGCGGAGATAGATCATCCATTTCTGACGTGACAGTCATAGGTTTGACTTCATCTGAATAGGGGATGGATCTGTTAAGAAGGTAGTAGGGTGTGATGTCCTGGTTTTGGATGACATACACAGAGTAGGAAGTGATATTCCTATACTACGATCGGTTATACTTTGGTCGTCACACAGTGGTTTCTCCACATGGGACTTGGACATTATATCAGACATTCTGGTTACTAGATCTATGGTATTAGATCTAGATTTGGGTAGTTTCCCAATCTGGGTACCTTGACAGCATTCTATGAGTATTTAGAATGGACGACTCCTGGCACGGTAGTACACCTGCAGGTAATGGAGTCACCCTCTCTAAAGGTGTCTTACAGACTAAAGGGGAGAGGGATACGCATGATTGACAGATCACTTGCTTAGGCAATTGAGTCAATCATGAGATGTCAAGTACCACACCAGATGTTGTTCTTGTAGTAGATGCAATAAGTTGATATTAATCCAATCCTGGAGAAACAATCGGAAGCAGTTTTAGGACATAAGTGCGTGTTCTAGGGATGTGATAACGACAGCCTCTTTTAAGATACGGTTATCACTCCAGGCTTCCAAGGTGACATGGATGGCAGAGTGGCTGTCAGAGTTATAGTTTCTCCTTCTGACGAGGGGCAGTATTTTGGACAGGTGGGCCAAGGCAATACTGAGGGAGGCATGGCGCTGGGTACTGATTAAGTTCAGTTATCGATACAGTCTAAGAAGTTTGGATTTGGAGTTCATTTATGAGCCAGGTCCCATCAGACATCCAGACATTCTAAGACAGGTATTGCTTATTTCGGGAGATGGCTTTCTCCGCGAACTTGAGATATAGAGAGACATAGAAAGAAACATCACAGCGGATCCACTCACTGAGGCTATTCCTCGAACGCAATAGTTTCGCAAACGAGCTTTGTGAGACTGACTAGTAGAGGAATTGGGTGTTCGGTATCACACGGGCTGTGAGTATACGGCATCGCAATAATTAGCTTTGAGTGCAAGTGGGAGATTGTTGGAGATAGTGCCCTCAGAGTCAATTATTGGATCACAGGTACGTGATTGCAATGATTGAGGGAGGACCTATCCCGGTAGGACAGTCTTACTCGAGATGATAGTATGCTATCTGGTTTACCTTTATCATCGTGTACTGCTTCAGGTGACCTTACAGGTCACTATTACACGCTGATAGAGCCGCTAGGATTCTTGCTTGACTGCCGGCAGTATGATGGCGATCATATACGTGAGAGCTGGTGGTCTGTAAGCACATCCTTAAAAGGTCCCTAGTCATGTGAGTTTCGAGACAGGGCATCGATTCTCCAGAGTAGACTAGTGTATATAGTCGAGACCCCGACGAGGGGCGGTAGCCGGTCTCACAAGCCACTGGTGTCAGTTGGTTCACCTAAGATGTATACAGGTGCTCATTGGGTTATGAGTACACCGGACAGGACTCGCCGGGAACATGCTAGTTGGTCTTATACCTGATGTCAGATAGCAGTTCCCTGGTGACATGTGTACTGGTTAGTTCATCGACCTGAGGATCGTCATTTGTCTCGTGTGAGTTCCCACTGTGCTTTGATTACTACCCTACCACGGCTCAAAGGAGTCGTGCAAACAGGTTTTAGTTGGGTACAGTCCCGAGCCACATGGAGGCAGTGAGCGGATCTTCAGGGGTTCGTCTCTCCCGGTATTGGGGGTGAGGTCGCGCTGTGTCTAGGAGAGCCATTACGCAAAGCCCTCGGCCGAGGCAAGAGATTTACTGGTAGGTATTCCAGTAGTATCTCAGGGCGTTCTGGGCTACACTCCGACACGACTTGTACCGCTTTTGTGGGTCTGACTTTTTCCAACCCCCTAGGCCCGACATGCGATGCTCATAGACGAACGGACCGGACTGTACGTATATTGTCACTGACAGGCTCAGTAGGGTGTCAGGATGAGTTCGCTCATCGACGTCCCTTTTGGTCAATAGTTGGTGGCCCGTCACGTATTGGCTTATACCTCTGACGTGCTAGTGGTTAAATCCGCAGCCATAGTATTGACGAGTCTTTAGAGTCCACCACACTTACAATTACTCAAGCTTTCGGGCGAAACGCTGTAGAGACCGTATGGAGATATGGCAGGGTCCGATCAGATACGTGCGGTATTGCACGGATCAGGATCGGACAGTTTTGTACTAGTGGCCGTATAGTTATATGGCAGGGTTCGATCTGATACGTGCGGTATTGCACGGATCAGGATTGAACGGATATTACTAGCCGGCTTTGGCTTAAGCCGGTCCTAGTTTAGTACAGTATAGATTTTGTCTCATTGCATTTGTATCCGGTCAGAATACAGATGCGGGTGTGTATGCACAGTATTGGGGTTTTCCTGTAATTTATTACGGGACCAGTTTTCTGGAGTTGCCAGTTTGCATTCCGTTCCGGCTGGTTTTCCTTTGTTCTTTCCCGGCCGGACTTTTCCGATGGAGGGTGTTATTTGCAAGTTTGCAAATAACATGTTGTGGAGGGTTTTCTTGCATATGTATTAATTATGATAGCATCTTTTTTATTCCTTTCTTTTCTATCATCATTTCTTGTAAAAGGTGATTAGGATTGATTTGGTTTTGATGTGAGATTGTGATGATAATGTTTGGCTATGGTCACCACTTGCTTTTACTACCATTACCTTCTTTCTATGGTTGTGGTTTTGTATTCCCTCCTCCACCATTCTCATTTTGGAGATGATAGAACTCACTTGAGGGAAAAGAGAAGAAGAGGTTTTCATTCTTGAGAGTTTTCATTCTTGATCTCTTTTTCATGCTAGAAAAATGCAAGCACCATTTTTCTAATCTTGATTCCTCCATCATCTTCAAAGGCAACTACATAAACTCCAAGAGATAAAGTTTCTACACTACATTCTACAGCATTTCTTGGGCATGTCGACTTGCCGGCTTCATACTCGAGTTGCCTCGGTATTGAGGCGGGAGCCCGTAAAAGACGCAGGCGATGTGGTGCCCTTCCGGCGAGGAGGCGACGATGTGGAGACAAGACATTCCGCGGGAGATTGGGAGGATGAAGAGAAGACCGGAGGACTCGGATCACTTGGTATACTTCTCTTCCCATCTCTTGTTTGCTAGCATTAGGTTAATGGTTACGATCCGGGTTTTCATTGTCCGCGGTAGCGCCAGTTTCCAAGTAAGGAAAATTATTGATTCCGCATTTTGGCCTCGGATAGACGGCCGGGGCGCTGCCGTGGCGCAACAGTCGCATGGTTTTGCGACGGGGTTCGTTCACATTCACACACTTGTGCACGTTTTGTGTCCGGACAGCTTATACTAGCGGGCTTTGGTTTAAGCCGGATCCTAGTATATGTTTTGGGATTGGTTTTATATCTTTGTATTCGTGTTCTTCGGAACACGGATACGGGTGTGTATGCACAGTCGACTGAGGGAGAGGCAGAGGACTTTCATTAGGGTTGATTACCATTGTCATTTTCTTAACCCTAATGGTTATGTGTGAAATATGATTTATTGATATTAGTTAATTATAATTATGCATGGTTAGGGTTGTTGACCATTTGACTTTATTTGACTTGTTGACCTAGGTTGACAACTTGACCATAATCATTCCATAAGAAAGATGCTCTTTGATTCTAGCAAAAAGCATTTAATATGAAATGATAATCGTCATTTCTTGATTAAACCATGACAATTATATTTAGCTAATTATCTATTTTCATAATTCACACATATATGTTAGAAGAATGGTTTATTTCTTCTCATTCTATCATTTTGATTCTCTCTCCTTCTCTTCCTCTCTCTCTAGCTCTCCCCTCTCATGAGTTGAGAATCCCTTGAGCATGAGATAAATCCTTCTAAAATACTCTCTACTCATTCTAAGGTTCTAGGATTAGCACTCCAAGCAACTTAGTTACTTCTAGTTTGAAGTTGAAGCCAAAGGTTGAGGCCCACGGGTGGATCTTTCTTCGACAAGAGAAGGCGACAAGGAGATCACCTTCTTTCACTCCAAGGAGCAAGAAGAGAAGGACTTGAAGACCTAGGTATAACCCCTTAACCGAGTAGCTAACTCCTTTAGCTTTGTTAGTTAGTTTTGTTAGTCTATGTTGCCTTGAGTTGTAAAAATCCGATTTTTATACCGTTTCCGCCTCCCTGCAAGCACCAGGGTGGGCAACGTGGACTTACAATTGTATCAGAGCCTAACTAAACCAAACTAGCTAGTTAGTAAAGTAAATAGAACTTCGATCGGAAAAAAATCGCAAAACACTTTTTCAAAACCCCAAGTTTCTGCTGATTTTTAAACCTGCTTTAAAATCAATAAATCATATCTTAAAAATCGGCTCAAGGGTTTTACAGAATACACAAGGAAGACGATCCACTGACTCGGCCGACTCACCGCGGATCCGCGGCTTAAGCTTGCTTCTGCCGCGGATCCGCGGCCGAGTTGACTCGGCCGTGGGTCATTTTCCTTGCAGTGTTCTTCTGTTACTGTTTTGGGATTTTTGGTATATTTTATTTCTGCCTAGATTTTCCAGAAAAGAAATTTGTATTTGGGTGGTTATAAATACGTATTTTTGATCGAACTTCCCTATACTTAGGCTAATGGGTTATATCTGTGATGTTATATATGTATTGAACGTCTACTAATCGCTATACGTCGATTAGTGGGGGTTATACATATCTGTGATCTGTAATGTTGATGGTTTGTGTATATGAACTCGTTGGATTGTCGCGGATGAATAGCCGGGTGGATGTGAGATGAGAGTTTCTTTTTCTTTCATTCATGTAACATGTAATTTGATGTAATATTATTTGTATGGCCGCACAAACGGGTCGGGGTTGTAGCCGTCATTGTATAATTTCTTTTTACTGTTTTTGCTCCTAGGATAGCCCATGGTGGGTTGCACAAACTACCGGGTATCTCGAAGTGCCGAGTGGCCTACTCACGTCGTTGAGGGAGGTTGCTTCACTTCGGGTACCTGGTGGGTAGTTTGCCGCACCCGTAGGGGTCTAGGGTGGGGTTTTGGCTATTCATCGCGACCGTGTAATCCGCTTTTCATTGCAGGCTCGAACGAATCGCGGATTCCTAGTATATCCAAAGTGTTCATCTATGATCTAGATTGACTATCATTGCTATATATCTATATATGATATCTATTTAGGTGTTGCTTATGTTTTGCATCCGCGCTAGTCCAGCCCCCGCTCTGTCGTTAGTTAAGTAACCTAACGGGTGATGACGGGGCCCCGTGGCGAATGCGGATGGCATAATCATACACTATATTTTGGTTGTTTTCTGCAATGGTAGGATTAAATGATGGGACACATTAAAATTAATGCATGAAAATAAACCAAGTAAAAGTCGTTGGAACACTTTGAAAACCACTCGGTTTTTTCAAAACCAAACATTTAAATGCGGAGCTTGAACCACTCCTTTTAAAAGCTATCTCGTTCCATCGATTATATCAAGTTCACTACGTTCACGGTTTCGCCAAAACCATTCGTAGCCCTCCATCATTTCAGTTAAATATTCGGTAGTTTTCAAGCTATGTATTTTGACCTCACGCCAAGGAATAGTGATTGGTAGCTGCCGGATATTTATTTGTTGCATAGATAGAATGCGTTGGTTTGAGACAGTCGTATTGCCATTTTGGCCTACATCAAGGGTAGGTACGGGTGGGTTCAAATTAACCTGGATAATGATGGGTAGAACTTGACATGTGACTTATGACATTTTGACCTCACGCCAAGGTCATAAGAGCATGGGGCAAAAATCCACATCGGGAGTTTAAAAAGAACTGAAACTTGCTAGCGCTGCATACCATTTGGAGTGTGATGATTCTGGTAGGATTCCTTCAGTTTTATCACGCGATGATATTTGTATGCCGATCCTACTGTGAGTATATGCTACTCCTCGGGAAATTTCTCACTTAACGATCAATGCTATAAACCTAGTAGGTGTCTAGAAAGGTGTTAGCGGGGCAACGCCCACAGGGAAAAGAGGTTACTTAATTAAGGAACTTCGCGAAAGCGTTGGAAAACCTCCCTCGAAGTACCGACACTGGCCTGGCTGATCGGTTAAGCAAGTATTGTACGGTGAGATTGATCCCGACTAATTCCTCCTTTATGGTTTGAGGAGGGATTCGAGAAACAGTGGGAGCCATCCTGTTTAGACAAACTAAAAACCACTCTAAACTTGCAAGAGCATCATGCTAAAGTGTTTCTTTTCTCTCTCCTAGTTGCAGCGACCAATCAACATGACCGGACTTAAGTTACTACTAGATAAAAACATACTGACAGGGCCAAACTACAAAGATTGGCTCAGGAATGTCAAAATGGCAATCACTTAAGACAAGTTGGGGTATCTCCTTACCACCAAAGCTCCCCCTGTCCCAGGTCCCACCTCCAGCGTCGCGGATATAGAAATCCGTAAGACACGGGAGATCGATTGCGCGAAGGCCAAGTGCCTCATACTTGCCTCTATGGACAATGAACATCAGAGGAGGCACGAGAATATGGACCTAGAATCCATATTTCTCTATACAAAAGATCTGTATGGAGAGCAATCTTGTATCGCCAGATACGAAGTGTCGAAGAAGCTGTTTTCGGCAAGATTGGCCGTCGGATCATCGGTAGCGGAACACGTGCCTAAGATGATTGGCTACATAGAGGAGCTCGTGGACCTTGGGACTATAAGGTTCCTAGGCACTCTCAAGAGGTCACACAAGGCATCGAACATGCCAATTTCAAAAATTATGGGTGCCGAGAAACCCTAATATGGATCATCGGCTAGAATTCTAGGCGAAAAGATAATCTAGTTAACACTTAACTAAAAGAATACGGAAATACAACCTTTGTAGATCCGGTGCTCCACCTCCATAGCTCCGCAACGAAGTCCCCTCGCTGTCCAAATGAATTCCCGGGCTCTAGCGTCTGCTTCGTCGGAGAAATGGCGAGCTAGGTCGTCGATGTCCATGCCGAAGATGATCTACGTCGAAGCATCGCAAGATCAAGCTCTCACTTCACCAAGTCATGAAACTTGTGAAGAAAACACACTCTACTACTTGGTAAGAGGTAGAGGATGAAGAAATAGGAATTGGGTTCTCTTTAGATTTGGATTTCTCACTTATTTGCTCAAGTTGCCATTTTTGAAGCAAGCTTTCTTCTTGAAGAAGAAGAGGAAGAAGATGATAAATCTTATGATAAGTTAATTCAAAATAGAAAATAAATTGAACACTTATCATTTGGCAACCATGGTAAAGTGTAGAGAATAAATCATAGTTAGAAGGAGTGGTTAGGGTTAAGCATGAAGACAAAATGTTCACTTAGTCAAAGCTTCATGAACTTTCAATATAAAACAAAACTAGCAACCATTTTCTTTTCTTTTGCCATTTCTTTTCCAAAATAAAACAAATGAAATAAATAAATGAAAAAGAAAACCTTAACCAATACACAACCATGGTTTAATCTTTACACAAACCCTAAAGAGCATGTATCATCAAACATGATACAATCAAGTGCACAAAAAGTATATCACATATACAATGTGCACATTCGAGCGAGAAAATCCATTTAAAGTGAACCGATACTAGTTAATGCAAAGTAATATATCAAATATATAATTATGCATTAAATCATTAAATCAACACTTGATTTAATGATCCGGTCATATCGCATATAACCGACTAATATCAACAGTAACAACTTATCGAATCAACACTTGATCCGATAACCCGGCTATATCGTATATAACCGATCAATGTCACAAATCGCGAGAATCGAATACAGTATCATATACTGGTATCATTCTCGGTCCCGCACATATCTCATATGCGCCCCTATTTCGTTTCGCTTGAGCCAGGAAACCTCTGTGTAAGACTCTAAAGACTCGTCAATACGCCGGCAGCAGATGATGATCATATCAAACACCCATAAGCCGCAAGCGGTCTGCTAAACGTAATGGCCACCCGGGTATTGAGCGATCAGAAGATCGACGAGCAAGCCCGCTCACACTCCAGTGAATCCAACCAGCAACACTACCGTACAGTCCGGTCTGATCGTCTGATATGTCGCATATCTCGCCTAGGGGTGGTAAACGTCAGACCCCAATAGCTCGATAAGTCGTGTCGATATGAGGTCTATAACAATTCGAGAAACTACTGGTAACACTTACCAGTAAATCTCAGCAACCCTGGCCAGGGATTTCCTGTTATAGCCAATCGAACACAGTGCAACATCTACCCCCTATACCGGGAGAGACGAATCCCCTCCTATCGCTCATTGCCTCCATGTGACTCGGGACTGTACCCAAAAACCACCGTTTTGCACGCCCTCTTGGACGTGGTAAGATGGAAATCAAAGCACAGTGGGAACCACACAAGACTCTATGACGATCTCGGGTCAACAGACTACTCTGTACCAGTGTCACCAGAGAACTGCCATCTGACGTGAGGTATAATACCATCTCGGAGTTCTCGGCGAGTCCGTCCAGTGTACCCAGTCTCTACTGAGCACCCGTATATCATCTCCGATGTCAAACACCAATGGATATGGGATCATCCATCGCCCATCTGTATGGGTCGAGAAGGTACACGCTAGTCTACTCTGGTATATCCATGCCCCATCTCGATACACCCACGACTAGGGACATTGAAGGATGTACTTATGGACTACCATGTCCCCACTAGTATGATCTGCATCATAGTCCAGGTAGTCAAGTACACATCCTAAGGGCTTTACCAACATGTAACAGAGAGACAATCAATGTACACGTTAAGGTAAAGTGTAACCAGATAGCATACTATCATGTCGAGCAAGAAAGTCCTCCCTATATATGTCCCAGCATCCACTACAATATACATCCTATGTACAGTAATGGCCTCTAGGGCATACATATAACTAACAATCTCCCACTTGCACTTGGGCCATCTGTAGCAGTGGTCGAAGTATCTCATACTCAACCATCCCATAAAAGTCTCTCTCTGGGAATAGGCCTTCGTGAGTGGATCCGCTGCGTTATCCTCTAAGTCTGCTCTCCATGCCTCGATCACCCTGGAGATCAACCATCTCCATGATCAGGTGATACTGCCTTAGAATAAGTCTGGATCACTGATGGGACCGTCGTTCCTTGGCATAAGCCACAACTCCATTGTCTCACAATAGTAGGAACGTAGTTCATCTCCTGAACTAATATACACCCAAACATCCTCTTTGGTAGCATCTTAAGCAGCGATGTATCCAGCCTTTATTGTCTAGTATGTCACGGTATCTAGCTTGGAACTCTTCCAACATACCGTCCCTTTACTGAGGGTAAAGACAATGCCTGTGACTGACATTCAGTCGTCTTTATCACCCTGGAACACTACCAGTGATTCTCCCCAGGATCGATTGATACCATCTCACTACAACTAGTGAGAATCCTAACATCCAATTAAATCTATCTCATAGATCTAAAACTCAGGATTTAGGAGGTATCACTTTGATCCTATATGGAGAATCATTGTGATAAGCGGAGATTGATCGAGCGTAGCATAGGAAACTCCTTCCCTATCAAGAGTATGTTATCCACGTATTCTACGAGGATCACTACCATACTCCCTACTACCCTTTTGTTTATACAAGGTTCATCTACCATTTTGATGATGTCAAACTCTTTGACTATCACATCAAAACAGACGTTCCAACTCCGCGATGCCTGCTTTATCAGATAAAGCATCTTGCTCACGTTTCCGCTGCTCCCACTGTCTACGAGGCCCTTTGGCTGTGTACTTATAGACACACTCTTCTAAAACATTATTTAGAAAAGAAGTTGTCACGACCCAAAATTGGCCCGTGACGGCCCTAATACTACGCAACGCCTAAAGACGCAACGTAGTAAAAGAAAGCCAACCCAGAAATCTAAACCATGAAAAATACGGAAAAAGATGATATAAGTTTTGAAACAATTGAAATCGCAACCCAAATTCTTTAAAAGTTTTACTTTCTTTCTTTAAAATTTTAGCAACACCCCCTTTTAATAAAGACAAGTCAAGATGAAAGCAACACAAAATAATGACAGTAGAGAAAAAGCTGTATATAAAAGACATCAAATCCACAATAGTACACACTAACGTCCTCACCAAGTCTCTATGTCCAATATACAATAGTAGATGGAGAGTACAAAATACAACGAAAATACAATATGAAATACAGATATCCATCTAACCCACCTAAGCAAAATGGTACTGTGAGCTGATGCGGTATCTGTAGCAAAAGATGGTAGCTGGATAGCTGAATGGAGGAATAGCCTGCCTCGACTACTCTGGGGAAAAACCTGAAACACCTGTGGCACAACGGGGGTGAGTTGCCAACTCGTGAATAGTATAAAACATATGCAGGTAATCGCAGGAATGCACGTACAGCATGAATCTAAGATATGCGATTACAGAAATAATATGCCATGCAAATGCTGAAATAGGGAGAGTACACTAGCAGGTACAATCAATATGTGAAGCAATGATGGCATGATAGTAGTATGCAATGACTATGCAATAGAGATATGAGAAAGCAAATATGCAACTATCATAAGGGTACACTACAAGTACTACCAATATATGAATCTGTGCATAAGGTAGGTAAGGGTGAGGTATAGGGTGGAATATGTCATTTCCCACGGAAACCTGACGTCGTGGCAGGATCACAATCCAACAAGATACTCCAATCCCAAATCCCTAAATCGGCCCCCACATTGGGCACTCACATCATATAAGTCTCACATCTCCTCAATGTACAATATCGAGTAATCTCCTATATCCCGAATATACGAATCACCAATCACATAGGTATGTCCAATATCCAATCTCAAGTAAGAATCTAACATCCTAAAGGTATATATATATGTATAGAATAAATATGATGGGGGCAATACACATATATTAGCGTCCCATTCCACTTATATTGGTGTAAGGGTATATATAACAACGGCTAAGTCCCCTGTTATATATACAAAAAGGGGGTTGAAGAAATATCATGGAAACCGTGTGCCAAGCATCGACACAGAAATCCTCGTATATCGGGCTCCGTCAGTCCGGATCGGTCCACGGGGTCCGTCTGCGGTATCGGCCCTCGGCCCCGACAGTACAGATCCTCCCGCATCCATCTCTCGACTCTGGCCAGTAGCCTCCGGACAACTGCCAGGTCCAATCAATCACCGGTAGGTACTCGCCCGCCTCCAGGCTCAATCGGCAAACCCATCGATCTTCTTGCCGAGGGGAACCATACCGGGCCCCACCATGTACTCTCATACGGCAACCACACCTAGTATGGAGTATATAATCAGCATCGATAAAACTCATGGGGGACACACAAATATCATATCAAGGAAACCGGGTTGTTTCATGTATGCATAATTTCATGAACTCCCGCGGTTCCCAAATCCCGAAAACATCATATAAAATCCAGATAAACAATGCGCAAATCCAGGAATAAATGTATGCGATATATCTGAATGCGAGCAGGTAAACACAAGTATATAGCTGAACCAGATGTATACGAAATCAAGATAGGGTACAGCTAAGTAACATCAGTAAATGTAAAAATGCAACAGCAACTGAATATGTGTCTAATATACAGGTGTAGCAAAGTATAGGTATCTACCTATAGGAACTGATGTCGTGTACCCCCCTGGGTATGAGTAACATATGTAGGAAATCCCTCCCGGTATAAGTAAAATATGTATGAGATATACCTGTAGCTGTATCGCAAGGTGAAAATATACCTATCACTAAAGGTATGATACGCTATAGGTATACCGACAAGCTAGATGTCAGGTGTGGCAAGCAATGGTAGCTATAAGAGGTAGTGTGACATGGCAATTATTGACGGTGTGTGTGTAGCATACAATCCGTGCTCGTGCAACATGAACCGTCAATAATGTGTGCAGTGTCCTACGGCCGCTAGTCACAGTATATAACTATATCAAGGAAATGCAGTAATTGCGCAATTCTACAATGACGTAGAATGTGCGACAGGTAATTGAATCCTAGCCCAGACGCATAACGCAATACGGGCGATTCCCCTGTAGATGTTATATCTACTCACCTACACTCCACGCTATGCGAATCCTACAATCTGCTCCCCCTGTAGCCGTGTCCGTAACCCTTGTCTGCAAACCTGCAAACACGACAAGAAATCATATATAAGTCAAATATCTCGCGAAACGCGATATCGAATCGAAACGAGAAACTCGCGTCGCGAACTAAACGCGCGTGTGCATGATACGCTGAATCGTGTGTGTACGCGTCTAAAACCCATCGCGACACGCCGCGATACGCTGGATCACAGAACTCACTCACGTATCGCGCGTATCGTGCAAACACCACGAACACCAAAAACGATATATAGTCCCAGATTTTCCTACAGGTAAGATATTACAAAACTAGACATGCCAAAGACCTAGACAACACAGCAGGGACCCCTAGCCAAAAACCCAACACCCAATTCCCAAACTTGGCCGCAATTTGCGGCCAAACTGAAGAAATTGGCGGCTACAGTATGGAATGGGGGTCTCGTATTCTGGTGGTGTCATCTATACCTAGTGTACATGCTCCAGTTCCCTCAATTTTACTCTGCAAGGTCCGGGTCTATAGCAGATCACAAATATCACAAATATCGCTTAAAAACGACAATTTGCACAAAAAGGAAAACCTATGGTATTTTAGTGTAATCTGGGTAGAATCTCAGTTTAAGTGGCCCTACTAACACTACACTGAGCTAGGTTAACCAACACAATCGAGACTTAACCAAATTTCCACATAAAACACCTAAACAAGTACTAAACTAGCAAATTAGCACAAACCGAAGCTAACAATCACACAACTAGGCAATAGGGGGAATTGGGTTCAAGAGTTATACCCTACAGGCCCCCAAGTAGCAAGTGAAGAGGTGAAAGGAGCTGCTGCAAGTGCTGGGCTGCAGCTGCTACAGCTGCTGATGCTTGCTGCCTGCTGCTGCCACTGCTGCTGCTTGCTGATGCTGTTGATGCTGCTTGCTGCTGCTTCTGCTACTTGTTGCTGCTACTGATGCTGCCTCTGGTGCTGTTGATGATGATGAGGATGATGTTGTTGTGGTAGCTGATGTTGTTGTTGTTGGGGTTGATCTTGTTTTGTTGCTGCTGCTTGTTGTTGTTATTGTTGTTGTTGCTGTCTGTTGTTGTTGCTTCTTCTGCTGCTGCTTCTTTTTCTTCAGCTGAAGTGTGTGTGTGTGTTTGAGAGAGTGGGAGAATGAGAGATGAAAAATGAGGTGGAGAAATGAGAGCACACCCAAAGACCCCTTCTCACTCTCTCTTTCCTCATTAAATGAGGCATGGCAAAGGCCATGATGCCCCATGCCCTCTCTCTCTCTCTCTCAAAGTCAACCATGCACCAAAACACAAAAATTCAAAACTAAAACCCCTTTAAAATTATCATGACACTTAAACAAGTATTAAAACTAGGTTAGAGAAAATGGTTAACCTCCCAAAACACCCTAGTTAACATGCACAAGTGTGTGTGTGCCTAACAAAATTCTAATAAAATACACATTAAATAAGATAAAATATTTAAAACTTAATTTGGTAAACTTTTTATTAAAAACCACATATTAAAATATAATTAGCTACAAAACACATTCTAAGGTGTTACAGAAGTCATGGCACCCAACCGCCAGATATCGTAGTCATGGTATGTAGCCGTGACAAGTAGGATCTGGATGGACTTAAGCATAGGTACTGGAAAAGGTTTCATCATTATCCACGCCTGGTCAATGACGAAAACCTTTAACAAGTCTAGCTTTGAAAGTCTTAACTTTTCCATTTACACCAAGTAATCTTCTCAAGATATACTTGCTCCTGATGGGGATTTAACCCTTCAGATATAGCAACCAAAGTCCATACTTTGTTGGTGTATAAGGATTCCATCTCAGATCGATAAGCATCCAGCCATTCTTACAGAGTCTTACTCCTGATGGCCAGCTCGAAGCTAGTTGGGTCATCATCTCATGATGCAATCCTCGCTCCCACTGTCATAGAGAAACCGAAGTATCTCTCAGGTGGGTGAGGAACCCTACTAGATCGGCGGAGAGGCTGAGGTTCATTGGAATCTACTGATCCTTTGGTTCTGTCAAATCATCAGCTGCAGTTTGTATAGCTGGAACATTTCCAGTTGTACATAACAGACGTTGCCTCGAGCTTGTCCGGATTTTGCTTTTAGACATTGGCCGGACAACCCCAAATCTTAACTGACTTAAGAGATGGGCTTTTCCCTTTCCATATCACATATGAAGTGGTAGGCTACTGATTTGATCGGGACCCTATTCATTAGGTATGCAGCTTCTCAAGCGCATAACTCCCAAAAGGAAATAGGTAACTCAGTAGTACGCATCATAGAGCACACCTTATCATATAGGGTGTGATTGCTCCGCCCCGATATACCATCGTTCTATGGTGTATACGGAGGAGTAATGCTGAGAGAGAATCTCATTCTCCTTTAGAATATCCAGGAATTCCATGCACAAGTATTCTCCTCCCTGATCGCATCATAGGACATAATACTTATACCTGTATTTTGGTTCTCTACTTCTAACTTATATTCTGTGAATATCTTAAAAGGTTCGGACTTGTGTTTCAACAGGAACATAGGTCTGAATCTCGAAAGATTATCAGAGAATGTAATGAAGTAAAAAGAACCGGTCTTGGTATGTGTAGACAGAGGACTTACATACATCAACATGTATCATCCCAAGAGTTCACTAACTCTTTTCTCTGTTTCCAATAAACAGAGCTATGGTCATCTTATCTCTGTGACATGACTGGCGAGTTTCACAAGATGTAAATTCAAACTAATTTAAATATGCATCTATATGTAACTCCAGCTAGTCGGGTTTTATTGATATGACCTAGTCTACAATACCTCAAGAAGGGTCCGTCCATTTCTGAACTCTTCCTCTTGTGTGTGTTCTGTATACGAAGAACTGTAGTTTGATTTAGAACATTAATGCTTTTAGATAACGTGCCTGAACCGATCAACTTTTGATATAGGAAATGTTCAAAACATTATCCAACAATACAAAATTTTATCGTTTCTTTACTAATAAAGAGACAGATATGATTTTGTATATCAGGTTCGGTATCTAATAACATTCGTTCAGAATCAATGTATCGGTAATACAGGGTGACAGTGACCGACAGACTTGGCTGCAACACTTGCCCCGTTTTCTGCCTCATGAAACTTATCACCCGTTCTCAGTTTTTCTACCCTTTTGTAGCCCTATGTAACATCTTACATATATGGGATCCTGATCCGGTATCATATACCAAGGATGCAGAGGATACTGAGAAACAGTTCTGTATAATGAACACACCCGAAGATGATGCATCAGCATGCACTCTCTTCATTTTGGCGGCATGGGAATCTTGGTATTCCCCAATTTCCTGCTCTGTCTTATAACAATTATAAGTTGGAGCGGGACCAACGTTCCCCAGCTCAGTATAACAAGCGGGTTCGGTTAATAATCCGTATTATTATCTTGATTAAGGCGTGATATGGTCGCTACCTGGAGAGAGAGAGAAGAAAACACTCAGCGTGCGCTCTTGCAAGAATAGATTGGTTTTTATTTTATCTAATCAGGATGGCTCCCACTGCTTTTTATCAAATCTTCCTTCAAACCCTAAAAGGAAAGACTAGCCGGGATTAATCACACACTACAAGTTCGCCAATCTTTCAGCCAGGCCAGTGTCGGTACTTTAAGGGAGGTCCCCCGTGCTTTCGCACGAACCTAATTAATGTAAACCTCGTTTTCCCAGAGGCGTAACCTCGTTAACACCTTTCTAGACACCTACTTGATCGGCTAATTGTAATGTATAAAACTCTCCCAGGAGTAACTCTTACTCGCAGCGGGTATCGGGATCCAACTATCTCATAGAAGGTATGCAATCTCATTGCAAATTTCAACACTTGAAAATCCCGATAATATTTTGCCCCTAGCACCCTATGACCTTGACGGAGGCCAACAAACCATAGGCTACTAGTCAAGTTCAACCCGTCATTTCTTGATTGAATCAAACCCACCCGCACGACCCTTGACGGAGGCCAACAAGGTCGCACGACTACTGTCACGTCCCGAAAGTACGGAAAATGACCGGCACTTAAACTACGAAACGTCTCGAGGCGTACGTAATCTAAGTAAGCCGAAAACCCAGAAATTCAAACCAATAAAAGTAGTAGATTGAAGGAAAACCAATTTAAAATCAAGTAGTTTTAATAGCATAAGCCGAATTATGCGGTTTTTTAAAAAAAACATCAAGTATTTCCTGAAAATTTCGGCAGAGTCTCCTTTGTAATTACTGGCTCCCAAACGGGATACAACATGAATAGTATACGAAATCAAAAAAAAGGCATCCCCAAGCGGGAGCTAGCTCTTCGTCAATCGACGGTCACAACCACACAAGCAAAATAATATACAACGCCAAGGGCGAGGATCAAAACTCAAAAGGAAACTCAAAACCACCAGAAATATAACGAGCGACTCTAAGGTCGAAAGAATAAACAACACTGGTCTCTAACTCAATAAATATATGTTTGGTTGATGGAATTTACTAGATACAACTGAATAATATCATACAAGGTAAATAATGGGGGTATGATACAAGTAAACCCACCTACTAGCAAATCACCCGAATGAAACTATGCCCGCAAAACCGTAAGGAACCTGTACGGCAACCTGCAAGAACTGGGGCACAACGGGGGTGAGTTGCCAACTCGTGAATAGAAAAACATCTACACACAGAAATCGTATAAATAACGTAACCTAGTCAATGATCATAATATATCCTCAAATATAAGTATAACAGGCAGCCTATAACAATGACTAGGGTAATATCTAACCCGAGTAATATTTCATGTGCCCGTGTCAGTGCCTCAGGTAGCAATATATCATATGAATGAGGTATGAATGCATGAAACAGAATACATGTAAATGAAGAAACTGTTTTCATAAATTAGTGAGATTTCCTTCGTATTTTTAAACTGAGGTATCATAATGAAATCAGTATCAATAGTGTCTAGCATCAACACAAAACATAAATCTCACTGTCTCGAAATATCAATGTCTCAAGCTCAATATCTAGGGCGCCGTCAGTCCGGACCGGCCCCTACCATCCATCTCAAGCCCACGACGGTATCCTCCGGATATCCGACGTGTCGGGTAATATCACCGGTAGGTAGTGCTCCCCAGCCAGGCTCAACATCAACACCACATTCCTCTTGCCACGGGGTACAATACCGGGCCCACCATGTACCCGTGACGGTTCCTCCACTCCTCGACACGGATCTCTAAAACCAAAGCAAACTCATGGTGGACGACACTTTACATCACTAGAAAACCGCAACATTTTATTTTTTAAAAGATCATAAGTTGTAAATTTTGCGGCTTTCCCCGAAATCCAGAAATATCATAAATCTCAAGAAATCATCACAAGTGCATATGTCAATGATAATGAACTAGGCATGAACAACTGAATAACCGTATGCATGAAGTGGTAGGTAATAACTACAATGTCTAATATGGCATATAAGGGAAGTACACTAATATCATGTCAAAACTACTAGCTAACAATCTAAGTCAAGCAATTATATTCTCCAAAGTGTACGTGACATGGCAATTACCTATGAAGATGTGTGTGAGCCGGCAAGTAGGTGTACGTGGTACATACGCATCATCGGTAATGGTGCTGGTGTCCTAGCAGCATGATATCAATAATGGAATGTGCAGCCAAATAAATATGCGAGGCAGAGCGAACAGCAATAATGTGCGGGAGCTGAATACTAGACACAACGATAACTAATCTGCAATAATCTAACATAAGTCCTACGAATGGTGCCTTTTGAAATAACACGAATCATGGGGTTTTGAAAATAGGGGCTACGGTGTTTTTATGAAAAGATACGTCGTTTTTGAAATATTCGTAGATTCCCTTGAGTTGTCTTTAAAAATGCTCACGATTCGTTAGTTTTTGAAATAGGTAAGAAGTCTAATCTAATCTAACAACTACACTAAACTATACGGCTGAACTAACAAGCTGAACTACAGGTAAGGAAACCGCCTATCATCTGAGTCGATACATATACATACCTGTATATGTATAGTCGGTGATCCCGCCACAATAATATCATATCCGATACCATATCTATAATCAGGCATCCCAAGTCAAGAGTGCGGATCAATCATCAATATAGCTCGTACGTAAATCCGTCGTACGGCATCCCAATCTGGGTACGGGTCAATATCACATTCATCATACTATTCACCTGGTATCCTCTTTATCAAATATCTTGATCGGGGTACTGATCTACGTCTAGTACCATACTGATACCGCCTACGTGTGCATGGACGTGTGTGAAACACTACGTCAAGGACCCGCTACAACGTCATGTCGTATCTAAGATACGAACCCTGCTATATCACCGATCTCACGGCCTCAAATCAAATCTCATCGACTCAGCTCAATCCCAAGTATCATCCTCAATCCGTATGTGAACACATAGTCCCATACCCATGTGAACACACAACAATAAAGAATCCCATGAGTACATATCAATAGGAATGTATGCAAGTATGTATGTGTGTATGTGTAGTGCAACACTACCCTAGGGTTCGCAACACTAAAACTAGTCCAACACACCAATATCCATCCTAAGCATCGTTATTAATCCTAAATAACAAATAATAATTGTTGGTGTGTATACGCATCTGTATACACCACCACAGACTGCGGGGGTGCTATACGCCATTCACCCGACTTCTCCCCGTAGATATAAATCTACTCACCTGGTCCTCGCTAGCCGGTGCCGACGTTGCCACGCGCTTGCTTGTCGTCTCGAAGTCCATATGGGGGTACCTACATATCATAACGCACCATATCTCATTAAAATCCGACTCATGATCAAAATGACGCACGAATCCCATATAGGTCAAAACCTATGGTTGCTTTCACAAATCAACCCAAAAACCCTCGACGTCGGCGTACAAACGCCAAACCATCGAGAAAAACCCAAATACACTCATTTGCACATTCACGAACACTAATTTTAATATAAACTAGGTTAAAACTCACAAAAACGCCAATTTCACTCAAAAAGTCTTTTTTCCGAAAATCTTGCAAGCACAATTCGCCGTTTTTGTACAAAACACGATGTTTAAATGAATGTAGCGGCCAATATATTTATTAAATATCTTAAATAAGTCATAAAAACCATTTCCATAATTTAAACTCATAAATTTGCATAATTTCCAAAATCCTAGTTTGCAAAATATCAAATTTAACACCCTTTAAAGCAAAATTCACAATTCATCAATTAAGTTTCGTTTTGCATGAACCAAAGTCATTAAACCACTCATTATAATAGTTATAATGACATGAACACTTAATTATATTTTAATCTAAGCATTTGATAATTTTTCAAAAACTCTAGTTAGCAAAAACAAAACTTAATTTAGACATTTCCATGCAACAATATGAAATTTAACTACTAAATTACTTTCTACAAATTCTAAGATGGTAAGCTACCCATCACAACCATACACCAATTCACAATAACCTAACTTGCATTCAAACCCTTTTCTTGAATTCCAAAACGTGCAATTAAACTCACATATCCAAATAACACTTAAATAAATTAGCTTAAGAAATTAGTAACAATTTAAGAAACAAAAATGTTTAGAAATATATCCAAAAGCATATGAAGATCCACAAGCATCCATGGCACTCCAAAATGCTCTCTTTTCACAAGGATCCATGCTTGAAATGCTAAGGAATAATGGGTAAGTGTTGGATTTGGAAAAAAGCTTTGAAATTGTATGGATTTTGAAGCTTTTTTTTTTATGGATTTTTGAAGCAAAAATGGAGTGAGAACTTGGGGAGGGGGGGCTGCTGCTAAGGGATCAGTTTCGGCCAGATTTTGGGGGGAGTGGGTGAGTGAGGAGAGAGAGTGAGGTGGGGAAAGTTGTTTCAAGTCAAAGTCAACTCAATTTATATCATTTTCTACTCTTTTCTTTTCTTTTCTTTTCCTTTTCTTTCCTTTGCAAACCAAGTGGGGAAAAAGTGAGGGCTGCTGAATTTGGCTAAGGGGAGGAGTAAGTGGGGGTGTGTGGGTGTGGGTACGGGTGTGGGGTGATGAAAAATGATAAATACATTACCCCAAACATCCATTTACGCTAAAAAAAAGCCTTTTTTCTTCAATAATTTCTAAACCGTTTTGGCAAATGATTTCGTTCCAAAAACCACATGATAAATTTTTATTTAATGTTTTATGATGCATAAAATTTGTTTCAACTCATTCCAGTTTGTAATTTTCCCTAATTAAATGTATTAGCGACGGCTTAAAATAATAATAAAATAATATTTTTTTCAGAAAATTTGAAATTTCACCAGCGGCTCAATAAACACCAAAAAATAGCAATTACATAGCTAGAATATGTATATTTAATTTTTATAATAAGATATTTGTATTTTGACTTTTTACAGAAAACCCCCTCATTTTACCGATTTTCCGAAATTTCACCGAAACGATTTTCAAAACGCTACAATCTTCCCCACTTAAAGAAATTCGGTCCCCGAATTTAAATTCAAACTCCCCCAATTACTAAAACATCTAAGAAAAACCATCAAGTCGTCGGGGCTCCGAAATTGTAAATACATAAAACAAATCGTAGCGCAGTGCATGCGCTTGAAAAAAAAATGAGTATATAACTCAAATCAAAACTCCGTCAAGCATCCCGCAATCATCGGAGTCAGGGAGAAGACATCAATGCCAAATCCAAATCAAACCAATATGATATAACTCGAAACTATACATGTAAACATCGAATCTATATCTGTAAGTATCTGAAGGAAATGCATGCCAAATCTCTTAAGTCGCTGTGCAACGCGTATAACACTGCACAGTGGCGGACGTCTATCATAAGAAAATAACTATATACATTTATACCTTTGTTTGAAATGTACGTTCCGCCGTTTTGGAAACAATTTAGAAGGGTCTCCTTGTTTTAAACATTTCGTGTCATATCAGACACGTAGGTAAATACTGAGGCTATAGCTCGCTTTTTGGAAATCCCTTCAATAACTATCAATGCATGCAAAATATATTACTGTCCTCTGACTAGTCCTGCTCAGTACGAAAACACATAGAAATATCATAAAAACGTACTGCTCTATACGAAATCAATCCTAAAATATGCACATGAATACTACGTGCGTCTGGTGCGCACGGAAATCAAAATCAATGAATGTGTCATACATGCGCACAGAAACAACATCTAAGTGCATCGGGTGTGCACGAAACATCTGTCGTAGGCAACATGTGTGCCTGACAGCAAAATCAGGTGCATCTGACATGCATGAAAAAAAATCTCGATTTAGTGCATCTGGGGTGCACCAAAATCACCCTTCAAAACATGCGCCCAACATGCGCGAAAATCCAAATCAGGTGCATCTATCGTGCACGAAATCATAAAATCCAATATCAAGTGCCGAACGTGCGCAAAATCAATCAGGTGCACAAGGTGCACAAAACAAATATCGAGTATCACAATCGAAATCGAAGTCCAGTGCATCTAAGTGCACAAAAGGCGTATCACTGCACTGCAAGCATATATAAACTATACAGAGTGCAGGAACGAAATCGTGTGCGTGCATACGCACAAAATCAACTCAAATGTCTGAAACCGTAAAATCACAAACATGTGAAACCCAAGCACGAAAACGATATCAAGTGCAACACTGTGCAAGAATCGTAAATTCTCAATCATCAAAATCAAATCATGCGAATAAATCACCCAAAACATCGAATTCGATAATGGCGGAATAGTACCGCTCAAGTGCATCCTCTAAGAATCTCGGGCCAACTGTCGCGGTAACTAGTGGGACGTCTCGTCGATGATCATGGACTCTGGCCTGCTGGTGTGCGTAACAATGACCACTCCTGGGTCAAGATCTCCACTGTGAATTACCAATCTCTCGGTCCATCAGCTCATCGGCCCTGTCAGGTGTGTTAACGGGGATGATCCCATTCTGGCACTCCTCTGGTCATCTCTTGGTCAATCATCGCGACCACTCGTAAGACAGCATATCACTGGCGTCGGCCTCTGGCTCTCTGAATGTACGTGACACATCTGATCCTGGGTGCAAGTATCATTGCAGCAGTGTCCTGGAAGGAATCCTGCTCACGGTCTCTTCCATGTCTCGTCTCTGCCAACTGTCCGGAAGTCATTGTCCTTTCCTATATCTGCATCTTGCTCCGGAACGGCTGCATACCCATCGCGACTCCTTCTGGAAGGTATATCCAGTACTCTGCCTCGGCATGCATATCGCATCTCTGATGTCGGCGGAGTGGAACGTCGTCTTATCCAGATCTTGTACGGACCTCCTTACTCCACTTTCTCTAATGTCGACTGCTTCGAAATCGTCTCATCATGGCTATATGGACTGAGCTCCAACGGCTATCCTCGTATCTGGAGTCTCCCAAGAAATGCATCTCACCACCTAGCATCCGAATTAAGTCGAGCCATCCGACCGAGTCGTCAAACCTCATAATCCCCCAAGAGCTCAACCTCTTGGGCACAGTTTAATAGTATCGAGTACATACCACAGCATCGGTGGTCCAGCCGTAGAAGGGCAAACCCAAGCCTCACTAATGGCGCCGTAGAACTGCCACAAACCCGAAGGTTCAAAGGCTTTCACACAGTCATTAAGTCGAGTTAGGGTTTCATTCTTCAAGAGGGACCATAGAATTGCCTGCATGTCTTTCCGACTACTTTAAACTTGGAATAATAGGTTTCTGACATTCGATCGTCTCTGTCGACTCTCAACGTCGCCGCGTGAAATCGTCTCGAGCTGGAATCAATCTATCTGATGACCTCACATCGGGGTAAGAGAACGAACCACCTGTCCTAGTCATTCATCATCGGGTGACTAGCGACCTTCTATCATCTATTCGTACAACTCGCCCCGCCATAGTTCCAACATATGGGGCGATATCTCGTCGCTCGCAGCAACAACTGGCTCGCTCGTCTGCACGCTGAACAGTGCCTCAATCATCAGGAGTAAGCAACACACCAACGGTCATCAAAATCTGGCTGGCCTCTGTCAGTGGCTCAATCCTCTAGTGTCGATCGGCACATCCGAGTAACCTCATAAAGGCGATCCGCCAAACGCTCGCGGCGCGGAAACACAGTAAAAAGACACATCTCTGCAATCGTGTGTCGCCGGAATTTCGCCCTGGTCAATCCTCGTTCGTGACGAGCTTGTGCTGACCGCAACTCTAGCTGTAGCTCTCCCTGCCCATAATCGTGGCAGAAAAACCATAACTGGTACTGATGAGGCTTGATCAGGAAGGAATATAATACTGAACAAGGAAATGTACATCCTAAGGCTTCATAAGTGGAGTGGCGTGTCGTAAATATGCCGCGGAACAAACCAACGGTACGTCACTCTACTTTAGTCACCTATTCCATCAACCAAGGGTCATCATACGCTCCGAAGGTAAAACCTAACGCTCTGATACCAACTTTGTCACGTCCCGAAAGTACGGAAAATGACCGGCACTTAAACTACGAAACGTCTCGAGGCGTACGTAATCTAAGTAAGCCGAAAACCCAGAAATCCAAACCAAGAAAAGTAGTAGAGTGAAGGAAAATCAATTTAAAATCAAGTAGTTTTAATAGCAAAAGCCGAATATTGCGGTTTTTTAAAAAAAAACATCAAGTATTTCCTGAAAATTTCGGCAGAGTCTCCTTTGTAATTACTGGCTCCCAAACGGGATACAACATGAATAGTATACGAAATCAAAAAAAAGGCATCCCCAAGCGGGAGCTAGCTCTTCGTCAATCGACGGTCACAACCACACAAGCAAAATAATATACAACGCCAAGGGCGAGGATCAAAACTCAAAAGGAAACTCAAAACCACCAGAAATATAACGAGCGACTCTAAGGTCGAAAGAATAAACAACACTGGTCTCTAACTCAATAAATACATGTTTGGTTGATGGAATTTACTAGATACAACTGAATAATATCATACAAGGTAAATAATGGGGGTATGATACAAGTAAACCCACCTACTAGCAAATCACCCGAATGAAACTATGCCCGCAAAGCCGTAAGGAACCTGTACGGCAACCTGCAAGAACTGGGGCACAACGGGGGTGAGTTGCCAACTCGTGAATAGAAAAACATCTACACACAGAAATCGCATAAATAACGCAACCTAGGTCAATGATCATAATATATCCTCAAATATAACTATAACAGGCAGCCTATAACAATGACTAGGGTAATATCTAACCCGAGTAATATTTCATGTGCCCGTGTCAGTGCCTCAGGTAGCAATATATCATATGAATGAGGTATGAATGCATGAAACAGAATACATGTAAATGAAGAAACTGTTTTCATAAATTAGTGAGATTTCCTTCGTATTTTTAAACTGAGGTATCATAATGAAATCAATATCAACAGTGTCTAGCATCGACACAAAACATAAATCTCACTGTCTCGAAATATCAATGTCTCAAGCTCAATATCTAGGGCGCCGTCAGTCCGGACCGGCCCCTACCATCCATCTCAAGACCACGACGGTATCCTCTGGATATCCGACGCGTCGGGTAATATCACCGGTAGGTAGTGCTCCCCAGCCAGGCTCAACGTCAACACCACATTCCTCTTGCCCGGGGGTACCATACCGGGCCCACCATGTACCCGTGACGGTTCCTCCACTCCTCGACACGGATCTCCAAAACCACAGCAAACTCATGGTGGACGACACTTTACATCACTAGAAAAACGCAACATTTTATTTTTTAAAAGATCATAAGTTGTAAATTTTCCGGCTTTCCCCGAAATCCAGAAATATCATAAATCTCAAGAAATCATCACAAGTGCATATGTCAATGATAATGAACTAGGCATGAACAACTGAATAACCGTATGCATGAAGTGGTAGGTAATAACTACAATGTCTAATATGGCATATAAGGGAAGTACACTAATATCATGTCAAAACTACTAGCTAACAATCTAAGTCAAGCAATTATATTCTCTAAAGTGTACATGACATGGCAATTACCGATGAAGATGTGTGTGAGCCGGCAAGTAGGTGTACGTGGTACATACGCATCATCGGTAATGGTGCTGGTGTCCTAACAGCATGATATCAATAATGGAATGTGCAGCAAAATAAATATGCGAGGCAGAGCGAACAGCAATAATGTGCGGGAGCTGAATACTAGACACAACGATAACTAATCTGCAATAATCTAATATAAGTCCTACGAATGGTGCCTTTTGAAATAACACGAATCATGGGGTTTTGAAAATAGGGGCTACGGTGTTTTTATGAAAAGATACGTCGTTTTTGAAATATCCGTAGATTCCCTTGAGCTGTCTTTAAAAATTCCCACGATTCGTTAGTTTTTGAAATAGGTAAGAAGTCTAATCTAATCTAACAACTACACTAAACTATACGGCTGAACTAACAAGCTGAACTATAGGTAAGGAAACCGCCTATCATCTGAGTCGATACATATACATACTTATATATGTATAGCCGGTGATCCCGCCACAATAATATCATATCCGATACCATATCTATAATCAGGCATCCCAAGTCAAGAGTGCGGATCAATCATCAATATAGCTCGTACGTAAATCCGTCGTACGGCATCCCAATCTAGGTACGGGTCAATATCATATTCATCATACTATTCACCTGGTATCCTCTTTATCAAATATCATGATCGGGGTACTGATCTACGTCTAGTACCATACTGATACCGCCTACGTGTGCATGGACGTGTGTGAAACACTACGTCAAGGACCCGCTACAACGTCATGTCGTATCTAAGATACGAACCCTGCTATATCACCGATCTCACGGCCTCAAATCAAATCTCATCGACTCAGCTCAATCCCAAGTATCATCCTCAATCCGTATGTGAACACATAGTCCCATACCCATCTGAACACATAACTATAAAGAATCCCATGAGTACATATCAATAGGAATGTATGCAAGTATGTATGTGTGTATGTGTAGTGCAACACTACCCTAGGGTTCGCAACACTAAAACTAGTCCAACACACCAATATCCATCCTAAGCATCGTTATAAATCCAAAATAACATATAATAATTATTGGTGTGTATACGCATCTGTATACACCACCACGGACTGCGGGGGTGCTATACGCCATCCACCCGACTTCTCCCCGTAGATATAAATCTACTCACCTGGTCCTCGCTAACCGGTGCCGACGTTGCCACGCGCTTGCTTTTCGTCTCGAAGTCCACATGGGGTTACCTACATATCATAACGCACCATATCTCATTAAAATCCGACTCATGATCAAAACGACGCACGAATCCCACATAGGTCAAAACCTATGGTTGCTTTCACAAATCAACCCAAAAACCCTCGACGTCGGCGTACAAACGCCAAAACATCGAGAAAAACCCAAATACACTCATTTGCACATTCACGAACACTAATTTTAATATAAACTAGGTTAAAACTCACAAAAACGCCAATTTCACTCAAAAAGTCATTTTTCCGAAAATCTAGCAAGCACAATTCGCCGTTTTTGTATAAAACATGATGTTTAAATGAATGTAGCGGCCAATATATTTATTAAATATCTTAAATAAGTCATAAAAACCATTTCCATAATTTAAACTCATAAATTTGCATAATTTCCAAAATCCTAGTTTGCAAAATATCAAATTTAACACCCTTTAAAGCAAAATTCACAATTCATCAATTAAACTTCGTTTTGCATGAACCAAAGTCATTAAACCACTCATTATAATAGTTATAATGACATGAACACTTAATTATATTTTAATCTAAGCATTTGATAATTTTTCAAAAACTCTAGTTAGCAAAAACAAAACTTAATTTAGACATTTCCGTGCAACAATATGAAATTTAACTACTAAATTACTTTCTACAAATTCTAAGATGGTAAGCTACCCATCACAACCATACACCAATTCACAATAACCTAACTTGCATTCAAACCCTTTTCTTGAATTCCAAAACGTGCAATTAAACTCACATATCCAAATAACACTTAAATAAATTAGCTTAAGAAATTAGTAACAATTTAAGCAACAAAAATGTTTAGAAATATACCCAAAAGCATATGAAGATCCACAAGCATCCATGGCACTCCAAAATGCTCTCTTTTCACAAGGATCCATGCTTGAAATGCTAAGGAATAATGGGTAAGTGTTGGATTTGGAAAAAAGCTTTGAAATTGTATGGATTTTGAAGCTTTTTTTTTATGGATTTTTGAAGCAAAAATGGAGTGAGAACTTGGGGAGGGGGGGGGCTGCTGCTAAGGGATCAGTTTCGGCCATATTTTGGGGGGAGTGGGTAAGTGAGGAGAGAGAGTGAGGTGGGGAAAGTTGTTTCAAGTCAAAGTCAACTCAATTTATATCATTTTCTACTCTTTTCTTTTCTTTTCTTTTCCTTTTCTTTCCTTTGCAAACCAAGTGGGGAAAAAGTGAGGGCAGCTGAATTTGGCTAAGGGGAGGAGTAAGTGGGGGTGTGTGGGTGTGGGTACGGGTGTGGGGTGATGAAAAATGATAAATACAATACCCCAAATATCCATTTACGCTAAAAAAAACCTTTTTTCTTCAATAATTTCTAAACCGTTTTGGCAAATGATTTCGTTCCAAAAACCACATGATAAATTTTTATTTAATGTTTTATGATGCACAAAATTTGTTTCAACTCATTCCAATTTGTAATTTTCCCTAATTAAATGTATTAGTGACGGCTTAAAATAATAATAAAATAATATTTTTTTCAGAAAATTTGAAATTTCACCAGCGGCTCAATAAACAGTAAAAAATAGCAATTACATAGCTAGAATATGTATATTTAATTTTTATAATAAGATATTTGTATTTTGACTTTTTACAGAAAACCCCCTCATTTGACCGATTTTCCGAAATTTCACCGAAACGATTTTCAAAACGCTACAACTACCCTAACTCAATCTGCATCATATGCATAAGCAGATAAATACTGGTTAGCTACCGCACACTGCGCCTTGACAGAGGCCAACAAACGCAGCACGAATACTAAACAGCACTTATCTGAAATGACGGAGGGCTACGACAGGTTTTTCTTAAAACCTATTGCGTAACGAACTTGATATCGTTGTAGAATCAAATGTTTTTAAAATGGAGTGCTTTTGAGGCTTTTCTAGTTTTGCTAAAGGAGTCACTCCCGGTGAAGGGATCGTCGGTCCTTTCCTCGTCGAATGAGGTGCGGGATATATCATATATATCACTGTGCAAAGCAAAAACTCTTAAAAGCAATCAAAAGACAAACCGAGTGTGTAGCATCTGCCAGTTATTGCTAAAGGAGTCATTCCCGGTGAAGGGATCTCGGTCCTTTCCTCATCGAATAAGGTGCAGGATATATCACATATACCACTGTGCAAAGCAAGAACTGTAGCTACCTGTTTTATTTTGAAATTCGATTCTACAATATCTTAGGTTTCTTTTAATTTCATTAATCTCATTAATGAAGTCCCATCATTTAAATACCTAAACATCACAGATAAATACGACGTACACTTATACCATCCGCATTCGCCTCGATGTCCCCTCGTGCACCGTTAGGTTAGGTAACTAACGGCAGAGCGGGGCAGGGCTAGCGCGGGTGTAAAACATAAGTAACGGCTATATAAAATATCATATATACTATATACTGTATCTATCAGAGAACATCACATGATCACATCACAGATATCGCAGCAGAAGAATCATATGAAATATTGGATATACTAGGACGTCCGTGTTTTCAATACGAGCCAGTATAAAACACGGATTCCACGGTCGCGATGAATAGCCAAACACACACCCCTAGACCCCTACGAGAGCGACAAGTAACCCTACCAATTCTAGAGTTAGGAGACCCGGACTCGACTCCTCGAGTTGGTCTCCCACTGGACTCCAGAACCCGGTTACTTGTGCCCTCCTCCTTGCGTCTATCCTAGTGCAGAAAAATAAATAATATACAAATGGTGACAACATCCGCAACCTGGAAGTGCCCCAATAAAAGAATATTACATACAAGTTTTTACATGAATGAAAATGAAAAAACACTCATCTCACATAAAAACCCCCGGCTATTCAAACACGACAATCCAATATAACATATCCAGCAACACACAACATCACATGTCATCAACGTAAGTAAATATGCGCATCCCAATTGTCGTTGACATATAGCAACGAAACCGGCGATATCACATATTACACTTACGGTCACAGAAAAGAAAATGTAAAACTACAACAGTTGGAATCCGCAATCTCCTCAGATATCGCATGCCTGACCAAATGAATTACTTAGACATCACATGCCTAACAATTATAAACCCCGCATTTTAGTCTCATTATCGAAAACACTTTTCAATATGATGTCGGGCAATTCAACAAGATTCCCGGCATCCTGATCGAATGCTCGTCGCAAACTTTAGTAGACGGCCGCACCCCCGATACCGTCAACGAAGTGCACCAAGGAGGAACACCGCTACCGGGAGCACCCGAACGGATGCTTTCGGCGACGGGGTTCTCCTACAGTCACTTGGTCGGGGCTATGGGGTGAGGCTGTCTATTAAGTTTACCCGGCGAGTATCCGCGTACGCTACGTGATTGCGACGGACTTTTGATCACATCAAAATTCCATGGCAACCGATCAAGTGAGACTAAACTGCTATGTTTATAACATTCATTCAGTTATCACATAACTTTTGTGAATTCCAATTATTGTATCCCATTCCGGATAAATAGAAAATGTCAAACTTTCCGATCGAACAATCGAACACCCAAGTTTTCCCGATACAGATCAACACATGAAACAAGTCTAAAAACATTCAGTTCGTGCCTCAGTACCAACGGTCCAGCCGTAGAAGGGTCAAGCCAACGCCTCACATGTGGCACGCCGTACTGCCCCAAACCCGAAGGTTCAAAGGGCAGTTCAAGACGGTCACATAATCGAGTTAAGGTTTGTTGTCTTCTAGAGGGTCCATCGAGTTACTTACACTACTTAGAACGTCTTTAAACTACGGAAAAATCCAACACTTGGAAATTTCCCGGCAGGGGAAAAATTGGGTATTTATATCCGGTCGAACTTTTTAACATATTCTAAAATTTATCCGGAAAGCCACACAGACAAAATTTGATAAACCCGATCGAATCATCGAAGCTCCAAAACATCCCAGAATATTCAACTCTTGAATAAAAATTAAAAATACCAGAGAACTAGTCACTGTTAAATAGGAATTACTGTGCAAAAGTCAACGCAAGAGGAGACCAGACGGCCGCGGAACCGCCGCACATGCCAAGCTCGTGCCGCGGTTCCGCGGTGGTTTAATTGAATTAGGCCACCGTATTTCACAGTAATTCATATAAAACCCTGCTTAATTTTCTGCATATTTTTAATGTGAAAAAATGCACAGTTTTGAAAAAAGGACAGAGAGCATAGGAAATATGGGGTTCCGGGTTCGATCGGGATTCAAACGTCGTCTAGACTTTGCCTAAGGCTCTAGCTAGTCTCTGATACCACTGTAGGGTTCCTAGGCACTCTCAATAGGTCACACAAGGCATCGAACATGCCAATTTCAAAAATTATGGGTGCCGAGAAACCCTAATACGGATCGTCGGCTAGAATTCTAGGCGAAAAGATAATCTAGTTAACACTTAACTAAAAGAATACGGAAATACAACCTTTGTAGATCCGGTGCTCCACCTCCATAGCTCCGCAACGAAGTCCCCTCGCTGTCCAAATGAATTCCCGGGCTCTAGCGTCTGCTTCGTCGGAGAAATGGCGAGCTAGGTCGTCGATGTCCATGCCGAAGATGATCTACGTCGAAGCATCGCAAGATCAAGCTCTCACTTCACCAAGTCATGAAACTTGTGAAGAAAACACACTCTACTACTTGGCAAGAGGTAGAGGATGAAGAAATAGGAATTGGGTTCTCTTTAGATTTGGATTTCTCACACATTTGCTCAAGTTGCCATTTTTGAAGCAAGCTTTCTTCTTGAAGAAGAAGAGGAAGAAGATGATAAATCTTATGATAAGTTAATTCAAAATAGAAAATAAATTGAACACTTATCATTTGGCAACCATGGTAAAGTGTAGAGAATAAATCATGGTTAGAAGGAGTGGTTAGGGTTAAGCATGAAGACAAAATGGTCACTTAGTCAAAGCTTCATGAACTTTCAATGTAAAACAAAACTAGCAACCATTTTCTTTTCTTTTGCCATTTCTTTTCCAAAATAAAACAAATGAAATAAATAAATGAAAAAGAAAACCCTAACCAATACACAACCATGGTTTAATCTTTACACAAATCCTAAAGAGCATGTATCATCAAACATGATACAATCAAGTGCACAAAAAGTATATCACATATACAATGTGCACATTCGAGCGAGAAAATCCATTTAAAGTGAAGCGATACTAGTTAATGCAAAGTAATATATCAAATATATAATTATGCATTAAATCATTAAATCAACACTTGATTTAATGATCCGGTCATATCGCATATAACCGACTAATATCAACAGTAACAACTTATCGAATCAACACTTGATCCGATAACCCGGCTATATCGTATATAACCGATCAATGTCACAAATCGCGAGAATCGAATACAGTATCATATACTGGTATCATTCTCGGTCCCGCACATATCTCATATGCGCCCCTATTTCGTTTCGCTTGAGCCAGGAAACCTCTGTGTAGGACTCTAAAGACTCGTCAATACGCCGGCAGCAGATGATGATCATATCAAACACCCACAAGCCGCAAGCGGTCTGCTAAACGTAACGGCCACCCGGGTATTGAGCGATCAGAAGATCGACGAGCAAGCCCGCTCACACTACAGTGAATCCAACCAGTAACACTACCGTACAGTCCGGTCTGATCGTTTGATATGTCGCATATCTCGCCTAGGGGTGGTAAACGTCAGACCCCAATAGCTCGATAAGTCGTGTCGATATGAGGTCTATAACAATTCGAGAAACTACTGGTAACACTTACCAGTAAATCTCAGCAACCCTGGCCAGTGATTTCCTGTTATAGCCAATCGAACACAGCGCAACATCTACCCCCTATACCGGGAGAGACGAATCCCCTCCTATCGCTCATTGCCTCCATGTGACTCGGGACTGTACCCAAAAACCACCGTTTTGCACGCCCTCTTGGACGTGGTAAGATGGAAATCAAAGCACAGTGGGAACCACACAAGACTCTATGACGATCTCGGGTCAACAGACTACTCTGTACCAGTGTCACCAGAGAACTGCCATCTGACGTGAGGTAGAATACCATCTGGGAGTTCTCGGCGAGTCCGTCCAGTGTATCCAGTCTCTACTGAGCACCCGTATATCATCTCCGATGTCAAACACCAATGGATATGGGATCATCCATCGCCCATATGTATGGGTCGAGAAGTTACACGCTAGTCTACTCTGGTATATCGATGCCCCATCTCGATACACCCACGACTAGGGACTTTGAAGGATGTACTTATGGACTACCATGTCCCCACTAGTATGATCCGCATCATAGTCCAGGTAGTCAAGTACACATCCTAAGGGCTTTACCAACATGTAACAGAGAGACAATCAATGTACACGTTAAGGTAAAGTGTAACTAGATAGCATACTATAATGTCGAGCAAGAAAGTCCTCCCTATATATGTCCCAACATCCACTACAATATACATCCTATGTACAGTAATGGCCTCTAGGGCTTACATATAACTAACAGGGACCACGTTGGAGAATGAACTCTACACAGACTTGATTCTCCAGTCCCTTCCTTCCACTTACGCCAAGTTTGTCCTAAACTTCAACATGCAAGGAAAGGAGGTTGAACTTTCCGAACTTCTGAACATGTTGAGGAGTGCTGAGGGCACCCTGCAGAAAAGTAGGGAGACATCCACTTTTTTTGTAGGAGGATCTTCCTCTTCTAAGTCTAGGGCGAAAGCCAAGGGAAAGAAGAAGAAAGCCCCCGCCAAACCAAGGGGCGGTGTTAGTAAAGTGGATACGAAGGGGAAGGGAAAGGCAACAAAGGTAGCGGGAAAGCTTGTGGGAAAGGAAGAATGCTTTTGCTGTAACAAGAGTGGACACTGGAAACAGGATTGCAGGGCTTGGAAGGCCAGAACCCAGAATCTGAAGCGAGTTGCGGCTTCAGCTTCAGGTGTGTATGTTATTGAAAACTGTCTATCAATAAACTCTACTTCCTGGGTATTGGATACCGGATCAGGATCTCATATCTGTAATTCTTTGCAGGCGTTGAGAAAGCGTAGGTTTTTGAAAGCAGGTGACATGACCCTCAGAGTTGCAAACGGAGCTAGCATGGATGCTGAGGCCGTGGGGGACGATCACCTGGGAATGTTAGATGGACATGTTTTGGTTTTACGTAATTGTTTTTTTGTACCCAATGCAACTTGTAATATCATTTCTGTATCTTTAGTTTCTAAAGAAGGTTATGAATTTGCGTTTGTAAGTAATGTTGTAAACATTCACCTTAATCAAGTTCTGATTGGGTCAGGTACATTGAGCGATGGTATATACGTATTAAACCAACCACATATTTTCAATGTCCAGAATACACACAAAAGAAAGTCTCCAGAAATCAATCAGGCTTTCTTATGGCATTGTAGACTCGGTCACATCAATGAGAGAAGGTTGACAAAGTTACATACAGAAGGATATTTGGATCCGTTCGAATATCAATCGTATGCAACTTGTCAATCCAGTCTCAAAGGGAAGATGACAAAAACTCCGTTCACTGGACACGGAGTAAGAGCGAGCGAGCTCTTGAGACTCGTACACAGCGACGTGTGCGGTCCAATGTCTACACATGCGCGAAGCGGTTATTCTTATTTCATTACTTTTACGGATGATTTTTCAAGGTTCGGACATATCTTCTTAATGAAGTATAAATCTGAAGCCTTTGAAAAGTTCCAAGAATACAAGAATGAAGTAGAAAAACAAACAGGCAAAAGTATCAAGACACTAAGATCTGATCGAGGTGGTGAATACTTGAGTGCCAAGTTCCTGGATTACCTAAAAGAGAATGGAATTCTCTCTAAGCTTACTCCTCCATACACTCCGTAACATAACGGTGTATCGTTGAGACGGAATCGAACCCTATTGGATATGGTACGGTCCATGATGAGTAGCGCTGAGTTGCCGCGATTATTCTGGGGATATGCGCTAGAATCAGCCGCATACCTTTTGAACCGAGTTCCCACTAAGACTGTGCCTACCACACCATATGAGTTATGGAGTGGGAAGAAACCCTATCTTCAATACCTGAAGATTTGGAGATGTCCAGCTTTTGTCAAAAAGCAGCATTCGGACAAACTCGAGGCACGCTCAGTACTGTGCAAGTTTGTGGGATACCTAAAGAACTCCAGGGGGTATCTATTCTATTACGCAGAGGAACAAAAGGTCTTTGTTTCTCGTAATGCCCACTTTCTGGAACACCAATTCTTAGAAACGGAAATAAGTGGGAGCGCAATAGAACTGGAAGAAATTCCAGAACCACAAGCTATTACTGAAAGCTTAGTAGAACCAGAGGGTTCGAAAGATCAGGACATTCCTACGCCGCTCCACAGGAGTAGTAGGCAGTCTCATCCGCCCGAGAGATACTACGGTTTTCTTATAGACGGGGATAGAGAAGATTGCATCATTGATAGTGATGAGCCGACTAGCTTCCAGCAGGCCATTCAGAGCGTTGACTCGGTAAAATGGCTGGATGCAATGCGGACCGAAATGGAGTCCATGTACACCAACAAACTATGGACGTTGGACATTGCTCCAGATGGGGTAAAACCCGTAGGATGCAAGTAGATCTTCAAAAGGAAGATTGGTGTAGATGGACAGGTTGAGACCTATAAAGCTAGACTTGTTGCAAAGGGTTTTTGTCAAAGACCTGGTTTGGACTATGACGAAACCTTTTCTCCAGTGGCTATGCTGAAATCCATTCGGATCCTTCTTGCCATTGCTGCCTTCCACGATTATGAGATTTGGCAGATGGACGTAAAGACCGCTTTTCTAAATGGAAATTTAGAGGAGTGTGTCTATATGGACCAGCCAGAGGGTTTCATTCAGAGTGGGAGCAGCGGAAAGGTGTGCAAGTTGCTCAAGTCCATTTATGGACTAAAGCAGGCATCGCAGAGTTGGAACATCTGTTTTGATGAGACAGTCAAAGAATTTGGCTTTATCAAAAATCCAGATGAACCATGCATCTATAGTAGATTTGTAGCGAGAACTGTAGTATTCCTCGTTTTATACGTGGATGACATTCTCTTAATAGGAAATGACATTCCTATGCTACAATCTGTCAAAGGGTTCTTGTCACACAGGTTCTCCATGAAAGACCTAGGTGATGCCTCATACATTCTGGGGATCCGGATCTACCGTGACAGATCCAAGAGGATATTAGGACTCTCACAGTCCTGGTACATCGACACCATACTGAAAAGATTATGTATGGAAGATTCTAAGCGCGGTAATCTACCGGCTTGTCACGGGATCACCCTCTCCAAAGAGATGTCTCCCAAGACTGATTTGGAAAGGGATCGCATGTCTATTATACCCTACGCTTCTGCGGTAGGCTCTATAATGTATGCGATGTTGTGTACCAGACCAGATGTGGCTTATGCACCGAGTGTGGTAAGCAGGTATCAGTCAAACCCTGGGGAGAAACACTGGATAGCGGTAAAGAACATTCTCAAGTACCTGAGAAAGACTAAGGAGATGTTCTTGGTGTATGGCGGAAAAGACCTCCAGATTGAGGCCTTTGCTGACTCCAGCTTCCAGAGTGACAAGGATGATTCCAAGTCCATGTCGGGTTTTGTCTTTGCCCTCAATGGAGGGGCGGTGTGTTGGAAGAGTTCCAAACAGGAAACCGTTGCTGACTCGACTATGGAAGCGGAATATATCGCTGCATCTGATGCCGCAAAAGAAGCCGTCTGGATGAGGAAGTTCTTGAAAGAACTTCAGGTGGTTCCGTCCATTGTTGATCCAATACCTTTGTATTGCGACAACAATGGGGCTATAGCTTTAGCGAAGGAACCCAGGTCCTATCAGAAATCCAGACACATCTTGAGGCGGTATCACCTGATCAGGGAGATCGTGGATCGCCAGGAGATCGAGGTTCGGAGGGTTGCTTCAGAAGATAACACTGCAGATCCATTCACGAAGGCCTTACCCCAGACTCAGTTCGAGCGGCTGATCGAGATGATAGGTCTTCGATACGCCAGTACATGGTCTTAGTGCAAGTGGGAGATTGTTAGTGTATATGCCCTAGAGTCCAGTACTGTATCATACTAGTATGTATATTACTTGATGAAAGCTTTGGATATTCACAGTTGTATAGACAATCTTGCTCGAAATGGTAGTATGCTACTTGGTTTGTCTCTGCTTTAATGTGTACATGTGTTTCTTTATTGTATCACCTATACGCATTAGTGGAGCCCTTAGGATCTTTGCTTGATTACCAGCGTTGTGATAGCAGTCACACTCGTGGGGGCTGGGTAATCTATAAGCACATCCTTATATATACACGTCCCTGGTCGTGGGATTATCGAGACAGGGCATCGATACACCGGAGTAGACTAGCGTATGCGCTTCTCATCCCAGCACGGGAGACGGTCTGTCCCACAGCCGTCTGTACGTCGTACTTGAGATAGTATGCGGGTGCTCGTTGGGTTACGAGTACACTGGACAGGACTCGTCGGGAACTGTTGGTTAGTATTATACCTATCATCAGTTATCAGTTCCCAGGTGACATGAGTACAGCTTAGTCCGCTGACTTGACACTGTCACTTCGCCTCGAGTGTGTTCCCACTGTACTTTGATTACTACCCTACCACGGCTCAAAGGAGTCGTGCAAACAGGTAGTAGTTGGGTGCAGTCCCGAAGCACTTGGAGGCAGTGACGGTTAGACAGGATTCGTCTCTCCCGGTATTGGGGGTTGACATCACGCTGTGTCTAGGAGAGCCATTACACAAGTAGTCCCTGGCCAGGGAAAGCGAGGTATACTGGTTGGTTTCCAGTGTTATCTCATGGTGTTCTGGGCTACACTCCGACACGACTTGTACCGCTATTAAGGGACTGATGTTTACCGCCCCCTAGGCCCGCCATGCGATGTAATAAGACGAACAAACCGGACTGTACGGAGACCGTCACATTCAGGCTTAGTAGGAGTTCAGATGGGTTCACCTCGTCAGTCTTCTTATCGGCATCTACCTGGGGACCGTTACGTACAGCTAGTGCCGCTTGCGGTCTGTGGTTAAACCCACTGCCAGCGTAGTGTCGAGCCTTTAGAGTCCCACACAGAGGGTTATTCGCTTTTAGGCAAAATGAGTAGAGGTCGCATGGTTTTGCGATGGGGTTCGTTCACATTCGCGCACTTGTGCACGTTTTGTGTCCGGACAGCTTATACTAGCGAGCTTTGGTTTAAGCCGGATCCTAGTATATGTTTTGGAATTGGTTTTATCTCATTGTATTCGTGTTCCTCGGAACACGGATACGGGTGTGTATGCACAGTCGACTGAGGGAGAGGCAGAGGACTTTCATTTGGGTTGATTACCGTTGTCATTTTCTCAACCCTAATGGTTATGTGTGAAATATGATTAACTGATATTTGTTAATTATAATTGTGCATGGTTAGGGTTGTTGACCATTTGACTTTATTTGACTTGTTGACCTAGGTTGACAACTTGACCATAATCATTCCATAAGAAAGATGCTCTTTGATTCTAGCAAAAAGCATTTAATATGAAATGATAATGGTCATTTCTTGATTAAACCATGACAATTATATTTAGCTAATTATCTATTTTCATAATTCACGCATATATGTGAGAAGAATGGTTTATTTCTTCTCATTCTATCATTTTGATTCTCTCTCCTCCTCTTCCTCTCTCTCTAGCTCTCCCCTCTCATGAGTTGAGAATCCCTTGAGCTTGAGATAAATTCTTCTAAAATACTCTCTACTCTTTCTAAGGTTCTATGATTAACACTCCAAGCATCTTAGTTACTTCTAGTTTGAAGTTGAAGCCAAAGGTTGAGGCCCTCGGGTGGATCTTTCTTCGACAAGAGAAGGCGACAAGGAGATCCCTTTCTTTCACTCCAAGGAGCAAGAAGAGAAGGACTTGAAGACCTAGGTATAACCCCTTAACCGAGTAGCAAACTCCTTTAGCTTTGTTAGCTAGTTTTGTTTAGCAAAGATCCTCCTTTTGTTAGTCCATGTTGCCTTGAGTTGTAAAAATCCGATTTTTATACCGTTTCTGCCTCCCCGCAAGCACCGGTGTGGGCAACGTGGACTTACACCCATAACCCAATGAGCACATGTACACTGTCTTAGGTGAACAAACTAACACCAATGGCTTGTGAGACCTGGCCACCGCCCCTCGTTAGGGTCTCGATAAGTACACACTAGTCTACTCTAAAGTATCGATGCCCAGTCTTGATACTCCCACCACTAGGGACATTTATGGATGTGCTTATAGACCACCCAGCTCCCACGTATATGATCGCCATCATAATGCCGATAGTCAAGCAAGAATCCTATGGGCTTTATCAACATGTAATAGTAATATGTAATACCACATAAAGCATGTACATGATGATAGAGACAAACCAGATAGCGTACTATCATCTCGAGTAAGACTGTTCTATCCGTATAAGTCCTCTCTCAATCATCATAATCACCTGCTTGCGATTTGGATAATTGCCTTGAGGGCACTATAGCCAACAATCTCCCACTTGCACTTAAGGATAATTATTGCGGTGTCGCATACTCACACCCCGTGTGATACCGAACACCCAACTTCTCTACTAATCAGTCTCACAAAGCTCATTTGTGAAACTATTGCGTTCGAGAAATAGCCTCAGTGAGTGGATCCTCTCCAATGTTTCTATCTTTATCTCTCTAAATCTCTATTTCGCGGAGAAAGACTATCTCCTGAAATGAGCAATACCTGTCTTAGAATTTGTCTGGATATCTGATGGGACCCAGTTCACAAATGAACTCCAAATACAACAAACTTTTTAGACTATATCGTCCACTGAATTTAATCAGTATCCTGCGCCATGCCTTCCATAGTATCCGCTTGGACCACATGTCTAACATACTGCCCCTCTAAAGAGGGAAAACTATAACTCTGACAGTCACTCTGTCATCCAGGTCACCTTGGAAGCCTGAAATGATAACCGCCTTCTGAAGGAGGCTGTCGTTACCATATACTAAGAACATGCACTTATGTTCATAACCGCTTCCCAATGTTTCTCCAGGATTGGATTAATATACATCTCATGATTGACTCAATTGCCTAAGCAAGTGATATGCCAATCTTGCAAATCCCTTTCCTCATCAGTCTAGAAGACATTTTTTTATAGAGGGTGACTCCATCACCTGCGGGTGCACCACCATGCTAGAATTCGCCCATTCTAAAACACTTTAGAATAGTGTCAAGTACCCTAATTGGGACATTTTCCAAAACTAGATCTAAAACCATAGATCTAGTCTCTAAAATCCATGATATTTTATCCAGATCCTATGTGGAGAAAATACCTTGTGACAACCACAGTATAACCGATCGTAGTATAGGAATATCACTTCCTATCAAGAGCATGTCATCCAAATACCAGGACATCTCTCCCTACTACCTTCTTATTTGATCCATCTTTTGTTCTGATGAAACTCTATGACTGTCATATCAAAACTAGATGATCTATATCCGCAATGCTTGCTTTAGTCTATAAATAGACATAAGCTACTTGCCCACTACTCTTCCGCTGCTCCCACTGACTACAAGAACCCTCTGGCAGAGTGATATACACGTGTATTTCTAAAGCTAATTTAGAACGACGTTATACTCATCCTCTTGGTAGATCTCATTGTTTAGAACAGTAGTGTCAAGTTTGGGTAATCAAAAACCTCCTTGTCACCATCTTTGAGGAGACCGAAGTACCTTTCGGGTGCCTGAGGTTACCCACCAAATCTGCGGAGTGGCTAATGGATAGTCGAAACCATTTGAATGCTTAGGTTCTATTAAATTTTTAGTAAATCGTTTGTGGTTCTGGAATCACTTCCAGTTCTACCATACTCCCATTAATGTTTTCTGAAAACAATCCATTTTACTAAAACTGTGGCGAGCAAAGAACAATATAACTATTGATCTTCCAGATGGTAGAATGTTAACCCTCATCGAAGCCCGGGATAACCCACAAACTGCCATTACTGAAACGTGCCTTGGGTTTATCCAGATTCTGGTTTTAAGCATCATCCGGACAACTCCTTATACCTTAACATCATTAAGATAAGAATCTATTCTATATCTAGTATATAGAAACAGAGGCACTAATTTAATTGGAGCCAGATTAAAAAAACATGCAGTTGTTTCCTGTGCATATCAACCAAATGGAAGAAGGCCATACAATATTACTTATCCAGGAATGCATCCACCTATGAGTAACGTGAAAGAGAAACAAGTTCTCAAAACCATTACTTACAACGGAATATCTAGCACAAGTATCTCTATCTTCGATTACCTTGAAGAATCTTGATACTTCCAAAAAATGGTCCTATACTTTATTCTTATACCTATAACTTCTCAAAACTTGGACTATGTATTTCAATGAAATACTTGTCTAAAACTAGAGAAGTCAAAAGTAAAGAGAATACAGTACGAGTACCAACCCTTTGTCTTGCAACATATGGTTCTCTATTTCATTCTTATACCTATAACTTCTCAAAATACGGACCTTGTATTTCAACGAAATACTTGTCTAGAACTAGAGAAGTCACAAGTAAATAGAATATAGTACGAGTACCAACCCCTTCGTCCTACTTGACATCGGACAACATACAATACTTCGTATAAGTCCTCTGAGTTTAATAACTCAAACCCTGTGCATCGTAAGTTGAAAAACTGTACTATGGTTAAGAAAAATTACACCGTTGTTGAATGCTCCTTACCTAACCATCAACTGATATAGGTAAATGTCATAGACATAATTTCAAAAAGTTATATCTCATTTTATAAAATAAATGTACAGATATATCAGTTTGAAATTGGTGCATAACAACGGATATTCAAAACCAAATATTTGTCGTCAGGCAAAACTTAGGTGATTTCCTTAAATATCACCAATTACAAAGAATTCTAATATATATTGAGTATCTAATCACCTAATTCCCAATATTTTACTCCCACCCACCATCTGTAACGCCGTACAGATGTGAGTATCAAGTCTGGTAAATACATACACTGGAGACGGAATCTAATTCGAAAAACAGTTTTCAATTAACACCCCACAGTGAAACTGAAACATGAAAATGTTTCGAAGGGGTAGCCTGGTATTCCTAGTAATGCCTCTTCCACCATCCAGATTCATGACAGTAACCGTATACTTCCTTGCCCTCGTTCTAATCCCTTTATATGTCTTTACTTATTATCTTCTGTACACCACACTTAGGCTAATTGGTTTTCTTACTTCCCTACCCTTCGGCACCAGCCTAAAGTTTGGAAAAAGATATCCAATAAGCACAATAGGTGTACTCTCCTAATACCAGGAGCCCTCAAAACCTGAGAGAATGTAAAGAGAAAAGACAGCTGAATAATCTTATTCTATTTCTACCGAACCAGAATCCATCTTCGAACTGGAACAAGTTCCTTCTAGTTCGTAAGTAACTATACGATGGAATATCCAAGAAATATAAGATCCTCATAGTGATACGAAGTGTTCTGGAGAAATCCAAAGGTGAAGTAGGAGTGACAGGGGTATACGCGGTTTTGTCATGAATGATAGTAGTTGCAATTTCTTTTTCCCTTATTTTAATCCCTTTATATGTCTTTACTTATTTCCTTCTGTACACCACACTTAGGCTATTTGGTTTTCTTCCTTCCTTACCTTTCGGCACCTGCCTATGGTTTGGAAGAAAACTATCCAATAAGCGTAATAGGTGCTTTCCTAATCCTAGAAGCTCTCGCAACCTGAGAGAAGGTATGGGAAAAGACAACCGAATAATCCTATTCAATTTCTTCAGAACCAGAATCCATTCTCGAACTGGAACAAGTTCTTTCGAGTCCGTATGTAACTATATGATGGAATATCCAAGAAATGTGGATCTTTGTAGTGATACAGAGTGTTCTGAAAAAATGCAAAGGGGATATAGGATTGGCAATGATATATGCGACTCCGTGACAATCCAAAAGCCAAAGTGTTTTAAGAAGGTTCGATTAACTTGGTTCAAGATTTTTAGTTTAGGGTCAGGTCATGGTCGCTTCCAAAGAGAGAGAGAGAAAAGAAACACTCGGCGTGCACTCTAACCTAGATTAGATTGGTTAATTACTTTATCTAATTAGGATGGCTCCCACCGTTTCTTCGAATTCTCCCTAAAACCCCAAAAGGAAATTAGTCGGGATCATCAAAAATCACCTGAGGAGTAACACCTACTCATCAGTAGGAATCAGGATCCAACTATCATCGCATGATAAGTTGATGGAAGCCACTCAAGTCACCACACTCCAGAAGGTATGCGCATGCCTGGCAAGTATCCTATATGTTTGAAACTCCCGATGTGGTTTTTTTTACCCCATGCGGCTTATGACCATGACAGAGGTCAACATATCATAAGTCGCAAGTGAAGTTCAATCCGTCATTGTCTTGGATTAACTTAGACCCATGAGCTCTTGACAGAGGTCAACATGGTCGTGCGACTGTCCTAAATAATCGCATATCCATGCAACAAGCAAGCATTACCCAGCTACCATTCACTGTGCCTTGACATAGGTCAACATACACAGCATGAATACTAAATAATACCTGTAAGAAATGACGGAGGGCTACGACTGGTTTTTGGCGAAAAACCTTTAACGTAATGAACTTGATATCTTTGAAGGAACCGAGTGGTTTTACAAATATATAATGACACAAACTTTTGTTAAAAAGGTCACTCCCTGTGAAGGGATCTTGGCTCTTTCCTCGTCGAATGAGGTTTAGGATATTCCAAACTGAATACCATGATGCAAAGCAAAAGAATCTACTATAGTGAAGTTATTACACTGACGCAAACTTTTACCCAAGAGGTCACTCCCTGTGAAAGGATCTCGGCTCTTGCCTCGTCGAATGAGGTGCTGGATATTCATAACCGAATACCACTGTGCAAAGTAAAAGGAAACGTCTATAATGTCTGTTCTAAAAAAAACCTGGTTCAAACATCATATAGGTTTATTTTCCTTACATTAATCAGAATTAATGTAGTCCCATCAATTAATCCATATCACACCAAAAAAGAACAAAAAAACAATGTACGTATATGCCATTCGTATTCGCCACTGGGCCCCGTCATCACCCGTTAGGTTACTTAACTAACGGCAGAGCGGGGGCTAGACTAGCATGGGTGCAAAATATATACAACATCAACTAGTATATATATAAATATATATAACAATCGTCCAAGGCATGATATAAGCAACATCACAGAAAAGTGATAAGCAACACAGAACAAACGGATAATCTGTGAGCCTCAGGTTTCCTTTGAGCGGCAAGTGAAACCCGACGTTCCCCTGGCCGTGTGGATAGCCTGTGCAATGAAAACCTAGACCCCTACGAGCGCAGCAAGTTATCGGCCAAATCCAGAAGTGAGGCAACCCCAATCAACAAAGTGAATGGGCCACCCAACACTTCACGGAATCCGGTAGCTTGAGCACCCCTCCGTGGGTCAACTTGTACCCCTTATGAGTGCTGCGAATAGCCCGCCAATTCTAGAGTGAGGCCCCCTCCATCTCAACGCCATGAGATGCGGGCCCGTTGCCCTCTAGAATCCGGCTACTCGAGCACTCCACCGCGGGGTAATCCTAGTACAGAAAAGAAAAACATATGTATAAGGGTGACATCGACCTCAACCTGGTTGTGCCCCAAAAAAATAATATACAAACTGGCAAAGACGACAGTCCACTTGTCGGACGCTTGTCCCACAATATCAAATTTACAAATGAATCTGAACTGTACAATTACCATTGCACCACTTGCTATCCACCACAACAACCGATCCACAAACTCATCACAACATAGAACATCAACGTGAATGTCATGATCGCAAACCCTTCTAATAGAACATATAGCAATTAGATGAGTTGTACTGCTCTAATGACATTCACGGTCGCAGATAGTAATGTATGCACTGAAATTTTTTAAACAATGTTAAAAATAGCGACTTCGAAATACTCCGTATTTCCCCCAAACCAAAGATAACATAAGAGAGAGAAATTTACAAAGAGAGAAACTTGAGATTTCAACACTACATCAACCTTACAAGATATTCCTAGCAAGTTTAGTTTGTAAGTTGCTTCACTTTGGAATCTTGGTATGAAGCTAAAGCATGAATTCGTGTTCTCTCGGGTAGATCATCTTCGACGAGGAAGATCGGCATCTAAGTTCGTTCCCGATGATTTCGGAACCTTTCTAGAGTCCTTGGAGCTTGTAGGGGTCTTCCACAATTGCGCAGACACGCCACAAAGATAGTAAACTACTAAACTTGCATGTGTTGATATCTAGTTTAGTGTTTGGAATCGTTCTAGGGTAATGGTCGCTAGTGCTTGCTTTAAGATTTTTGTTTTCGCTTCCGTTTTCGCCGCGAGTCTTGCGGCGCAAGCACTAGGGTGCTTACAGTGGTATCAGAGCTATGCTAAATACTTTAAATTGTTTTAGACGATGCAAACGTTTCGAAACCGAAATTTTAACCATATTTGATCACAAAAACAAGTTTCTGTGAATTTTTTCAAACTGCACCTAAAAACATTTTAAACAACTACAGAGGACTACTTTATGAGCAAGAAAACATGCCCCAAAATTCGAGGCATTTTTGCCCGTTTTGGGACCTCATTTCCCATTTCTGTCGGTTGAATTTTATAATTTTATAATTAGGTCCCTGGTATTTTGCAAGTTCTTGTTTGTTTGGAAACTTAATTTGTGGTTATGTTTGTTTTTGCTCGGATTTCAGTTTGGGTTATATTTGTATTCAGGCAAGTTCGGGAAATTTTTGGTCAAAACTAAAACAACATTTATGCTTCGTATCTTTGTTTGTGTGGTTGATAAATCTTCTAATTGCTATATGTTCGATTAGATGGGGCTGCACACTGGGTATTTGTTATATTGGCTTGTGTATATATCTTGTGATGATTTAGATGGATTGTCGTGATGGATAACACCTCATGCGATTTGTATGTACAATTTTGATATTCATGTATTTGTTTATTTAGGAAGAGCGACCGAATTGTGGCCGTCGTTGCCGCTTGATGTATATTATTTTTGGGACATGTCCAGGTTGTGGGCATTGTCAACATTGTATATATTTTTCATTACTTGTATTAAAATACCCCACGACGGAGTGCTTGGGTAGCCGGATTCGAGAATGTAACCGGTGGTCATCTCATGGAGTTGAAACTCGGGCCATCTCATTCTCGGATTGGCAGGTTGCTCGCCGCACTTATAGGGGGTGTAACTCTGACCTACGGAGGAGTGTTTAAGTTATCGAATTTCAAGAAGTGATGGGTGGCCCACTCATGACATTGAGTGCGGGTTACCTCAATTCTAAAATTGGCGGGTAACTTGCCGCGCTCGTAGAGTTCTTGGTTCGAGATTGTACGGGCTATCCAAACGACCAGAGAACGTTGGTTTTCGTTTGCGGCTCAAACGAAATACGGTGCTCTTAGTTTATCCGCTATTCTATCTTATTTGGTGTTTATCGCATGCCTGCGATGTTTATTACTTGCCTGTTATATATATAAATATATATATATATATATTATTAGATACTTCTATATGTTTTGCATCCGCGCTAGCCCTGTCCCCACCCTGTGTGAGTTAAGTAACCTTACAGTGAAGATCCGGAACCCTATGGTGAATGCGGATGGCATATAAAAGCATGCTATTTTGGTTGTTTCAATGTGGCTTAGAAGCATAGATTGATGGGATCACATTATATGTTTAATACAAGGAAAACAAACCTAAAATGATATCGTCGGAACCAATTTTTAAAACTACTCGGTTTCTTCAAAACTACTCGGTTTTCTACAAAACCAATTGTTTTAAAAGCAGAGCCTAAGCCACTCATTTCAAAGCCACTCGAGTTCCTTCATGATATCAAGTTCATTATGTTAAAGGTTTTTCACCAAAAACCAGCCGTAGCCCACTGTCATTTCAGATTCGCAGTGCTTAGTATTCGTGCTACGTTTGTTGACCTCTGTCAAGGCGTAGTGTGCGGTAGCTGGGTGTTGTTTTTCTGTGCATAGAGATATGATTGGTTAAGACAGTCGTGCGGCCTTTTTTACCTATGTCTACGGCTCGTGCGGATGGGTTTAATGCAATCAAGATAATAAAGGGTTGAACTTGACTAGCGACTTATGGTTTGTTGACTTCTGTCAAGGTTATAAGTCCTAGGGGCAAAAACCATATCGGGAGTTTCAAACATAAAGAAAACTTGCCTAGTATGCGCATATTTTCTGGAGTGGTAATTTTGGTTGGCTTCCGTCAAAATTATCACACAATAATAGTTGGGTTCCGAATCTCACCGTTAGTAGGTATTACTCTTCGGGAAATTTTCACTTCACAATTAGCTAACCCATTAGGTGTCTAGAAAGTGTTAATAAGGTTACACATATGAGAAATGGGGTTATTTAATTAGGTCCGTATGAAAGCACTAGGAGCCTCTCTCAGAGTACCAATACTTGCCTTGCTGAACGGTTAACGAACTTGTAAGGTATAAATGATCCCGACAAGTTCTCCTTTTAAGATTTGGAAGAGAATTCGAGAAAACAGTGGGAGCCATCCTGATTAGATAAAGTGATTAACCAATCTAATCTTGATAGAGTGCACGCTGAGTGTTTCTTATCTCTCTCTATGGCAGTGACCATGACTTATCTTAAACTAAAACTTATAAACCATGTTTACCAAACCTTTTTACAAACTTTGTCTTTGGATTGCCACGGCAAAGTCGCATAATCCTTGTCGTTCCTACTTTACCCTTAGATTTCTCCAGAACACTCCATGTCACTACGGAGATCCATATTGCTTGGAATGACCATCTTGTAAAGTTACATACGAACACGAAGAAATTATATAATTCGGTTATCTCCCCCTCTTCTATCAAGTTGAGATCTCCTTGCACAAGGAGAGTACACGAGTTACGCTTGTTGGATAGTCTTCTTTCAAACCTTTGGTTAGTGCCGACAGGTAGGGAAGGAAAAAAACCAACTAGTCTAAGTATGTTGTACAAAAGGTAAGATATGAAGACATATGAAAGGATTGAAATGAAGGCAAAGAAAATTGCAACTACTGTCGTAAATCTGGACAGTGGAAAAGACATTACTAGAAATACCCGACCACCCCCTCGAAATGTTTTATGTTTCAGTTTTTCTGTGTAGCTATTGAAAACTGCTTTCCCAATTAATTTTGACTCTAGAGTATGTATATACCGGATTGAGATTCTCACATCTGTATGAAGTTACAGATGATAAGTGGGAGCATACTATTGGGAATTGGGTGATTAGATCCTCAATATCAGAATTCTTTGTAATTGTTGATGTTTCGCCTTAGTTTGCCTAATGGCAAACATTTGGTTTGTTGAAAAGCTGTTATTGTGTACCAATTTTTAAATTGAAATATCTGTGTCTTTATTTATAAAGTGATATGAATTTTGAAAATATGTCTTGGATATTAACCTCTATCAGTTGAGGATATAAGGTAAGGTACATTGAATAACGGTATAGTCTTTCTTCACCAAAATACAGTCTTCAACTAACGACACATAGATTTTGAGTTAGTAAAACACTTGGGACTTGTACATTATAATGTATGTTGTCCAGTGTCCATTAAAACAAGGATTTGGTACTTGTACTATATTTTGTTTACTTATAACTTATTTAGTTTTAGACACACATTTTGTTGAAATGCAAGGTACAAAGATTTTGATGTGTTCATAAGTATAAGAATAAAATAGAGAACCATACGTTGGAAATATCATGATTCTTCGAAGAGATCGAAGATGTAGATACTTATGCTAGGTATTTTGGATATAGTGCCCTCAAGGCAATTATTGTAATCACAGGCAGGCGATTATGATGATTGAGGGAGGACCTATACGGGTAGAACATACTTACTTGAGATGATATTATGCTATCTGGTTTGTCTTTATTATCATATACATGTATTATGTTGTGCTAGTTATATGTATACCCTAGAGGCCAATACTATACATAGGATGTATATTGTAGCGGATGCTTGGACATATATAGAGAGAACTTTCTTGCTCGATATGATAGTATGCTATCTGGTTGCTCTTTGTCTTAACATGTTGACCAGTATAAGTGATGTTGTCTTGCTCTCACATGTTGATAAAACCCTTAGGATGTGTACTTGACTACCAGGACTATGATGGAGATCATACTATTGGGGCAAAGGTTAGTCCACAAGTACACCCTATAATTGTTCTTAGTCATGGGAGTATCGAGACAGGGCATCGATACTCCAGAGTAGACTAGCGTATATGCTTCTCGACCCATATGATGGGCAATGGATGATCCCATATCCATTGGTGTTTGACATTAGAGAAGGTATACGGGTTCTCAGTGGAGACTGGGTACACTGAACGGGCTCGTCGAAACCTCCTGGATGGTATTATACCTATCGTCGGATAGCAGTTCTCTGGTGACACTGGTATAGGTTAGTCTGTAGACCCGAGATCGTCATAGAGTCTTGTGTGATTCCCACTGTGCTTTGATTTTCACCATACCACGGTCAAGAGATCGTGCAAAAAGGTGGTTTTTGGGTACAGTTTTGAGTCATATGGAGGCAATGAGCGATAGGAGGGGTTTCGTCTCTCCCGGTATTGGGAGTTGATGTTGCGCTATGCTCGATTGGCCATAACAGGAAATCCCTGGCCAGGGTTGCTGAGATCTACTGGTAAGTGTTATCAGTAGTTTCTCGAACCGTTATGGACCTTGCATCAGTATGACTTATTAGGCTATTAGGGTCTGACGTTATACCATCCCCAGGCTGTTGATATGCGACATATCAGACGAAGAGACCGGACTGTACGGTATTGTTAATAATTAGATTCGTAGGAGAATGAACAAGCTTGGTTGTTGATCTTCTGATCGCTCAATACCCGGGTGGCCATTACGTTTAGCAGACCGCTTGCGGCTTGCGGGTGTTTGATATAATAATCACATACTGCCGGTGTATTGACGAGTTTTTAGAGTCCTACACAGAGGTTTCCTGGTTCATGCGAAACGGAGTAGGAGCACATATGTGATATGTATAAGACCGAGATTAATACGTATATGTGATACCGTATTCTATTCTCGCGACATGTGACATAGGTCGGTTATATGTGATATAGCCGGGTTATCGAATCAAGTGTTGATTCGATAAGTTGTTACACTTGATATTAGTCGGTTATATATGATATAGCCGGATTATTAAATCAAGAGTTGATTTAATAATTTAATGTATAATTATATATTTTATATATTACATTACATTAACTAATATTAGCTCACTTAAGTAATTCTTTTTCTCACATTTGATACACTTTACATACATGTGATATATGTATTGTTTTCTTTTTTGCACACTAAATATATATGTGATATATATATGTGTGTCAAGCTAGGTTACACATGCAACATAGTTGTGTGAGACTTACACCATGCTAGGGTTAATGTTAAGGTTTTATTTATTATTAAGTAAATTCAAAATGGTGGAATTAGTCATGGTTAGGGTTTGTAGAAACTTGTAGAACCATTTCCTTTGTCCACCTCTTTTGTTATACTTAAAAATATTTATTAACCTAACCTTTAACCCTTAGCCATAGTTTAGTCTCTACAAGGGTTAGTGTATGTCATACACTCACCATGGTTGCATTTCTAACCTCATGAGTTCATTCATCTCTTCATCACTTCTTCTTCCTCAAGAGAAAAAGCTTGCTAGTTTTTTCTAAGTGATGAAACCTTGTGAGAAAAATAAATCTAAAGTGAGCCCACTTCCTACTTCATCATCCTCTACTATTAGCCATTTATTTTTGGGTGTTTGCTTCACTAATCTACAATTAGTGAAGAGGTAGCATGAGCTCGAGTCTTCTCGACGTAGATCATCTTCGGCCTCGAAGACATTGAGCAAGCTTGTTCGTTTCTTCAAGTGAACCCTCTCTAGAGTCCGGAAGTTCACCATTCGCAGCGAAGGGACTAAAACATGGAGCTTTAGAAGTGAAGGAATGGTCTACAAAGGTTGTATTCCCCCATTCACTTAGATGTAAAGTGTTTACAATTTAGTTTCATCGGATTTTCTAGTAGCGATTCTAGGGTTAGGGTTAGCTAATACGGCAATTTTTAAAAAATGGCATGGACGATGCCTCCCGAAACCTTGTTGCCGTAGGTAACCCTGCAGTGGTATCAAAGCCATGCTAGAAAATTAGACAATATTTGCTAGGATTACGAAACCGAAACTACTCCGAAACACCCGATACGATGACCTAGTTTCTGTCGAATTTTTAATGGGCTCTAAAAAATTCTTAAACAACTGCAGAATGTTATATGTGATATAGCATGAACACCACGAAAATTTGAGGCTATTTGGACACAAAGTGGCCGGCCACATTGGCCTCAAAACCGAGCTCCTCGGGTCAAATTTGGATTTTGGACTTCAAATTTTCAGGGTGTTCCAGTCTCTGGGTTTTAGGGTTTCAGGTGTTGTTTGTTTTTGCCAAATTTCCATGTGATGTTAACTTTATACAAAAGCAATTTGGAGTGTTTCATAATCGTAATTCTAACATGTATTCGGGTTATTTAGACGACGTTAAAAAGTTCGTACGGATATCAATAACCCAATTTTTCCCCGCTGGAAATTTTTCAAGAGTTGGATTTTTCCGAGTTTAAAATATTCAGAAAATCATGCAGGTTATTCTGTGGACCCTCTAGAAGAAAGAAACCCTAACTCGAATCTGTGACCGTCAGAACTACCATCAAACCCTAAGGTTTGTGGTATTTCAGCGGTGCCACAGGTGAGGCATTAGTTGACCCTTCTACGGCCGGTTCATAACAGCTGTGGCATGTTCTGGGTACTTTTTGAACTCCGCTCAAGTGTTGAGCTTGTTGGGAAATTTTGAGTGCTTGCTTATTCAATTGAAAAGTTTAATTTCATCTAGCTATCTGTGATTGTGATACAATATTTGGAATCCACATAATTTGTTATGTGATAACTAGTTTGAATTTTATAAATCTAGCAGTTTAGTCTCATTTGATCGGTTGCCACAGGATTTTGATGTTGATCAAAAGTCCGTCGCAATTACGTTGTGTACGCGGAAACTCACAGGGTAACCTTACTAGATAGCCACGCCCCATAGCTCCGACCAAGTGACTGTAGGAGAACCCCGTCGCCAAAAGCATCCGTTCGGGTGCTCGCGGCAGCGGTGTTCCTCCTTAGTGCACTTCATCGACGGCATCTAGGGTGCGGCCGTCTACTAAAGTTTCCGACGAGCATTCGATCAGGTTATCAGGAATCTTGTTGAATCACCCGACTGGTATTTTGAAAGTGTTTTCAATATCGAGACTAAAATGCAGGGTTTATAATTGTTAGTCATGCGATGTCTAAGAAATTCATTTGGTTAGGCATGAAATCCAAAGTATGTGATACATTGGGTTTATGATGTTAAGGTGTTTGCGGATTCTAATTGTTATAGTTTTTCACTTTCTTTTCTGCGACCGTAAGTGTAATATGTGGTGTATCGCCGGTTTCGTTGCTATATGTCAACGACAATTGGGATATGCATATTTACTTACGTTGATGACATGTGATGTTATGTGTTGCTGTGATATGTTATATTGGATCGTCGTGTTTTGAATAGCCGGGTTTTTTTTATGTGAGATGAGAGTTTTTCATTTTCATTCATGTAAAAGCTTGTATGTAATATTCTTTTATTGGTGCACTTTCGGGTTGAGGATGATGTCACCATTGATGTATATTATTTACTTTTCCGCATTAAGATAGACCCATGCTGGGAGCACAAGTAACCAGGTTCTAGGGTTCTGTAGGAGACCATCTCGAGGAGTCGAGACCGGGTCTCCTAACTCTAGAATTGGTAGGGTTGCTTTCCGCTCTCGTAGAGGTCTTGGGATGTGGGTTTGGCTATTCATCACGACCGTGGAATCCACGTTTTTACTGGCTTAAATAAAACACGGAATTCCTAGTATATCCAATATTTCATATATGATTCTTCTGCTGCTGATATTATATGATGTGATCACTTGATATGTTCTGAGACGAATGCCTATATTATATATATGAGATATAATAAATATTGTTGCTTTCGTTTCTTATATGATGCTTGGGAAGCATAACAGATGGGACATCATTAATGAGATTAATGAAAGAAAAAGAAACCTAAAGATATTGTAGAAACTTTTTTAAAAAACTTGTAGCTCTAGTTTTTTCTTTGCATAGCGGTATTCCTTGTAGAATATCCAGCACCTTATTCCAGAAAGAGCCGAGATCCCTTCACCGGGAGTGACCTCTTTAGCGAAACTAGCAGATGCTACAAACTCGGTTTGTCTTTTGATTGCTTCTATAGTTTTTACTTTGCATAGTGGTATTTATGAAATATCCTGCACCTTATTCCATAAGGAAAGAACCGAGATCCCTTCACCGAGAGTAACCACTTTAGCAAAACTGGTAAAAGCCTAAAAAACACTCCTTTTCAAATCACTCGGTTCTACAACGATATCAAGTTCATCACGCAAAGGGTTTTCTTAAGAACCTGTTGTAGCCCTCCGTCATTTCAGATAAGTACTACTTAGTATTCGTGCTATGTTTGTTGGCCTGCGTCAAGGCGTAGTGTGCGGTAGCTAACTAGTGCTTATCTGTAGCATACGATGCGATTGGATTAGGGTAGCCGTACAACTTTGTTGGCCTGCGTCAAGGGTCATGCGGGTGGGTTTAATTCAATCATGAAATGTACGGGTTGAACTTGACTAGCGCACTATGGTTTGTTGGCCTGCGTCAAGGTCATAGGACACTGGGGGTAAAATATTATCGGGAATTTCAAGTGTGGAAATTTGCAATGAGATTGCATACCTTCTATGAGATAGTTGGATCCCAATACCCACTGCGAGTAATAGTTACTCCTAGGAGAGTTTTACACATTACAATTAGCCGATCAAGTAGGTGTCTAGAAAGGTGTTAACGGGGTTACGCCCCTGGGAAAACGAGGTTTATTTTAATTAGGTCCGTGCGAAACCATGGGGGGCCTCCCTCAAAGTACTGACACTGGCCTGGCCGAAAGATTGGCGAACTTGTAGGGTGTAATTAATCCCGGCTAATCTTACCTTTTAGGGTTTGAAGGAAGATTTGACTAAAATACTGGGAGCCGTCCTGATTAGATAAAATAATAACCAATCGAATCTTGCAAGAGCGCACGCAGAGTGTTTTCTTCTCTCTCTCTCCTGGTAGCGACCATATCACACTTTAATCAAGATAATAATATGGATGCAATGACCGAACCTGCTTATTATACTGAGCTAGGGAACGTTGGTTCCGCTCTATCTTGTAATTGTTATAAGTCCGAGCAGGAAATAGGGGAATATCCGGATTCCCATGCGACACAATCGAGGATTAAGCATGTTGATGCATATTCTTCAGGTGTGTTCGTTACCGAGAACTGTTTCTCCGTATCTTCTACTTCCTAGGTATGTGATACCGGATCAGGATCCCGCATATGTAATATGTTACATGGGCTACAGAAAGGTAAAGAACTGAGAATGGGTGATATTTCTCTAAGTGTTGGAGAATGGTGCAATTTTTGCAGCCAAATCAGTTGGCAGATACCACTTTGTATTTAGATACATTGATTCTGAACAAATGTTATTACTGTAAGTGCACGGCGGCGCCCCGGCCTCCATCCCGAGGCCAAATGCGGAAGCGATGGTTAACTTTAAATTTTTCTTGACCGGCACGACCACGCACTAAAACCCGGATCGGGCCATTAACTAGTCCTAGCTAACTACAAGATGGGGAAAAGAGATATACCGAGCGATCCGTGTCCTCCGGTCTTCTCGCCGTCGTCCCGATCTCCCGCGGAATGTCCGGTCTCCACCTCCTCGTCGGAAGGGCACCACGTCGCCTGCTTCTTTTACGGGCTCCCGCCTCTATACCGAGGCAACTCGGGCACGAAGCTGGCGAGTCGACGTGCCCAAGATTTGCTGTAGAATATAGTGAAGATCTATATGTCTCATTTGGGGTTTATGGAGGTTGCCATTTGGTGGAGGGATGAGTTGTGGAATTTTTGTGGAGCTATGGGATTTTTTACAAGCCAAAAGAGATGAAATCCCTCCACAAAAAATTGGGAAAGCCCACTTGAGGAAGTGGCCGGCCATGCCAAGTGAGGGGAGAGTGAGAATGAGAGTGAGGTCAATGAATCATGGAGCCACACTCACTAATCATCAAAGAGAGAGAGAGGAATGGTTATCATATGAAGAAATGATCACAAAGAAAAACCAACACTCCACCAACCTCACCCTTCATCATCATCAACAATCATGTCCTACAAAATTCAAGCCATGATGAAGATAGAAGTCAAGGACAAAGAAGAGCTATCATGATACAACAATATGCAAAGACCCCCTTCCTAAATACTTATTTGCACAAATGCAAATAAGCACTCCTCCACCAATCTTCGGCCATTGAAAGATACAAATGAAAATGGCAGAAACGGAATGCAAACTGGAAACCTCAGAAAACTGGTCCCGTAATAAATTACAGGAAAACCCCGATACTGTGTATACACACCCGCATCTGTATTTCGACCGAATACAAATACAATGAGACAAAATCTACACTGTACTATACTAGGATCTGGCTTAAACCAAAGCCGGCTAGTATTATCCGTCCGATCCTGATCCGTGCAATACCGCACGTATCTGATCGAACCCTGCCATATATCCATACGGCCTGTAGTACTAACCGTTCGATCCTGATCCGTGCAATACCGCGCGTATCTGATCGAACCCTGCCATATCTCCATACGGCCTCGACAGCGTTTCGCCCGAAAGCTTGAGTAACTGTATGTGTGGTTGACTCTAAAGACTCGTCAACACCTTAGTTGTGGATTTAACCACTAGCACGTCAGAGGTATAAGCCAATACGTAACGGGCTACCAGGTATTGACCAAAAGGGACGTCGATGAGCGAACTCATCCTGACACCCTACTGAGCCTGTCAGTGACAATATCCGTACAGTCCGGTCCGTTCGTCTATGAGCATCGCATGGCGGGCCTTAGGGGTTGGTAAAATTCAGACCCCCAAAAGAGGTACAAGTCGTGTCGGGGTGTAGCCCAGAACACCCTGAGATACTACTGGAATACCTACCAGTAAATCTCCTGCCTCGGCCGAGGGCTTCGTGTAATGGCTCTCCTAGACACAGCGTGACCTCACCCCCAATACCGGGAGAGACGAACCCCTGAAGATCCGCTCACTGCCTCCATGTGGCTCGGGACTGTACCCAACTAAAACCTGTTTGCACGTCTCCTTTGAGCGTGGTAGGGTAGTAATCAAAGTACAGTGGGAACTCACACGAGACAAATGACGATCCCCAGGTCGATGAACTAACCTGTACACATGTCACCAGGGAACTGCTCTCTGACGTCAGGTATAAGACCAACTAGCATGTTCCCGGCGAGTCATGTCCGGTGTACTCATGACCCAATGAGCACCTGTATACATCTTAGGTGATCCAACTGACACCAGTGGCTTGTGAGACCGGCCACCGCCCCTCGTCGGGGTCTCAACTGTATACACTAGTCTACTCTGGAGTATCGATGCCCTGTCTCGAAACTCCCACGACTAGGGACCTTTTAAGGATATACTTATAGACTACCAGCTCCCACGTATATGATCGCCCTCATACTGCTGGTGGTCAAGCAAGAATCCTAGGGGTTCTATCAACGTGCAATAGTGACATGTCAGGTCACCTAAAGCAGTACACGATGATAAAGATAAACCAGATAGCATACTATCATCTCGAGTAAGACTGTCCTACCGGGATAGGTCCTCCCTCAATCATTGCAATCACGTGCCTGTGATCCAATAATTGACTCTGAGGGCACTATCTCCAACAATTACATACCGAACTTGATATACAACATTACATCGGTTTCTTTAATGAGTTAAAGAAGGATATAATTCTGTATTGCAGGATAATGTTGTGAACATTTTCCTGAATCAAGAGTTGATTCGATCAGGCACGTTATACAATAGCATATACGTTCTAAATCAAACCACAGTTCAAAGTATATAGAACACACACAAGAGGATTGTAGACTAGGTCATATCAATGCGACATGACCAGCCAAGTTGCATAAAGATGAATATGAGAATCTGTTCGATTTTTCATCTTATGATACTTGCCAGTCTTGTCTCAAAGGTAAAATGACCGATACTCCGTTTACTGGAAATAGAGAAAGAGTTAATGAACTCTTAGGACAGATACATGATGATGTATACGGTCCTATGTCTACTAATGCCAAGGTTGGTTCTTCGTACATCATTATATTCACTGATCATCTCTCGGGATTCGGACATATGTTACTGATGAAACACAAGTCTGAAACTTATGAGAAATTCAAGGAATATAAGCTTGAAGTTAAGAACCAGACGAGTAGAAGTATTAAGTCATTCGATGTGATCGAGGAGGCGAATACTTGCGCATGGAGTTTCTGGAGTTTCTAAAAGGAGAATGTGATTCTCTCTCAGCTTACTCCTTCGAGTACACCACAGCACAACGGTGTATCGGGGGGGGAGGTATCGCGCCTGATGAGATATGCTGCGCTCTATGATGAGTACTACTGAGTTACCTGTTTTCTTTTGGGTGTTATTCACTTGAGAAGCTGCATACCTATTGAATGAGGTTCCATCCAAATCAGGGCCTACCACTACATATGAGATATGGAATGGGAAGAGACCATGTCTTAAACGAGTTAAGATATGGGGTTGTCCGGCCTATGTTGAAAGGCAGAATCCGGACAAGATCGAGGCAAGGTCAGTTCTGTATAAGTTTGTTAGGATATCCTAAACATTTGTGAGGGAATATCTTCTACCACTCTGAGGAGCAAAAGGTGTTTTGTTTCTCAGCATGTTAGAAAAGGAATTTCTTTTGAAGAAATTTGTGGTCATGAGGTAGAACTGGAAGGTGTTCTAGCTAGACAAACTAACAGCTGATAATTTGGTGAAACCAAAAGATTCAATAGTATCCAACGAGCCTCAGCCTCTTCGTGAATCTGGTAGGGTTCCTCATCCACTTGAGAGATACTACGGTCTTCTCGGTGACAGTGGGAGCGAGGATTGCATCATGATAGATGATGGCCCAACTAGGTTCATACAGGCCATCACGAGTGGCGACTCTGTCAATAGGTTGGATGCTATGCGATCAAAGATGGAATTCATGTACACCAACAAAGTATGACTTTGCATGTTGCACCTGAAGGGGTAAAACCCATTGGGAGCAAATGGATCTTGAGAAGATTCTTGGTATAGATGGAAAAGTTGAGACTTTCAAAGCTATGCTTAAGTCCATCAGGATCAATGCAAGCATCGCGGAGTTGGAACATCTGTTTTGATGTGACAGTCAAAGAGTTTGACTTCATCGAAATGGTAGATGAACCTTGTATATACAAGAAGGTTGTAGAGAGTAAGGTTGTCTTCCACGTATTGTACGTAGATGACATGCTCTTGCTAGGAAATGGTTTCCTATGCTACACTCGGTCAAGCTCCTCTTATCACGAAGATTCTCCATGAAAGATTTGGATGATACGTACTACATCTTATGGATTACGATCTATAATGATAGATCTAAGTGGATATTAGGAGTGTCCCAAATCCAGTTACATTAACACCGTACTAAAGGGGTTTAGTATGGAGGATTCTAAGTGTGGTGCTTCGCCTACTAACTCAGGAATCACTCTCCAAAAAGATGTCTTCCATGACTGATTTGGAGAGATCTCGCGTACAAGGGATATCATATGCTTCGGCAGTAGGCTCTATCAGAGTATGCGATGTTATATAACAGACCAGATATAGCTGACTCACTAGGTGTAGTGATCAGGAATCAATCGGATCTTGGGAGAATCACTGGAAGCTGTGGAGGACATTCTTAAAGTACTTAAGAAGCACTAAAAGAAAGTTCTTGGTTCCAGCTTCTAGAGTGATAAGTTCGACTGAAAGTCAGTCACAGGCATTGTCTTACCCTCGGTGGAGGGACGATATATTGGAAGAGTTCCAAGCTAGATACCGTGACATAATAGACGATAAAGGCTGAATACATTGCTACCAATGATGCTGCCAAAGTGGCTATCTAGGCATTTCTTGTTCATAAGATGAACAAGGTTCCTACCATTAAGTGTCCAATAACCGTTATTGTGACAACAATGGAGTTGTGGCTTTGGCCTAGGAGCACTGTTCCCATCAGCGATCCAGACATATTCTGAGGCAAGTATCACCTGATCAGGGAGATGGTTGATCTCCAAGAGATCGAGGTAAGGAGAGCAGATTTTGAGGTTAACACGGCGGATCCACTCACCAAGGCCTGCTTCCTCAAATACTATTTTGAGAGATTTTTGGGATGGTTTAGTATGTGTAACATTTCAGAAAAATAAAATATTATTTTTGGGAAATTATAAAGTTAAATAATAATTATTATGAATATTTTAATGGTGCGGTATAATTAAATACCGATAAATTGGAAAATATTTGGGAAATTATAAGAATTTCTGAAATGAGGGTGTTTTATGTGATTTAGGCAAATTAGGAATTTTTATAATTAATTATATTCCATTTTAATACTAATCCTGAATAAAAATCACTAATCTTGCATTAATCCGGTTTTGTGCATTTGACATGCACCATGTCCTATTTCATATTTTTACATTTTTTTTACCATGGTTTTCCTTTTCTTTGGATTTGATTTGTTTTATAATGAATTGAAAAGAAAAGAAAAAGGAAAATATTAGAATAAGGCGTATGGGCAAGAGAGAGAGAGAGGTGAGTGGTCAAGTTGACCATGGGCTTATTCTCCTTACATTTTCTTCTTGCATCTTCTTCCTCTTTCAAACCCCATGGCTGCCCTCTTCCCTCCACCATCTCCACCTCCTCACACAAGCCTAAATCAACACAAAAATATCATCCCCCTTTCATTAAAAGTGTGCACAAGACCATCACAAGCATAATGGACCAAGAAAAATCGGATTTTGAGCACTTGGGGCAACTCAAGAAAATTCTTGAGTTGCCAAATGAGGTAATTTCTGCACCATTAGTATTGTATTTCAATTTCTTTATCACCCATATAATTTTAGAAGTGTGTTAATGCGGTTTAGTGAACTTTTAAAATTCCTAGAAAGGGTTAGGGTTTGGTTTGAATCCAAAGGTGTAACTGAGGCTTGATGGTGACCTTAAACCCCTGTAGGGATTGTATCATGGACTGGAACCATAGACTAAACCCTGCAACATAAACTTAGAAACCCCGATATCGGGAAATTGTGTGTTTTGTGATGAGTATTGGAGATCTGCTAACACCCGGAGCCTCTGAAAAATATTTAGCAAACACAGAGAGATGTGCAGGCAACCTAGATGATAACCTCATAACCCGAGCCCCTAACCCCTTCCTGTGGCCGAAAATAAATTAGTTCTGGCCGCAAATTGCGGCCAGGTTAGGGAGGCATGAACTCTTGTTGGGTTCATGGCTCCAGTATCTGTAAACTAGACCCCTCCCATGTGCAAAATTTGCTAATTTGACCTAGGGTAAAATCTGGAGGTGTTTTGCATTGTTTCTGATTTCGTTTTGCGAATTCTGTTAACTTGAAATTGGGTATTTGTGTTCTATCCCAGTCACTTGATGTTTGTACGTCAGTATCGGGAGTTGTTTGATTATTCTTGCATGCGTAAACTATAGGTTTTGACTTATGTGTGATTCGTGCGATATTTTGGTTTTTATGCGTAATTTCCGTTTACGATACTATATGTGTATATATATAGGTACCCCCATGAGGACTTTGGATGATGAAGAAGAGGATGGTGACATCGACTTCGGCAAGCGAAGATCAAGGTGAGTAGATATTTATCTACGGGGGAAGTCGGGTGGATGGCAAATAGCACCCCCGCAGTTTCGTAGTATAGAACGCGAATGCGTTATGACACACACACTTATGTGTTATGAGATGTGTATACTTAGTAAGAAATACTAGGTGACCTTGGGTTAGTTTTAGCATACTTTTAGGAAAACACATTTAGTTAGTTTCTTAGTCGCGAACCCTAGAGTAGTGATTTGCATACACGCACACATACACGCATACATTTTATTTCTTATACATATATGGGGATATGTATATATATACACACACATAGGTATGGGACTATGTATATATATATACGTATACATATACATGGATGATGAGGATAGTATATGGTACATGGAGATGAGTCGATGTGATTGGGCAAGATGTCATGAGATCGGTGATGTGATTTGGTTCATATTTTGAGATACGACAAGATATTATAACGGGTATTTAGGCGATGTGTTCATACACACGCATATATATATATATGTAGATGGTAGCAGTATTGTACTAGACATAGATCAGTACCCCCAGTTCACGAGATGTGATGATAAGGATACCGGTTGAATAATGAGATAAATGTGATATTTGACTAGTACCCAGATTTGGGATGCCGTACGATAGATTTACCGTACGAACTATATTGATGATAGATCCGCACTCTTAACTCGAAGATGTAATATGATATATATATATATATATATATATTGTATCGTACGCGATACTATTGAGGCGAGATCACCGACTAGTATATATATAGATCGACTCAGATTTAGGTGGATTTCCTTAACCTTTCGATTAGCCTGTTAGTTTAGTCCTGTAGTTTAGTTGTAGATGTTAGACTAGACTCGAGTCATACCTATTTTAAAACCAACGAATCGTGAGTATTTTAAAGACATGCCAAGGGATCCTACGGATATTTCAAAGGAAGTACCTTTTTCTTAAAAACACCATAGCCCTATTTCTAAACACAACGATTCATATTATTTCAAATGTCAAACTGTATGACTCATATATAGATGTATATTCTTATTTGTTGCGTTATTATTCATGTTCTGCATATTACTGTTGTTTGCATCGCATTGCATGCTTATATTGTGTTTTCATTAGTTGTTATTAAAATCATGCTGTCAGGACACCAGCACCATTACCGATGATGCGTATGTTAGTTATATCTATGCCCTAGAGGCCATTACAGTACATACGATGTATATTGTAGTGGATGCTTGGACATATATATGGAGGACTTTCTTGCTCGACATGATAGTATGCTATCTGGTTGCTCTTTATCTTAACATGTACTCTGATTGTCTCTATGTTACATGTTGATAAAGCCATTAGGATGAGTACTTGACTACCAGGACTATGATGCAGATCATACTAGTGGGGACAGAGTAGTCGCTAAGTACATCCTTCAAATGTTCCTAGTCGTGGGTGTATCGAGACAGGGCATCAATATACCAGAGTAGACTAGCGTATAGCTTCTTGACCCATGTAGATGGGAGATGGATGATCCAATATCCATTGGTGTTTGACATCAGAGACAGTATACGGGTGCTCAGTGGGGTCTGGGTATACTGAACGGACTCTCCGAGAACTCCCAGATGGTATTATACCTAACGTCAGATGGCAGTTCTCTGGTGACACCGGTACGGGTTAGTCTGTAGACCCGAGATCGTCATAGAGTCTTGTGTGATTCCCATTTTGCTTTGATTTCCACCTTACTACGTCCAAGAGAACATGCAAAATGGTGGCTTTTGGGTACATTCCAGAGTCATATGGAGGCAATGAGCGATAGGAGGGGTTTCGTCTCTCCCGGTATTGGGAGTTGTGTTGTGCTATGCTCGATTGGTTATAACAGGAAGTCCTTGGCCAAGGCTGCTTCAGAGATGTACTGGTAAGTGTTATCAGTAGTTTCTCAACCCGTTATGAGCCTCATATCGACACGAATTATCGAGTTACTGGGGTCTGACGTTTACCACCCCTAGACGAGATATGCGACATATCAGACGAAGAGACCGGACTGTACGGTAGTGTTACTGATTGGATTCGCAGGAGTTTGAGCAGGCTTGCTTGTTGATCTTCTATTCGCTCAATACCCGGGTGGCCGTTACATTTAGCAGACCGCTTGCGTCTTGTGGGTGTTTGATATGATCATCACCTACTGCTGGCGTATTGACGAGTCTTTAGAGTCCTACACAGAGGTTTCCTGGCTCAAGCGAAACGGAGTAGGAGCACATATGTGATATGTGCGGGACCGAGATTGATACGATATGAAATACCGTATTCTATTCTCGCGATATGAGATATCGGTCGGCTATATATGATATAGCCGGGTTATCGGATCAAGTGTTGATTCGATAAGTTGATTCATATGATATTAGTCGGTTATAGGTGATATAGCCGGATTATTAAATCAAGAGTTGATTTGATAATCTAATGTATAATTATATATTTATATATTACATTACATTAATTAGTATTAGCTCACTTATGATTTCTTTTCTCACTTTGGATACATTGATGTATATGTGATATATGTTAAATGTATCAAGCTAGGTTACAAATGCAACTAGGGTTATTAAGGGTTAAACCATGCTAGGGTTAAGATTAAGGTTTTATATTTATCATTAAATTATTCAAAATTGTGGATTTTATCATGGTTGATATTTGTTGAAAGCTTGTAGAAGCTTGTAAGCATCTTTGACTTTGTCCACTCTTTTGTCTAGTTTAGGATATTGTTTAACCCAACCCTTTAATCCATGGACATGGTTAACTCTCTACAAAGGTTAAGCATGACATGCTTAACCCTTGGTTTTATTTCTAACCTCACACATAATTCATATGATGAGTTCATTCTTCTTCTTCTTCTTCCTCAAAGCTTTCTAGCTTCAATGGAGTTGATGGAAAAAAGTGTGAGAAAATGAAATCTAAAGTGAGCCCACTTCCTACTTCATCATCCTCTACTACTTGCTATTTAGTATATGGTGTTTGCTTCACTAATTCCATAGTTAATGAAGAGATAGCTGGGGTTAGTGTCTCCTCCACGTAGATCATCTTCGGCCTCGAAGTCTTCGAAGCAAGCATGTTCGTTTCTTCATGGGAGCTTCTCTAGAGTCCGGAGTTCACGATCGCAGCGAAAGGGACTACTACACGGAGCTATTAAATTGAAGGACCGGTCTACAAAGGTTGTATTCTTTTCTCACTAGACTTGCAAAGTGTTTACATTTATATTTCCGTCGATTTCTAGTTAACGATTCTTTGTTAGGGTTAGCTAAAACGGCAAAATTTTGAATATGGCATGGACGATGCCTCCCGAAACCTTGCTGCCGTCTTAGGTAACCCTGCAGTGGTATCAGAGCCATACTAGAAATTTAGACGGATTTTTTTAAGATTACAAAACCGAAATACTCCGAAACTTGAAACGGAAAATTCAAGTTTCTGTCGATTTTTAAAGTCGTTCCAAAAAAGTTTTTAACAAGTACAGAGTGATGTATGAGATATATCATGAACACAGTCAAAATTTCAGGGCATTCTCAAAAAATTTTACCGGCCACCAACACCCACATCTCGGCCAAAACCGAGCCCCTCCCCGTGAAAATTTTTGTGTGTTCCAGTTTCTTGGAGAGGTTTCAGGTGTAGTTTGTTTTTGCTAATTTTGCATGTGATGTAATCTTACACTATAAAAAATTCGGAGTGTTTCGTATTCGGATTTTTAACATTGTTTCGGGTTATTCACATGTTGTCTGGACGAAGTTAAAAAGTTCGATCGAATGTCGACGAAGTTAAAAAGTTCGATCGAATGTCAAAAACACATTTTTCCAAGTTTAACGTATTCGGAAAAACATGCAAGTGATCCTATGAACCCTCTAGAAGAATGAAAACATAACTTGACTTTTTGGATCGCGGAACCGCGGTCAAACCCTAGGGTTTGCCATAGTTCCGTGGCGACATGAGTGAGGCTTGGGTTTGCCCTTCTACGGCTGGTGCATAGGTACTGTGGTGTAAGTCCACGTTGCCCGCCCCGGTGCTTGCGGGGAGGCGGAAATGTTATGAAAAATCGGATTTCTACAACACTAGGCAACATGGACTATGTAAAGGAGGGATCTTTGCTAAACAAAAACTAATAAACAAGCTAAAAGAGTTAGCTACTCGGAAAAGGGGTTATACCTTGGTTTTCAAGTCCTTCTCTTCTTGCTCCTTGGAGTGAAAGAACGGGTTCTCCTTGACGCCTTCTCTTGCCGAAGAAAGATCCACCCGAGGGCCTCAACCTTTGGCTCCAACCTCAAACTAGAAGTAACTAAGGTGCTTGGTGTGCTAAACCTAGAACTTTAGAAAGAGTAGAGAGTAATTTTAAGGGATTTATCTCAAGCACAAAGGGTTCTCAACTCATGAGAGGGGAGAGCTAGAGAGAGAGGAAGAGGATGAGAGAGAATGAGAATGATAAAAGTGAGAAGAATAATCCAACCTTCTCACATATATGTTAATTATGATAAATAAATAATTAGCTAAAGATAATTGTGATGGTTAATCTTGACATGACCATTATCATCTCACATTAATTACTTTTGCAAGGATCAAATAGTATCTTTCATATGAAATGATGATGGTCAACTTGTCCACCTAGGTCAACAAGTCAAGCAAAGTCAAATGGTCAACAACCCTAACCATACACAATTATAATTAACTAATATTAATAAATCATATTTCACACATAAACATTAGGGTTAAGAAAATGACAATGGTCAACAACCGTAATGAATGTCCTCTGCCTCTGCCTCTGCCTCAGTCAACTGTGCATACACACCCGTATCCGTGTTCCGAGAAACACGAATACAATGAGATAAAACCAATCCCAAATCATATACTAGGATCCGGCTTAAACCAAAGCCCGCTAGTATAAGCTGTCCGGACACAAAACGTGCACAAGTGCGCGGATGTGAACGAACCCCGTCGCAAAACCATGCGACCTCTACTCATTTTGCCTAAAGGCGAATAACCCTACTAGTGGTACAAGTCATGTCGAAGTGTAGCCCAGAACACCCTAAGATAACACTGGAAACCTACCAGTCTATCTCGCTTCCCTGGCCAGGAACTTTGTGTAATGGCTCTCCTAGACACAGCGCGATATCAACCCCCAATACCGGGAGAGACGAATCCTGTCTAACAGTCACTGCCTCCAAGTGCTTCGGGACTGCACCCAAAAACTACCTGTTTGCACAACTCCTTCGAGCCGTGGTAGGGTAGTAATCAAAGTACAGTGGGAACACACTCGAGACGAAGTGACAGTGTCAACTCAATGGACTAAGCTGTACTCATGTCACCTGGGAACTGATAACTGACGATAGGTATAATACCAACGAACAGTTCCCGACGAGTCCTGTCCAGTATACTCGTAACCTAACGAGCACCCGCATACTATCTTAAGTACAACGTACTGGAGGCTGTGGGACAGACCGTCTCCCAAGCTGGGATGAGAAGCGCATACGCTAGTCTACTTCGGAGTATCGATGCCCTGTCTCGATAGTCCTACGACTAGGGACCTGCATAAGGATGTGCTTGTGGATTACCCAGCCCCCACGAGTGTGACTGCCATCACAACGCTGGTAATCATGCAAAGATCCTAAGGGCTCTACTAATGTGTAAAGGCGATATGCTAAAAGAAACACATGCACACATTAAAGCAGAAAAAAACCAAGTAGCATACTACTATCTTGAGCAAGATTGTTAATACAAGGTGAATATCCCAATCTTCCATCAAGTAATATACAAACTAGTATGATACAGTAATGGCCTCTAGGGAATATACACAAACATGTGGCATATTCTGGATACTACTAAAACTGTGCTCAAGTGTTGAGCTGTCGGGAAATTGTGGGATTTTGATGAATCGATCGAAAATTTTAACGTCGTACGGATATTATGTGATGGGATACAATATTGGGAATCCACAAATGTAGTTATGAGATAACTAATTTGAATGTTATAAATCTTGCAATTTAGTCTCATTTGATCGGTTTCCACGGGATTTTGATGTGATCAAAAGTCCGTCGCAATCACGTAGCGTACGCGGATACTCGCCGGGTAACATTATTAGATAGCGACGCCCCATAGCCCCGACCAAGTGATTGTAGGAGAACCCCGTCGCCAAAAGCATCCGTTCGGGTGCTCGCGGCAGTGGTGTTTCGCCTTCGTGCACTTCGTCGACGGCATCGGGGGGTGCGACGTCAACTAAATTTTCCGACGAGCATTCGATCAGGATGTCGGGAATCTTGTTGAATTTCACGACTAGATATTAAAAGGTGTTTTGAATATCGAGACTAAAATGCGGGGTTTATAATTTTTAGGCATGCGATGTCTAAGGAATTCATTTGGTTACGCATGTGATGTCTAAGGTGGTTGCGGATTCCAACTGTTGTAGTTTTTCACTTTCTTTTCTACGACCGTAAGTGAATATGTGGTGTATCGCCGGTTTTGGTGCTATATGTCAACGACAATTGGGATACGTATATTTACTTACGTTGATGACATGTGATGTTATGTGTTGCTGTGATATGTTATATTGGATCGTCGTGTTTGAATAGCCGGGAGTTTTATGTTAGATGAGTGTTTTTCATTTGCATTCATGTAAAATTCATTGTATGTAATATTCTTTTATTGGGGAACTTCCGGGTTGAGGATGATGTCACCATTGTATATTATTTACTTTTCCGCATTAGGATAGACCCAAGGCGGGGAGCACAAGTAACCGGGTTCTAGGGTCCATTGGGAGACCATCTCGAGGAGTCGAGACCGGGTCTCCTAACTCTAGAATTGGTAGGGTTGCTTTCCGCTCTCGTAGGGGTCTAGGGTGTGGGATTGGCTATTCATCACGACCGTGGAATCCGTGTTTTATACAGGCTTAATTTAAAACCCGGAAATCCTAGTATATCCATTATTTCATATATTTTATTCTGCTGCAATGTTCTGTAATGAGATCATATTACTGTTCTGAGACGAATGCTTATATTATATATATATGATATATATTATATATTACTGCTTTCGTTTCATATCTGATGCTTGGGAAGCATAATAAATTGGACTTCATTAATGAGATTAATGAAATAAAAGAAACATAAAGATGTTGTAGAAACTTGTCTCGAAAACTGGTAGCTCTAGTTCTTACTTTGCATAGCGGTATTCCTTGCAGAATATCCAGCACCTTATTTGATAAGGAAAAAGCCGAGATCCCTTCACCGGGAGTGACCTCTTTAGCGAAACTAGCAGATGCTACAACCCTCGGTTTGTCTTTTGATTGCTTTTATAGTTTTTGCTTTGCATAGTGGTATTTGTGAAATATCCTGCACCTTATTCGATAAGGAAAGGGCCGAGATCCTTTCACCGGGAGTGACATCTTTAGCAAAACTAGTAAAAGCCTAAAAAACACTCCTTTTCAAAATCACTCGATTCTACGACGATATCAAGTTCATTACGCAAAGGGTTATCTTAAAAACCAGTCGTAGCCCTCCGTCATTTCAGATAAGAACTTCATAGTATTCGTGCTATGTTTGTTGTCCTACGTCAAGGCGTAGTGTGCGGTAGATATTTATGCTTATCTGCTAAAACATATGATGCGATTGAGTTAGGGTAGTCGTGCGACTTTTGTTGGCCTGTGTCAAGGGTCGTGCGGCTGGGTTTAATTCAATCGGGAAATGTACGGGTTGAACTTGACTAGCGGACTATGGTTTTTTGGCCTGTGTCAAGGTCATAGGACGCTAGGGGCAAAATATTATCGGGAATTTCAAGTGTTGAAATTTGCAATGAGATTGCATACCTCCTATGAGATAGTTGGATCTCGATACCCACTACGAGTAAGAGTTAATCCTGGCAGAGTTTTACAAATCACAATTAGCCGATCAAGTAGGTGTCTAGAAAGGTGTTAACGGGGTTACGCCTCTGGGAAAACGAGGTTTATTTTAATTAGGTCCGTGCGAAAGCACGGGGAACCTCCCTTAAAGTAGCAGCACTGGCCTGGCTGAAAGATTGGTGAACTTGTATGGTGTAATTAATCCCGTCTAGTCTTTCCTTTTAGGGTTTGAAGGAAGATTTGACTAAAATAGTGGGAGCCATCCTGATTAGATAAATTAATAACCAATCTAATCTTGCAAGAGCATACGCTGAGTGTTTTCTTCTCTCTCTCTCCAGGTAGCGACCATGTCACGCCTTAGTCAAGATAATAATACGGATGTATTGACTAAACCTGCTTGTTATACTGAGCTGGGGAACGTTGGTCCAACTCCAACTTATAATTGTTATAAGACCGAGCAGGAAATAGAGGATTACAAGGATTCCCGTGCCGCCCAAACAAAGAAATTGTATGTTGATACATCTTCTTCGGGTGTGTTCATTACCGAGAACTGTTTCTCAGTATCCTCTACGTCCTGGGTATGAGATACCGGATCAGGATCCCGCATATGTAATATGTTACATGGGCTACAGATAGGTAGAGAACTGAGAATGGGTGATAAGTTTCAAGAGTTGGAAACGGTGCAAGTGTTGTAGCCAAGTTAGTTGGCAATTATCACCCTGTATTACCAAATACATTGATTCTGAACGAATGTTATTAGATACCGAAGCTGATATACAACATCATATCAGTCTCTTTATTTAGTAAAGAATGATATAATTTTGTATTGTTGGATAATGTTTTGAACATTTCCTATATCAAGAGTTGATCGGTTCAGGCACGTTATCTAAAAGCATATATGTTTTAAATCAAACTACAGTTTTTAACATACAGAACACACACAAGAGAAAGAGTTCAGAAATGAACGAATCCTTCTTGTGGCATTGTTGACTAGGTCATATCGATGCGACCCGACTAGCAAAGTTACAATTTAGATGCATATTTAAATCAGTTTGAATTTACATCTTGTGAAACTTGCTAGTCATGTCACAAAGATAAGATGACCATAGCTCCGTTTATTAGAAACAGAGAAAGAGTTAGTGAACTCTTGGGATTGATACATGATGATGCATGAAGGTCCCCTGCCTACACATGCCAGGACTGGTTCTTTGTACTTCATTACATTCACTGATGGTCTCTCAAGATTCGAACAAATGTTCCTGTTGAAACATAAGTATGAAGCTTTTGAGAAATTCAAAGAATATAAGTCAGAAGTAGAGAACCACAATGGGTATAAGTATTATGTCCTTTGATGTGATCAGGGAGGAGAATACTTGAGCACGGAATTCCAAGACTATTCTAAAGGAGAATGAGATTCTCTCTCAGCATTACTCCTCCGTATACACCACATCACGTTGGTATATCGGGGCAGAGCAATCGCACCCTATATGATATGGTGTGCTCTATGATGAGTACTACTGAGTTGCCTATTTCCTTTTGGGAGTTATGCACTTGTGAAGCTGCATACCTATTGAATAGGGTTCCAATCAAATCAGGTGCCTACCACTTCTTATGTGATATGGTATGGGAAGAGCCCATCTCTTAAGGATGTTAAGATTTAGGGTTGTCCGGCCTATAACTAAAAGCAAAATCTGGACAAGCTCAAGGCAAGGTCAGTTCTGTGGAAGTTTGTTGGATATCCCAAGTATTCGCAAGGGAATATCTTCTACCACACCGAGGAACAAAAAGTATTTTGTTTCTCAGCATGCCACCTTTTTGAAAGAGAATTTCTTGTGAAGAAATTAGTGGTCATGAGGTAGAACTGGAAGGAGTTCCAGCTATACAAACTGCAGCTGATGATTTGGTAGAAGCGGAGAATTCAATAGTTCCCAACAAACCTAAGCATCCGCCGATCTGGTAGGGTTCCTCACCTACCTGAGAGATACTTCAGTTTTCTCTATGACAGTGGGAGCGAGGTTTGCATCATGAGATGATGACCCAACTAGTTTCGTGCAGGCCATCAGGAGTGGGGACTCTGTAAGAATGGCTGGATGCTAAGCGATCTGAGATGGAATCCATATACACCAACAAAGTATGGACTTTGATTGCTTTATCTGATAGGTTAAATCTCCATCAGGAGCAAGTATATCTTGAGATGATTACTCGGTGTGCATGGAAAAGTTGAGACTTTCAAAGGTAGACTTATTGCAAAAGTCTCTCGTCATCGACCAGGTGTGGATTATGATGAAACCTTTTCTCCAGTAGCTATGCTTAAGTCCATCCAGATCCTACTTGCCATTGCTACATACCATGACTATGATTTCTGGCGGTTGGGTGTCATGACTGCTTTTCTAAATATTCGTTTAGAAGAGAGCGTCTATAAGTACATAGCCAGAGGGCTTCATAGACAGTGGGAGCTGTTCATAACAGAATACTGTATTTTATACCGCTCATTCTTATGCTCGTGTGTTTATAGGTAGGTGCTTTTAATCCGTGTTTGTTCATATTTACAGATTATAGGTTTCCAGTACAAATATTGCAAATCAAGATAAAATCTCCACAGTTACACCAAATACAGAACATCTGTCACAGCAGATAAAAGCCGGGTTCCGGTCATCCATATCCATCCAGTGCGGAGTACCAGTTCCAGAGACAAGACATATGACAGTAGTCATTCGTGTCTCGGACAAGCACAGAGCACGAGGGGGGCTGCAAAAGAATCAATGGGTTCGCGGAGCTCGACGTAGATAGAAGTCAAAAGTAAAGAAAAGAAAGCGATCTTTGACTAAGAATTCTGAAGATATTCTGGAAGATTTTGTGCAGTTTAAAGTTTTCAAACACGAGGAAAAAGGGAACCAGGGAACCCCACAAAACCCCACAACCTAATTCTCCTATACGGCCGCGGAACCGCGGCCAATAGGGGGTCTAGGCCACGGTTCCGCGGCCATACTGACTCCTTGATGTGTCGTTTTCTGTGGGCAGTTTGGTCACTTCATATAGGGGCAGATTATTGCCCTAGGTTTCCAGTTCCCTTCCTATAAATACCCCAGATCTGAGCCAAGCTAAGGTGTTAAATTCTTAAGCCTCTTTTTGCTAGTTTTAGTTTTCTTCTTCTTCTTCATCGTTCTTCCATGAAAATGTAGTGAGAGCATTGAGTGGATGTTAAATGAAGATGAGGGTTTTTGTATCATTCTTGTTTGTTTAGCTTCCCCTTGAGATTCTTTCTTTCTCTTGATCTTTCAACCTCTTCATTAAGCTTGAAAGTTTAAGTGTTTGTTATTGATCTCAAGGGTTGTATCTTCTTTTGGAATTAGTTCTTCATTTCACATGAGTTCTTTATCCTTCTCTTGATCTTGCAACCTCTTAATTGAGATTGCAAGTTTAAGGGTTGGCTATTGATCTCATGCTTGTCTTGAGTTCTAGTTTCTAGTTTTCTTTCTTGCTTTTTATTACTTTCTTTTTATTACCTTGCTTTACTTACTTGCAATTTAATTCCATGCACTTATTTACTTGTAATCTTTTCTTTTCTTTGTTCTTTTTGTTCTCTTTTTTTGGTTCTTTTTGTGAATGAATGTAATTACCGTTGTTAAGAATAATTACGGTATTGTAAGTTAATATCTCCTTGCTCATTTCCTTTTCCCGTTATTTTCCATTGAACTCCGCCCAAACGATACGCAAGCGCTGCGTTAGGCACCCTACCCTACTAAGGTAACGATGATTCCTAACCGCGACCGGTTGCGTTCGGTTTGGCCGGAGGCGAAAGTAAGAGACAAGAACGGAAGGACAAGGGTAAATAAACCGGATTCCACGAATACCGCGCTTAAATCCCCTAATCCACGTTGTTGCCGATTGCTCTAGCTTCAATTGGTCAAGACTCGGCTCAAAGGTTTTGAGTACGTATTTCTTTAGCTTACACTTTCGTATCTTTTTTTAACAACTTTATACTTGCATATATCACTTAGGATAGAATTGAACAAACCTATACACATTCTTTATTGACTCGTCTAAAACTCGAACGGATATACAACCATCTCCCTGTGGATCGACCCGTGCTCAACCGGCTAGCTGCGAAGCGACACCGTCCTGATCGCGGTTATAACTTTAGAATTTTGAACATCCGACACGCTTTTGGCGTGCGATCAGGAGCAACGGAAACGTGTGCAAGTTGCTTTATAGGTTAAAGCAAGTATCGCGGAGTTGGAACATTTTTTTTGATGTGGTAGTTAAAGAGTTTGACTTCATCAAAATGGTAGATGAACCTTGTATATACAAAAAGGTAGTAGGGAGTATGGTGGTGATCCTCGTATTGTACGTGGATGACATACTCTTGATAGGAAAGGAGTTTCCTATGCTACACTCGATCAATCTCCTCTTATCACAAGGATTCTCCATATAGGATCAAGGTGATACCTCCTAAATCCTGGGTTTTGGATCTATAAGATAGATCTAATTGGATGTTAGGATTCTCACTAGGTGTAGTGAGATGGTATCAATCGATCCTGGGGAGAATCACTGGATAGCTTTGAGGGTGGTAAGGTTGACTGAATGTCAGTTATAGGCTTTGTCTTTACCCTCAGTGGAGGGACGGTATGTTGGAAGAGTTCCAAGCTAGATACCGTGGCATAATAGATGATAAAGGCTGGATACATGGCTACCATGGATGCTACCAAAGAGGCGGACTGGATATATATAAGTTCATGAAATGAACTTTATTCCTACCATTGTGTGACAATGGAGTTGTGTCTTAGGCCTAGGAACCCCCGTCCCATAAGAGATCCAGACATATTCTTAGGCAGTATCACATGATCATTGAGATGGTTAATCTCCAGGGAGATCGAGGTTAGGAGAGTAGACAAAGAGCACAACAAGGCGGATCCACTGCCTATTCCCAGGAGAGACTTTTATGGGATGGTTGAGTCTGAGATACTTCAACCACTGCTGATTGTTGGGTATGGGATACTACAACAGATGGCCCTAGTGCAAGTGGGAGATTGTTAGTTATATGTATGCCCTAGAGGCCATTACTGTACATACGATGTATACTGTAGTGGATGCTTGGACATATATATAGAGGACTTTCTTGCTCGACATGATAGTATGCTATCTGGTTGTTCTTTATCTTAACATGTACTCTGATTGTCTCTATGTTACATGTTGATAAAGCCCTTAGGATAAGTACTTGACTACCAGAACTATGATGCAGATCATACTAGTAGGGACAGAGTAGTCGCTAAGTACATCCTTCAAATGTTCCTAGTCGTGGGTGTATCGAGACAGGGCATCGATATACCAGAGTAGACTAGCGTATAGCTTCTCGACCCATGTAGATGGGTGATGGATGATCACATATCCATTGATGTTTGACATCAGAGACAATATACGGGTGCTCAGTAGAGACTGGGTATACTGAACGGACTCGTCGAGAACTCCCAGATGGTATTATACCTAACGTCAGATGGCAGTTCTCTGGTGACACTGGTACATGTTAGTCTGTAGACCCGAGATCGTCATAGAGTCTTGTGTGATTCCTGTTGTGCTTTGATTTCCACCTTACCATATTCAAGAGAACGTGCAAAACAATGGCTTTTAAGTAAAGTCCCGAGTCACAAGGAGGCAATGAGCGATAGGAGGGTTTTCGTCTATCCCGGTATTGGGAGTTGATGTTACGCTGTGCTCGATTGGCTATAACAGGATGTCTTTGGCCAAGGCTGCTTCTATATACATACATATATATATATATGTGTGTGTGTGTGTGTGTGTGTGTGTACTTATGTCCTCGGTCACATCCGCAATAATCTCATAACAGGGGACCGGCAGGGTATAAATCATCTCGATCGACTCGCATCCGTATACCAACATATCATCATATCAGTCTTATATTCTTTCATCGCATTTATATCTCACATCAAGTCGAGTTTACATAAACATTCTATCTTTACTATAAGTATAAGCATCTAATCTAACATACACACCTGAAACATACAAGCAGATTTTTAAGGAAGCGAATCGTAGTTTTGAAAATAGGAGTTACGGTGTTTTTAAGGAAAAGATATCATTTGAAAATCAGTAACGTCCCTCAAAATATATATTTAAAAGGTACATACGATTCTTCGGTTTAGAAAAGGGTATGGTTCGGATGACACATCTACATCGGCTATCTAGTCCTATAGTACCCTAAACGGCAATGTCGTCACATGTAATCCTCAAATTCCGTCATCCTATAATAGTCGTTGCATAACACTTCTAACTATCCTCTAGTTTTTAATATGGTTTCACTAACTATCATTTAACTCTAACCCTAGTTCCCTAATCTAGGTTTTCTTAGCCGTAAGCTACAAATTGGTTTCCACCAAAACTTTGCGGGGGTGCTATATGCCATCCACCCGACTTCCCCCATAGATTTAGATCTACTCACCGTGGTCTTGGCTTGCCGAAGTCGTTGACGCCACGCTCCGTCATCTCGGAATCCACGTGAAGGTACCTACAATAACAACACGTATCGCAACGCTATTAAAATCAAGTTCTAAAATCCAAAACGGCACGCGCCTTGCTCGTAGGTTAGAACATATAGCATACGCATACAAAATCAACTAAACAACCTTTGTTGTCGATATACAAACACTCGACAACCAAAAACGAATCCAAATATCAAAAATCATTATTCAAAATACGGAAAACATATCCTAAATCACACGCAAGTGTTCCCAGATTTTGACTCAGGTCAAATAAATCCAAGCAAACAAGCCTAGGGTGATGTATATAGTATATATAACCTACTGGACCAACTTAGACCCCTACCCTCACCAAGTGGCCGGCCACTTCTACCTAAAATCCGATGTCGCCGGCCCAGGGGTCTCTGTTTTAGTTCATCAGGTCAGAGTGGTCTCCTAGTGACTTAATTTGGTCCGTGGTATTGTTTGGTTTACTCAAAAATGTCCTAGGTTGCTCCAGATACCCTGTAGGCACACTAAAAGTCACAAAAACAATACGGAAAAATCCTAAGTTCGATCATCGGGTTCACTTATATGGCTCAGGTCATGAATCATATCACCACGGTCATGTAAACAATCCTAACTGTTCCCAGATTTCACCTATTTTCTCAATAGAAAAATCTAGTAGGGCCAAACACCCTTAAACACCTTCAGGCAACTACCCTACAAAACCCAAACCCTAACTCCTCTACCAAACCGGGGTCGCCGGAATTACCTCCACAGTCGTCGGCCAAAACCGATGGCAAAGGGTTAGGGTCCTAGGTGAACACTCAGGGTCTCGAGTACAATACTATCACACTGTTTGTTTTCACCAACAAGTCTCGAGGTCACAGCAGGTCGTGGATATCTCAAAACGAAACTAAAACACGATATCGCACCACACTAAACTACAAGGAAGAAGTTATACCTCATTTAGTCCACTTTAGGCAGCACTAACTTCCTAATACCGTCAAAATCCCACTTTGCTCGGTTCAAAGTGTAGAGGAAGAGATGGGGATTAATTTTTGTGAAAAGGGTTTAGGGTTTTGGGGATTGTTTGGAGATAGATCTAGGGTTCTTTGAGGAGGGAAGTGAGGTTGGAGAATGAAGAAGGAGAAGAAAATGATGGGGCATGGATATGGCAGCAGCCCCCCCTCTCTCACTAATATTCTCACACTCTCTCTCTTTCCAATAGTATACCTACCCTAATCATTATGTCCCCTTTTGACTTTTCTTCTTTTTTTTTCTTTTCTCACCACGAATAAACCATCACACATAACCCAAATAAAATGAAACAACATGTAACCCAATGAAACATGTCATGGCGCACTAACCATGAAAACTGTCGAAACACGGATTTGGCTTAATCGCGATTAGGAGTGTGCTAATCGGGTTTTATCAAAACTGCGTATAATAAATTTTAAAATTGCCAAATCCGTTAAATATATTTTTAAATCAATAAATCATTTTAATTTACTTTTATATCACAATTATTGGTATATATTTATACACGTTTTCGAAAACCCCAATTTCGCAATTCGGGCAGTTTTCGGGAAATATATTATTTTAATATTTAATTCTAAAAATAATATTTTATATTTTCTGAAATATTACAAGGCTATACAAACTTTAATCGGATGGTTGATAATACTAGCGGTTTAGGATTAAGCTGGATTATTAAATCAAGTTTTGATTTGTAACGTTTTAGAAATCGTTTTGCGAATTTTCCCGTGTTAGGACAAAACTGTCGGTTTTTCCCGTTTTAACCCGATTTCGATCAAACGACCGTATAAGCTTACCGACACCTAGTTTGGCTAAAATAAAGCTTGTGCGCAAACTTTTGGAGTATTTGGGAGGTTTTGGTTCAGATAGAATTTTTCACAAATAAAATATTATTTTAAGCGGTATTTTGTGCACGTAAATCGGGAAAAAAAATTCTCTTGTGAATAAATTAATTTTGTCACTAGAATTATTTTAGAAACTTCTTTTTAAATATCTAGATATTTCTTTTGTGCAAAAGGATTTGGATTTAAAAAGAAAAGAAAAGAGTGAAAGGTGGCAAAATAGCTTTAATTACTATTAATTACTCTCTTTCCTAGCTATTTCTTCACAAAATATTCACATAAATACCCCCCATCCCTCCTTGGCCGAGCCTCATCTCCATTTCTGCCCATTTCAATTTCCAAGCTCATTTCTCACTCTTTTTCAATCAAAAACACAAAAAGAATTTCAAAAATAAATCCAAAAATTCCTATATAAAAATTAAACCATTTTTCCTTCACTAATCCATCATGGATCTTCAACAAAGCTTGGTTTTTGATGCTAAGATATTGGATTAAGTTTCATTTTGTGTTCTTGGGGAGGTATAATTCTTACCTTAATCCTTATATTTTTTCTTTAATCTTAAACTAGCTAATTTAGTTAGCTATTTATGTGTTTAGTTTAGTTTTTAAATCATGATTAATTCATTATATTTGGTTTAAGAAATTCACGTTAAGGTTAAATTTTGATTAAGTGATTAGTGTTCATTTGAAGTGTTAAATTGTGTTTTGGAAAATAGTAACCTAGTAGAAAATGTTAATTTTTGCTAATGAATACTTTGTTAAATTAAGCAAAGTTAATTACTAGGTTTTTGCTAAAATATAATTAGCGAGTGTTAAAAATATAGGAAAGGTTTAGATAGTTTAGTTAAGCTATTTTAAGGTATTTGTAATCCCTAGATATGCGTTATCTTGAATCTAGTGCGAAATATTGCGATAGGTTGCTTACTAGATTTCGGGGTTTTTCCGACGTAGGGTTCGTTTGGTAGTTGCGAGGTTATATCTAGTGTATTTCTCGTATTTTTGTGTTGTGTTGCGCGATCGGGACAATCGGGGTCCAGACTTGGTGTTTTGTAGTCTCGCGACCCCAATTAGGGTTTTGGCCGGTATCGTGCGCGATAGATGCGCTAAGCGCGCAGTGAAATTTTCCGGGCGTTTTCATTGCGTTTCGTTGTCTTTTCGTCATTTTAGGATATTTAGCTTATGTTTTGTATTTATGAAATTTAGGTTCGCAAGCAGGGATTTCAGGTGCTGCGGACAAGGGGAAGCAGGTGGTCGGATTTTCATAGCTCGAGACCATCGGTGAGTAGATTTAACATCTATAGAGAAATCACCGTATGGCGTTATGCGTCGGGGCGAATTTGATATGTTAGCTGCATAGTATTTGCATATTTGTTACTTTCATATGAATGCGATTGCATAGCATTATCTGTTGTACTTGACTCGTACCTTTAGATATAACACATTACTGACGGTTCATGTTGCACGAGCACTAAATATTATGCTACACCCACATCGTCAGTAATTGCCATGACACGCACAAGCCGATATATATTGTTGATACTTACATACGTGACATTGCTTTGGGCAGGAATAGTTGAGGTAGTAACACTTATTCCATTTCATGTATACCTTACTATAGCTATATTATATATCATGCACTCATATTGACATGTACACCCACATAGTCTATTATAGTTACATGTATATCATGCACTCATATTGACATGTACACCGCATATTTTCGCTATAGTTGTATGTACCCCAATTGGTATTGTTTGATATATGATATTGAGTTGTTGATCCTTGCACTTATGACTTGCATCATACATACTAGCTTACATGTAGATACTTAAACCTTGCTACAATTACATGTACACCTTATATGATGTTGCATTGTTTTTCGGAGGTTTTGGGAACCGCAAGATATATTCTAAAAATCTGGATCCATTTAAAGAGCGGTTTTCCCTTTATATGCTCATATTGATCTTTTATGTTGCATATATCAGTTTTACGTGAATTTTACGCATTGAGATATGGATTTTATGTGATTATGGATTTGAGGACCGTGGGGGATATTTTCAAGAAAACTATGTATTGTTTGAAAACCCGGTTTCTCTTGATATGATATTTCAGTGAGTCCACCATGTGATTTTCGGTTCTGAGATTTGGCTTGTGATACCCGATTCGAGGAGCGGGAGGCACCGTCTGCGGGTACATGGTGGACCCGGTATGGTACCCCGGGGCGAGTGGTGATTTCGTGGTGTAGACGATAAGCCTGGCGGTGGGACCACTACCTACCGGTGATTGTATTTGGACTAGGCGGTTATCATGAAGATACCGACCGGAGTGAGGTATGGCATATCGTCAGGGCCAGTCATGGTGACAGCGCCTGAGTTATGAGGATTTACGTGTCGATGCTAGACACGGGTTTCAAGATGTTTCGAGTGTCGGTGTTTGACACTCAGGTTTTCGTGAGACTTACAGGATGTGAGGGCCGATCTGAGGATGCGGTGCCTGAGGATTTAGGATTTGATTTGTCAGTGAGGGACACTGGTGTTTTTCCATGCTGATGATTTTCGCATGAGATTTTATATTATATCATCCCACACTCAGGATTATGTTGATATGCATTGTTTCATGTAGTTGTAGTACCCTGATGATGTACCTTTACATGATTGTTGCATATTCACTTATCATACTTATGCTATCGGATTACATGTGATAGATAGATCGTGTTCGTGCATACTTGTGATTACTGTATGATGTTATTTACTATTCACGAGTTGGCAACTCACCCCCGTTGTGCCACAGTGTTTTGCAGGACTTACCCTCTGAGTAGTCGCGGCAGGGCGTCTTATCTTCTCTACTTTTACGGATACCGCTACGGTTGGCTGTGAGGCCTTGCTTTTAGGTGGGTTGCGGTTATCTGTTTGTACATTGTATATTTTTTTTGTTGGATCTAGTATTCTCCATCTACCACTGTTGTATATGACTTAGAGACGACTTGTGAGGATTCAGTGTTATTTTTTTGTGGTGACTTTGGGTGCTGTGCTCGTGGGAGCCGGTTTTGTTGAAAAGTTTTACTTCTTTATGCAGTTTTCTTTTATATTTCTTCGCTTCGGCGTCGTATATATGCTTGTGGTGTTTGTCTCCGCCGTTGGGCGTGATTTTCTCCCGTTTGGGATGCTTTTATTTTTATCTATGTTGTACCTGTTTTGGGGGTTAGTTTTTACAAAGGAGGTGCTGCCGAAATTTTTAAGAACGAAATCAAAACATAAAGATTTTAATTTTTTTACTTGAAAATTTCCAAATGTTTAAAACTATGTTTTTTTTTTCCGTTGATCCAGTTTTGGGTGGTTTAGATTTCTGGGTTTCGGTTTACTTGAGTTGTGTACGCTTGTAGACGTTACGTAGTTTAAGTGCCGGTTACGGGCCAAATTTTGGGTCGTGACAAAGTTGGTATCAGAGCGCTAGGTTTTTACCTTTCGGAGTGTAGGATGACCTTGGTATGATGGAGTAGGTAGCTTAAGCAGAGTGGCGTAGCTTGTGTATGTTCCGCGGCATACTTACGACACGATACTCCGCCTAAGTGACCTTAGGACTTATTGATTGAAATTCCTTCCGTGATTGATATACATCTTTGTGATTCGATTTCCATTTCCTTATCGAATCTTATTTCAATTTCCAGCCTATATGCCGCCGAAGACTACGAGGGCACAGAGAGCGGCCGCGAGGGCCGAGGCCAGAGTCGGCTCGTCTGAGGCGAGGGTTGACCAGGGCGATACGCCTGTGGTACCGGAGCACATTGCTATGATTGGGGCTGGTATGTAGGACCTGCGCCAGATTGTGGGGACTTTAGTAGAGGCCATTCAAGCACAGGGGCAGGCTGTTGTTCCACCCGTTGCAGAGACCACGATGGTACCTACTGTTCCGGCAGTCGCAGTTGCAGCTCCAGAAGTTATTACCGTGTCACTGATGGAGTTCATGAGGCTGAGGCCTCCCGTGTTTACTGGCACAGATATTACTGAGGATCCGCAGTCGTTCATCAACCGAATGGCCAGGATTTGTCGCTCACTCCGATGCTCCGACGAGAGATGGGTAGAGTTTGCGAGTTTCCGGCTGGAGGATATGGCCCAGAAGTGGTGTGAGTCGTTGGAGAGGGGCAGAGCCGCTGGTCTTCCTCCTATGACCTGGGCTGAGTTTGTGACGTCGTTTCTTGCCCGTTTTCTTCCACCGAACGTCAGGGATGAGCGAGCGTGCAGATTTGAGTCGTTACGTCAGACGCCGGGGATGACGGTGTCGGAGTATGATGTATTGTTTACTGAGCTGTCGGTGTATGCTCTGTACCTGGTGGCGACTGAGGAGATAAGGGTGAAGAGGTTTGTTCGAGGCCTGCTTACCCAGTTGTTCCTGGTCATCAGCATTCAGCATTGCGACACGTATGCAGCAGCTGTCGATGCAGCCCTATTGGTGGAGGAGCGTCTAGCTGAGTCATCGGTTGTTCCAGAACCGAAGAGGACTCATATGGATGTACCAGCACGGAGACCGAGGTTTGTCCGCAGAGGCAGAGTTCCTTCAGACTCGGGGAGTAGCAGAGACGTGGGACGTGGCCAGTTATTCAGTTCTTATTCCCAGGAGGGCCAGCGACCGTCTTATGGATGCTTCGGTTGTGGCAGTTTACATCATCTTGTTCGGGATTGTACTGTGGTGCGTCAGAGAGGGCCAACAGTACCGCAGGTTACCTTACCACCTTCTCCGCCTCAGAGAGAGTTGCCTCTTATTCCTGTTGTTGCGCCGCGTCAGACTCCTGCTCAGAGAGTTCGTGGTCACTGTGGTTTTGTGCCGAGAGGACGAGGTGGCCGAGGCAGAGGGCAGCCAGTAGCCGGTAGAGGGCAGGCACGGGTTTTTGCCTTGACTCACCAGGACGCTCAGGCGTCCAATGCTGTGGTTTCAGGTACCCTTTCTTTATGTTCTTTTGATGCACATGTTCTTTTCGATCCGGGATCTACGCATTCGTATGTTTCTACGCCCCTCGCGCCGAGGTTAGGCCGAGAGTCGCGTTTGCTGTATCAGCCGCTAGTCGTGACTACTCCTGTAGGAGAGTCGTTTGTTGCGCGTCATGTGTTCCGATCTTGTGTTGTCCATGTTGGTGACAGAGATCTGTCCGTCGACTTGATCCTTCTTGAGATGTTGGACTTCGACGTTCTGCTTGGCATGGATTGGCTAGCTACTTGCTATGCGTCCGTGGACTGCCGTGAGAAGACAGTTAGATTTTGTTTTCCCGGCGAGTCAGTTTTTGTTGTGCAGGGGGACCGTGGTGCCTCCCCTCACAGTTTGGTTTCTGTTCTATGCGCTAGTCGGCTTTTGAGGACGGGATGTCGGGGATTCTTGGCTTTCATTCATGATACTGGAGTCACGGTGGAGTCGTTGGACCAGGTTCCTACCGTGCGAGAGTTTCCCGATGAGTTACCTGGGTTGCCGCCAGAGCGCGATATTGAGTTTTGCATTGATCTGATTCCTGGCACGGAGCCTATTTCTATACCGCCTTATCGGATGGCTCCGGCAGAGCTTAAAGTTCAATTGCAAGAGTTGCTTGATTTGGGACTTGTGCGTCCGAGTGTTTCGCCGTGGGGAGCTCCTGTTCTGTTCGTCGAGAAGAAGGACGGCAGTTTGAGGCTATGTGTGGATTATCGTCAGTTGAACCGAGTTACGGTGCGGAACAGGTATCCTTTACCCCGCATTGACGATTTATTTGATAAGCTCCAGGGTGCCAAACATTTTTCGAAGATTGATTTGCGTTCGGGTTATCATCAGTTGCGGGTTCGGAATGATGACATTCCGAAACTGCTTTTCGTACGCGCTATGGGCATTATGAGTTTTTGGTGATGTCGTTCGGACTCACCAATGCGCCAGCAGCATTCAAGGATCTGATGAACCGGATTTTCAGGCCGTTTCTCGACAGTTCATTATAGTGTTTATTGATGACATACTGGTCTACTCTAGGAGTCATGAGGAGCATGAGCAGCACTTGAGGATTACTTTGCAGATACTGAGAGAGCACCAGCTGTATGCTAAATTCTCAAAGTGCGCATTTTGGCATGATAGAGTTTACTTCCTGGGTCATGTGGTGACTGGTGATGGTATTCTTGTGGACCCGAGGAAGATCGAGGCTGTACAGCTTTGGCCCAGACCTGTATCGGTGACGGAGGTCCGCAGCTTTTTGGGCTTAGCTGGTTATTATCGCCGTTTTGTGCAGGATTTCTCGTGTATCGCTGCACCGCTGACTGGACTGACCCGGAAGGGAATTCCTTTTCTCTGGACTGATGCGTGCGAGCAGAGTTTTCAGCAGTTGAAGACTCGGTTGACGACAGCACCAGTTCTTTCTTTACCTTCTGGATCGGGCGGCTATATTGTTTATTGTGATGCTTCTCGAGTGGGGCTCGGCTGTGTTTTGATGCAACATGATAGGGTGATTGCATATGCTTTTAGGCAGCTGAAGAAGTACGAGCAGAATTACCCCACTCACGATCTTGAGATGGCAGCGGTAGTCTTTGCGTTGAAGATTTGGAGACACTGCTTGTACGGAGAGTCGTGTCAGATCTTCACGGATCACAAGAGTTTGAAGTATATCTTCCAGCAGCGGAACCTGAACCTGAGACAGCGCCGATGGATGGAGCTAGTGAAGAATTATGATTGTGAGATCCTTTATCACCCGGGCAAGGCGAATGTGGTAGCTGATGCTTTGAGTCATAGGCCCGTGGGTAGCTTGTCCCAGTTGAGCGCAGTTCAGTATCAGTCTTCTGCAGATTGGCAGCTCTTGTGTGATAGTAGAGTGCAGTTCGAGTTCACTTCCGCTGGGGGACAGTTTGCTCATGTCCGCGCCCGTCCACTACTATTTGATCGTATCCGTGAGGCGCAACCCAGTGATGCCCGTTTGTCTGAGATTCTTGAGCTTGTTCGGCAGGGAAGAGTTTCGGTGTTCATGGTTGATGACCAGGGTGTGCTATGATGCGGGACTCGCTTGTGTGTACCAGATGTTGATGGGTTGAGACGCGAGATCCTAGAGCAGGCACATCAGTCGGCCTTTAGCATTCATCCAGGTTCCACCAAGATGTACCGTGACTTGAGAGACTTCTACTGGTGGGAAGGGATGAAGCGCGATATTTCGGACTTCGTGTCGAGGTGCCTGACTTGTCAGCAAGTCAAGGCTGAGTATCAGAGACCGGCTGGAGAGTTGCAGCCCTTACCCGTTCCGGAGTGGAAATGTAAGCATATTTCCATGGACTTCATTATGGGTCTACCCAGGACCAGTCGAGGGTATGACTCCATTTGGGTTATTGTAGACCGGTTGACGAAAGCGGCTCACTTTCTTTCAGTGAAGACCACTTTCGGTTTTGCTCAGTATGCTCAGTTGTACATAGATGAGATTGTGCGTTTGAACGGTGTTCCCACATGCATAGTATCCGACAGAGGCACCCAGTTTACTAGCCGTCTTTGGCAGAAGCTTTAGGAAGCTTTGGGTACCCGGCTGAGTTTTAGTACCGCTTTTCATCCACAGACCGATGGCCAGTCGGAGCGGACTATTCAGACTCTGAAGGATATGCTCCCTGCATGTGTGCTTGATTTTGGTGGCAGTTGGGATCGTCACTTGCCGTTGATTGAGTTCTCTTACAACAACAGCTTTCAGGAGACTATTCAGATGGCACCTTTTGAGGCTTTATATGGTAGGAAGTGTCGATCGCCAGTCTATTGGACCGAGCCTAGTGAGAGTCTGGTTTTGGGACCCCAGCTAGTTCAGGAGACCACGGAGAAGATCCAGCTGGTTCAGGATAGGATGAGAGCAGCCCAGTGCAGGCAGAAGTCTTATGCCGACCGTCGTCGTCGCAGACTTGAGTTCGCAGTGGGGGATCATGTATTCCTGAGGATTTCTCCGATGAAGGGCGTTATGCGATTTGGGAAGAGAGGGAAGCTCAGTCCCAGATTTGTAGGTCCTTTCGAGATCCTTGAGCGAGTGGGTTCTGTTGCTTATCGTTTGGCGCTCCCGCCCAGTTTTCCGGATGTTCACCCTGTTTTTCATGTGTCGATGCTTCGTAGATACCTTCATGATCCTTCTCACACGATTCAGCACGAGACCGTTCAGCTTGAGCGTGATCTTTCGTTCACCGAGCAGCCGGTAGTTATTTTGGATCGTCAGGTGAAGAAACTTCGGTCAAAGGTCTTGCCATCTGTGAAGGTTCTTTGGCGTAGCCCGACTAGTGAGGAGATCACTTGGGAGGCCGAGAGCGAGATGCGGAAGAAATTCCCTCATCTTTTTGAAGGTACGCTTAGTATGAAATTTTAATTCGGGGACCGAATTTCTATAAGGAGGGGAGATTGTAACGTTTTAGAAATCGTTTTGCGAATTTTCCCGTTTTAGGGCAAAATTGTCGGTTTTTCCCGTTTTAACCCGATTTCGATCAAACGACCGTATAAGCTTACCGACACCTAGTTTGGATAAAATAAAGATTGTGCACGAACTTTGGGAGTATTTGGGAGGTTTTGGTTAAGATAGAATTTTTCCCAAATAAAATATTATTTTAAGCGGTATTTTGTGCACGTAAATCGGGAAAATTTTCCTCTTGTGAATAAATTAATTTTGTCACTAGAATTATTTTAGAAAATTCTTTTTAAATATATAGATATTTCTTTTGTGCAAAAGGATTTGGATTTAAAAAGAAAAGAGTGAAAGGTGGCAAAATAGCTTTAATTAGTATTAATTACTCTCTTTCCTAACTATTTCTTCACAAAATATTCACAAAAATACCCCCCCATCCCTCCTTGGCCGTGCCTCATCCCCATTTCTGCCCATTTCAATTTCCAAGCTCATTTCTCTCTCTTTTTCAATCAAAAACACAAAAAGAATTCCAAAAATAAATCCAAAAATTCCTATATAAAAATTAAAGCATTTTTCCTTCACTAATCCTTCATGGATCTTCAACAAAGCTTGGTTTTTGATGCTAAGATATTGGATTAAGTAAAATTTTGTGTTTTTAGGGAGGTATAATTCTTACCTTCATCCTTATATTTTTGCTTTAATCTTAAACTAGCTAATTTAGTTAGCTATTTATGTGTTTAGTTTAGTTTTTAAATCATGATTAATTCATTATATTTGGTTTAAGAAATTCATGTAAAGGTTAAATTTTGATTAAGTGATTAGTGTTCATTTGAAGTGTTAAATTGTGTTTTGGAAAATATTAACCTAGTAGAAAATGTTAATTTTTGCTAATGAATACTTTGTTAAATTAAGCAAAGTTGCTTACTAGGTTTTTGCTAAAACATAATTTGCGAGTGTTAAAAATATAGGAAAGGTTTAGATAGTTTAGTTAAGCTATTTTAAGGTTTTTGTAATCGCTAGATATGCGTTATCTTGAATCTAGTGCGAAATATTGCGATAGGTTGCTTACTAGATTTCGGGGGTTTTCCGACGTAGGGTTCGTTTGGTAGTTGCGAGGTTATATCTAGTGTATTCCTCATAATTTTTGTGTTGTGTTGCGCGATCGGGACGATCGGGGTCCAGACTTGGTGTTTTGTAGTTTAGCGACCCCAATCAGGGTTTTGGCCGGTATCTTGCGCGATAGAAGCGCTAAGCGCGCAGTGAAATTTTCCGGGCGTTTTCATCGCGTTTCGTTGTCTTTTCGTCATTATAGGATATTTAGCTTATGTGTTGTATTTATGAAATTTAGGTTCGCAAGCAGGGATTTCAGGTGCTGCGGACAAGGGGAAGCAGGTGGTCGGATTTTTATAGCTCGAGACCATCGGTGAGTAGATTTAACATCTACGGGGAAATCGCCGTATGGCGTTATGCGTCGGGGCGAATTTGATATGTTAGCTGCATAGTATTTGCATATTTGTTACTTTCATATGAATGTCATTGCATAGCATTATCTGTTGTACTTGACTCGTACCTTTAGATATAACACATTACTGACGGTTCATGTTGCACGAGCACTAAATATTATGCTACACCCACATCGTCAGTAATTGCCATGACACGCACAAGCCGATATATATTGTTGATACTTACATACGTGACATTGCTTTGGGCAGGAATAGTTGAGGTAGTAACACTTATTCCATTTCATGTATACCTTACTATAGCTATATTATATATCATGCACTCATATTGACATATACACCCACATAGTCTATTATAGTTACATGTATATCATGCATTCATATTGACATGTACACCGTATATTTTCGCTATAGTTGTATGTACCCCAAGTGGTATTGTTTGATATATGATATTGAGTTTTTGATCCTTGCACTTATGACTTGCATCATACATACTAGCTTACATGTAGATACTTAAACCTTGCTACAATTACATGTACACCTTATATGATGCTGCAATGTTTTTCGGAGGTTTTGGGAACCGTAAGATATATTCTAAAAAGATGGATTCATTTAAAGAGCGGTTTTCCCTTTATATGCTCATATTGATGTTTTATGTTGCATATATCAGTTTTACGTGAATTTTACGCATTGAGATATGGATTTTATGTGATTATGGATTTGAGGACCGTGGGGGATATTTTCAAGAAAACTATGTATTGTTTGAAAACCCGATTTCTCTTGATATGATATTTCAGTGCGTCCACCATGTGATTTCTCGGTTCTGAGATTTGGCTTGCGATACCTGATTCGAGGAGCGGGAGGCACCGTCTGCGGGTACATGGTGGACCCGGTATTGTACCCCGGGGTGAGTGGTGATTTCGTGGTGTAGACGATAAGCCTGGCGGTGGGACCACTACCTACCGGTGATTGTATTTGGACTCGGCGGTTATCATGGAGATACCGACCAGAGTGAGTTATGACATATCGTCAGGGCCAGTCATGGTGACAGCGCCTGAGTTATAGGGATTTACGTGCCGATGCTAGACACGGGTTTCATGATGTTTCGAGTGTCGGTGTTTGACACTCAGGTTTTCGTGAGACTTATAGGATGTGAGGGCCGATCTGAGGATGCGGTGCCTGAGGATTTGGGATTTGATGTGTCAGTGAGGGACACTGGTGTTTTTCATGCTGATGATTTTCTCATGAGATTTAATATTATATCATCCCACACTCATGATTATGTTGATATGCATTGTTTCATGTAGTTGTAGTACCCTGATGATGTACCTTTACATGATTGTTGCATATTCACTTATCATACTTATGCTATCGGATTACATGTGATAGATAGATCGCTCTTCGTGCATACTTGCGATTACTGTATAATGTTATTTACTATTCACGAGTTGGCAACTCACCCCCGTTGTGCCACAGTGTTTTGCAGGACTTACCCTCTGAGTAGTCGCGGCAGGGCGTCTTATCATCTCTACTTTTACGGATACCGCTACGGTTGGCTGTGAGGCCTTGCTTTTAGGTGGGTTGCGGTTATCTGTTTGTACGTTGTATATTTTTTTGGTGGATCTAGTATTCTCCATCTACCACTGTTGTATATGACTTAAAGACGACTTGTGAGGATTCAGTGTTATTTTTTTGTGGTGACTTTGGGTGTCGTGCTCGTGGGAGCCGGTTTTGTTGAAAAGTTTTACTTCTTTATGCAGTTTTCTTTTATATTTCTTCGTTTCGGCGTCGTATATATGCTTGTGGTGGTTGTCTACGCCGTTGGGCATGATTTGCTCCCGTTTGGGATGCTTTTATTATTATCTATGTTGTACCCGTATTCGGGGTTAGTTTTTACAAAGGAGGTGCTGCCGAAATTTTTAAGAACGAAAACTAAACTTAATGATTTAAATTTTTTTACTTGAAAATTTCCAATTGTTTAAAACTATGTTTTTTTTTTCTGTTGATCCAGTTTTGGGTGGTTTAGATTTCTGGGTTTCGGCTTACTTGAGTTGCGTACGCCTGTAGACGTTACGTAGTTTAAGTGCCGATTACGGGCCAAATTTTGGGTCGTGACTTGATTTGATAATTTATATATATATATATATATATATATATATATATATATATATAATATACGTATTCTAGTATTATTGGTCACTATTCATTTTCTGTCTTGGCTATTCGTATTTTTATACGATTTCTTGCCAATAGAAAGAGCAAGGCAGGGGTTCCCTTCCTCAAAACTCACACTCGCCTACTTAGGTCTTATTAATTGTCTTCTCCTGGACTTAGGGGGAAAAGAGGGAAAACCGAGACCTATGGGGTTGAACAAGCAGCTTCCGATTCCGTTAGAAAGAACTCTGCTGACACCTCGATCATATACTGGGTTGTATTTCGTATAAATTCGTATTTATACGGAATATCTTCTTTTAATAGACAGCTCATTATATGATTATCTCTTTAGAAAATCATTTGCATATGAGGTGGAAGGTGAGGTGGCATTAAGCATGGTTGGAGGTATGTAGAGGAATGAGATTTATTTGTTTATTGTAAAATGTTATGATATTTTGTATGGTTGCAAAATAATTAAAAATCCAATTTTTTCTACATGATATTCTCTTCCTTCATTCTCTTATTTTTCTTGACTTGCTCATGGCTATCTTTCCTCACCACCACCTCCTTTAGATCCTCTCTTGAGTTTAGATTTGATAGAAAAAGATAATAGAAAATTCCTACATCCCCACTCTCCAGTCCTGACATGTTTGGAGCGTCGGTTGCTTCACTAGGTGAAGCTGGAGCTTGGATCGTTTCCCTCAGATGGATCATCTTCAGCGAAGGAGAATCGGATTGCAAATGCGACCCAGAGCTCTTGAGAGAATGCTAGAGTCTAATCCAATTGGAGCAAATGAAGACGCAACAAAGGTTGTGATTTCTATCTTTATGTGCTTGCTAGTTTAGGTGTTTGGGTAGATTATTGGTTTTAAGTTTCTAGTGCCAAGAAAATTTTTGTTTTTAAATTTTGCATTGGCCCCGGGTTTGCAGTGAGGGAACTAGGAACTTTTAATGGTATCTGAGCCACCCAAACACCCTAAACTAGATAGATACGACTCCCGAATCCCGTCAGTTTTTGCCCGAAAAAATAGTGAGGAATTTCATGCTATATTGATATTTTGACTCCCCGCGGGCTCCTGGTTTGGACCAAGAATCCGTGTGGAGGTGTGTAGGGACGTCCCAGGGACCCAGGGACGGCCCACACCCCCGAGACCACCCAAATGGTAGCCTTTGGGGGGGTCGGGACCCGAAACTGCCTCAAAAGGCAATTTCGGGTTTGCCTACCCCTTGGGCCACTTTAGGGTGGGTACCCCAGGTGCCTTCGGGTCGACGTTACTTTTGTGTCGGGACCCTCCGTGAAGTTTCGGATCAATCCGAGCTCATTTCGGACTCCCGGGATGGGTTTTAGCATGGAAGTTCTTGTCGGTTTTTAGCACACTTGATTTTCGGGATTTGGGAAATTGAAGTGTTGGCTATATGTATGAGGTATTCGATTGTTGTACGCTTTGTGATGGTTGCGTGTATCATAACATTTAGTAAAACGTCGTTTAATTGCTATATGTATCAATTAGACGGGGTTACGGAATTTTGATACCCGCAAGTTTGCATGTTCTGTAATGGATATTGCTTTGTTGATTATGGTTGTGTTTGATTTGTCGCGATGGATAGCCCGGTGTATGTAGTATTTGATGTAGTTCGCTGTAATGTAATGCATATTCATATTACGTGGCGAGCGTCCGACTTGTGGACTGTCGTCATTGATGCTTGTATTATTCTTTTGGGCACGTCCAGGTTGCGGACGTAGTCGCCGTTGTATATTCAGTTTTTCATTACATGCACTAGGATTACCCTGCGGCAGCCAGTAGCCGGGTTATAAAGGGCAATGGGTCTCCATCTCATGGCGTTGAGACCGGGGTGCCTACTTTCGAATTGGCGGGCTATTTACCGCACTCGTAGGGGTATAGGATTGACCCACGGAGGGGTGCCCAAGTCACCGGATTTTGGAAGTGCTGGGTGGCCCATTCACTTAGTTGATTAGGGTTGCCTCGCTTCTGGGATTGGCGGGTGTCTTGTTGCACTCGTAGGGGTCTAGGATCTGATGTTACGGGCTATCCACACGACCGGAAAATTGCATTTCATATTTGGCTCTATTGAAATGTACTTTTCCTAGATTATCCGTATTTCCATACTGTGTTTGCTTATGTGCTTCTGCTGTGATGTTTCTGTGATGTTACTTGATATCATGTATGAGACAAATATTCATATTATATATATATATAGTAGACGCTATATATATTTTGCATCCGCGCTAGTCCTGTCCCCGCCTTGTCGTAAATTAAGTAACCTTACGGTCACGACCCGAGACCCTGTGGCGAATGCGGATATCATATATGTGTACTTATTTTCATTTTTTCTAGCATGATATGTTTAATTGATGGCATTGCATTAATTCTGATTAATGTAAGGAAAACAAACCTAAATAATGTTGTCGGAACCAAATTTGAAAACTATAGGCGCTTCCTTTTTCTTTGCGTCGAGGTATTCAGTTAAAAATATCCTGCATCTCATTCGATGAGGAAAGAGCCTAGATCCCTTCACAGGGAGTGACCTCGTTGGCAAAAGTTTACGTGACTATGAACTACTCAGTTTTCTTCAAAACCATCGGTTTTCTACAAAACCATTCCTTTTAAAAATGCGGAGCCTAAACCACTCATTTTCAAAACTGCTCGAGTTCCTTCAACGATGTCAAGTTCATTACGTTAATGGTTTTTCGCCTAAAACTAGTTGTAGCCCTCTGTCATTTGAGATAGGTAGCGTCTAGTATTCGTGCTATGTTTGTTGGCATCCGTCAAAGCATAATGTGCGGTAGCTACGTGTTACTTTTCTGCAGTATAGAGATGCATTAATTTAGAACAGTCGTACAACTTTGTTGGCATCCGTCAAGGGCGAGTACGGGTGGGTGTAAATTAATCAGGACAATGGCGGATAGGACTTGATTTGAGACTTATGATTTTTTGGCATCCGTCAAGGTCATAAGACACTTGGGGCAAAAATCAATATCGAGGGTTTCAAATATAAAAGAAACTTGTCAAGTATGTGCATACTTTCTGGAGTGTGGTGACTTGAGTTGCTTCCATCAAGTTATCACGCGATGATAGTTAGGTCCCGATTCCCACTGATGAGTAGGTGTTACTCCTCGGGTGTTTTTCAGATAATCCCGACTAATTTTCATGGAAAATGGGAGTCATCCTGATTAGATAAAGAGATTAACCAATCTAATATAGGTTAGAGTGCATGCTGAGTGTTTCTTCTCTCTCTTTTGCAGCGACCAAGACCTGACCTTAAACTAAAACTCATGAAAAAAGTTAACTGAATCTTCTTACACACTTTGGTTTTGGATTGTCATAATTCACGAAAAAGCCGCATATATCCCTGCCACTCCTACTTCCCCTTTGTATTTCTCCAGAGCACTCCGTATCACTACGAAGATCCATATTGCTTGGGTATTCTATCGTATAGTTACATACGAACTCGAAGAAACTTATTTCAGTTCGAGAATGTATTCCGGTTCTGGAGAAATTGAATAGGATTATTCGGTTGTCTTTTCTCTTTTGCTTCTCTCAGGTTGCAAGAGCTCCTTATATTGGAAGAGTACACCTATTACGCTTATTGGATAGCCTTCCAAATTTTAGACATGTGACGAAAGGTAGGGAAGAAGAAAACCAATTAGCCTAGGTATGCAGTACAGAAGGTAAGAAGTATAGACATATAATGGGATTGGAGTGAGGGCATGAAAAATTGCGACCACTATCATAAATCTGGATAGTGGAAGAGGCGTTACTAGGAATATCCGGCCATCCCCTCGAATCATTTTCCTGTTTCAGTTTTAGTGTGCATTGTTAATTGAAAACTGCTTTCCCAATTAGATTCTTTCTTCAGAGTATGTATTTACTAGACTTGATTCTCACATCTGTTGGGTTTCGGTGTCCGCGCCGCGGAAACCGCGGCCGATGCAAGCAAACACCGAACACCCGTAAAACCAAAGATTCGATCCATAAACCTAAACTATCTAACTAAAAGTGCAATGGTTGAGAAAATACAACATTTGTCATGTGTCCACCCAATTGTGGAAGACCCTTCCAACCTCGTAGCCGCCGAGATCGTGCTTGAGAATCGACCACCCTTGCCGAAGAGGATCCACCTGAGGGAATCTGGAGGAGGCTCTAACCGACGATCCAGACTTGCTAGATGTAGATGGTCGGTGATGTGGGAATACTTCACTAAATTTCTCTCTCTTTTTATCTATGTTCAAAATGAGAGCAAGAATGTGAAGGAGAAGAGGAAGCAACCACGAAGCATGAGCTTAAAAATGAGGAATGAAAAACCACAAGTGTTGCAAGTGATGAGAATGGCTTGCTCTTATAACCATGGTGCAGTAGTGCATCCAAATGAATTTTCCAATATATAAAATCCCAAGCCATACCTCTCAACAAGCTAATAACCATACTTCATAACTCTTCACTTTCCACCTCATTCTTTTATTTTTCTAAAAGGAAAAACAAATATGAGATGACCTTCTTCTAGAAGCATTCCCGTATAAATACGGAATACTTCACCTGGTAAATGTATCGCTACATATACGCGTATCCGTATAAATACGGATAGCACCAAAGAGAGGAAATAAATAGTGAACAATAATACTAAAATATATGTATCAAAATACATATATAAATTATTAAATCAAAACCTGATTTAGTAATCCGGCTTAATCCTAAGCCGGCTAGTTTTATCAACCGCCCTATTAAAGTCCGTGTATCACGTACACGTATTTAATCGGACTCCTGCACGTACCAACGTACGGCTTCTATATCTGTCGGCTGAACCAGGAAAACCCCTCTGTGTGGGATTCTAAAGACTCGACAATACGCTGGCAGTGGGTTTAACTACAAGCACGTCAGCGGCACTAGCTGTACGTAACGGCTACCCAGGTACTTATCGAAAGGGAGGTCGACAATCAAGTGCATCCTCACCTTACTGAGCTTAAATGTGACAATCTACGTACAGTACGGTCTCTTCGTCAAAAACTATCACATATCGGGTTTAGGGGGTGGATAACGTCAGACCCTTACTAACCTGATAAGTCATGTCTGAGTCAAGCTCATCACCAATAGAGATACTACCGATCAACTAACAGTAAATCTCATCTACCGTGGCCACGGATTAGCCAACTGAATACATCACGAAATCGACTCCTCATAGCAAAAGAGACGAATCCCTGAAAGTCGACCACTACCTCCACGTGGCTCGGGACTGTACCAAACTAAAACCTGTTTGCACGACTACTTTGAGATGTGGTAGAGTAATAATCAAAGTACAGTGGGAACTCACATGAGGCAAATGACGACTTCAGGTCAAAGGACTAACCTGTACTCATGCCACCTGAGAACTTCCATCTGACGATAGATATAATACCATTTAGAAGTTCTCGGCGAGTCCGTCCAGTGTACTAACCTCCAGTGAGCACCTGTATACTATCTTAGGTGACACAACACCAATGGCTTGTGAGACCGGCCATGTCACGAACCAAATTTAGGCACGTGAGCGGCACTTAAACCACGTGACGTCAACAGGCGTAACACATTTTAAGTAAGCCGAAAACCCAGAAATCTAAACCATCAAAAGAAGTAAGTGATAAAAACATTGTTAAAAACATTTGGAAATCTCAAGTAAAAATCTTTAAACTTAAGTTTATTTTCTTAAATATTTCGGCAGCACCTCCTTTGTAAAAACTAGCACCGAAATGGGAACAAATATAGATGTCATGACCCGAAATGGCACGTGACTGGCACTTGAATCATATGAAGCCTATAGGACCCCACCTAATTCAAGTAAGCCAAAAGCCCATAAATCTAAACCATTTAAAAGAAGAAGTGAAGGAAAACTTGCTTAAAGCAAGTGGTTTTAATAAAATAAGTGGCATTAAATATTTAAAAGCAACATCATATTTTCCCGAAAAATTCGGCAGAGTCTCTTTTGTAAATACTAGTCCCAAACGGTTACAAAACATGAAATACATATAAATAATGAATAAAGGCATCCCCAAGCGGGAGCTATCTCTTCGCCAATTGGCGGAAACAACCACGCAAACAATATAGTATACAACGCCGAAGAGCGAGGATCAAAACTCAGAAAGAAAACCAACAATCTCAAGAAAACCATAATAATACAAGCGCGACTCTACGGTCGAAAGAATATACAACTGGTCTTCTATCAAATAATACAAGTTTGGTTGATGGAGTTTACTAGATACAACAGAAATAAATAAAAGTACAGCGGTGGTCACGATGCAAGTGAACCCACCTACCAAAGCAATCACCCGGAAGGAAGCAGTATGCCAGCGAGCCCCAATGAAACCTGTATGGCCAATCCTGCAAGAAACTATGGCACAACGGGGGTGAGTTGCCAACTCGTGAGTAGAAAACATCACCGAGAAGAAATCACGTGTATGACTCTCTCTTAGGTCATACAATAATATCCTCATACTAAAACCTGTAACATCTAATAATGGCAAAGGTAATTATCTAACATAAGTGAATACCAAGTGCTAGTGTCAGTGCCTCAGGTAGCAACATATCACATATATGAGGTATGAATGCAATAAGAATGAAAACAGAATACATCTTGAATGAGAAAAGCGTTATCTTATCTCAGTGAGATTTCTGTATAAAAACCGAAGTATCATCAATGAAATCAACAGAGAATCCGTGTCAAGCATCGACACGAAACATATATCCCAATATCTCAATATCTCGGGCTCCGGCAATCCGGACTGGCCCATATCATCAAATCTCAATATCTCGGGCTCCTGCAATCCGGACTAGCCCATATCATCAAATCTTATGACTACGTCGGTATCCTCCACATATCCGTCGTGTCACAAATAACCGGTCGGTAGTGCTCCCCTACCGGGCTCAACTCCATCATCTGCGACCATCTTGCTCCGGGGTACCGCACCGGGTCCACCATGTACCCGCAGACGGTTCCTCCTCCTCGAATCGGGTGGATGATACCGCTCAAGAGCCGAGAAAACTCATGGTGGAAACCTCTCAAATCATATCACGAGAAAACCGCAAATTTTATCTTTCGAAATGAAAATGAGTTTATAAAATCCTTGCGGTTTCTCCAAATCTAGAAATCTCATGGAAAATCCGAATACCTAATATCGAGAGTCAATAAACAATGAATTACCGGCATGAAGCCCCATAATATCGCATGACAACTGATTACATTTACATGCATGGTATCTAAGCAAAGAATGCAATATTTAAACTAGCATAGTAATTATATATCGGAACTATCTACTAGCAGTTATATCCATGAAGTAATATTCTCTAAAGTGTACGTGGCATGGAAATTACCGATGATGATGTGTATGAGCCGGCAAGCAAGTGTTCATGAACATAAGTATCATCGGTAATGGTGGTGGTGTCCTAACAACATAGGTTTATAATAACAAAAGAAAACACATGTACAAGCAAGCAATGCGATAAGAACAACGTAAATATACAGGAAAAGATGTAGTAACTGCAACATATAATAATATACATTTCTATATACGAGTCATACAGTTTTTGGTGTCTGAAATTGCACGAATCGTGGTTTTAGAAAAATAGGGATACGGGGTCTTTGAGAAAAGATACATCCTTTGAAAAATCCGTAGTATCCCTCGGCCTGTTTTTAAAATACTCACGATTCGTTAGTTTTGAAAAAAAGTATGACTTGAGCCCAATCTAACATCTACCAAGTAAACTACAGGACAAAGCTAAGAGACTAATCGAAAGGGTAAGGAAATCCACCCAAGTCCATGTCGATATATCTAGTAGTCGGTGATCCCGCCTCAATAGCGTCACGTACGATAAAATATATAATACGACATCCTCGAGTCAAGAGTGCGGATCAATCATCATATTATCTCGTACGATAAAATCCATCGTACGGCATCCCAAAATCGAGGTACGGGTCAAATATCTCATATACCTCATTAATCATATGGTATCATTGTCATAATATCATGAACTAAGGGTACTGACCTAAAGTCAGGTACATTTCAATACCATCAAACATATATCCGCGTGTGTATGAAAACACATCGCCCATCGATCTGCTATAATATCCTGTCGTATCTCATATCGCGACCAAATCACGTATCATAATCTCACGGTATCATGCCCGATCATATCGGCTCATCTCCAAGTATCATATACAATCCTCATCACCCGTGTGTGTGTGTATACACACACACACACACACACACACTAACGCGCGCGCGCACACACATACACACACACATACATATAACCATATACACCCAAGCATATCACTTGTGTGTATGTGCGCGCGCGTGTGAACCTTTACTCTAGGGTTTCGCAACAAGAAACTAAACTAAATGCACTATCTTCTAATTAAGCTAAAACTAACCCATGATCTCCTAAAGCCTTTTCTGCTAATTATTCAAATCTCACCAAACACATATTTATACATACATAACATATTCGTATGCTACACTACGAGACTTCGGGTGTGCTATACTCCGTAGATATACATCTACTCACCTGGACGCCTCGGCTAATCTGATCCGATTACAGCTCTGCCATTTCTGTGTCACATCCGACGCCTCTGCACCCAATCCTAGAAACTTACACAAGGAAAATAAGAGAATAAATATAAATAGTCGTGGAAACAAACAATACAAGTCAACCACGTGCATTAACTCGATGCGCACACACTTGGTGCACGAAACGCGCCATGACAACGCCACAAACTACAACTAGGGTCACTATACGTGAAAATCCCTAAACATAAAACCCAAACGTACCAATCGTGGTTTTACAACACACTAAATATTATATGAAATAAATTGTAACTCATCAAAACCTCAAAATTAATCAAATCGATTTATTTCCAAAAACCTAGTAAGCCTCTTTTACCCATTTTAGCGCAAAACTAGATGTTTTAACAATTCTAATGGCCACAATGTTCACTAATTATCTTAATTAAGCCACCCAAACCCTAACTAGATTTTAATTTCATCTAATTATACAATAATTAAAAACCTAGTTTGCAAAATAGCCTAATTTGGACAATTTAAAAGTAGCAATTTTTAATATAGCAACTAGCTTAGATTTTAGTATGTCATAACATGTTAATCTACTCATCACAACCATAATCCAATGATCAAACCCTAACTTAATTCAAAACCTTTCTTGAAATTTCAAGTTAGCAATTAGAATCATAATTTAACACCTAATTAGCTAGATTAAAGTAATTAAACAACAACTAAACCTTAGGGTTAGGATTTTATACCTCGCAATCATGAGATCAAACATGAAATCTCGACCTCCCCAAATGGCTCTTCTTGCTCCATGATCCATACTAAAATAGGCCAAGGAGAAATGGGTAGAGATTGGATTTGTAGTTTGTGAGGTTTTTGATTTGGATTTTTGATGGAATTTTGGGGGTTTTGCAATGAATTGAAGAAGAACAAAAGGGGGGCTGCTGCAAATTGCAAGCTTGGCCAGCAAGGATGGGGGAGAGAGTGTGGAGTATGTGGGTGTGTGGAAAGAAAGTCCAAGTCAAGAAAAGATACCCCATGCCTCAAGTATATACCGATACCTTTTTCTTTAATGTTTTTTTTTAATTTAATTTCATTTTAATCATTAAGTGGGGAAATGGGGTGCAGGGTTCCTTAGCACGGCAGCAAGGTTTCGGGAGGAATCATCCATGCCAAATTAAAATTTTGCCGTTCTAGCTAACCCTAACTCTAGAATCGTATACTAGAAATCCGACGGAATAAAATGCAAACACTTTGCAACTAAAAGAAAACAAGGAATACAACCTTTGTAGACCGGTCTTTCACTTCATTAGCTCCATGTAGTCGTCCCTTCGCTGCGATCATGAAGTCCCAGACTCTAGAGAGGCTCCCATGAAGAAATGAACATGAAGTCTTCGAGGCCGAAGATGATCTACGTCGAGTAGACACTAACCCAAGCTATCTCTTCACTAATTGTTGAATTAGTGAAGCAAACACCCTATACTAAATAGCAAGTAGTAGAGGATGATGAAGTAGAAATTTTGCTCACTTTAGAAATGATTTTCTCACACTGATTCTTCACATAGGAAAAAACTAGCAAGCTTTTTTTCCTTTTTGTTATTGAAGAAGAATGAACTCATGAGAGAGTGAGAACCATGGGTGAGTTAGTGTCATACACCAACCCTTGTAGAGATATAACCATGGCTAAGGAATGATGGTTGGGTTTACAAATATCTTTAGTAAAACAAAACTAGTGGACTTGTCAATGCACAAGCAAGCTTCTCCAAGCTTCTTGCCATGACAAAAGCCACCAATTTTTATTTACTTAAGAAATTAAAAACCCTAGGATTAAACCAATCATGGTTGAGTCTTATACACCCATGTAGTTTGTATCATCTACCATGACACAAAAACTTGTACACTTATATATATCACATATATACTCATGCACAAAATCAAGTGAGAAAAGAAATCATAAGTGAATTAATATTAGTAATTTAATATATCAAATATATAATTATACATTAAATCATTAAATCAACACTTGATTTAATAATCCGGTTATATGATATATAACCGACTAATATCAAATGTAACAACTTATCGAATCAACACTTGATTCGATAACCCGGCTATATCACATATAACCGACCGATGTTACAAAACCCGAGAATAGAATACGGTATCACATATCGTATTAATCTCGGTCCCGCACATATCTCATATGTGCTCCTACTCCGTTTCGCGTGAGCCAGGAAACCCCTGTGTCGGACTCTAAAGACTCGTCAATACGCCAGCAGTAGGTGATGATCATATCAAACACTCACAAGCCGTAAGCGGTCTGCTAAACGTAACGGCCACCTGCGTATTAAGAGATCAGAAGATCAACAAGCAAGCCTTCTCACACTCCTGCGAATCCAATCAGTAACACTACCGTACAGTCCGGTCTCTTCGTCTGATATGTCGCATATCTCGTCTAGGGGTGGTAAACGTCAGACTCCGGTAACTCGATAAGTCGTGCCGATATGAGGCTCATAACGGGTCGAGAAACTACTGATAACACTTACCAGTATATCTTTGAAGCAGCCCTGGCTAGGGACTTCTTGTTATAGCCAATCGAGCACAGCGCAACATCAACACCCAATACCGGGTGAGACGAAACCCCTCTTATCACTCATTACCTTCATGTGATTCGGGACTGTACCCAAAAGCCACCGTTTTGCACGTTCTCCTGAACGTGGTAAGGTGGAAATCAAAGCACAGTGGGAATCACACAAGACTCTATGATGATCTCGGGTTTACAGACTAACCTGTACCAGTGTCACCAAAGAATTGCCACCTGACGTGAGGAATATACCATCTGGGAGTTCTCGGCGAGTCTGTCCAGTGTACCCAGTCTCCACTGAGCACCCGCATACTGTCTCTGATGTCAAACACCAATGGATATGGGATCATCCATCGCCCATCTACATTGGTCAAGAAGCTATACGCTAGTCTACTCTGGTATATCAATGCCCTGTCTCGATCACTAGTAAAATAAGGGGTTGCCCCTACGGATAACAACATCCGTAGGGGCAGTTAAAGTTTGGCCCTACGGATTCATCCGTAGGTCAAAGTGGTTGCCCCTATGGTCGTTCAATATTTATTTAAAATATATTAAATTTTAAAGTGTTTTTTGCCCCTACGGTGGCGCAAACCAAGCACCTACGGGTATATCCGTAGGGGCATATAAATAGGGATTTAAGAGATCGATCCCTACGCCGATTATTTCTTATTCTCTTTCTTTCGCGCGAAACCAAATTCCCAAATCGAGATCGTCGTCGCCGCCGCGCTGCAGTGATCTCGTCGTCGCCGAATCCAAGCCGAATCGTCGTCGCCACGCCTGCAGTGATCTCGTGGTCGCCACCGTGCTCCGTTCTCGTTGTCGCCACCGCCCTCGTCGTCTCCGATTACCTCTCCATCGTCGCCTACAGGTAATTAGTTAAACATTATTATAATGATGTTAGGGTAGCGATCGATGAGGGTTAGGATTAGGTATCGGTTGTGGTTAGGGTTAGGATTAGGGTTAGGGTATGGGTTCGATCGGCGGTTGGGGTTTGACTGGTGTTGGGGTTAGGGTTAGGGTTAGGGTTAGGGTTCGGTTGGGGTTTGGTGTTGGGGTTAGGGTTCGGCTGGGGCTGGGTTGGGGTTAGGGTTAGGCCGGGTTAGGGTTTGGTGTTGGGTTGGGGTTCGGCTGGGGCTGGGTTGGGGTTAGGGTTAGGCCGGGTTAGGGTTTGGTGTTGGGTTGGGGTTCGGCTGGGGCTGGGTTGGGGTTAGGGTTAGGGGTGATATTGGAATCGAGAATATGGAATTTGAACACCCAAACTAGAATGAACAAATGTAACAAATCTCCTCAATTTTGTGATCTTTGCAATACCTAGCTATAGTTTGATCCTCATGACTGCATATAACTGAAAAGGTTTGTGGTTTTGCAGGATGCTTCTATTATCAAGAATTTACATTGTGTAATTATCCTCATATATGATTTACAACTCTGTATGTGTCTGTGTGCATGTGCATGCGTGTGTGTGGAGGGGTTATTTACCAGTGCATTTCAACTTGGCTCCTAGGCTTATGCCGTACCTCAGGAAAGGGACGCAATTCCCTATTGCAAAACTCTTTTTATCTCCCCCCTCATCAAGATGCTTTCCTGAGCTATGAGAGTATTTGGGGGACTGTACCTTTCTTTGCACTAGCTTAAACTGCATTATCCTTTCCTCTTTGTTGACTGGTTTGCTGGGGGTTCATCACTTTTGTCCATAGTTTCCTTCATCAGGATGTGGGTAGGCTGGATACAGGTTCACTGTTAGTGATAAAATTTTGACAAAATTTCTAGCGATCCTTAATTTTTCTGTATGTAGTTTGATGTCGTTCCCAATAGACGGCTCTATTTTGACTACAAAATTTTTAATCCGTAGGGGCAGATTTAACTTGGCCCTACGGATTAATCCGTAGGGCTAAAGGGTTACCCCTACGGGCACAGACGTTCAAGAATTAAAATATTAATTCTTAATTTGGTGTTTGCCTTAGGGTTAGGTTGGGGTACGGCTGCTGCTGGGGTGGGGCTGGGGCTGGGGTTAGGGTTTGCCTTAAGGTTGGTGTTGGGGTTTAGCTGGCCACGCTGGGGTTAGGGTTGGGCTGGGGCTGGGGGCTGGGGCTGGGGCTGGGGCTGGGCCACGCGGGGTTTTGGGATCTTTGTAATTTGCTTGCTCTGTTTGGGGTTTCAGTTGATCCTCATTAAAAAATTGGTGATTGATCTCTTCAATCATATTATTATCTGTATTTAAAATTTTTGTGAAGCCTTCAGAGTTTGGGAAAATCTAGAATTACCGTTGAAATTCTGGCAACATTCAAAAACTGTGTATATGATGTGTGTGTGTGTATGCATGTATATACATTTGAAATTTATCTTTCTTCTATGATATAAAACGGTTAAACCGAAGAAAATTACTGGGGGAATTTTTTCTAAAATGTCTTGAGAGGGGGTTCAAGTGATGGGATAATTTCATTTGGTAATCTTTTACTTATTTTACATCTCTTATTTTTTCATGCAAAAATCTGAATAGGTTTCTTGCAATTTTTCCTATCGATCAATTATTATATTTATTTCTATTTTTTGTGGATGATTTGGCTTCAATTGAATGGAGGCGATGATGGCTTGCCCTCAAGCTTCCACTTTTATGAGCTTTATAGTTATGAGATTGGCGAGGCAAGCTGGTTTGTAGCCATCTTATTTCTTTTCCTAAATTCAAATCCAAATATAAACTGTCTGATTGAGAGAGAGAGAGTATGGGAGATTATGTATTATTCAATGTGTTTGGAAGCTGGCATGTTCTGAGCGTCATCTCTGCATGAAAGCTATGGTTTTGCAAAGGGTTTGCCCTAACTATTTTCTGTGGGGAAGCTGAAGGCCTGAAGCTTCATCAAACTCAGGATTGGATTCTGGTCGGGTATTGTAAATTCTTGTGAAAGTTCCGTTCAAGATTTGTTCAGAGCTTGCATAACATCCTTTTCATCTTTATGAGATCTTTATGCAGTCATTTTTTTGGGTTTATATATTTCTCCAGCCCGTTTGACTTTGGACTTAGGATAACCCCAAATCTCTTTCTTATTTTGATTCCTAAGCTGGCATATCTGAGGCTCGTATTCCAGTATCGTTGCTGGAAAAGCTAGGGTTGCGAACATTTTTTCAACGATAATTTCTGTATGACAGCTTAAGCACACATAAAACTTAAACAATCTTGAAGCACTGCAGTTTTTCACTAAACTTCCTAAAAGTTTTTATATTGCTGCAAGCTTCCCAATATATGATACTCGATGATAATATGAAACCTTCATATTCCCATCGATACTCATATATGAAACTAAAAGCGCCACTTTGTCCCTACGGTGCCCGACATTTTAATTTAAAAATATTATATCTTAATTTGTTGTTTGGCCCTACGGGCACCTAAATGGGAATTTAATTAAAAAAGGCACAGAAATGCCCTACGCCTCGATATCTTTCCCTCTCGTTCCCAAAATTTTCTCTCGTTCCCGCGTCTCCAATTTTCTCTTCGTCGCCACCGCGCGCCCTCCGTTCTCAGCCCGCCACCGCCCTCGTTCTTCCTCGTCGAGTTCCTCGTCGCCGATATTTGTGCCTCAAGCAACGAATCAAATGATGTGGATCACAAACTAATTAAATAAATTTTGAATACCAATCTGGACTGGGATTTGAATACCAATCCTAGTTTGCTATATTTTTTTATATATAGTAGATGGTGATACTTCTTTAAGTAAAAACAACCCTACACTTAAGCGAAATCATAAATCGAAACACACATATATAGAATACAACTCATACATGGGTATCCTCAAATCTAACTTTCATTGAATTTGCACGCGCACTTAAAATAACAACCTTTATACTAAAAAAATTATGTATGTCATTACTTAGTAGTTTATGGTTTTAAGACGCAAAAGTCATTTGAGAAATACTTTTTCTACCCACTATTAATCCAGATTCTCAATATAGTCATTGAATTTGCACGCGCACATAATAAGAAGGAGAAGAGAATAATGTGGCAGAAGAAGAAGGAGAAGACAGTAATGTGGCAGAAGAAGAAAAAAATGACATTCCTCGTTCTCTGTTTCAGCATCAATCTTCTGATATGAACTAATGATGGCTTTCACATAGGCTTTTCCCATTAGAGACTTCTTAGTGTCCAATGGAAAGCATACATCAGATTTGTGCAGGTCGGGTTCTTCTAAGACTTTCAAGAGTCTCAACTGATTCTGTTAATTACACTCTAGTTGGGTGGTACTTTTACCACTTCTCACTGCAGGTGCGCTCTCTAATATCCATTTTGAATGTAATATTATCGATATTCAAAATGGATATTAGAGAGCGCACCTGCAGTGAGAAGTGGTAAAAGTATCACCCAACTAGCGTGTAATTTACAGAATCAGTTGAGACTCTTAAAAGTCATAGAAGAACCCGACCTGCACAAATCTGATGTATGCTTTCCATTTGACACTAAGAAGTCTCTAAAGGGAAAAGCCTATGTGAAAGCCATCATTAGTTCATATCAGAAGATTGATGCTGAAACAGAGAACGAGGAATGTCATTTTTTTCTTCTTCCGCCACATTACTGTCTTCTCCTTCTGCCACATTACTGTCTTCTCCTTCTTATTATGTTCGCGTGCAAATTCAATGACTATATTGAGAATATGGATTAATAGTGGGTAGGAAAAGTATTTCTCAAATGGCTTTTGCGTCTTAAAACCATAAACTACTAAGTAATGACATACATAATTTTTTTAGTATAAAGGTTGTTATTTTAAGTTTTCCCTTATAAAGATATGATCTAACTGCATCTATCAACTATAAGTGTGCAGAAAATTATGATAAGAAATCATAAGAAAGGGTCGTAGCCATGCATAACCTTGAATCTACATACCAAATCATGCAAAAGCATGCACTTATTGTCATCTTGCCTTGGAATATAAAATATCTTGGAAGACTATAAGCGAGCATTTAAATCTTGTTAGCTTTTGACTTCAACATATATTTTTCTCAAGTACCATGAAATATACTTGCTCCGTATAAACCGTTTTCAGGAAGATGGATTAATAATGACAAATTATCCATTGTGACTCACTAGGTTAGAATTTTCTCTTCTATTGACCATCTTTCTAATCAGCTTGGTAAATTTATTCGGAACCGGCTGCGAATCATTAAAAGACATGCATAAGAAAGAAAACTAAAATACAGATATATAGCATACCGATACATCGAAACTTCATAGTTGCGATGACAATCCAGAGATATTTATTTCTACACACGTGGTGCGCGTGCGAATGCGTCAGGCATCATGGACAAATATTTCAGAACATGAAATGTATTATTCGTATAAAGTAATTAAAATTTTTAAACACCTTGGGTAGATATTTTCTTAGTTGATGCAATCATATCATGATGACTAAATTTAAGCTATTATACATATGCTTATGTATTTTTCTAATCTAATATATCACACACACAGAGAGAGAGAGAGGGGGGGGGGAGAATACCAGGTAGATAGAGAAATCAGTTAGCAGGATCCTGAAGAAATGGAGTCCATAGCATTGCTCATCATCATCATCCGTGATCCCTTTGAAAAAATATTATCAAAGAGATCATGGATGATGATGATAAGCAATACTATGGACTCCATTTCTTCAGGATCCTGCTACCTGATTTTTTTACCTACCAGGTGTTCTCTCTCTCTCTTTCTGTGTGTGTGTGTGTGATATTTTAGGTTAGAAAAATACATATGCATATATATAATAGCTTAAATTTAGTCCTCATGATATGATTGCATCACCTAAGAAAATATCTCTACCCAAGCTGTTTAAAAGTTTTAATTACTTTATACGAATAATACTTTCCATGTTTTGAAATATTTGTCCATGATGCCTGACGCATTCGCACGCGCACCACGTGTGTAGAAATAAATATCTCTGGATTGCCATCGCAACTATGAAGTTTCGATGTATCGGTATGCTATATATCTGTATTTTAGCTTTCGTTCTTATGCTACTCTTTTAATGATTCACAGCCGGTTCCGAATAAATTTACCAAGCAGATTAGAAAGATGGTCAATAGAAGAGAAAATTCTAACCTAATGAGCCACAATGGATAATTTGTCATTATTAATCCATCTTCCTGAAAACGGTTTATACGGAGCAAGTATATTTCATGGTACTTGAGAAAAATATATGTTGAAGTCAAAAGCTAACAAGATTTAAATGCTCGCTTTTAGTCTTCCAAGATATTTTATATTCCAAGGCAAGGTGACAATAAGTACATGCTTTTGCATGATTTGGTATGTAGATTCAAGGTTATGCATGGCTACGACCCTTTCTTATGATTTCTTATCATAATTTTCTGCACACTTATAGTTGATAGATGCAGTTAGATCATATCTCTATAAGGGAAAACTTAAAATAACATCCTTTATACTAAAAAAATTATGTATGTCATTACTTAGTAGTTTATGGTTTTAAGACGCAAAAGCCATTTGAGAAATACTTTTCCTACCCACTATTAATCCATATTCTCAATATAGTCATTGAATTTGCACGCGCACATAATAAGAAGAAAAAGACAGTAATGTGGCAGAAGGAGAAGACAGTAATGTGGCGGAAGAAGAAAAAAATGACATTCCTCGTTCTCTGTTTCAGCATCAATCCTCTGATATGAACTAATGATGGCTTTCACATAGGCTTTTCCCTTTAGAGACTTCTTAGTGTCCAATGGAAAGTATACATCAGAATTATGCAGGTTGGGTTCTTCTATGACTTTTAAGAGTCTCAACTGATTCTGTAAATTACACCCTAGTTGGGTGATACTTTTACCACTTCTCACTGCAGGTGCGCTCTCTAATATCCATTTTGAATGTAATATTATAGATATCCATGCCTGTTTATGTCAAAATTACTTATATTGTCAATGTTTGATTGTCTAGTTGTTGGTGATGCGTCCATATCAGGGACAGAGGCCACTCCCGTTCCTCCAGGTATGTTTATATATTATATAGGGCATGTATATTGATTTAGAATGCTATATCATAAATATACACACATTTCTTTTGCTCTTAGTCGTCCAACTCATTATCATGGGCTGCTTGATGAGATTAGATTTGCGCCTGATGATCTACAAGAGCTTGTTCACTCCCTGTCATATGTGTAAGCAGCGCTATATGCGAGTTTACCTTGTTAGTATGTATGTACTGAAATTAATTAATATTATTCAAATTTTGATACATGCAGATAACAGAGGAGCACATCACTTGCACCCCGGTGGTTACTTCCTCCGTCTCCAGTGAGCGACGTATCCATCATGAACTGGATAGCTTGAGGGCCAGCGTTCAGGAGTTGAAGGAGATGCTGGTATGTATACTACTTTATAGTAAAATATCATTTCATATTATATACATATCAACATATCCATAATTAGTACGTAGCTTGAGCTTATTTGGTTTTAGACTTAAGTTTGATTAATCATACATACATATGTAATTGAAATAAACAACGCTTTTCCAAACTAGATATCCAAACAGGGTTTCGAAATAACTTAATAATGATACGAATTCGAATAATAAACAGTTCTTACACGCTTCTTACACACGTTATATCCAGACGCGACAGGGTAGATCGGCCGAGCCTCCACACGCAACTCCTTCGGCTGCGGCTCCGCAAGCCACTACATCGGCTGCGGTTCCGCAGACAGCTCATGTAGCTCCACCGCCCACTCAGACTCCCGCAGCCGCGGCTCCGCAAGCGACTACCTTGACGGCGGCTGCGTAGACCACATGCCGCTCAGACTCCCGCTCGCGACAAATTGCATAGTTTATTGACCGAGGAGCAGGCGCGCGTTATTCTATCGTTATTCAGAGGTGGAGCTGGACCGAGCTAGGGTAGATTTTTGGTTCTTTTTTTTTTAAACATGTATTTATTTATATCATACACATTGTACTACATTTTGAAACGATATTGATATCGGTTTGTATTTATATCATATTCAGTTTTTGTGTTTCTTTTGTATATTATATATATGCGTGAGATGTGATTATGAATACTGCAATATATAATTTGATTGATGTATATATTATTGTGCGCAGGGCGGGAAAAATCAAACAGCCCATTTTTAAAAAAAAAATTCAGATAATATGTACCTACGGATTAATCCGTAGGCAAACATGTTACCCCTACGGATATCGCCGTAGGGGCAAAATATCAGCAGTAACTGATATTTCCCCCAGATCTCAGTACCAGGGGGTTGGGAAAGCCCCTACGGATATATCCGTAGGGGCCACTGACTCTCCCCTACGGAGTTATCCGTAGGGGCTAAATATCAGGAATCCTGAATTTATGCCCCTACGGAAAGGTACCTACGCATATATCCGTAGGGGGTAGTACATGCCCCGACGGGTATATCCGTAGGGCAAAGTAATTTATTAAAATAAACCGTAAATAATATAAAATCTTATACCCTACGGCTTAATCCGTAGGGGCAACAGGGCCTACACAGATATCCGTAGGGGCAAGAATTTGCCCGTAGGGGCAAGTTCAGGGTCTCAACTTGCACCTGCGGCCTTTGCACCTACGGGGTATTTTTTCGCCCCTACGTATATATCCGTAGGGGCAGTGGGTTGCCCCTACGGATAAATCCGTAGGGGCAACCCCTATTTGTAGTAGTGGATACACCTACGACTAGGAACATTTGAAGAATGTACTTAGAGACTACATTGTCCCCACTAGTATGATCTACATCATAATACTGGAAGTCAAGTACTCAACCTAAGGTCTTTATCAACATGTAGCATAGAGACAATCTGTGTACATGTTAAGATAAAGAGCAACTAAATAGCATACTATCATGTCGAGTAAGAAAGTCCTCCATATATATGTCCAAGCATCGACTACAATATACATCATATGTATAGTAATGGCCTCTAGAGCATACATATAACTAACATGGGGAATGGGGGGCTGCTGGTTTCGGCCACTTTAGGGGAGAGGGTGAAGGTGTGTGTGTGTATGTGAGGAATACCAAGTAACATGCAACCATACCCTAAGTCAATAAGCCCAAACCTCATCTCTATTTAATTTATTTTCACAATTTAAGCCTTTTTATTTTATATTTTCTAAAACCATATTGACAAGTTCTTTTCATTTCAAAAACAACATGTTATATTTTGGTTTAATGTGTCATGATGCACAAAACTTGTATTAACCGATTCTAATTTGTAATTATCACTAATTAAATGTATTAGTGAAAGATTAAAATAATATTAAAAATAATTAATTTAGGAAAATATTTGAGTAAACTAGAAATTTACAAAGTGACCAGTTAAATACCAAATACTAGCAATTTCATAGCTAGAATAGGTATGTTTAAGTCTATGTTGAAAAATAATTATATCTTGGTTTTTACGGAAAACACCAGTTATTTTACCGATTATCGAAAATTTCACCTAAACGATTTTCAAAACATTACAATAGAATATAAAGAAAGAATCCCCAAACGAGAGCATCACGCCCAAAGGCAGATACAACCACACAAGCATGTATATGACGCCGTAGCGAAGAAATAGACAATATAAATGAAAACATCATAAAGAGGTAAAACTACATAATAAAAGGCCGGCTCCCATGAGCACGACACCAGAGTCACAAAATATACAATATCGGTCCTCACAACTCGTCTCTAAGTCAATACATGAAAGTGATAGATGGAGAGTACTAGATACAAAGAAATATACAATGGATATAATCGGATAACCGCAACCCACCTACAGCTAAAAGGCTTCACAGCCAACCGTAGCGGTATCCGCTGAAAAAGATACAATAAAGAACCCTGCGACGACTACTCTGAGGGTCAAGCCTGTAAAACACCGTGGTACAATGGGGGTGAGTTGCCAACTCGTGAATAGTAAGTAACATCGTACAGATAATCGCAAGTATGCATGAACAGTGATAATCTATAATATGCAATCTGATGGCATAAGTATGGCAATATAGATATGCAACAATCATGATCAAGGTACATTATCAGGATACTACAACTGTTAATTATATGTATTCCCTAGAGGCCATTACTATACATAGGATGTATATTGTAGTGGATGCTTGGACATATATAGAAATGACTTTCTTGCTCGATATGATAGTATGCTATCTGGTTACTCTTTACCTTAACGTGCACACTGATTGTCTCTCTGTTACATTTTGGTAAAGCCCTTAGGATGTGTACTTGACTACCTGGACTATGATGCGGATCATACTAGTGGGGACAAGGTAGTCCATAAGTACATCCTTCAAGGTCCCTATTCGTGGGTGTATCGAGACGGGGCATCGATATACCAGAGTAGACTAGCATGTACCTTCTCGACCCATATAGATGGGCGATGGATGATCCCATATCCATTGGTGTTTGATATCAGAGATGATATACGGGTGCTCAGTGGAGACTGGGTACACTGGACGGACTCGCCGAAAACTCCCAGATGGTATTATACCTTACGTCAGATGGCAGTTCTCTGGTGACACTGGTACAGGTTAGTCTGTAGACCCGAGATCGTCATAGAGTCTTGTGTGATTCCCACTGTGCTTTGATTTCCACCTTACCACGTCCAAGAGGGCATGCAAAACGGTGGTTTTTGGGTACAGTCCCGAATCACATGGAGGCAATGAGCGATAGGAGGGGTTTCGTCTCTCCCGGTATAGGGAGTTGATGTTGCGCTGTGCTCGATTGGCTATAACAGGAAGTTCTTGGCCAAGGCTGCTTTAGGGATTTACTGGTAAGTGTTACCAGTAGTTTCTCGACCCATTATAAGCCTCATATCGACACGACTTATCGAGTTATTGGGGTCTGACGTTTACCACCCCTAGACGAGATATGCGACATATCAGACGAACAGACCGGATTGTACGGTAAGTGTTACTGGTTGGATTCACAGGAGTGTGAGCGGGCTTGCTCGTTGATCTTCTGATCGCTCAATTCCCGGGTGGCCGTTACGTTTACCAGACCGCTTGCGGCTTGTGGGTGTTTGATATGATCATCACCTACTGCCGGCGTATTGACGAGTCTTTAGAGTCCAACACAGAGGTTTCCTGGCTCAAGCGAAACGAAATAGGAGCGCATATGAGATATGTGCGGGACTGAGAATAATACCAGTATGTGATACTGAATTCTATTCTCGCGATATGTATCATCAGTCGGTTATAAGAGATATAGCCGGGTTACCGAATCAAGTGTTGATTCGATATATTGATACACTTGATATTAGTCGGTTATATGCAGTATGACCGGATCATTAAATCAAGTGTTGATTTAATGAATAATTATATATTTGATATATTACTTTAAATTAACTAGTATGTGTTCACTTAAGATTGATTTTCTCACTTGAAGTGCACAAGTTGTATATGTGATATATTTTTGTGCACTAGTTTGTATCATGTTTGATGATACATGCAAACTTGGGTGTGTGTATGGATTATACCATATTTAGGTTAAAGGTTTAGTTTTTTATTTTAATTTATTTGATTTATGTAAAATAAAATGGTGGCTTACTTTGCCTTTGCTTGAAGCTTCATAAAGCTTTCAAGCATCTTTGACAAAGTCCACCATTTTGTTTTACATAAGATTTTCCTTAACATAACCTTTAACTTAAACTTGAGTATAGTCTCTACAAAGGTTAATCTCACCCATGGTTGAAATATGATAACTTCACTTGATTATTCTTTTCATATAATTTTTTTTCCATTCTTTTCTTCTTCTTCTTCTTGAAGAAAAGAAAACCTTGCTAGAAAATTCCAAGTGTTGAAATCCAGTGAGAAATCCAAATCCAAAGTGAACCCACTTCCTATTTCTTCATCCTCTACCACTTGCCATGTAGTAGAGTGTGTTATCTTTACAAGTTTCATGACCAAGTGAAAATGGAGCTTGAGTTGGAGTTGCCTCGACGTAGATCATCTTCGGCATCGAAGTCAACGACCTAGCCCGCTCATTTCTCCGACGAAACCATCGCTAGAGTCCGGGATCCCGGTGATCGCAGCGAAGGGACGTCATCACGGAGCTAAAGAAGTGGTGGACCGGATCTACAAAGGTTGTATTTCCATTCACTTGTAGCAAAGTAGTTTGCTTTCTTTTCTTTTTCGCCTTACCTCTAGTAATCGATCTAGTTTAGGGTTTCTCGGCACCGGAAAATTTGAATTTGGCATGGTTGATGCCTTGTGGAACCTCTTGGGTGTGCTTAGGAACCCTACAGTGGTATCAGAGCCTGGCCAGAGCTTTAGGCGAAGTGTAGACGAAGTTAGAGATCCGATCGAACCCCGAAACCCCGATCAAAACCCTTCTCTGTACATTTTTTCAAACTGTGGATTTTTGTAAATTAAAAATGCTCAGAAAATTAAGTAGGAAAATATAAGAATTACTGTGAAGTACGGACCCCTAACTCAAAAATTTGACCGCGGAACCGCGGCCAAACCAAGGGTTTGGCGGCGGTTCAGCGGCCCAAATTGTGAATTAGTCCCTCAAACTTCACATATTTATTCTTAGGTCCTTTCTTATCATTTTGTTCTGGGAATTTTTTAATTCCACTCACGTGTTGAGTTTTCTAGGGTTTTATTGGGGACTCGTTAATTCGATCGGATAATTTAACTTCGTTTATGTTTTTCCGGATATTATAGAAACTGTTAAAAAGTTCGACAGGATATAAATACCCATTTTTTCCCCTGCCGGAAAATTTCCAAGTGTTGGATTTTTCCGTAGTTTAAGAACGTTCTAAGTAGTGCAAGTAACGCGATGGACTCTCTAGAAGACAACAAACCTTAAATCGATTATGTGACCGTCTTGAACTGCCCTTTGAACCTTAGGGTTTGGGGCAGTACGGCGTGCCATATATGAGGCGTTGGCTTGACCCTTCTACGGCTGGACCGTTGGTACTGTGGCATGAAGTGGATGTTTTAAAACTTATTTCATGTGTTGAGCTTCTCGGGAAAACTTGGGTGTTTGATTATTCGATCGGAAAGTTTAACATTGTCTATTTATCTGGAATGTGATACAATATTTGGAATCCACAAGTAGTTATGAGATAACTGAATGAATGTTATAAATCTAGCACTTTAGTCTCACTTGATCGGTTGCCACGGAATTATGATGTGATCAAAAGTCCGTCGCAATCACGTTGCGTACGCGGATACTCGTCGGGTAAACTTAATAGACAGCCATGCCCCATAGCCCCGACCAAGTGACTGTAGGAGAACCCCGTCGCCGAAAGCATCTGTTTGGGTGCTCGCGGCAGCGGTGTTCCGCCTTGGTGCACTTCGTCGACGGCAACCGGGGGTGCGGCCGTCTACTAAAGTTTGCGACAAGCATTCGATCAGGATGTCTGGAATCTTGCTGAAATGCCCGACTTGATATTGAAAAGAGTTTTCGATAATGAGACTAAAATGCGGGGTTAATAATTGTTAGGCATGCGATGTCTAAGGAATTCATTTGGTTAGGCATGCGATGTCTAAAGCGGTTGCGGATTCCAACTGTTGTAGTTTTACACTTTCTTTTCTGTGACCGTAAGTGTAATATGTGATATCGCCGGTTTCGTTGCTATATGTCAACGGCAATTGGGATGCACACATTTACTTACGTTGATGGCATGTGATGTTATGTGCTGCTGGATATGTTATATTGGATCGTCGCGTTTTGAATAGCCGGGGGTATTATGTGAGATGAGAGTTTTTATTTTCATTCATGTAAAATTTATTGTATGTAATATTCTTTTATTGGGACACTTCCGGGTTGAGGTTGCTGTCACCATTTTTATATTATTTACTTTTCCGCACTAGGATAGACCCAAGGAGGAAAGCACAAGTAACCGGGTTCTAGAGTCCAGTGGGAGACCAACTCGAGGAGTCGAGTCCGGGTCTCCTAACTCTAGAATTGGTAGAGTTGCTTGCCGCTCTCGTAGGGGTCTAGGGGTGTGGGTTTGGCTATTCATCACGACCGTGGAATCCTTGTTTTATAGAGGCTCGTATTGAAAACACGGACGTCCTAATATATCCAATATTTCATATGTTTCTTCTGCTGCGATATCTATGATGTGATCATTTGATATGTTGTGATAGATACTGTATTTAGTATATACGATATATTATATAGATGTTACTTATGTTTTAAACCCACGCTAGCCCTGCCCCGCTCTGCCGTTAGTTACCTAACCTAACGGTGCACGAGTGGACATCGAGGCGAATGCGGATGGCATAAGTGTATGTCGTATTTATCTGTGATGTTTATGTGAGTTAAATGATGGGGCTTCATTAATATGATTAATGAAATAAAAGAAACCTAAAAGATGTTGTGGAATCGAATTTTCAAAAACAGGTAGCTACAGTTCTTGCTTTGCATCGCGGTGTTCCTTGTAGAACATCCTGCACCTTATTCGATAAGGAAAGGGCTGAGATCCCTTCAACGGGAGTGACCCCTTTAGCAATAACTGGCAGATGCTACAACCCTCGGTTTGTCTTTTGATTGCTCCTATAGTTCTTGCTTTGCACAGCGGTATATATGATATATCCAGCACCTTATTCGATGAGGAAAGGGCCGACGATCCCTTCACCGGGAGTGACCCCTTTAGCAAAACTAGAAAAGCCTAAAAAACACTCCATTTCAAAATCATTTGATTCTACAACGATATCAAGTTCATTACGAAATAGGTTTTCAGAAAAACCTGTCGTAGCCCTCCGTCATTTCAAATAAGCCCTGCTTAGTATTCGTGCTGCGTTTGTTGACCTTATCAAGGCATAGTGTGCGGGAGCTGACCAGTATTTATCTGCTTATGCATATGATGCAGACTGTTTTAGGGTAGTCGTACGGCCTTGTTGACCTTGTCAAGGGTCGTACGGGTGGGTTTGATTCAATCAAGAAATGACGGGTTGAACTTGACTTGCGGTCTATGGTTTGTTGACCTTGTCAAGGTCATAGATCGTTCGGGGCAAAAATTATCGGGAATTTCAAGTGTTGAAAATTTGCAATGAGATTGTATACCTTCTATGAGATAGTTGGATCCCGATACCCACTGGGAATAATTGTTAGTCCTGGGAGAGTTTTACACATTACAATTAGCCGATCAAGTAGGTGTCTAGAAAGGTGTCAATGGGGTTACATCTCTGGGAAAACGAGGTTTACTTTAATTAGGTCCGTGCAAAAGCACGGGGAACCTCTCTCAAAGTACCGACACTGGCCTAGCTGAAAGATTGGCGAACTTGTAGCGTGTAATTAATCCCGGCTAGTCTTTCCTTTTAGGCTTTGAAGGAAGATTTGATAAAAACAGTGGGAGCCATCCTGATTAGATAAAATAATAACCAATCTGATCTTGCAAGAGCGCACGCAGAGTGTTTTCTTCTCTCTCTCTCCAGGTAGCGACCATGTCACGCCTTAATCAAGATAATAATATGGATGTATTGACCAAACCCGCTTGTTATACTGAGCTGGGGAACGTTGGTCCCGCTGCAACTTATAATTGTTATAAGACCGAGTAGGAATTAGGGGAATACCAGGATTCCCATGCCGCCCAAACGAAGAAAGTGAATGAAATACATCTCCTTCGGGTGTGTTCATTACAAAGAACTGTTTCTCAGTATCCTCTGCGTCCTGGGTATTTGATACCGGATCAGGATCCCAGATATGTAATCAGTTACATAGGGCTACAGAGAGGTAGAGAACTGACAACGGGTGATAAGTTTCATGAGACAGAAAACGGTGCAAGTGTTGCAGCCAAGTCTGTTGGTCACTGTCACCCTGTATTACCAGAATACATTGATTCTGAACAAATGTTATTAGATACCGAACCTGATATACAAAATCATATCAGTCTCTTTATTTAGATAAAGAAGGATATAATTTTGTATTGTTGGATAATGTTTTGAACATTTCCAAAATCAAGAGTTGATCGGTTCAGGCACGTTGTCTAAAAGCATTAACGTTCTAAATCAAACTACATTTTTTAGTATACACAACACACTCAAGAGGAAGAGTTCAGAAATGAACGAATCCTTCTTGAGGAAATGTAGACTAGGTCATATCAAAGCGACCCGACTGGCTAAGTTACATTAAGATGCATATTTAAATTATTTTGAATTTACATCTTGTGAAACTTACCAGTCATGTCACAAAGATAAGATGACCATAGCTCTGTTTATTGGAAACAGAGAAAGAGTTAGTAAACTCTTGGGATTGATACATGCTGATGTATGAAGGTCCCCTATCTACACATGCCAAGACCGGTTCTTTATACTTCATTACCTTCTGTGATGATCTCTCAAGATTCAGACATATGTTCCTATTGAAACACAAGTCCGAAGCTTTTGAGATATTCACAGAATATAAGTTAGAAGTAGAGAACCAACAATGGGTATAAGTAATATGTCCTTTGATGTGATCAGGGAGGAGAATACTTGAGCACGGGATTCCTGGACTATTCTAAGAATAAGATTCTCTCTCAGCATTACTCCTCCGAATACACCATAGCACGATGGTATATCGGGGCGGAGCAATAGCACCCTATGTGATATGGTGTGCTCTATGATGACTACTACTGAGTTTCCTATTTCCTTTTAGGGAGTTATGCACTTATGAAGTTGCATACCTATTGAATAGGGTTCCGATCAAATCGGATGCCTACCATTTCATATGAGATATGGAAAGGGAAGAGCCCATCTCTTAAGTCAGTTAAGATTTGGGGTTGTCCGGCCTATGTCTAAAAGGCAAAATCCGGACAAGCTCGAGGCAAAGTCAGTACTGTAGAAGTTTGTTGGATATCCCAAGCATACGCAAGGGAATATCTTCTACCTAACTGAGGAACAAAAGATGTTTTGTTACTCAACATGCCACCTTTGTGAAAGGGAATTTCTTATGAAGAAATTTGTGGACATGAGGTAGAACTGGAAAGAGTTCCAGCTATACAAACTGCAGCTGATGATTTGGTAGAACCAAAGGATTCAATAGCAACCAACGAACCTCAGCCTCTCCGCCGATCTAGTAGGGTTCCTTACCCACCTGAGAGATACTTCGGTTTCTCTATGACAGTGGGAGCAAGGATTGCATCATGAGATGATGACCCAACTAGTTTCGGGCTGGCCATCAGGAGTAGGACTCTGTAAGAATGGCTGGATGCTTATCGATCTGAGATGGAATCCTTATACACCAACAAAGTATGGACTTTGGTTGTTTTATCTGAAGGGTTAAATCGCCATCAGGAGTAAGTATATCTTGAGAAGATTACTTGGTGTACATGGAAAAGTTAAGACTTTCAAAGCTAGACTTGTGAAAGGATTTGCAACATTGACCAGGTATGGATTATAATGAAACCTTTTCTAAGTAACTATGCTTAAATCCATCCAGATCCTACTTGCCACGGCTACATACCATGACTACGATATCTAGCGATTGGGTGTCATGACTGCTTTTCTAAATGATGTTTTAGAAGGGAGAGTCTATAAGAACACAGTCAGAGGGCTTCGTAGACAGTGGGAGCAGCGGAAACGTGTGCAAGATGTTTTATGTGATAAAGCAGGCATCGCGGAGTTGGAACATCTGTTTTGATGAGTTAGTCAAAGAGTTTGACATCATCAAAATGGTAGACGAACCTTGTATATACAAAAAGGTAGTAGGGAGTATGCTGGTGATCCTCGTAGAGTACGTGGATGACATACTCTTGATAGGGCAGGAGTTTCCTATGCTACGCTCGGTCAATCTCCGCTTATCACAAGGATCAAAGTGATACCTACTAAATCCTGGGTTTTGGATCTATGAGATAGATCTAATTGGATGTTAGGATACTCACTAGTTGTAGTGAGTTGGTATCAATCGATCCTGGGGAGAATCACTGGAAAGGTTCCAGGGTGATAAGGACGACTGAATGTCAGTCGCAGGCATTGTCTTTACCCTCAGTGGAGGGACGGTATGTTGGAAGAGTTCCAAGCTAGATACCGTGACATACTAGACGATTAAAGGCAAGATACATCGTTACCAAAGATGCTACCAAAGAGGAAGTATGGGTGTATATTAGTTCATGAGATGAACTTCGTTCCTACCATTGTGAGACAATGGAGTTGTGGCTTATGCCTAGGAACGCCTGTCCCATTAGTGATTCAGACATATTCTGAGGTAGCATCACCTGATCATGGAGATAGTTGATCTCCAGGGGATCGAGGTTCAGAGGGAAGACTCAGAGGAAAACACGGCGGATCCACTCACAAAGGCCTTTTCCCAAAGAGAGACTTTTATGGGATGGTTGAGTATGAGATACTACAACCACTGCTATCAGATGGCCCTAGTGCAAGTGGTAGATTGTTAGTTATATGTATGCCCTAGAGGCCATTACTATACATAGGATGTATATTGTAGTGGATGCTTGGACATATATAGAGATGACTTTCTTGCTCGATATGATAGTATGCTATCTGGTTACTCTTTAGCTTAACGTGCACACTGATTGTCTCTCTGTTACATGTTGGTAAAGCCCTTAGGATGTGTACTTAACTACTTGGACTATGATGCGGATCATACTTGTGGGGACATGGTAGTCCATAAGTACATCCTTCAAGGTCCCTAGTCGTGGGTGTATCGAGACGGGGAATCGATATACCAGAGTAGACTAGCATGTACTCTCTCGACCCATATAGATGGGCGATGGATGATCCCATATCCATTGGTGTTTGACATCAGAGATGATATACGGGTGCTCAGTAGAGACTGGGTACACTGGACGGACTCGCCGAGAACTCCCAGATGGTATTATACCTTACGTCAGATGGCAGTTCTCTGGTGACACTGGTACAGGTTAGTCTGTAGACCCGAGATCGTCATAGAGTCTTGTGTGATTCCCACTGTGCTTTGATTTCCACCTTACCACATCCAAGAGGGCGTGCAAAACGGTGGTTTTTAGGTACAGTCCCGAATCACATGGAGGCAATGAGCGATAGGAGGGGTTTCGTCTCTCCCGGTATAGGGAGTTGATGTTGCGCTGTGCTCGATTGGCTATAACAGGAAGTCCTTGGCCAAGGCTGCTTTAGGGATTTACTGGTAAGTGTTACCAGTAGTTTCTCGACCCGTTATAAGCCTCATATCGACACGACTTATCGAGTTATTGGGGTCTGACGTTTACCACCCCTAGACGAGATATGCGACATATCAGACGAACAGACCGGAATGTACGGTAAGTGTTACTGGTTGGATTCACAGGAGTGTGAGCGGGCTTGCTCGTTGATCTTCTGATCGCTCAATACCCGGATGGCCGTTAAGTTTAGCAGACCGCTTGCGTCTTGTGGTTATTTGATATGATCATCACCTACTGCCGGCGTATTGACGAGTCTTTAGAGTCCTACACAGAGGTTTCCTGGCTCAAACTGTAACCCTTCGAAAATCGTTTAGGCAGTTTTTCGGTAATCGGCAAATTTTTCGGCTTTTTCCGTAAAAAGTCAAAATTGATATTTTTCATTGTAAACCTAATTATACAAAATTTAAATAAGATATTACTATAATTTTGTCACTAAAATGTCATTTATAATTTTCTAGTTAAATAAAAAAAATTTCGTAATTAATTATTTTTTTATTATTTTAAGCCTTTTTAAATACATTTAATTAGGAATAAATACAAATTTAATTCGGTAAATTTCTTAATTAGGAGTCTTTATAAGCTAAAATATGGTGTTAATAAAATCATATCATGTCTTGCAAACTTTTGGTTTTAGGGTGGGAAATTTAATGGAAAAATGGCTTAAAATGGGGTTTTTTGTGTAAAAGTTGATGTGATAGTCATTAATTGAGCTTGGGAAAGGGTTTTTGTGTTGAATTTTCTACACCATTCACACAAACACACCCTCCTCCACCTCCAGGTCGTGCTACCTGCAGCAAACCCCTCCCATTTCCCCCATTTTGTTTAGCTCAAAATTCTTGCAAAAATCCTCCGAAATCCACAAAAATTCACACTTTTCTTCTCTAATTCAAACCTAAACCCTATTCCATTCCTTCTCAACCCCAAATTGGACTAATACAAGGAGAAAAGAGGCATCTTTAGAGGCTAATTGCAAGAGGATCATAACTTGGAAGGTATAAATCCTAAACTAGTTGTTAAATTTGTAGTTTAAATAAGCTAGATTAGTGTTTTGAAGTATTAATTTAGTTGTAAATAAATTGTTCATAAAAAAAAATCAAGAATGGGATTGATCTTGAACTAGGGTTTGAAGCATGGTTGAAGGATTAAGTTAGGGCTTTGGTTACCTATTTGATTAGAGTGGTTGATTGCGTAAGATTACGCTCGCTAAATCCTTAAATTTCGACGTTTGCATCGAATAGGTATTGAATTTGCTTACTAGATTTTTACAAAAATTAGAATGCGATCAAATTGGATTATGTTAGCGATATAATTAGCTTCGTATAGGACTATTAAAGTGTGCGAACGCGGGGTTTCGTCTAGTCGGATTTTAGTTTTGTCGATTTTCCCGAAATGACGATTTTAGCTAAAAATTAGCGATTTTCGTGCGTTTTCCCGCGCACCGAGGGCGTGCTACGATTAATTTGAGAGCGTGGATAATTGTATATTGTGAATTGCATTATGTTAGGTTTTGTAATCTTATGCTTGATATTGTGGGAATATAGGAGCGGTCGGGGAAACTTCGGATACGGCGCGAAAAGGCAAAGCGGTGGCCGGATCAGATTAGCGGGGATTTCTGGTGAGTAGATATATTCATCTATGGGGGAATCGTCTGGATGGCGCGAGGTGCCCCCCCCCTTAGTTAGGATTACCCTACTTTATGCAATAATTATATTGTTAGCTAGCCTATCCATTTATGTACATTGCATACCCTTACAGCTAACCCTATACTAGATTGCATGGACATTCATATGACATTCATATATACATATGCGATATCATTTCGTAGGACACGAACACCTTACCATTGGCATCTATTGCACGCGCACTATTCATGTGACACACACGCCTTTGGTAATTGACATGCCACGTGCACGATAGAACCTGTTTATCTTAATATCATCACCTGCATTCATACTTGATATATGAAACTGCATCGCATGCACATATCTCGCATCATCATCATATTTAAATAGAACTCTAGCCAAAATTTACATCATACACATTGATATCATAGACATTCGTCATATATATAACATGCGGACATTATGATTTTCTTGAAGATTTCAGTTTTTGCTGCGATTTCTGGATTTTTGGGGAAAACCGCAAGAATTTAACAAAAGCTTATACTTATCATTTTTAAAACAAAGTTGCGGTTTTCTCGTGATGTATGTGTCGTCCACCATGAGTTTTCATGTTTTCTGTTGGATTTCGAGACCCGATTCGAGGAGTGGATGAACCGTCTCGGGTACATGGTGGGCCCGGTATGGTACCCCGGGGCAAGAAGATCGAGTTGTAGACGATGAGCCTGGCAGGGGAAGGCTACCTACCGGTGATGTCTGGCGCGGCGGATATCCGGAGGATACCGACCGTAGTCGTGAGATTTATGATATGGGCCGATCCGGACTGACGGAGCCCGACATTGAGACAGATATGATTCCTATTTGGTGTCGATGCTTGACACGGGTTTTCTGAGGATTTCTTGATGATATTTAGCTATTATGCCGACATTCGTTTTCTAAAAGTTAAGAATGCAGTAACTTTAACAGTTAAAACACTTAAAGAGTTAGAAAAGATATTGCATACATGTGCATGCATACTAGACTTATTATAGCACATATGGACATGCATGTTGTGGTGCATTGCGTGCATTCTTACGATTGCCTTATTAGATGTTATATTTACTCACGAGCTGGCAACTCACCCCCGTTGTGCCACAGTGTCTTGCAGGTCGGACCCGTCAGTCTTATAGCGGCGGGCTATCTTGTCATCAGTTCCTTTTGCTCAGACTCGCGACATCGCCCGTAGGTGGGTTGCGAGTATACTTTATTTCTTTTTGCTTTATCATTGTATCTAGTATTCTCCATCTACCAGTTGTTTTGTATATGCGACCTAGTGATGAGACTGAGAGACTGTATATTTGTGGTTCTTTTGGGTCGAGCTCACTTGAGCCGACGTGTGTTTTCTGATATTTTGGGTTTCCTCTATGCTCTTTTCTTGGTATTGCTTATATATTGCATGTGGTTGTGATCCGCCTTGGGCGAAGAGCTAGCTCCCGCTTGGGGATGCCATTTTTATGATTACAGGTTTATTATCTTGTTGTACCCATTTTTGGGGATAGAAAATACAGGGGAGACTCTGCCGAAATTTTCAGAAATTTTTGATGTTTTAAAAAGGGATTCTATGCAACTTAATTGATTTAAAAACCATTTTCGTTTAAGGTTTTCCTTCACTCCCTTTTGATTTTGGGTTAGATTTCTGGGCTTTGGCTGACTTAGGTTACGGTACGCCTTTAGACGTCTCGTAATCTAAGTGCCAGTCACGTTCCGTACTTCGGGTCGTGACAAAGTTGGTATCAGAGCGTAGGTTTTACCTTTTTGAGTGTAGGACGACCTTGGTAGATGGAGTAGGTGACTTAAGCAGAGTGGCGTAGCGTGGGTATGATCCGCGGCATACTTACGATACGGTACTCCGCCTAAGTGACCTTAGGACATAATTGCTTGTATTTCCTTTCTTGATTCCTTGCATTCCTTGATTCAATTGCAATGATCTTATCAGTCCTGTTTATTATTCAGCTTCGATGCCGCCAAAGACTACGAGAGCTCAGCGGGCTGCCGCTAGGGATGAGATTCGAGCGGGCTCGTCTGAGGCGAGGATCGAGCGGGAGGATACACCTACCCCTCAGGGTCCTACTGATCCGCCTTATCCTGACCGTATTGCCAGATTAGAGGCCGGCATGCAAGAGTTGCGGCAGATGATGGGATCTTTAGTTGAGTCCAGCCGGGCACAGAGATCCGAGGACGTTCCTTCCACCCCACAGACCACGATCGTACCTGCTGCACAGATGGTCACTCCTGCTGCTACTACGGAGACTATTCCTGTTTCACTACAGGAGTTCATGAGATTGAGACCCCCAGCTTTTACCGGTACAGATGCGACAGAGGACCCACAGACATTTCTCGATAGGATGGCACGGATTGGCCGTTCGTTGAGGTGTTCTGAGGATAGATTGGTGGAGTTTGCGAGTTTTCGTCTGGAGGGTCTTGCCCAGACATGGTACGACTCAGTAGAGAGAGGCCGAGCTGCAGGTCTGCCTTCTATGACCTGGGATGAGTTTACATCTGCATTTCTTGCCCGTTTTCTTCCGGAGAGTGTCCGAGATGCTCGGGCCCGTAGTTTTGAGTCTTTGCGTAAGACTCCTGGGATGACAGTGTCGGAGTATGATATACAGTTTACCCAGTTGTCTCGATATGCACCGTACCTAGTCGACACAGAAGAGAAGAGAATAAAGAGGTTTGTACGAGGGCTTGATACACAGTTATTCCTTGCCATCGGCACCCAGCACTTTGATACATACGCTGCCGCGATGGATGCAGCCTTACTTTTGGAGGAGCGTATTTCTGAGACTCCGGTCGTTTCTGGGCCGAAGAGGATCCGTACTGATACGCCAGCTCAGCGGCAGATAGGCAGACGTCGTGATAGATTCTTTCCGGGAGATGGCGGAGGCAGAGGATTGAGACGAGGTCAGTTATTTGGTTCATATCCACAGACCCAGCATTCGTCTCCAGGATGTTTTCGGTGCGGGAGTCAGTACCACCGTATCAGAGACTGTACCATAGGGCGTCCGGGCGCAGCGACAGTCCCGCATGTGACTTTACCACCCTCACCACCTTCGCAGAGAGCTTTACTTCCTACTCCGGATGATGCTTCACGCCAGTCAGATGCTTCCAGAGGCCGTGGGCGTGGCGGTCCAGTTCAGAGAGGACGAGGCGACAGCGGCAGAGGCAGAGGCCGAGGTAGAGGCAGAGGACAGCCAGCTATTAGTGGTGGACAGGCCCGAGTGTTCGCATTGACTCCTCAGGATGCACAGGCATCCAATGTCGTCGTGACAGGTACTCTGCCAGTATGTTCTTTTGATGCACGGGTATTATTTGATCCAGGCTCCACACATTCCTATGTTTCCACGTATTTTGCACCGAGGTTGGGCCGAGAGTCTTCTCCGTTAGATCAGCCGCTTGTCGTTATTATCCCGGTAGGCGAGTCTTTTGTTGCCCGTTTTGTGTACCGATCTTGTTCCGTTCGTATCGGGGAGAGAGATTCTTCAGTAGATTTGATTCTCCTCGATATGCTAGACTTTGACGTTCTTCTTGGTATGGACTGGCTAGCCACCTGTTATGCATCTGTGGACTGCCGTGAAAAAGCAGTCAGATTCAGTTTTCCTGGTGAGCCGGTTCTTATTATTCAGGGAGATCGTAGTGCTACCCTTCCCAGCTTGATTTCTTCTCTTCGCGCTGGTCAGCTCTTAAGGAAAGGGTGTCAGGGATTCTTAGCTTATGTTTGTGATACTCGCTCCACATAGGTTCCGTTGGACCAGGTCCCTATTGTGAGAGAGTTTCCTGATGTATTCCCTGACGAGCTGCCTGGTCTGCGACCAGAGCGCGAGATTGAGTTCTGTATTGACTTGATCCCCGGCACGGGGCCTATTTCTATACCTCCTTATCGGATGGCCCCGGCGGAGCTGAGAGAGCTAAAGGATCAGTTACAGGACTTGCTGGACAAAGGGCTTATCAGACCGAGTGTGTCACCTTGGGGTGCTCCCGTCCTGTTTGTTAAGAAGAAGGACGGAAGTATGCGTTTATGCATTGATTATCGTCAGCTGAACCGAATTACTGTGCGGAACAGGTATCCCCTACCCCGTATTGATGACTTATTTGATCAGCTCCAGGGTGCAGGGTTTTTCTCGAAGGTTGATTTACGGTCAGGTTATCACCAGTTGCGGGTTCGGAAGGAGGATATTCCGAAGACAGCTTTCCGTACTCGATATGGTCATTATGAGTTCTTGGTGATGTCGTTCGGGCTCACCAATGCCCCGGCAGCTTTTATGGATTTGATGAACCGCGTATTCAGGCCGTATCTTGATCAGTTCATCATTGTGTTCATTGACGACATCTTGGTTTATTCTCGGAGCCGGGAGGAGCATGAGCAGCACTTACGTATCACATTGCAGGCTTTGAGGGAGCATCAGCTGTTCGCCAAATTCTCCAAGTGCGCATTCTGGCTAGACAGTGTCGATTTCTTGGGTCATGTGGTGACGAGAGATGGTATTTGCGTGGACCCGAAGAAGATCGAGGCAGTTCAGCATTGGCCTAGACCGGTTTCAGTCACAGAGGTTCGCAGTTTTCTAGGTCTGGCCGGCTATTATCGACGTTTCGTCCACGATTTCTCCCGCATTGCTGCACCGTTGACCGGGTTGACCCGGAAGGGGGTTCCTTTTGATTGGACCCAGGCATGTGAGGATAGCTTCCAGCAGTTGAAGACTCGTCTGACTACTGCACCAGTGTTAGCATTGCCTTCAGGATCAGGCGGGTTCGTGGTATATTGTGATGCTTCTAGAGTGGGGCTGGGATGTGTATTGATGCAGCACGACAGAGTTATCGCGTATGCTTCTCGACAGCTGAGGAAACACGAGCAGAACTACCCCACCCATGATTTAGAGATGGCTGCAGTGGTATTTGCACTCAAGATCTGGAGACATTACTTATACGGTGAGTCGTGCCAGATATTCACTGACCACAAGAGTTTGAAATATATCTTCCAGCAACGAGATTTGAACCTGAGGCAGCGCCGTTGGATGGAGTTGGTGAAGGATTATGACTGCGAGATTTTATACCATCCGGGCAAGGCGAATGTGGTGGCAGATACTTTGAGTAGGAGGCCCGGAGGTAGCCTATCTTGTTTGAGCGCAGTACAGATGCAGTCGACGGCGGATTGGCAGGTGTTATGTGATAGCAGAGTGCAGTTCGAGTTTACTCCTACAGGGGGACAGCTGGCCCATTTCATAGCACGCCCACAGTTACTTGACCGTATCCGCGAGGCACAGTCCGGCGATGCCCGTATCTTGGAGATTATTGAGCAGATTCGGCAGGGCAGAGTTTCTGAGTTCGTGATTGATGATCAGGGGATACTTCGATTTGGGACTCGACTGTGTGTGCCAGATTCAGAGGGACTGAGGCGTGATATTCTCGAGGAGGCACATAGATCCGTATACAGTGTGCGTCCAGGTTCCACCAAGATGTACCGTGATTTGAGAGAGGTTTACTGGTGGGACGGGATGAAGAAGGATGTTACAGATTTTGTGTCGAGATGCCTGACTTGTCAGCAAGTCAAGGCCGAGCACCAGAGGCCAGCCGGCGAGTTACAGCCTTTGCCCATCCCTGAGTGGAAGTGGGAGCAGGTCTCCATGGACTTCGTGGTGGGTCTACCCAGGACCAGTCGAGGGTACGACTCTATCTGGGTGATTGTTGATCGACTGACGAAAGCGGCTCACTTTCTGCCAGTGAAGACCACTTTTGGATTTTCTCAGTACGCCCAGGTTTATATTGATGAGATAGTGCGACTGCATGGTGTTCCGACTTGCATCGTGTCCGACCGTGGCACCCAGTTTACCAGCCGATTGTGGCAGAAACTCCAGGAAGCTTTGGGCACCCGATTGAGTTTTAGCACAGCCTTTCATCCTCAGACTGACGGTCAGTCGGAGCGTACGATTCAGACTCTTGAGGACATGCTCAGAGCTTGTGTTTTAGATTTTGGTGGTAGCTGGGATCGTCATTTGCCTTTGATCGAGTTTTCCTACAATAATAGCTTTCAGGAGACGATTCAGATGGCACCTTTCGAGGCTTTATATGGGAGGAGATGTCGATCGCCGGTATGTTGGACAGAGCTCAGGGAGAGCAGTATTTTGGGGCCGCAGATCGTACAGGAGACGACCGAGAAAATACAGCTGATTCGGGACAGGATGAGAGCGGCACAGAGCAGGCAGAAATCTTATGCTGACAGGCGTCGTCGCCGACTCGAGTTCGCTATTGGCGATCATGTTTTCCTGAAGGTCTCTCCGATGAAAGGTGTGATGAGATTTGGGTGGAAAGGGAAACTGAGTCTTAGATATGTTGGTCCTTTCGAGATCCTAGAACGTGTTGGTTCAGTCGCTTATCGGTTAGCTCTTCCGCCTAGCTTCCCCGATGTTCACCCCGTATTCCATGTCTCGATGCTCCGCAAGTACCTTCATGATCCTTCCCAGGCGATTCAGCACCAGACGATCCAGTTAGAGCGTGATCTTTCTTTCACCGAGCAGCCGGTGGTCATCTTGGATCGGCAGGTGAAGAAATTGAGGTCGAAGGTCATACCGTCTGTCAAGTCCTTTGGCGTGGCCCCGAACAGCGAGGAGGTCACCTGGGAGACCGAGGTCGAGATGAGGAAGAGATATCCCCATCTTTTTGAAGGTACGCGTAGTTAAATTCTAAATTCGGGGACCGAATTTCTTTAAGGGGGGAAGATTGTAACCCTTCGAAAATCGTTTAGGCAGTTTTTCGGTAATCGGCAAATTTTTCGGCTTTTTCCGTAAAAAGTCAAAATTGATATTTTTCATTGTAAACCTAATTATACAAAATTTAAATAAGATATTACTATAATTTTGTCACTAAAATGTCATTTATAATTTTCTAGTTAAATAAAAAAAATTTCGTAATTAATTATTTTTTTATTATTTTAAGCCTTTTTAAATACATTTAATTAGGAATAAATACAATTTAATTCGGTAAATTTCTTAATTAGGAGTCTTTATAAGCTAAAATATGGTGTTAATAAAATCATATCATGTCTTGCAAACTTTTGGTTTTAGGGTGGGAAATTTAATGGAAAAATGGCTTAAAATGGGGTTTTTTGTGTAAAAGTTGATGTGATAGTCATTAATTGAGCTTGGGAAAGGGTTTTTGTGTAGAATTTTCTACACCATTCACACAAACACACCCTCCTCCACCTCCAGGTCGTGCTACCTGCAGCAAACCCCTCCCATTTCCCCCATTTTGTTTAGCTCAAAATTCTTGCAAAAATCCTCCGAAATCCACAAAAATTCACACTTTTCTTCTCTAATTCAAACCTAAACCCTATTCCATTCCTTCTCAACCCCAAATTGGACTAATACAAGGAGAAAAGAGGCATCTTTAGAGGCTAATTGCAAGAGGATCATAACTTGGAAGGTATAAATCCTAAACTAGTTGTTAAATTTGTAGTTTAAATAAGCTAGATTAGTGTTTTGAAGTATTAATTTAGTTGTAAATAAATTGTTCATAAAAAAAAATCAAGAATGGGATTGATCTTGAACTAGGGTTTGAAGCATGGTTGAAGGATTAAGTTAGGGCTTTGGTTACCTATTTGATTAGAGTGGTTGATTGCGTAAGATTACGCTCGCTAAATCGTTAAATTTCGACGTTTGCATCGAATAGGTATTGAATTTGCTTACTAGATTTTTACAAAAATTAGAATGCGATCAAATTGGATTATGTTAGCGATATAATTAGCTTCGTATAGGACTATTAGAGTGCGCGAACGTGGGGTTTCGTCTAGTCGGATTTTAGTTTTGTCGATTTTCCCGAAATGACGATTTTAGCTAAAAATTAGCGATTTTCGTGCGTTTTCCCGCGCACCGAGGGCGTGCTACGATTAATTTGAGAGCGTGGATAATTGTATATTGTGACTTGCATTATGTTAGGTTTTGTAATCTTATGCTTGATATTGTGCGAATATAGGAGCGGTCGGGGAAACTTCGGATACGGCGCGAAAAGGCAAAGCGGTGGCCGGATCAGATTAGCGGGGATTTCTGGTGAGTAGATATATTCATCTATGGGGGAATCGTATGGATGGCGCGAGGCGCCCCCCCCCCCTTAGTTAGGATTACCCTACTTTATGCAATAATTATATTGTTAGCTAGCCTATCCATTTATGTACATTGCATACCCTTACAGCTAACCCTATACTAGATTGCATGGACATTCATATGACATTCATATATACATATGCGATATCATTTCGTAGGACACGAACACCTTACCATTGGCATCTATTGCACGCGCACTATTCATGTGACACACACGCCTTTGGTAATTGACATGCCACGTGCACGATAGAACCTGTTTATCTTAATATCATCACCTGCATTCATACTTGATATATGAAACTGCATCGCATGCACATATCTCGCATCATCATCATATTTACATAGAACTCTAGCCAAAATTTACATCATACACATTGATATCATAGACATTCGTCATATATATAACATGCGGACATTATGATTTTCTTGAAGATTTCAGTTTTTGCTGCGATTTCTGGATTTTTGGGGAAAACCGCAAGAATTTAACAAAAGCTTATACTTATCATTTTTAAAACAAAGTTGCGGTTTTCTCGTGATGTATGTGTCGTCCACCATGAGTTTTCATGTTTTCTGTTGGATTTCGAGACCCGATTCGAGGAGTGGATGAACCGTCTCGGGTACATGGTGGGCCCGGTATGGTACCCCGGGGCAAGAAGATCGAGTTGTAGACGATGAGCCTGGCAGGGGAAGGCTACCTACCGGTGATGTCTGGCGCGGCGGATATCCGGAGGATACCGACCGTAGTCGTGAGATTTATGATATGGGCCGATCCGGACTGACGGAGCCCGACATTGAGACAGATATGATTCCTATTTGGTGTCGATGCTTGACACGGGTTTTCTGAGGATTTCTTGATGATATTTAGCTATTATGCCGACATTCGTTTTCTAAAAGTTAAGAATGCAGTAACTTTAACAGTTAAAACACTTAAAGAGTTAGAAAAGATATTGCATACATGTGCATGCATACTAGACTTATTATAGCACATATGGACATGCATGTTGTGGTGCATTGCGTGCATTCTTACGATTGCCTTATTAGATGTTATATTTACTCACGAGCTGGCAACTCACCCCCGTTGTGCCACAGTGTCTTGCAGGTCGGACCCGTCAGTCTTGTAGCGGCGGGCTATCTTGTCATCAGTTCCTTTTGCTCAGACTCGCGACATCGCCCGTAGGTGGGTTGCGAGTATACTTTATTTCTTTTTGCTTTATCATTGTATCTAGTATTCTCCATCTACCAGTTGTTTTGTATATGCGACCTAGTGATGAGACTGAGAGACTGTATATTTGTGGTTCTTTTGGGTCGAGCTCACTTGAGCCGACGTGTGTTTTCTGATATTTTGGGTTTCCTCTATGCTCTTTTCTTGGTATTGCTTATATATTGCATGTGGTTGTGATCCGCCTTGGGCGAAGAGCTAGCTCCCGCTTGGGGATGCCATTTTTATGATTACAGGTTTATTATCTTGTTGTACCCATTTTTGGGGATAGAAAATACAGGGGAGACTCTGCCGAAATTTTCAGAAATTTTTGATGTTTTAAAAAGGGATTCTATGCAACTTAATTGATTTAAAAACCGTTTTCGTTTAGGTTTTCCTTCACTCCCTTTTGATTTTGGGTTAGATTTCTGGGCTTTGGCTGACTTAGGTTACGGTACGCCTTTAGACGTCTCGTAATCTAAGTGCCAGTCACGTTCCGTACTTCGGGTCGTGACACAAACGAAATGAAATAGGAGCGCATATGGGATATGTGCGGGACCGACAATAATACCAGTAGGTGATACTGAATTCTATTCTCGTGATATGTATCATCAGTCGGTTATATGAGATATAGCCGTGTTACCGAATCAAGTATTGATTCGATATATTGATACACTTGATATTAATCGGTTATATGCAGTATGACCGGATCATTAAATCAAGTGTTGATTTAATGATTTAATGTATAATTATATATTTGATATATTACTTTACATTAACTAGTATGTGTTCACTTAAGATTGATTTTCTCACTTGAAGTGCACAAGTTGTATATGTGATATATTTTTATGCACTAGTTTGTATCATGTTTGATGATACATGCAAACTTGGGTGTCTGTATGGATTATACCATGTTTAGGTTAAAGGTTTAGTTTTTTATTTAATTTATTTGATTTATGTAAAATAAAATGGTGTCTTACTTTGTCTTTGCTTGAAGCTTCATGAAGCTTTCAAGCATCTTTGACAAAGTCCACCATTTTGTTTTACATAAGATTTTTCTTAACCTAATCTTTAACTTAAACTTGAGTTTACTCTCTACAAAGGTTAATCTCACCCATGGTTACAATATGATAACTTCACTTGATTATTCTTTTCATATAATTTTTTTTCCATTCTTTTCTTCTTCTTCTTCATGAAGAAAAGAAAACCTTGCTAGAAAATTCCAAGTGTTGAAATCAAGTAAGAAATCCAAATCCAAAGTGAACCCACTTCCTATTTCTTCATCCTCTACCACTTGTCATGTAGTAGAGTGTGTTATCTTCACAAGTTTCATGACCAAGTGAAGATGGAGCTTGAGTTAGAGTTGCCTCGACGTAGATCATCTTCGGCATCGAAGTCAACGACCTAGCCCGCTCATTTCTCCGACGAAACCATCGCTAGAGTCCGGGATCCCGGTGATCGCAGCGAAGGGACGTCATCACGGAGCTAAATAAGTGGTGGACCGGATCTACAAAGGTTGTATTTCCATTCACTTGTAGCAAAGTAGTTTGCTTGCTTTTCTTTTTCGCCTTACCTCTAGTAATCGATCTAGTTTAGGGTTTCTCGGCACCGGAAAATTTGAATTTGGCATGGTTGATGCCTTGTGGAACCTCTTGGGTGTGCCTAGGAACCCAACAGTGGTATCAGAGCCTAGCTAGAGCTTTAGACGAAGTGTAGACGAAGTGTAGACGAAGTTAGAGATCCGATCGAACCCCGAAACCCCGATCAAAACCCTTCTCTGGTTTTAGAGTCTTGCTCGAGATGATAGTATGCTATCTGGTTTGTCTTTATCATCGTATACACGCTTTAGTTCACTATTGCATGATGATAGAGCCCATAGGATTCTTGCTTGACTACCAGCAGTATGATGGCGATCATATACGTGGGAGCTGGGGTCTGTAAGCACATCCTTAAAGTGTCCCTAGTCGTGGGAGTTTCGAGACAGGGCATCAATACTCCTGATGTCACGACCCGAAAGTACGTAACATGACCGGCACTTAGACTACGAACGTCTCGAGGCGTACGTACTCTAAGTAAACCGAAACCCCAGAAATCCAAACCAAGAAAAGTAGTAGAGTGAAGGAAAACCAATTTAAAACAAGTAGTTTTAATAGCATAAGCCGAATTATGCAGTTTAAAAAAACATCAAATATTTCCCAAAAATTTCGGCAGAGTCTCCTTTGTAAATACTGGCTCCCAATCGGGATACAACATGAATAGTATACGAAATCAATAAAAAGGCATCCCCAAGCGGGAGCTAGCTCTTCATCAATCGACGGTCACAACCACACAAGCAATATAATATACAACGCCAAGGGCGACGATCAAAACTCAAAAGGAACTCAAAACAACAAGAAAACCATAGAAATACAACGCTCGACTCTAAGGTCGAAGAATAACCTCACTGGTCTCTATCTCAAAAATAATACATGTTTGGTTGATGGAACTTCTAGATACAACAGAATATTGATATACAAGATATATAATGGAGGTACGATACAAGTAAACCCACCTACTAGCAAATCACCCGAAGGAAACTATGCCCGCAAAGCCGTAAAGAAACCTGTACGGCAAACCTGCAAGAAACTGGGGCACAACGGGGGTGAGTTGCCAACTCGTGAATAGAAAAACATCTACGAAAAGAAATCGCATAAACAATGCAATCCTAGGTCAATGATCATAATATATCCTCAAATATATGTATAACATGCAGCCTATAACAATGGCTAGGGTGATATCTAACCCGAGTGTAATCTCATATGCCCGTGTCAGTGCCTCAGGTAGCAATATATCATATGAATGAGGTATGAATGCATGAAAACAGAATACATGTAAATGAAGAACTGTTTTCATAATTTAGTGAGATTTCCTTTGTATTTTTAAAATGAGGTATCATAATGAAATCAGCATAAAACAGTGCCTAGCATCGGCACAAAACGTAATCCCAATATCTCGATATCTCTGTATCACAGTCTCTATACCTCAATATCTCGAAATCTCAATGTCTCAATCACAATATCTAGGGCACCGTCAGTCCAGACCGGCCCCTACCATCCATCTCAAGACCACGACGGTATCCTCCGGATATCCGACGCGCCGGGTAAAATCACCGGCAGGTAGTGCTCCCCTGCCAGGCTCACATCGTCATCATCACGCGCTTCTTGCCCCGGGGTACCTTACCGGGTCCACCATGTACCCGAAACGGTTCATCCGTCTCCTCGAATCGGGTCTCGAAATCCATCAGCAAACTCATGGTGGACGACTCATACATCATGGGAAAAACCGCACTTTTTATTTAAAAAGACAGAAATCAGCTTATATAAGTTTTGCGGTTTTCCCCCCAATTCCAGAAAATCTTATGGAAATCCGAATCCAAATCATCAATAGCATGTAAAACCATGAATATAGGCATAACAATGAATAACAGTATGCATGAAGTGACAAGTAATAACTACAATGTTAAGCTGGCATATAAGGCAGGTATATTAATATCATGTCAAATTACTAACTAACAAGCTAAGACAAGCAATAATATTTTCTAAGGTGTACGTGACATGGTAATTACCGATGAAGATGTGTGTGAGCCGGCAAGTAAGTGTACGTGGTACATACGCATCATCGGTATTAGTGATGGTGTCCTAACAATATGATATCAACATTGCAATAAGAAATTATAACATAAGTATGCGATGCGAAGCGAACCACAATAATAAGCGGGAGCTGAATACAAGACGCAACTGTAACTAACCTGCATTAATCTAATATAAGTCCTACAAATGGTGCCTTTTGAAATAACACGAATCATGGGGTTTTGAAAATAGGGGCTACGGTGTTTTTATGAAAAGATACGTCTTTTGAAATATCCGTAGGATCCCTTGGGCTATCTTTTAAAATACCCACGATTCGTTAGTTTTTGAAATAGGTAAGAATCAAACCTAATCTAACAACTAAACTAAACTAAAGGGCTAAGCTAACAAGCTGGACTACAGGTAAGGAAACCGCCTAACATCTGAGTCGATCCATATACATACCTGTATATATATTAGTCGGTGATCCCGCCTCAATAATATCATATCCGATTCCATATCTACAATCAGACATCCCAAGTCAAGAGTGCGGATCAATCATCAAGATATAGCTCGTACGTAAATCCGTCGTACGGCATCCCCAGATCTGGGTACGGGTCAATATCACATTCATCACATTATTCATCTGGTATCCTCTTTATCAAAGATCATAATCCGGGGTACTGATCTACGTCTAGTACAATACTGATACTGCCTAAGTAAGCATGGACGTGTGTGAAACACTACGTCAAGGACCCGCTACAACGTCATGCCGTATCTTAAATACGAACCCTGCTGTATCACCGAATTCACAACCTCAATACAAATCTCATCGACTCATCTCAAACCCAAGTATCATCCTCAAATCCGTATGTGAACACATAGTCCCATACCCATGTGAAAACATAACTATAAAGAATCCCATGAGCACATATAAATAGGAATGCATGCAAGTATGTATTTGTGTATGTATAGTGCAACACTACCCTAGGGTTCGCAACACTAAAAATAATCCAACACATCAATATCCATCCTATCATCGTTATTAATTCCAAATAACATATAATAAATGTTGGTGTGTATACGCATCCGTATACACCACCACGGACTGCGGGGGTGCTATACGCCATCCACCCGACTTCTTCCCGTAGATATAAATCCACTCACCTGGTCCTCGCTCGCCGATACCGACGTCGCCACGCGCTTTCTTGTCGTCTCGAAGTCCACATGGGGTACCTACATATCATAACGCACCGTATCGCATTAAAATCCGACTCATGACCAAAACGACGCACGAATCCCACATAGGTCAAAACCTATGGTTGCTTTCACAAATCAACCCAAAAACCCTCGACGTCGGCGTACAAACGTCAAACCATCGAGAAAAACCCAAATACACTCATTTGCACATTCACGAACACTAATTTTAATATAAAATAGGTTAAAACTCACAAAAACCCCAATTTCACTTAAAAAGTCATTTTTCCGAAAATCTAGCAAGCACAATTTGCCGTTTTAGTACAAAACTCGATGTAAAAACGAATCTAGCGGCCACAATATTCACTAAATATCTTAATTAAGTCATAAAAACAGTTCCCATAATTTAATCTCATAAATTTCCATAAACCTTAAAATTCTAGTTCACAAAATACCTAAATTTTAACAATTTTATAGCAAAAATGCACAAACTACAATCTAGCTTGGATTTTAATGAACTACAAGCATTAAACCACTCAATATAATCTTTATAATGACATGAAACCTAAATTTGAATTTTATCTCATATGAATATAATTATTTAAAAAACCTCGTTTACTAATTATATAATTATCACTTTTAAATCAACAAATATGCAAACTAGCAACTTAAATTGATTTAGCAAAACATTGATATGTCAAATACATCCCACAACCATAGTCTCACAACATAAAACCCTAATTAGATTTTTCACAAACCCTAATCTAAAGCTTCTCTTGCAAATCCACATCTTTCAATTAAACCGCAATTAAGCACCTAACTAGCTTCATTAAGGAATTTAAATCAAAAAAATGAATAATGGGTCAAAAGTTATACCTCACAAAGCATGATCAAACTTGAATTCTAGACCTCCATTTTGAAATCCTTGCACCAAGATCCATACTAAAGGAGATGAGGGAAAATGGGTAGTTGTCGGATTTTGATTTCGTTGAGGTTTTAATTGATTTTTTTGACAATTTTTTTTTGATGGAAAGAGAGGAGAAGAAGGAAGGGGGGGCTGCTGTTGGGCCTGCACAATTTCGTCCAGAAATTGTGGTGGGGGGGGGGGTGAGGGAGGAGGGAGAGTGAGGTGGAAAAAGTGAGAAGAAAAGTCAAAGTCCACCTTTTATTTCTATCATTCTCTTTTCTTTTCTTTTCTTTTCTTTTGCAAAACAAGTGGGGACAAGAGAGGGGGGCTGCTGAATTCAGCCAAGGGGGAGGGAAAATGGGGGTGTGTGAGTGTGGGTATGGGTGTGGGGTGATGGAAAATGATAAATACTATACCCCAAATATCCATTTACACTAAAAAAAAGCCTTTTTCTTCGATATTTTCTAAACCGTTTTGGCAAACGATTTCGTTTCAAAAATCACATGATAAAATTTTATTTAATGTTTTATGATGCACAAAATTTGTTTCAACTCATTCCAATTTGTAATTTTCCCTAATTAAATGTATTAGTGACGGCTTAAAATAATAATAAAATAAATTTTTTTCAGAAAATTTGAAATTTCACCAGTGGATCAATAAACACCAAATACTAGCAATTTCATAGCTAGAATATGTATATTTAATTTTTATAAAAAGATATTTGCATTTTGACTTTTTTACAGAAACCCCCCTTATTTTACCGATTTTCCGAAATTTTACCGAAACGATTTTCAAAACGCTACACCTGAGTAGACTAGTGTATACAGTCGAGACTCCGACTAGGGGCGGTGGCCGGTCTCACAAGACATTGGTGTCAGTTGGTTCACCTAAGATGTATACAGGTGCTCATAGGGTTATGAGTACACCGGACAGGACTCGCCGGGAACATGCTAGTTGGTATTATACATATCGTCAGATAGCAGTTCCCAGGTGACATGTGTACAGGTTAGTTTGTCGACCTGAGATCGTCATTTGTCTCGTGTGAGTTCCCACTATGCTTTGATTTCTACCCTACCACGCTCAAAGGAGACGTGCAAACAGGTATTTTTTGGGTACAGTCCCGAGCCACATGGAAGCAGTGAGCGGATCGTCGGGGATAGGTCTCTCCCGGTATTGGGGGTTGATGTCGCACAGTGCACGGGTGGCCATCACTAGAAATCCTCGGCCGAGGTAGTGGAGAATTACTGATTTGGATCAGTAGTTTCTCAGGAGGTGATGGGCTTCATGCCGACATGATTTATCGCGTTATTAGTGGTCTGACTTTATCCACACCCCTAGACTCGATATGCGATACTCTTTAGACGAACGGACCAGACTGTACGGATATTGTCACTGTCAGGCTCAGTAGGGTTTATGGATGAGTTCGCTCGTCAGCTTCCCTTCCAATCAATACATAGGCAACCGTTACCTACAGCTAGTACCTCTGACGTGCTAGTGGTTATACCCAGTGCCAGTATGTTGATGAGTCATTAGACTCCCCCATAGACTGTTTCCCAAGTTCGGGCGAAACGTTGTAGATGCCGTATGGTTTTATGGCAGGGTTCGGAAAATGCACGTGCGTTTTCGCACGTGTCATTTTTCGGGCAGATAATACTGGTAGGCTTTGGTTTAAGCCGGATCCCAGTATTATACTGTGTAGATATAATATCTTTGTCTCAGTTGCATTTGTATTCGATCGTAATACAAATGCGGGTATGTTTATACCGTTACGGGGTTATCCTGAAATTCGTTTCAGGATCACTTTTGGAAGTTGCCAGTTTATAGTTTTCTATCAGCCGTATTTAACATTCGGTTAAAGACGAATTTATCTTTTCTTGAGATGAGTGTGGAAGCTTCTAGATGATGACTAGGATGGTGAGGTGTTAAGTGACTCATTAGTGCATTTAATGATTCATTTAATGCAAGGGTGACTAGGTATAGATGATTCATTGTTTGCAATTAATGTTCATGCTAGGTGTAAAATGACTCATTGGTTGTATTAATGTTATGGTTACCTCTTCCTTGCTCCTACACTCACCTCCCCCTTGATATAAGTGGCCGGCCCATTCTTGTGAGGGATGATGATTGATTCATTTGGAAAAAGATTATAGTTTAGGTGTATGGAAATTTTATAGCTCATTTTATTCCATCACCCGATTCAAATGACAACTTCATTAATCGTTCGTCCATGGCTTTGGACGTAACGAGATAAAGTGTTCTATTCATTCTCTACATCAATCTTGGTCATCTCTTTTAGCAAACTTGATGATCGAGTTGCCTCGGTTCAGAGGCGGGAGCCCGTTTAAAGATCCGTCGACGTGGTGCCACCTGGACGAGAAGATTGGAGATTCCGGAGATCGGAGCAGCCGCAACAAAGCGTGGGATGATGGTTGAAGACCGAAGGACTCGGATCATTCGGTATAACGTTTCTACCCACTTTGTAGTTTGTTAGTTTAGCTTTAATGGCAGATCCGGGTTATAGTACGCGATAGCGCCAGTTGTAAAAGTTTTTGTTCCGCATTTGGCGTCTGTTAGATGGCCGGGGCGCTACCGTGGACTTACAGTGGTATCAGAGCCTCACCATTAAGCTATACTAACTTGTGCTAACACGTTTAAAACATCGATCGAACCGAATTTCAAAAATCGCAATTTTTCTGTACAATATTTTCTGTCGATTTTGAACATAATCTAAAAATTATTTTGCATATCACAGAAAATTGTGCAGGCTTTTTGAAGAATTACGGTGAAATTTGGGCGCGTGTTCCCACTGTACCGCCGCGGATCCGAGGTCAAAGCTTGGGTTTGACCGCGGAACCGCGGCTAGTGTGTGGGAAAGTAGGCCAAATTTCTCCAGTAAGTTCTTCTTGATAAATTGTGGCTTTTGGTATATTTCTTTTGGGCCCAGATTTTGTTACTGTACACCAGATGTACGTGGGGCCCACTTCGGGATGTTTAGTCGATCAAAATTTTAAACTTGTTAGTATGCAGTATTTATATTATATCTCCGACCGGGAATGTCATTTGAGCGGTAAACCGCGTCTAATTGCTATATTTCTTTTAGACGGGTTTGCGAACGTGACATTCGCGTTGATGTTCTGTGTTGTGCTGTGATGTTGCGGATTTGTCGTGGTGGATAGCAGGGTGCAATGATAGTGCAGTTTGGATTTATTTGTACATTTGATATTGCGGGGCGAGCGTCCAACATGTTGATTGCCGTCACTGCCTGTTGTATAATATTCTTTTGGGGCACGACCGGGTTGAGGTCGATGTACCCGTTGTACATATTTTATTTTCTGTACTAGGTTTACCCCACGACGGTGTGCACGCATAGCCGGGTTCTGGAGGGCAACGGGTCCGTATCTCATGGCTTTGAGAGGCAGAGGGGCCTCACTCTAGAATTGGCAGACTATTCTCCGCACTCAATTGGGGTACAGGTTGACCCAAGGAGGGGTGCTCAAGTTACCGGATTCCGTGAAGTGTCGGGTGGTCCATTCATTTTTGCTGTAGGGGGATGCCTCGCTTCAGGTTTTGGCGGGTAACTTGCCACACCCGTAGGTGTCTAGGTTTCATTGCACGGGCTATCCATACGACCAAGGGAACGTCGGGTTTCAGCAGCGGCTCTGTGAAACTCGGGGATCCCAGATTATCTGTATTGTTCTGTGATGCTTATTACTTTTCTGTAATGTTGTATATTATCACGCCTGGAGCGATTATTGTATATTGGTATATATACTATTAGATGTTGTATATGTTTTACACCCGCGCTAGTCCAGTCCCCGCTCTTTCGTTAGTTAAGTAACCTAACGGGTGATGACGGGACCCTGTGGCGAATGCGGATGGCATATACGTACATTTTTTTTTCCATTCTTTTCTGGTGTGATTGATTGATGGGACTGCATTGATTCTTATCAATGCAAGGATAAAACAAACCTATATTTGATGTTGTTGGAACAAATTTTAAAAGGTGTTATTACAAAGATGTTTCCTTTTGTTTTGCATAGCGTTATTCGGTTGGAATATCCTGCACCTCATTCGACGAGGCAAGGGCCGAGATCCCTTCACCGGGCGTGACCCCTTGGGCTGAAGTTTACGTCAGGGTAATAACTTCACTATAGTTGATTACAAGTTGCTTTTCATCACAGTATTCAGTTAGAATATCCTGCACCTCATTCCACGAGGAAAGAACTGAGATCCCTTCACCGGGAGTGACCTCTTTAGCAAAAGGTTTTCGCGACTATATTTTTATAAAAATCTATCAGGTTCCTTCAACGAGATCAAGTTCATTACGTTAAAGTTTTTTCGCCAAAAACCAGCCGTAGCCCTCCGTCATTTCTTATGGATAGTCAGTAGTATTCAAGCTATGTTTGTTGGCCTTTAGTCAAGGCATAGTGTTTGGTAGCTGCTGGGTATTCATTTGTTGCATAGATAGATGTGTTGGTTTGGGACAGTCGTATTACTTTGTTGGCCCTTAGTCAAGAGTATGTACGGGTGAGTTCAAATCAACCTGGATAATGACGGGAAGAACTTGACATGTGACTTATGATTTGTTGGCCCTTAGTCAAGGTCATAAGAGCATGAGTTAAAATTATATCGGGAGTTTCAAACATACATGAAACTTGCCGGGAATGCGCATACCTTCTGGAGTGTGATAACTTGAGTGGCTTCCATCAAGTTATTATGCGATGATAGTTGGATCCCAATTCTCACTGATGAGTTGGTTTACTCTTCGGGTGATCCCGACTAATTCTTCTTTTAGGTTTGGAGGAGAATTTGAGATTATAGTGGGAGGTTTCCTGATTAGATAAAGTGATAACCATTCTGAGCTAGGTTAGAGTGCACGCAGAGTGTTTCTTTTCTCTCTCTCTCTTTGGCAGCGACCTTTGACCGACCCTAGACTATGACTCAGTGACCAAGTTGACCGAACCTTCTTAAAATACTGGCTTTTGAATTGTCTATAGTTGCATAAGTCATTGTCGCTCCATCTTTTACCCTTTGTATTTCTCAGAACACCCCGTATTACTACGGACATCCACTTCCATTGGATAGATCCATCGTATGGTTATATACGAACTCGAAGGGACTTCTTCGAGGATGGATCCAGGTTCAGGAGAAATAGAATTGGTTTATTCAGTTGTCTTTTATTATCACCTTCTCTCAGGTTGCGAGGGCTCCTTAGTTTAGGAGAGTACACCTATTACGCTTATTGGATAGTCTTATTCCAAACCATAGGCAATTGCCGAAAGGTAGGGAATGAAGAAAACCAATTAGCCTAAGTAGGGTGTACAGAAGGTAATAACTAAAGACAAAATAAAGGGATTAGAAAGAGGGCAAAGTAAATTGCGACTGCTATAATTCACGACCAAACCATATACTTCATCGCCATTCCTATTTCACCTTTGCTTTTTTCCCCAGTTCGGGAGAAATAGAATAAGGCATTATTCAGTTGTCTTTTATCATCACCTTCTCTCAAGTTGCGAGTACTCCTAGGATTAGGAGAGTACACCCATTATACTTACTGGATAGTCTTCTTCCAAACCATAGGCTGGTGTCGAACGGTAGGGAAGGAAGAAAACCATTTAGCCTAACGTTGGTGTACAGAAGGTAATGAATAAAGACAAATAAAGGGATTTGGAGAGATGACAATGAAATATACGGTTAAAGTCATGAATTGGATTATGGAAGAGGCATTACTAGGAATACCAGAATACCCCTATGAAACATTTTGATGTTTCAGTGCATTGTTAAAAGAAAACTGATTTCCCGATTAGATACTTACTCCAGGGTATGTATTTACCAGGTTGATTCTCACATCTGTATGGTTTTACAGATGATGAGTGGAGTAAGTTATTGGGAATTAGGTGATCATCCTCATTATATCGGAATTCGTTGTAATTTGAGATATTTGAGGAAATCACCTGGGTACAGTTTTCAACCTACGATGCACAGGTTTTGAGTTATTCAAACTCAGCGGACTTATACAGAGTATTGTATGTTGTCCAGTGTCCGTCAGGACAAAGGGGTAGGTCCTCATACTATGTTCTGTTTACTTATGACTTCTCTAGTTTTTAGACAAGTGTTTCATAGAAATACAATGTTTAAGTTTTGAGAAGTTATGGGTATAAGAATAAAGTAGAGAACCAGGTATCACAAGTATCGGGATTCTTCAAAGAGATTGAAGATGTAGATTCTTGTGATTGGTATTCAGATGATATTAATGGTTTTGAGAAACTTGTTTCTCTTTCAGTTTACTCATAATTGGATGGATTCCTAAGTTGAGTAATGCTGATTAGCCTCTCTCCATTATGTTGATATGCACAGGAGACAGTTGCATGATTAGAATCTGGTTCCAAATTAAATTTGTGCTAAAGTTTCTATATTGGATATAGAATGGTTAATATCTTTACGATGTTAAGATACGGTGAGTTGTCCAGCTTATGCTTAAAACCAGACACTGGATAACTCAAGGCACGTTTCTGTAATGGCAGTTTTTGGGTTGACCCTGGCTTTGACGAGGGTTGATTTTCTACCATCTGGAAGATCAATAGTGATATTGTTCTTGACTCGCCATAGTTTTAGTAAAATGGATTTTTTCAGAAAACAGTAGTGAGAGTATGGTAGAACTGGAAGTGATTCCAGAACCGCAAACGATTACGGAAAATTTAATAGGACTTACAGATTCAATCAGGTTTGACATTCTATTAGCCACTCCGCAGACATGGTGGGTAACCTCAGACACCCGAGAGGTACTCTTGGTAGCCTAAAGGACGGTGACAAGGAGATTCTTGTTTACCCAGACTTGACACTATTGTTGTTCCAGACTATGAGACCCAGCAGAAGGATAAGTATAGCGTCGTTCTGAACTGGCTTTAGAAGTGCACGTATATATTATTCTGCCAGAGGGTTGTCGTAGTCAGTGGGAGCAGCGGAAGCATAGTGGGCAAGTAGCTTATGTCTATTTATAGGCTTGAGCACATATAGCGGAGATTAGATCGTTTAATTTTTGATGTGAAAGCCATGTGTTTGACTTCATCAAAATAGGGGATGGATCTGTTAAGAAGGTAGTAAGGTATGATGTCCTGGTATTTGGATGACATACACAGAATAGGAAGTAAAATTCCTATACTACGATCGGTTGTACTGTGGTTGTCACACAGTTGTTTCTTCATAAAGGACATGTATATAATATCCGACATTCTGGTTACTAATTCTATGATTTTAGATCTAGATTTGGGAAGTTTCCCAATATGGGTACTTTGACAGTATTCTAATAGTATTTTAGAATAGATGACTCCTGGTATGGTGGTGTACCAGCAGGTGATGGAGTCACCCTCTCTAAAGGCGTCTTACAGACTAAAGGGGGGAAAGATGTGCATGATTGGCAGATCACTTGCTTAGGCAATTGAGTCAATCGTGAGATGTCAAGTACCACACCAGATGTTGTTTTTGCACTAGATGCAATAAGTTTATATTAATCCAATCCTGAAGAAATAAAAGGAAGCAGTTTTAGAACATAAGTGCATGTTCTACGGATTTGATGACGGCATCCTGCTTCGGGAGACGGTTATCATTTCAGGCTTCCAAGGTGACCTGGATGACAGAGTGATTGTCAGAGTTATAGTTTTCCTTCTTACGAGGGACAGTATTATGGACAGGTGGTCCAAGAGGATACTGTGGGAGGCATGGTGCTGGATACTGATTAGGTTCAGTTATCGATACAGTCTAAGAAGTTTGGATTTGGAGTTCATTTATGAACTTGGTCCCATCAGATATCCATACATATTCTAAGACATGTATTACTTGATTCGGAAGATGGCTTTCTCCGCGAACTTGAGATTAAGAGAGACATAGAAAGAAAAATCAGGGCGGATCCACTCACTGAGGCTATTTCTCGAACACAAGAGTTTTACAAACTAGCTTTGTGAAACTGATTAGTAGAAGAGTTGGATGTTCGGTATCACACGGGCTGTGAGTATGCGACATCGTAATAATTAGCCTTAAGTGCAAGTGTGAGATTGTTGGATATAGTGCCCTCAAAGTCAATTATTGGATCGCAGGTACGTGATTGCAATGATTGATGTAGGACCTATACCGTTATGACAGTCTTGCTCGATATGATAGTATGCTATCTGGTTTGTCTTTATCATCGTATACATGTTTTAGTTCACTATTGCATGATGATAGAGCCCATAGGATTCTTGCTTGACTACCAGCAGTATGATGGCGATCATATACGTGGGAGCTGGGGTCTGTAAGCACATCCTTAAAGTGTCCCTAGTCGTGGGAGTTTCGAGACAGGGCATCGATACTCCAGAGTAGACTAGTGTATACAGTCGAGACCCCGACGAGGGGCGGTGGCCAGTCTCACAAGCCATTGGTGTCAGTTGGTTCACCTAAGATGTATACAGGTGCTCATAGGGTTATGAGTACACCGGACAGGACTCGCCGGGAACATGCTAGTTGGTATTATACATATCGTCAGATAGCAGTTCCCAGGTGACATGTGTACAGGTTAGTTTGTCGACCTTAGATCGTCATTTGTCTTGTGTGAGTTCCCACTATGCTTTGATTTCTACCCTACCACGCTCAAAGGAGACGTGCAAACAGGTATTTTTTGGGTACAACCCCGAGCCATATGGAGGCAGTGAGCGAATCTTCGGGGATTCGTCTTTCCCGGTATTGGGGGTTGATGTCGCACAGTGCACGGGTGGCCATCACTAGAAATTCTCGGCCGAGGTAGTGGAGAATTACTGATTTGGATCAGTAGTTTCTCAGGAGGTGATAGGCTTCATGCCGATACGATTTATCGCGTTATTAGGGGTCTGACTTTATCTACCCAACTAGACTCGATATACGATACTCTTTAGACGAACGGACCGGACTGTACGGATATTGTCACTGTCAAGCTCAGTAGGATTTATGGATGAGTTCACTCATCAGCTTCCCTTCGAATCAATACATAGGCAACCGTTACGTACAGCTAGTATCTCTGACATGCTAGTGGTTATACCCAGTGCCAGTGTGTTGATAAGTCATTAGAGTCCCCCACAGACTGTTTCCCAAGTTCGGGCGAAACGTTGTAGAGGCCGTATGGTTTTATGGCAGGGTTCGGAAAATGCACGTGTGTTTTCGCACGTGTCATTTTTCGGGCAGATAATACTGGTAGGCTTTGGTTTAAGCAGGATCCCAGTATTATACTGTGTAGATATAATATCTTTGTCTCAGTTGCATTTGTATTCGGTCGTAATACAAATGCAGGTATGTTTATACTGTTATGGGGTTATCCTGAAATTCGTTTCAGGATCACCTTTGGAAGTTTCCAGTTTCCAGTTTTCTATCAGCCGTATTTAACATTCGGTTAAAGACGGATTTATCTTTTCTTGAGATGAGTGTGGAAGCTTCTAGATGATGACTAGGATGGTGAGGTGTTAAGTGACTCATTAGTGCATTTAATGATTCATTTAATGCAAGGGTGACTAGGTTTAAATGATTCATTGTTTGCAATTAATGTTCATGCTAGGTGTAAAATGACTCATTAGTTGTATTAATGTTATGGTTACCTCTTCCGTGCTCCTACACTCACCTCCCCCTTCATATAAAAGGCCGGCCCATTCTTGTGATGGATGATGATTGATTCATTTGGAAAAAAATTATAGTTTAGGTGTATGGAAATTTCATAGCTCATTTTATTCCATCACCCGATTCAAATGGCAACTTCATTAACCATTAGTCCATGACTTTGGACGTAACGAGACAAAGTGTTCTACTCATTCTCTACATCAATCTTGGTCATCTCTTTTAGCAAACTTGATGATCGAGTTGCCTCGGTTCAGAGGAGGGAGCCCGTTTAAAGATCCGTCGATGTTGTGCCACCTGGACGAGAAGACCGGAGATTCAGGAGATCGGAGCAGCCGCAACAAAGCGTGGTATGATGGTTGAAGACCAAAGGACTCGGATCGTTCGGTATAACATTTCTACCCACTTTGTAGTTTTTTAGTTTAACTTTAATGGCAGATCCGGGTTATAGTACGCGATAGCGCCAGTTGTAAAAGTTTTTGTTCCGCATTTGGCGTCTGTTACACGGCCGGGACGCTACCGTGGACTTACAAAACCCTATTCTTGAAATTTCAAGTTTGCAATTTGAACCATAATTAAACATCAAAATTAACTAAATTGAACTAATTAAACATCAAGTAACCATTGGGCTAAAATTTTATACCTCAAAATTTTGTAGATCTAACTTGCAAAAATCTTGGCCTCCAAAATGCTAACTTGCTCCTTGATCCAAGCTTGATTGGGCTAATATTATAGGGTAAAGATTAAATGAAGGATTTGTGTGGTTTTGTATTGATTTTTGATGAAGTTTTGAAGAGTTTTTGAGTGAAGAAGATGAAGAAAAGGGGGAGAGGGGCACCTGGCCGAAATTTTGAGGGGGAGAAAGTGAGGGTGAGTGAGAGAGGGGGGTGTGTGAGTGAGAGAGAGAGGTAACCTTACCCCCCATACACACATCAAACATCATTCATTTCTATTAATTTTAGAAGTGGGAAATGAGATGGAAAATGGGTGAAGAGAGGGGCGGCTGCCACCACTAGGCTCAGCCATGAGGTAAAAATGAGGGTGTGTGTGAGTGTGTAGAAATTTCTAGGTTAATACAACCCTTCAAGCCTCATTTAATGCACCTCACTTCAATTCTAATTTAATTTCTTAATTAATTCCATCCTAGAATTCTCTAGAAACATGAAGACAAAATGAGAAAAGGAGAACATATTATAACTTGTTATGTAGTTGTCATGGTTCACAATTGTGTAATTAACCCATTCTCATTTGTAATTTATACTAATTTAATGTATAAATGAAAGTTTAAAATAATATTTAAAATAATTAATTAAATAAAAATATTTAAGTAAACTAACAATTTATAAGTGACTAAATAAATACCAAATACGAGCAATTATATATTTAAAATATGTGTATTTAAGTCTATGTTGAAAAGTAATTATATCTGGATTTTTACAGAAAACATCAGTTATTTTACTGATTATCGGATATTTCACCTAAACGATTTTTCAGAACGTTACAATCTTCCCTCCTTAAAGAAATTCGGTCCCCGAATTTAAAATCTAACTACGTGTACCCTAGATGGTATGACCTCGGACCTCAGTTTCTTCACCTGCCGACTTAGAATGACTATCGACAGCTTGGTGAAAGAAAGATTGCGCTCCAGCTGGATCGTCTGATGCTGTATCACGCGAGAGGGGTCATGAAGGTACTCGCGGAGTATTGATACATGAAACGCAGGGTGAATATCTTGAAAGCTGGGTGGAAGAGCCAAACGATAAGCAACTGTGCCGATACGCTCGAGAATCTCGAAAGGGACCCACATATCTAGGACTAAGCTTCCCTTTCTTTCCGAATCTTAACACGCCCTTCATCGGGGAAACCCTCAAGAAAACATGATCGCCTACTGTAAACTCAAGTCTGTGCCGACGTCAGTCTGCATAAGATTTCTGCCTGCATTGGGCCGCTCTCATCCTATCCCAAATCATTTGAATCTTTTCGGTCATCTCCTGCACAATCTGTAGCCCCAAAATACTGCTCTCACTGAGCTCTGTCCAACAAACTGGTGAACAACATTTCCTCCTATATAATATCTCGAAGGGTGCCATCTGAATTGTCTTGTGGAAGCTGTTATTATAGGAAACTCTATCTAGGGCAAGTGGCGATCCTAACTACCACGAAATCTATGACGCAAGCTCGGAGCATGTCCTCATGAGTCTGAAAGGTCCGCTCTGATCGACCATCGGTCTGCGGGTAGAAAACTGCACTGAAACTCAATCGGGTGTCCAAAGTCTCTTAATATTTCTACAATAGTCGGCTGGTGAACTGGGTACCTCTGTCGGACACAATACAAGTCGGAACTCCATGTAGTCACACAATCTCATCAACATATATCTGAGTATACCGAACGAATCCGAAAATGGTCCTTACTGGCAGAAAGTAAGCTGCCTTCGTCAATCGGTCTATGATCATTCAAATATAGCCATACTCTCGACTGGTCCTAGGTAGACCCACAACACAATCTATAGAAATATGTTCCCATTTCCACTCCAGAATGGGCAAAGGTTGTAATTCTCCTGCTGGCCTATGATGCTCAGCCTTGACTTGCTGACAAGTCAGCATCCCGAAACAAAATCTGTGATGTCTCTCTTCATTCCTTCACACTAGTAGATTTCTCTCAAATCAAAATTCATATAAGCTGACTGATGCGCCTCCTCTAAGATCTCGCGTCTCAGTCCCTCGGGATCTGGAGCACATAGTCGAATCCTAAATCTTAGTACTCCCTGATCATCAATCATAAACTGTGAATCTCTGCACTGTCGAACTTGCTCCATGATCTCTAGCAAACAAACGTCATCGGATTGTGCCTCACTAATATAATCATATAACTGTGGATGTGCACGGACACAGACAAGTTTTCCCCTGGTCGTAAACTCGAACTGTACTCGGCCGACACAAAGAATCTGCTAATCTTCCGTCGACTGTCTCCAAATATTATGTGTAAAAATCACCACAACCATCTCTAAATCATGCATGGAATAGTTCTTATCGTGATTCTTCAACTGCCGAGAAGCATCGCAATAACCAACAAAACCGCCTGATCCTAAAGGCAAAGATAATACTGACGCCGTAATCAAATGAGCCTTCAACCGCTGAAAGCTCTGCTCATGTACCTCAGTCCAACGAAAAGAAACTCCCTTCCGGTTCAATCTAGTCAGCGTTGCAGCTATTTGCGAAAAATCCTGTACGAAATATCAATAGTATTCGTCCAGACCCAAAATGCTGCGAACCTTCGTTGCTGATACAGGTCTAGGCCAGTGCTGAACGACCTCGATTTTCTTCGGTCCCATACTTACCATCTCTCGTAACTGTTAGTTATATGTATGCCCTAGAGGCCATTACTGTACATTGGATGTATATTGTAGTGGATGCTGGGACATATATAGGTAGGACTTTCTTGCTCGACATGATAGTACGCTATCTGGTTGCTCTTTATCTTAACATGCATACTTTCTGTCTCTCTGATTACATGTTGATAAAGCCCCTTAGGATGTGTACTCGACTTCCAGGACTGTGATGAAGATCATACTAGTGGGGCCTGGGTAGTCAATGAGTACATCCTTCATTGTTCCTAGTCGTGGGAATATCGAGACGGGGCATCGATATTCAAGAGTAGACTAGCATATATCTTCTTGACCCATGTGATGGGCGATGGATGATCCCATATCCATTGATGTTTGACATCGGAGATGGTATGCGAGTGCTCAGTCGAGACTGGGTACACTGAACGGACTCGCCGAGAACTCCCAGATGGTATTATACCTCACGTCAGATGTCAGTTCTCTGGTGACACTGGTACAGCTTAGTCTGTTGACCCGAGATCGTCATAGAGTCTTGTGTGTCTCCCACTGTGCTTTGATTTCCACCCTACCACGGCTCTACTGAGTCGTGCAAACAGGTGGTTTTTGGGTACAGTCCCGATTCACATGGAGGCAATGAGCGATAGGAGGGGATTCGTCTCTCCCGGTATTGGGGTTGATGTTGTGCTTTGCTCGACTGGCCATAACAGGAAATCCTTGGCCAGGGTTGCAGTAATATACTGGTAAGAGTTATCAGTAGTTTCACGAATGTTATGGACCTTATGTCGGCATGACTTATCAAGCTACTGGGGTCTGACGTTTACCACCCCTAGGCGAGATATGCGACATATCAGACGAACAGACCGGACTATACGGTAAGTGTTACTGGTTGGATTCACAGGAGTGTGAGCGGGCTTGCTCGTCGATCTTCTGATCGCTCAATACCCGGGTGGCCGTTACGTTTAGCAGACCGCTTGCGGCTTGTGTGTGTTTGATATGATCATCATCTGCTGCCGGCGTATTGACGAGTCTTTAGAGTCCTACACAGAGGTTTCCTGGCTCAAGCGAAACGAAAAAGGAGCGCATATGAGATATGTGCGGGACCGAGAATAATGCGTGTATGTGATACCGTATTCTATTCTCGTGATGAATGTATCGAATGGTTGTATGCGATATAACCTAGTTATCGAATCGTTGATTCGATAAGCCGATACATTGGATACTAGTCGGTTATATGAGATATGACCGGATCGTTAAATCAAGTATTGATTTAATGATTTAATGATTTAATGCATAATTATATATTTGATATATTACTTTGCATTAACTAGTATTGGTTCTCTTAAATTGGATTTTCTCACTTGATGTACACAAGTTGTATATGTGATATACTTTTGTGCACAAGATTGTATCATGTTTGATGATACATGAATGTTAGTGTGTATGTTTAGATTAAACCATGGTTATGTGATGGTTAGGGTTTTCTTTTTCTTATCTATTTATTTATTTATTTAGGCAAAAGATTAAAGAGAAAAATAGTGGGTTTCTTTGTTTGTTATTGAAGCTTCTTGAAGCTTTGACCAAGTGACCATTTTGTCTTCATGCTTAACCCTAACTCTTCCAACTAACCATGGTCTATTCTCTACACCTAATAATGGTTTCCATATGATAAGTGTTGATTTTATTTTCTATTTAATAATAACTTATCATATTCTTTTCATCATCTTCTTCTTCTTCAAACATGAAGAAAGCTTGCTCCATCAAAGGCAACTTGTGAAAATGAGTGAGAAATCCAAATCCAAAGTGAACCCACTTCCTATTTCCTCATCCTCTACCTCTTGCCAAGTAGTATAGGGTGTTTTCTTCATAAGTTTCATGACTTGGTGAAGTGGGAGCTTGATCTTGTGATGCCTCGACGTAGATCATCTTCGGCATCGAAGTCGACGACCTAGCCCGCCCATTTCTCCGATGAAGCCGATGCTAGAGTCCAAGATCCGATTTGGACAGCGAGGGGACTTCATCACGGAGCCTAGGAGGTGGAAGACCGGATCTACAAAGGTTGTAGCCACTTTCCTTTAGCTATAAATTCATTTACTTGCTTGCATCGCCTATACATCTAGTTAACGATCCGTATTAGGGTTTCTCGGCACTTGTAAAATTTTGAATTACCCATGTTTGATCACTTGTAAGACCTCATTAGTGTGCCTAGGAACCATACAGTGGTATCAGAGCCTAGCTAGAGCCTTAGGCGATGCGTAGACGGAATTAGATGTCCGATCGAGCCGAAAAACTAATTCAAAACATCCTCTCTGTACATTTTTGAAATTTGTGGATTTTTTAGAATTAAAAATATGCAGAAATATCAGCAGGAATATCTAAGAGTTACTGTAAAATTCGAGTCCCTAATTCAATCAAACCGCCGCGGTTCCGCGGCATGAGCATGGCTCATGCGGCGGTTCCGCGGCCGTTTTGTCTTATCTTGCATCGAATTTTGCACATTAATTCATATTTTGCAGTGCTGGTTTTCCTGGGAATTTTTAATCTGAACTCAAGAGTTGAGTTTTCTGGGTTGTATTGGGGACTCGGTGTTTCGATCGGATTGTCTAATTTTGTCAGTGTCTTTTTCGGGGTAATTTTAGAATATGTTAAAAAGTTCGACCGGATATAAATACCCACTTTTTCCCCTGCCGCGAAATTTCCAATTGATGGATTTTTCCGTAGTTTAACGACGTTCTAAGTAGTGCAAGTAACGCGATGGTCCCTCTAGAAGACAACAAACCTTAACTCGATTATGTGACCGTCTTGAACTGCCCTTTGAACCTTCGGGTTTAGGGCAGTACGGCGTGCCACATGTGAGGCGTTGGCTTGACCCTTCTACGGCTGGACCGTTGGTACTGAGGCACGAACTGAATGTTTTTAGACTTATTTCATGTGTTGAGCTGTATCGGGAAACCTTAGGTGTTCGATTGTTCGATCGGAAAGTTTAACATTTTCTATTTATCCGGAATGCGATACAATAATTGGAATTCACAAGTAGTTATGAGATAACTGAATGAATGTTATAAATCTAGCAGTTTAGTCTCACTTGATCGGTTGCCATGGAATTTTGATGTGATCAAAAGTCCGTCGCAATCGGGAAGCGTACGCGGATACTCGCCGGGTAAACTTAATAGACAGCCTCACTCCATAGCCCCGACCAAGTGACTGTAGGAGAACCCCGTCGCCGAAAGCATCCGTCCGGGTGCTAGCGGCAGCGGTGTTCCGCCTTGGTGCACTTCGTCGACGGTATCAGGGGTGCGGCCGCCTACTAAAGTTTGCGACGAGCATTCGATAAGTTTTTCGGGAATCCTGTTGAATTGCCCGACATGATATTGAAAAGTGTTTTCGATAATGAGACTAAAATGCGGGGTTTATAATTGTTAGGTATGTGATGTCTAAGTATTTCATTTGATTAGGCATGCGATGTCTAAAGAGTTTGCGGATTCCAACTGTTGTAGTTTTACACTTTCTTTTCTGTGACCGTAAGTGTAATATGTGATATCGCCGGTTTCGTTGCTATATGTCAACGACAATTAGGATGCGCATATTTACTTACGTTGATGACATGTGATGTTATGTGTTGCTGGATATGTTATATTGGATCGTCGTGTTCGAATAGCCGGGGTTTTTTTTTATGTGAGATGAGTGTTTTTCATTTTCATTCATGTAAAAACTTGTATGTAATATTCATTTATTGGGGCACTTCCAGGTTGCGGAAGATGTCACCCATTGTATATTATTTACTTTTCCGCATTAGGATAGAGCCAAGGAGGGGAGCGCAAGCAACCGGGTTCTGGGGTCCAGTGGGAGACCATCTCGAGGAGTCGAGTCCCGGTCTCCTAACCCTAGAATTGGTAGGGTTGCTTGCCGCTCTCGTAGGGGTCTAGGGGTGTGGGATTGGCTATTCATCACGACCGTGGAATCCGTGTTTTATACTGGCTCGTATTAAAAACACGGACGTCCTAGTATATCCAATATTTCATATGATATTTTCTGCTGCGTTATCTGTGATGTGATCATGTGATGTTCTGTGATAGATATAGTATATAGTATATATGATATATTATATAGACGTTGCTTATGTTTTACACCCGCGCTAGGCCTGTCCCGCTCTGCCGTTAGTTACCTAACCTAACGGTGCAGACGGAACATCGAGGCGAATGCGGATGGCATAAGCGTACGTTATATTTATCTGTGATGATTAGGTGGACTGAAATGATGGGATATTCATTAATGAGATTAAGGAAAGAAAATAAACCTAATTGATGTTGTGGAATCGAATTTCAAATTAAAACAGGTAGCTACAGTTCTTGCTTTGCATCGCGGTGTTCATTACAGAACATCCTGCACCTTATTCGATGAGGAAAGGACCGAGATCCCTTCACCGGGAGTGACTCCTTTAGCAATAACTGGCAGATGCTACAACTCTCGGTTTGACTTTTGATTTCTTCTATAGTTTCTGCTTTGCACAGTGATATATATGATATATTCCTCACCTCATTCGACGAGGAAAGGGCCGACGATCCCTTCACCGGGAGTGACCCCTTTAGCAAAACTAGAAAAGCCTCAAAAACATTCCATTTAAAAACCATTTGATTCCGCAACGAGATCAAGTTCAAAGCGTTAAAGGTTTTCATAAAAACCATTCGCAACCCTCCGTCATTTTAGGAAGTAGAGTACTTAGTATTCGTGCTGTGTTTGCTGACCATAGTCAAGGCACAGTGTACGGTAGCTAAGTGATGTCTTCCTACATCGCATATGATGCGATTAGTTAGGACAGTCGCGTGACTTTGTTGACTTTAGTTAAGGGTCATGTGGGTGGGTCTAATTAATCACGAAATGACGGGTAGAACTTGACTAGTGCTTATGATTTGTTGACCATAGTTAAGGTCATAGGTGCTAGGGGTAAAAACCTTTATTGGGAGTTTCAAGTATTGAAATTTGCAATGAGATTGCATACCTTCTATGTGATAGTTGGATCCCGATACCCACTACGAGTAATTGTTACTCCTGGGAGAGTTTTGCACTTTACATTTAGCCGATCAAGTAGGTGTCTAGAAAGGTGTCAACGGGGTTACGCCTCTGGGAAAACGAGGTTTACTGTAATTAGGTCCGTGCGAAAGCATGGTGAACCTCCCTCAAAGTACCGACACTGGCCTGGCTGAAAGATTGGCGAACTTATAGAGTGTAATTAATCCCGGCTAGTCTTTCCTTTTAAGGTTTGAAGGAAGATTTGATAAAAACAGTGGGAGCCATCCTGATTAGATAAAATAAATAACCAATCTGATCTTGCAAGAGCGCACGCAGAGTGTTTTCTTCTCTCTCTCTCGAGGTAGTGACCATATCACGCCTTAATCATGATAATAATATGGATATATTGACCGAACCCGCTTGTTATACTGAGCTGGGGAACGTTGGTACCGCTCCAACTTATAATTGTTATAAGACAGAGCAGGAAATAGGGGAATACCAGAATTCCTATGCCGCCCAAACGAAGAAAGTGCATATGATGCATCTCCTTCGGGTATGTTTATTATAAAGAACTGTTTCTCAGTATTCTCTGCATCCTGAGTATTTTATACCGGATCAGGATCCCAGATATGTAATCTGTTACATAGGGCTACCGAAAGGTAGAAAACTGAGAACGGGAGATAAGTTTCATGAGACAGAAAACGGGGCATGTGTTGCAGCCAAGTCTGTTGGTCACTGTCACCCTGTATTATCTATACATTGATTCTGAACAAATGCTATTAGATACCGAACCTGATATACAAAATTATATCAATCTCTTTATTTGTTAAAGAAATGATAGAATTTTGTATTTATGGATAATGTTTTGAACATTTCCTATATCAAAAGTTGATCGGTTCAGACACGTTATCTAAAAGCATTGACGTTCTAAATCAAACTACAGTTCTTAGTATACAGAACACACACAAGAGGAAGAGTTCAGAAATGAACGAATCCTTCTTGAGGCATTGTAGACTAGGTCACATCAATGCGACCCGACTGGCTGAAGTTACATTTTAGATGCATATTTAAATCAGTTTGAATTTACATCTTGTGAAACTTGCCAGTCATGTCACAAAGATTAGATGACCATAGCCCTGTTTATCGAAACAGAGAAAGAGTTAATGAACTCTTGGGACTGATACATGATGATGTATGTAAGGTCTCCTGTCTACATATGCCAGGACTGGTTCTTTATACTTCATTATATTCTCTGATAATCTCTCAAGATTCAGTCATATGTTTCTGTTGAAACATAAGTCCGAATCTTTTGAGGTATTCACAGAATATAAGTTAGAAGTAGAGAACCAATAACTGGGTATAAGTATTATGTACTATGATGAGATCAGGGAGGAGAATACTTGTGCATAGAATTTCTGGACTATTCTAAAGGAGAATGAGATTCTCTCTCAGTGTTACTCCTCTGAATACACCACAGCACAACGGTGTATCAGGGCGGAGCAATCGCACCGTATTAGATATGGTGTACTCTATAATGAGTACTACTGAGTTACCTATTTCCTTTTGGGAGTTATGCACTTATGAAGTTGCATACCTATTGAATAGGGTTTGAATCAAATCAGTGCCTACCACTCCATATGAGATATGGTATGGGAAGAACCCATCTCTTAAGCGAGTTAAGATTTGGGGTTGTCCGGCATATGTCTAAAAGCAAAATCCAAACAAAATCGAGGTAAGGTCAGTTCTGTAGAACTGGAAATGTTCCAGCTATACAAAACTGTAGTTGATGATTTGACAGAACCAAAGGATTCTATAGTCCCCGACGAACATCAGCCTCTCCGCCGATCTGGTAGGGTTCCTCACCTGCCTGAGAGATACCTCGGTTTCTCGATGACAGTGGGAGCGAGGATTGCATCATGAGATGATGACCCAACTAGTTTCGAGCAGGCCATCAAGAGTAGGGACTCTGTAAGAATGGCTGGATGCTTAGCGATCTGAGATGGAATTCATATACACCAACAAAGTATGGACTTTGATTGCGATCTCTGAAGGGTTAAATCCCCATCAGGAGCAAGTATATCTTGAGAAGATTACTTGGTGTACATGGAAAAGTTGAGACTTTCAAAGCTAGACTTGTTAAAGGTTTTAGTCATCAACCAGGTGTGGATAATGATGAAACCTTTTCTAGGGACTATGCTTAAGTCCATCCAGATCCTACTTGCCACTGCTACATACCATAACTGCGATATCTGGTGGTTGGGTGCCATGACTACTTTTCTAAATATTGATTTAGAAGAGAACGTCTATAAGAACACAGCCAGAGGGCTTCGCAAACAGTGGGAGCAGTGGAAACGTGTGCAAGTTGCTTTACAGGATAAAGCAGGCATCGCGGAGTTGGAACATCTGTTTTGATGTGGTAGTCAAAGAGTTTGGCTTTATCAAAATGTTAGATGAACCTTGTATGTACAAAAGTATAGTATGGAGTATGGTAATGATCCTCGTAGAGTACGTGGATGACATACTCTTGATAGGAAAGGAGTTTCCTTTGCTACGATCGGTCGATCTCCTCTTATCACATAGATTCTCCATATAGGATCAAAGTGATACCTCCTTAATCCTAGGTTTTGGATCTATGAGATAGATCTAAATGGATGTTAGGATTCTCACTAGTTATAGTGAGATAGTATCAATTGATCCTGGGGAGAATCACTGGAAAGGTTCCGGGGAGATAAGGACGACTGAATGTCAGTCGCAGGCATTGTCTTTACCCTCAGTAAAGGAACGGTATGTTGGAAGAGTTCCAAGCTAGATACCGTGGCAAACTAGACGATAAAGGATGGTAAGATCGCTATTAAAGATACTACCAAAGAGTAAGTTTGGGTGTATATTGGTTCTTAAGATGAACTAGGTTCCCACCATTGTGTGACAATGGAAGTGTGGCTTTGGCCAAGGAACCATGATCCCATCAGTGACCCAGACATATTCTGAGGCAGCATCACCTGATCATGGAGATAGTTGATCTCCAGGGTGATCAAGGTAAGGAGAGTAAACTCAGAGGACAACACAGCGGATCCACTCACGAAGGCCTTTTCCCAAAGAGAGACATTTAAGTGATGGTTGAGTATGTGATACTGCAACCACTGCTATAGATGGCCCTAGTGCAAGTGGGAGATTGTTAGTTATATGTATGCCCTAGAGGCCATTACTGTACATTGGATGTATATTGTAGTGGATGCTGGGTCATATATAGGTAGAACTTTCTTGCTCGACATGATAGTACGCTATCTGGTTGCTCTTTATCTTAACATGCATACTTTCTGTCTCTCTGATTACATGTTGATAAAGCCCCTTAGGAAGTGTACTCGACTTCCAGGACTGTGATGAAGATCATACTAGTGGGGCCTGGATAGTCAATGAGTACATCCTTCATTGTTCCTAGTCGTGGGAATATCGAGACGGGGCATCGATATTCCATAGTAGACTAGCGTATATCTTCTCGACCCATGTGATGGGCGATGGATGATCCCATATCCATTGATGTTTGACACCGGAGATGGTATGCGGGTGCTCAGTGGAGACTGGGTACACTGAACGGACTCGCCGAGAACTCCCAGATGGTATTATACCTCACGTCAAATGGCAGTTCTCTGGTGACACTGGTACAGCTTAGTCTGTTGACCCGAGATCGTCATAGAGTCTTGTGTGTCTCCCACTGTGCTTTGATTTCTACCCTACCACGGCTCTACTGAGTCGTGCAAACAGGTGGTTTTTGGGTACAGTCCCGATTCACATGGAGGCAATGAGCGATAGGAGGGGATTCGTCTCTCCCGGTATTGGGGTTGATGTTGTGCTATGCTCGACTGGCCATAACAGGAAATCCCTGGACAGGGTTGCAGTGATTTACTGGTAACTGTTATCAGTAGTTTCACGAATGTTATGGACCTTACGTCGGCATGACTTATCAAGCTACTAGGGTCTGACGTTTACCACTCCTAGGCGAGATATGCGACATATAAGACGAACAGACCGGACTATACGGTAAGTGTTACTGGTTGGATTCACAGGAGTGTGAGCGGGCTTGCTCGTCGATCTTCTGATCACTCAATACCCCGGTGGCCGTTACGTTTAGCAGACCGCTTGCGGGTTGTGGGTGTTTGATATGATCATCATCTGCTGCCGGCGTATTGACGAGTCTTTAGAGTCCTAGATAGAGGTTTCCTGGCTCAAGAGAAACGAAAAAGGAGCGCATATGAGATATGTGCTGGACCGAGAATAATGCGTGTATGTGATACCGTATTCTATTCTCGCGATGAATGTATCGAATGGTTGTATGCGATATAACCTAGTTATCGAATCGTTGATTCGATAAGCCGATACATTGGATACTAGTTGGTTATATGAGATATGACCGGATCGTTAAATCAAGTATTGATTTAATGATTTAATGCATAATTATATATTTGATATATTACTTTGCATTGACTAGTATTGATTCACTTAAATTGGATTTTCTCACTTGATGTACACAAGTTGTATATGTGACATACTTTTGTGCACAAGATTATATCATGTTTGATGATACATGAATGTTAGTGTGTATGTTTAGATTAAACCATGGTTATGTGATGGTTAGGGTTTTCTTTTTCTTATCTATTTATTTATTTATTTTGGCAAAAGATTAAAGAGAAAAATGGTGGCTTTCTTTGTTTGTTATTGATGCTTCTTAAAGCTTTGACCAAGTGACCATTTTGTCTTCATGCTTAACCCTAACCCTTCCAACTAACAATGGTCTATTCTCTACACCTAATCATGGTTTCCATATGATAGGTGTTGATTTTATTTTCTATTTCATAATAACTTATCATATTCTTTTCATCATCTTCTTCTTCTTCAAACATGAAGAAAGCTTGCTCCATCAATGGCAACTTGTGAAAATGAGTGAGAAATCCAAATCCAAAGTAAACCCACTTCCTATTTCCTCATCCTCTACCTCTTGCCAAGTAGTATAGGGTGTTTTCTTCACAAGTTTCATGACTTGGTGAAGTGGGAGCTTGATCTTGTGATGCCTCGACGTAGATCATCTTCGGCATCGAAGTCGACGACCTAGCCCGCCCATTTCTCCGATGAAGCCGATGCTAGAGTCCAAGATCCGATTTGGACAGCGAGGGGAATTCATCACGGAGCCTAAGAGGTGGAGGACCGGATCTACAAAGGTTGTAGCCACTTTCCTTTAGCTATAAATTCATTTACTTGCTTGCATCGCCTATACATCTAGTTAACGATCCGTATTAGGGTTTCTCGGCACTTGTAAAATTTTGAATTACCCATGTTTGATCACTTGTGAGACCTCATTAGTGTGCCTAGGAACCCTACAGTAACTACGTAACCCAAGAAGGCAACATCATGCAACCAAAAAAAACTTGGATAATTTAGCGAATAGCTGGTGCTCTCTCAAAGTCTGCAACGAAATCCTCAATTACTGTCTATGCTCCCCTCGGTTCCAAAAGTATGCTAAAACGTCATCAACGAACACGATGATAGACTAATCAAGAAACGGCCTGAATATACGGTTCAATGAATCCATAAATGCTACTGGGGCATTGGTGAGCCCGAGCGACATCACCAAGAACTAATAATGCCCATAACGGTTGTGAAAAGCAGTCTTCAGAATATCATCCCCTCGAACCCGCAACTAATGGTCACCTGATCGCAATTCATTCTCCGAGAAATGTCCTGCACCCTGGAGCTAATCAAATAGATCATCGATACGAGGTAATGGATATTTGTTCCGCACAGTAACCCGATTTAACTAACAAAAATCGATACACAAACACAACTGCCGTCTTTCTTCTTGACGAACAGAACAGGAGCTCCCCAAAGTGACGCACTCGGACGAACATGCCCTTATCCAACAAATCTTGCAACTGATCCTTCAGTTCTTTAAGCTCCGTCAGGTCCACCCGATATGGTGGTATAGAAAAAGGCTCCGTGCCGGAAATAAAGTCAAAGCAGAACTCAATATCGCGCTCTGGCGACAAACCAATCAACTCATCAGGAAAACATCCGGAAACTCTCTCCCAATCGGGCCTGGTCCAACGAAACCTCTGCAGCTCTAACATCACAAACATACGCCCAGAATTCTTGACATCCATTTCTCGAAAGATGAATAGCGCGAAAAGAAGAAATCAAACTGGGAAAGGCGAAGCTACAGTCTCCCTGAAAACAACCAAGAACTGGCTCACCCGGAAAACTAAATCCGACTGCCTTCTTAAGGCAGTTCACGAATGCATAACATGTGGCTAACCAAACCATAGTCAGAAGAACTTCGAAGGCAAACATATTGAGAAAATAATATTGACAGAAGAATCCCTATCTCCGATACGAACAAAATAAACACGAACGAAAAACATTTCGAGCGACAAAGGACTCGCCTACTGGAATAATAACAATCAGCGACGGATCAAACAAGGATGACTCTCGGTCGAAACTCGGTACAAAGTGCGTAGATACAAGTTTAAACAACAAAAGAAATACACATCGGAAGAAAACACCAAAAGGGCACTAGTCACAACTACGCCTATCTAATTTTGTAACGTCTTAGATTTGCGATTACTGTTAATTAAGCGATAGTGCGGGTTTTTGGTAAAATGTTTACCAATTCGGGTTCCTCACATTTTATAACATTTAATTAATAATTTATTATTATTTGTTATGACTTTCACGCACGTGTGCACGTTAATGTGAGGGATTGTTTGTGCTAATCTAGTTTAGTGACCATGACAACTTAACCCAATCCTAATCCTTGCTTTAACCTTAACCCTAAACCCTTAATATTTGTGGAGAGATATTTCTTTGGTTGCTTTGGATTGAGAGGAGGTGGCATGGTGACTCATTTGAGGGAATGGTTTTCATTAATGGAGAGTTAATGCAATTGGTGCACTCACCCCTTACACCCACCTCTCTCTCTCTCTCTCTAACTCACTCACACTCTCACTCTCACTCTCTTTCTATATCTCTCATTATTTTTCATACTCCTCAACTCTCAACTGAACACTTGCTCATTCATCACAAAAACCATCACTAAACCTTTCTAAAACTTTATTAAAAATCATAAAAATCACATCTTAAGCCTTGTTTTTCCTCTTGGATGCCTTGGAGCTTGGAAATCTAAGATCTTTGAGCTTGTGCAGGTAGGTAATGATCTCTTTCTGTTAAGTAAACCTTTTTAATGTTGTGTAGCTTGTTAGTTTCAGTTTAGAACACGTAAAGTTTCGTTTCGGGTAAATATCGTATTTTTAGTGTAGATTGGTGTCTCGGATGACCTGCTATCAAACCAGGTATTTGTTGGAAAAGTTCCCATCACAGTGACCTAGTGTAGTGACCTAGAAGCTACCCTCAATATCCAAGCCCATTCCCTCAAGAACAGGCCGAAGATTTATTGGTTCTGGCCGCAATTTGCGGCCAGAGTGGGGGCTGAGGTTGTGTGTTTTGGTGTACGGGTCTCTGGGGTTGTGTGTGGTCTTGTGGTATGTGCAACTTTTACAAAATGTTTGGGTAGCAAAATCTGGGACCACTTTGCTTGTTTCTAGTGTTTCGATTACGCGCATTACGTTATCCGATACGGTTCGTGTCTTTGTGTAACTGTTTCTCTTGGGTTAGTTTCGTAGTGTCGCTATGCGCGTTAGCCACTAGACGAACACTTGAGAGTTTGTTTGGAGTTGAAGCGTTGGTCAAACATAGTCGGTACGTGTTATTGGTCGATTGCTAATATACACTTGCTTTGTTGTTTTGTGATTTTAGGATCGCAGGCGAGGACTTCGGATGATGCAAAGAAGGGAAAGCGAGTTGTTGGCATTACTTAGCCAAGATCGTCAGTGAGAAGATTTAACATCTACAGGGGAATCGTCTGTATGGCGTTATGCGTCAGGGCTAGATATGATCTGATATTGTAGGATTACTAGGCACTCTAACAAGGGTTAAGTAAGCATCAACCATGCCCGATTAAAATTTTAGCCATGCCTAACAATCCTAAACAAGATCTTTGCTAGAAAATTAGAGTTGCATATGCAAGAAATTAGCGTCTACAACTAACTGAATACGAAATACAACCTTTGTAGATCGGTCCTTCACTTCTTTAGATCCTTATTGAAGTCACTTCGCTGCGATCGTGGTTCTCCCGGACTCTTGCATGGCTTCACGAGGCTAAAGGAGCGTCCTTGCTTGAAGTCTTCGAGGCTGAAGATGATCTACGTCGAGGGGATGCCAACTCAAGCTTCTACTTCACTAACTAGAGAATTTGTGAAGCAAACATCCTAAACTAAAGTGCCAGTCTAGTAGAGGATGGAGAAATAGGAAGTGGGTTCTCTTTAGAATTTGGTTTCTCACAATGTTTCTCACTTTGGATCAAACCCTAGAGAGCTTTTTAGCTCATGGAAGAAGATGAAGAAAATAATATGAGAAGAGATAATGATCAAGTAAGAAAGCTAACCATGGTGAGTGAGTATCATATACTAACTCATGTAGAGACATAACCATGGGTAATCCTTATGGTTGTGTTAACAAATATCCATAGTAAAAACAAACTTAGTAGACTTAGTCAATGCATCCACAAGCTTCCACAAGCTTCATGCATTTTGCTAATCCTCCACTAATTTTGTAATTACTTTAAATATTAAAACCCAACATAAATAAATAGCATGGTGTAAGTCTCATACACCCAAGTCATGTGTATCATCAACCATGATACAAAAAGTAAACACAATTTTAATATATATCATATATATATTAAAGTTGTGCACTTGTGAGAAAAATCCTTATATGAACAAGTGTTAGTTAATGTAAACTAGTATATCTAATATACAATTACACATTAAATTATTAAATCAACCCTTGACTTAATAATCCGGTCATATCTCATATAACCGACTAACATCCATTGTATCGACTTATCGAATCAACACTTGATTCGATAACCCGGCTATATCATATATAACCGACCGATACAAAAAGTCGCGAGAATAGAATACGGTATCACATACACGCATTATTCTCGGTCCCGCACATATTGTTAGTTATATGTATGCCCTAGAGGCCATTACTGTAGATGAGATGTATATTGTAGTGGATGCTGGGACATATATAGGTAAGACTTTCTTGCTCGACATGATAGTACGCTATCTGCTTGCTCTTTATCATAACATGTATACTTGCAGTCTCTCTATTACATGTTGATAAAGCCCTTAGGATGTGTACTCGACTTCCAGGACTATGATGTAGATCATACTAGTGGGGCCAGGGCAGTCAATAAGTACATCCTTCAATGTTCCTAATCGTGGGAATATTGAGACGGGGCATCGATATTCCAGAGTAGACTAGCGTATATCTTCTCGATCCATGTGATGGGCGATGGATGATCCCATATCCATTGGTGTTTGACATCAGAGATGGTATGAGGGTGCTCAGTGGTGACTGGGTACACTGAACGGACTCGCCGAGAACTCCTAGATGGTATAATACCTCACGTCAGATGGCAGTTCTCTGGTGACACTGGTACAGCTTAGTCTGTTGACCCGTGATCGTCATAGAGTCTTGTGTGTCTCCTACTGTGCTTTGATTTCCACCCTACCACGGCTCTACTGAGTCGTGCAAACAGATGGTTTTTGGGTACAGTCCCGATTCACATGGAGGCAATGAGTGATAGGAAGGGATTCGTCTCTCCCGGTATTGGGGGTTGATGTTGCGCTATGCTCGACTGGCCATAAGAAATCCCTGGCCAGGGTTGCACTGATTTACTGGTAAGTGTTATCAGTAGTTTCATGCTTGTTATGGACCTTACATCGGCATGACTTATCAAGCTACTGGGGTCTGACGTTTACCACCCCTAGGCGAGATATGCGACATATCAGACGAACAGACCGGACTGTGCGGTAAGTGTTACTGGTTGTATTCACAGGAGTGTGAGCGGGCTTGATTGTTGATATTCTGATCGCTCAATACCCGGGTGGCCGTTACGTTTAGCAGACCTCTTGCAGCTTGTAGGTGTTTGATATGATCATCACCTACTGCCGGCGTATTGACGAGTCTTTAGAGTCCTACACAGGGGTTTCCTGGCTCAAGCGAAACGAAATAGGAGCGCATATGAGATATGTGCGGGACCGAGAATAATACCAGTATGTGATACTGTATTCTATTCTCGCGATTTGTATCATCGGACGGTTATATGTGATATAGCCGGGATACCGAATCAAATGTTGATTCGATATATTGATACACTTGATACTAGTCGGTTATATGCAATATGACCGGATCGTTAAATCAAGTGTTGATTTAATGTATAATTATATATTTGATATATTACTTTACATTAACTAGTATTAGTTCACTTAAGATTGATTTTCTCACTTGGTGTGCACAAGTTAAATATATGATATATGTTTGTGCACTAGTTTGTATCATGTTTGATGATACATGCAAACTTGGGTGTGTGTATGACTTACTCCAAGTTCAGATTAATGGTTAGGGTTTTATTTTCTTTATTAATTTTGGAAAAACTAAATGGTGGCTTTTCTTCTTTTGGCTTGATGCTTCATGAAGCTTCATAGCATCTTTGAAAAGTCTAGCCATTTTGTTTTGTTCATTAACCTAACCATTAGCCTAAACTCTAGTTTAGTCTCTACATGAGTTTACTCACCCATGGTTGCTAAATGATAGACTTCACTTGAATTTTCTTTTAGAGATAATTCATTTTTTTCTTATTTCTTCTTCTTCTTCTTCATGAAGTGAGAAAGCTTGCTAGAAAATTTCAAGTGTTGAAATCAAGTGAGAAATCCAAATCCAAAGTGAACCCACTTCCTATTTCTCCATCCTCTACAACTTGCCATGTAGTAGAGTGTGTTATCTTCACAAGTTTCATGACCTAGTGAAGATGGAGCTTTAGTTTGAGTCGCCTCGACGTAGATCATCTTCGGCATCGAAGTCAACGACCTAGCCCGCTCATTTCTCCGACGAAACCAACGCTAGAGTCCGGGATCCCGATGATCGCAGCGGAGGGACGTCAACATGGAGGTAAAGAAGTGGAGGATCGGATCTACAAAGGTTGTAATTCCTTTCACTTGTTTGGCATGGTTGATGCATTGTGGAACCTCATGTGTGTGCCTAGGAACCCTACAGTGGTATCAGAGCCTAGCTAGAGCTTTAGGCGAAGTGTAAACGAAGTTAGAAACCCGATCGAACCCCGAAACCCTAATCAAAACCCTTCTCTGTACATTTTTTTAAACTGTGATTTTTTATGAATTAAAAATGCTCAGAAAAATAAGCAGGAAAAACTAAGAATTACTGTGAAGTACGGCCCACTAATTTGCTCAGATGACCGCGGAACCGCGGCCAAACCAAGGGTTTGGCGGCCGTTCCGCAGCCAAAATTGTGAATTAGTCCCTGGAATTTCATATATTTATTCTTAGGTCCTTTCTTGGCAATTTTTTCTGGGAATTTTTTAATTCCACTCAAGTGTTGAGTTTTCTAGGGTTGTATTGGGGACTCGTTGATTCGATCAGATAATTTAACTTTGTTTAGTTTGTCCGGGTAATTTTTAGAAACTGTTAAAAAGTTCCTCCGGATATCAATAACTCACTTTTTCCCCAGTCGGAAATTTTTTCAAAAGTTGGATTTTTTTCTCGAGTTTAAGAACGTCTAAGTAGTGCAAGTAACGCGATGGACCCTCTAAAAGACAAGAAACCTTAACTCGATTATGTGACTGTCTTGAACTGCCCTTTGAACCTTAGGGTTTGGGGAAGTACGGCGTGCTACATGTGAGGCGTTGGCTTGACCCCTCTACGGCTGGACCGTTAGTACTGTGGCATGAAGTGGATGTTTTTAAACTTATTTCAAGTGTTGTGCTTTTCGGGAAAACTTGGGTGTTTGATTATTCGATCGGAAAGTTTAACATTGTCTATTTATCTGGAATGTGATACAATATTTGGAATCCACAAGTAGTTATGAGATAACTATTTTGAATATTATAAATCTAGCAGTTTAGTCTCACTTGATCGGTTGCCACGGGATTTTGATGTGATCAAAAGTCCGTCGCAATCACGTTGCGTACGCGGATACTCGCCGGTAAACTTAATAGATAGCCACGCCCCATAGTCCCGACCAAGTGACTGTAGGAGAACCCCGTCGCCGAAAGCATCCGTTCGGGTGCTCGCGGCAGCGGTGTTCCGCCCTAGTGCACTTCGTCGACGGTATCGGGGGTGCGGCCGTCTACTAAAGTTTGCGACGAGCATTCATTCAGGATGCCGGGAATCTTGTTGAATTGCCCGACTTGAAATTGAAAAGTGTTTTCGATAATGAGACTAAAATGAGGGGTTTGTAATTGTTAGGAATGCGATGTCTAAGGAGGTTGCGGATTCCAACTGTTGTAATTTTACACTTTCTTTTCTGCAACCGTAAGTGTAATATGTGATATCGCCGGTTTCGTTGCTATATGTCAACGACAATTGGGATGGGCATATTTGTTGGAGATAGTGCCCTCAGAGTCAATTATTGGATCGCAGGTACGTGATTGCAATGATTGCGGAGGACCTTTACCGGTAGGACAGTCTTACTCGAGATGATAGTATGCTATCTGGTTTGCCTTTATCAGTCGTGTACATGTTCAGGTGACTGATTACATGTTACACTTTGATAGAGCCCTTAGGATCTTGCTTTACTACCAACAGTATGATGGCGATCATATACGTGAGAGTTGGGTGGTTTATATGCATATCCTTAATTGTGGTCCCTAGTCGTGGGAGTTTCGAGACAGGGCATCGATACTCCGGAGTAGACTAGTGTGTAAAGTCGAGACCCCGACGAGGGGCGGTGGCCGGTCTCACAAGCCACTGGTGTCAGTTGGATCACCTAAGATGTATACAGGTGCTCATTGGGTTGTGAGTACACCGGACAGGACTCGCCGGGAACCTGCTAGTTGGTATTATACATATCGTCAGATAGCAGTTCCCTGGTGACATGTATACAGGTTAGTTCATCGACCTGAGGTCGTCATTTGTCTCGTGTGAGTTCCCACTGTGCTTTGATTTCTACCCTACCACGGCTCAAAGGAGTCGTGCAAACAAGTAGTTTTTGGGTACAGTCCAGAGCCATATGGAGGCACGTGAGCGGATCGGCAAGGGATTTGTCTCTCCCGGTATTGGGGGCGAGGTCGTGCTGTGTCTAGGAGAGCCATTACACAAAGTCCATGGCCATGGCAAGAGATTTACTGGTAGGTACTCCAGTAGTATCTCAGGGTGTTATTGGGCTACACTCCGACACGACTTATACTGCTATTGGGGGTATGACGTTACTAGCCCCCTAGGCAGATATGCGATACTCATAGACGAACGGACCGGACTGTATATACATTGTCACTGTTAGGCTCAGTACGGTTTCCGGATGAGTTCGCTCATCGGCCTCCCTTGAGGTCAGTCCATGGGCAGCCGTTACGCATAGCTAGTGTCGCTGACGGTTTCTGGTTAAAACCACTGTCAGGGTACTGACGGGTCATTAGAGTCCCCCACAGACAGTTTCCCAAGTTCGGGCGAAACGTTGTAGAGGCCGTATGGTTTTATGGAAGGGTTCGGAAAATGCACGTGCGTTTACGCACGTGTTATTTTTCGGGCAGATGATACTGGTCGGCTTTGGTTTAAGCCGGATCCGAGTATTGTATTGAGTAGGTATAATATCTTTGTCTCAGTTGCATTTGTATTCGGTTGTAATACAAATGCTGGTATATTTATACAGTTACGGGGTTATCCTGAAAGTCGTTTCAGGATCACTTTTGGAAGTTGCCAGTTTCCTGTTTTCTATCAGCCGTCTTTTAACATTCGGTTAAAGACGGATTTATCTTTTCTTGGATGAGGATAAGTCATGCTTCTAGAAGGTTCTAGAAAGGGTGACTTGGCATGGTGAGTCATTAGTGCATTAATGGAGCCATTAATGCAATGGTGACTAGGTTAATGAATCACCATTTGCATTAATGAGGTTTTGTTTGCATGAAGGATATTTATGGTTGATCTTTTCTCTTGTGGTCACTCTCCCCTCTCCTACACTCACCTCCCTCCATCTATATATGGCCGGCCCCTCCCCTCTCTCATTTGCATGCTTGATTCATTTGTTAAAAGATTATGATAGTATTTGGGGTGCATGGAATTTCACAGCTCATTTCATTCCATCACCCGATTCGAGTGGCAACTTCATTAACCGATCGTCCACGGACTTGGACGAAGTGAGACAAAGTCATCTACTCATTCTCTACATCATTCTTGGTCGTCTCTTTTAGCAAACTTGACGACCGAGTTGCCTCGAGTCAGAGGCGGGAGCCCGTTTAAAGAATCGTTGACGTGGTGCCATTTGGACGAGCAGATCGGAGATCGACGAGATCGGAGAAGCCACAACGGAGCGTGGGATGATGGTTAAAGAACGAAGGACTCGGATCGTTCGGTATAACCTTTCTACACTCTTTACAGTTTGTTAGTTTAGCAATAATGGCAGATCCGGGTTAAAGTATACGATAGCACCAGTTAAAAAGTTTTTGTTCCGCACTTGGCGTCTGTAGACGGCCGGGGCGCTACCGTAGACTTACATTGGTATCAGAGCCTCACCATTTTGCTATACTAACTTGTGCTAACGTGTTTAAAACATCGATCGAACCGGAAATCAAAAACCGCATTTTTTCAATTTCACAGTTTCTGTAGATTTTAAATGATGTCCTAAAATTATTCTGCATATCTCAGAAAACTGTGCAGGGTTTTAATAGAACACCGTACAAATTTGGACACGTGATTCGACAAAACTGCCGCGGAACCGCGGTCAAACCTATGGTTTGACCGCGCTTCCGTGGCCATTCAGTGAGATCGTGGCCCCAAATTTGCACAGTAGCTTCTATGTTGGAATTTGGGGTTTTTGGTATATATCTTTTGGGCCCAGATTTTGTTACTGTTCAACAGATGTTCATGGGGCCCACTTCATGATATTTAGTCGATCGAAATTTAAAACATGTTAGTTTGCAGTGCTTACATTATATCTCCGACCGGGAATGTCATTTGATCGGTAAACCGCGTCTGATTGCTATAGTTCTTTTAGACGGGTTTGCGAATGTGACATTCGCGTTGATGTTCTGTGTTGTGCTGTGATGTTGCGGATTTGTCGTGGTGGATAGTAGTGTGCAATGGTAGTGCAGTTTGAGTTTATTTGTACATTTGATATTACGGGGCGAGCGTCCAACTTGTGGACTGCCGTCACTGCCTGTTGTATAATATTCTTTTGGGGCACGACCAGGTTGCGGTCGATGTACCTGTTGTACTATTTTTCATTACTGTACTAGGTTTTGCCCCGCGATGGAGTGCACGGATAGCCGGGTTCTGGAGGGGCAACGGGTCCGCATCTCATGGCTTTGATAGGCAGAGGGGCCCCACTCTAGAATTGGCAGACTATTCGCCGCACTCGTAAGGGGTACAGGTTGACCCAAGGAGGGGTGCCCAAGATTACCGGATTCCGTGAAGTGCTGGGTGGTCCATTCACTATGCTGTAGGGGGCTGCCTCGCTTCAGGTTTTGGTGGGTAACTTGCCGCACCCGTAGGGGTCTAGGTTTCATTGCACAGGCTATCCATACGACAGGGGAACGTCGGGTTTCAGCAGCGGCTCTGTGAAACCCGGGGATCCCAGATTATCTGTATTGTTCTGTGATGCTTATTACTTTTCTGTAATGTTGGATATTATCACGCCTGGAGCGATTATTGTATATTGGATTATATACTATTAGATGTTGTATATGTTTTACACCCGCGCTAGTCCAATCCCCGCTCTGTCGTTAGTTAAGTAACCTAACGGGTGATGACGGGACCCAGTGACGAATGCGGATGGAATATACGTACATTTTATTTTTCGTTCTTTTCTGGTGTGATCGATTGATGGGACTGCGTTGATTCTGATCAATGCAAAGTAAAGCAAACCTGTTTAGAGTTGTTGGAACAAATTTAAAATGTGTTATTGCAAAGACGTTTCCTTTTGTTATGCATAGCGGTATTCAGTGGAATATCCTGCACCTCATTCGACGGGGCAAGGGTCGATATCCCTTCACCGGGACTGACCCCTTGGGCAGAAGTTTGCGTCAGGATAATAACTTCACTATAGTCGATTACAAGTTGCTTTGCATAGCGGTATTCAGTGGAATATCCTGCACCTCATTCCACGATGAAAAAGCCGAGATCCCTTTACCGGGAGTGACCTCTTTAGCAAAAGGTTTTCGCCACTATATTTTAAAAAGCTATCAGGTTCCTTTAGCGATATCAAGTTCACTACGCTAAAGGTTTTTCGCTAAAAACCAGCCGTAGCCCTCCGTCACTTCTTTTGGGTATTCAGTAGTATTCAAGCTATGTATTTTGACCAACGCCAAGGCATAGTGTTTGGTAGCTCCTGGGTATTCAATTGTTGCATAGATAGATGAGTTGGTTTGGGACAGTCGTTCTGCCATTTTGGCCAACGTCAAGGCCATGTGCGGGTGGGTTCAAATTGACAAGATAGTGACGGGTAGAACTTGGCATGTGACTTATGACATTTTGACCAACGCCAAGGTTATAAGAGCATGGGGCAAAAATCATATCGGGAGTTTCTAAAGAAACTGAAACTTGCCAAGTATGCGCATACCTTCTGGAGTATGAGTAACGTGGATGCATTCCATCACGTTATTATGCGATGAGAGTTGGATCCCGATTCCCACTGATGAGTTGGTTTACTCTTCGGGTGATCCCGATTGATTCTTCTTTCAGGTTTGGAGGAGAATTTGACAGGACAGTGGGAGGTTTCCGGATTAGATAAAGTGATAACCATTCTGATCTAGGTTAGAGTGCACACAGAGTGTTTCTTTTCTCTCTCTCTTTGGCAGCGACCTTTGACCGACCCTAGACTATGACTCAGTGACCAAGTTGACCGAACCTTCTTAAAATACTGGCTTTTGGATTGTCTGTGTTGCATAAGTCATTGCCACTCCTTCTTTTACCCTTTGCATTTCTCAGAACACCCATTTTACTACGGATATCCACTTCCATTGGATAGATCCATCGTATGGTTATATACGAACTCGGAGGGACTTCTTCGAGGATGGATCCAGGTTCAGGAGAAATAGAATTGGTTTATTCAGTTGTCTTTTATTATCACCTTCTCTCAGGTTGCGAGGGCTCCTTTGTTTAGGAGAGTACACCTATTACGCTTATTGGACAGTCTTATTCCAAACTATAGGCAGGTGCCGAAAGGTAGGGAATGAAGAAAACCAATTAGCCTAAGTAGGGTGTGCAGAAGGTAATATGTAAAGACAAAATAAAGGGATTAGAAAGAGGGCAAAGTAAATTGCGACTGATATCATTCACGACCAAAACCGTGTACTTCATCGCCACTCCTATTTCACCTTTAAAAGAATAAGGTATTATTCAGATGTCTTTTATCATCACCTTCTCTCAAAATACGAGTACTCCTTGGTTTAGGAGGTACACCTATTATGCTTACTGGATAGTCTTCTTCCAAACCATAGGCTGGTTCCGAACGGTAGGGAAGGAAGAAAACCATTTAGCCTAACGACGGTGTACAGAAGGTAACGACTAAAGACAAATAAAGGGATTTGGAGAGATGGCAGTAAAATATACGGTTGAAGTCATGAATTGGATTATGGAAGAGGCATTGCTATGAATACCAGGATACCCCTACGAAACATTTTCATGTTTCAGTGCATTGTTAAAGCAAAACTGTTTTCCCGATTAGATACTTACTCCAATGGTATGTATTTACCAGGTTTCATTCTCATATCTGTATGGTTTTACAGATGATGAGTGGGAGTAAGTTATTGGGAATTAGATGATCATCCTCATTATATCGGAATTCGTTGAAATTGGTGATATTTGAGGAAATCGCCAGGGTACAGTTTTCCACCTACAACGCACAGGTTTTGAGTTGTTCAACTCAGCGGACTTATACAGAGTATTATATGTTGTCCAGTGTCCATCAGGACAAAGGGGTAGGTCCTCGTACTATGTTCTGTTTACTTATGACTTCTCTAGTTTTTAGACAAGTGTTTCGTAGAAATACAAGGTCTAAGTTTTGAGAAGTTGTGGGTATAAGAATAAAGTAGAGAACCAGGTGTCACGAGTATCGGGATTCTTCAAAGAGATCGAAGATGTAGATTCTTGTGATTGGTATTCAGATGATAGTAATAGTTTTGAGAAACGTGTTTCTCTTTCAGGTTGCTCATAATTGGATGGATTCCTAAGTTGAGTAATGCTGATTAGCCTCTTTCCATTAAAGTTGATATGCACTGGAGACAGTTGCATGATTTGAATCTGGTTCAAATTAAATTAGTGCCAAAGTTTCTATATTGGATATAGAATAGTTCGTACCTTAAAAGATGTTAAGGTACGGGGAGTTGTCCAGCTTATGCTTAAAACCAGACTCTGGATAACTCAGGGCACGTTTCTGTAATGGCTGTTTGTGGGTTGACCCTGGCTATGACGAGGGTTGATATTCTACTATTTGGAAGATCAATAGTGATATTGTTCTTGACTCGCCACAGTTTTAGTAAAATGGATTTTTTCAGAAAACAGTAGTGGGAGTATGGTAGAACTGGAAGTGATTCCAGAACAGCGAACGATTACGGAAAATTTAATAGGACCTATATATTCAATCAGGTTTGACATTCCAATAGCCACTCCGCAGTTATGGTGGGTAACCTCAGACACCCGAGAGGTACTCCCGTAGCCTCAAGGACGGTGACAGGGAGGTTATTATCTACCCAGACTTGACACTACTGTTGTTCCAGGATATGAAACCCGGTAGGAGGGTTGTCGTAGTCAGTGGGAGCAGCGGAAGTTTAGTGGGCAAGTAGCTTATATCTATTTATAGACTTGAGCAGTTATAGCGGAGAAAGATCATCTAATTTTGATGTGATAGTCATGGGTTTGACTTAAATCAGAATAGGGGATGGATCTGTTAAGAAGGTAGTAGGGTGTGATGTCATGGTATATAGATGACATACACAGAGTAGGAAGTAATATTCCTATACTACGATCGGTTGTACTGTGGTCGTCACACAGTTGTTTCTCCAGACAGGATATGGATATAATATTTGACATTCTGGTTTCTGGATCTATGGTTTTAGATCTGGAATTAGGTAGTTTCCCAATGTGGGTACTTTGACAGTATTCTAATGGTTTTTAGAATAGATGACTCCTAGCATGGTGGTGTACCTGCAGGTGATGGAGTCACCCTCTCTAAAGGTGTCTTACAGACTAAAGGGGAGAGGGGTGTGCATGATTGGCAGATCACTTGCTTAGGCAATTGAGTCAATCATGAGATGTCAAGTACCACACCAGATGTTGTTTTTGCACTAGATGCAATAAGTTTGTATTAATCCAATCATGGAGAAACATAAGGAAGTAGTTATAGAACATAAGTACATGTTCTACGGATTTGATGACGGCAGCCTCCTTCGGGAGACGATTATCATTCCAGGCTTCAAAGGTGACATGGATGACATAGTGATTGTCAGAGTTACAGTTTTCCCTCTGACGAGGGACAGTATTATGGACAGGTGGTCCAAGAGGATACTGTGGGAGGCTTGGTGCACGATACTGATTAGGTTCAGTGATTGATACAGTCTAAGAAGTTTGGATTTGGAGTTCATTTATGAACTAGGTCCCATCAGATGTCCAGACATATTCTAAGATAGGTATTACTCAATTCGGGAGATGACTTTCTCCGCGAACTTGAGATTAAGAGAGATATAGAAAGAAACATCTAGGCGGATCCACTCACTGAGTCTATTTCTCGAACACAATAGTTTTACAAACGGGCTTTGTGAAACTGATTAGTAGAGGAGTTGGATGTTCGGTTTCACACGGGCTGTGAGTAGTAGACATCGCAATAATTAGCCTTAAGTGCAAGTGGGAGATTGTTGGAGATAATGCCCTCAGAGTCAATTATTGGATCGCAGGTACGTGATTGCAATGATTGCGGAGGACCTTTACCGGTAGGACAGTCTTACTCGAGATGATAGTATGCTATCTGGTTTGCCTTTATCAGTCGTGTACATGTTCAGGTGACTGATTACATGTTACACTTTGATAGAGCCCTTAGGATCTTGCTTTACTACCAACAGTATGATGGCGATCATATACGTGAGAGTTGGGTGGTTTATATGCATATCCTTAATTGTGGTCCCTAGTCGTGGGAGTTTCGAGACAGGGCATCGATACTCCGGAGTAGACTAGTGTGTAAAGTCGAGACCCCGACGAGGGGCGGTGGCCGGTCTCACAAGCCACTGGTGTCAGTTGGATCACCTAAGATGTATACAGGTGCTCATTGGGTTATGAGTACACCGGACAGGACTCGCCGGGAACCTTCTAGTTGGTATTATACATATCGTCAGATAGCAGTTCCCTGGTGACATGTGTACAGGTTAGTTCATCGACCTGAGGTCGTCATTTGTCTCGTGTGAGTTCCCACTGTGCTTTGATTTCTACCCTACCACGGCTCAAAGGAGTCGTGCAAACAGGTAGTTTTTGGGTACAGTCCCGAGCCATATGGAGGCACGTGAGCGGATCGGCAGGGGATTCGTCTCTCCCGGTATTGGGGGCGAGGTCGTGCTGTGTCTAGGAGAGCCATTACACAAAGTCCATGGCCATGGCAAGAGATTTACTGGTAGGTACTCCAGTAGTATCTCAGGGTGTTATTGGGCTACACTCCGACACGACTTATACTGCTATTGGGGGTCTGACGTTACTAGCCCCCTAGGCAGATATGCGATACTCATAGACAAACGGACCGGACTGTATATACATTGTCACTGTTAGGCTCAGTAGGGTTTCCGGATGAGTTCGCTCATCGGCCTCCCTTGAGGTCAGTCCATGGGCAGCCGTTACGCATAGCTAGTGCCGCTGACGGTTTGTGGTTAAAACCACTGCCAGGGTACTGACGAGTCATTAGAGTCCCCCACAGACAGTTTCCCAAGTTCGGGCGAAACGTTGTAGAGGCCATATGGTTTTATGGAAGGGTTCGGAAAATGCACGTGCGTTTACGCACGTGTTATTTTTCGGGCAGATGATACTGGTCAGCTTTGGTTTAAGCCAGATCCGAGTATTGTATTGAGTAGGTATAATATCTTTGTCTCAGTTGCATTTGTATTCGGTCGTAATATAAATGCGGGTATATTTATACAGTTATGGGGTTATCCTAAAAGTCGTTTCAGGATCACTTTTGGAAGTTGCCAGTTTCCTGTTTTCTATCAGCCGTCATTTAACATTCGGTTAAAGACGGATTTATCTTTTCTTGGATGAGGGTGAGTCATGCTTCTAGAAGGTTCTAGAAAGGATGACTTGGCATGGTGAGTCATTAGTGCATTAATGGAGCCATTAGTGCAATGGTGACTAGGTTAATGAATCACCATTTGCATTAATGATGTTTTGTTTGCATGAAGGATATTTATGGTTGATCTTTTCTCTTGTGGTCACTCTCCCCTCTCCTACACTCACCTCCCTCCATCTATATATGGCCGGCCCCTCCCCTCTCTCATTTGCATGCTTGATTCATTTGTTAAAAGATTATGATAGTATTTGGTGTGCTTGGAATTTCACAGCTCATTTCATTCCATCACCCGATTCGAGTGGCAACTTCATTAACCGATCGTCCACGGACTTGGACGAAGTGAGACAAAGTCATCTACTCATTCTCTACATCATTCTTGGTCGTCTCTTTTAGCAAACTTGACGACCGAGTTGCCTCGAGTCAGAGGCGGGAGCCCGTTTAAAGAATCGTTGACGTGGTGCCATTTGGACGAGCAGATCGGAGATCGAAGAAGCCGCAACGGAGCGTGGGATGATGGTTAAAGAACAAAGGACTCGGATCGTTCGGTATAACCTTTCTACACTCTTTACAGTTTGTTAGTTTAGCAATAATGGCAGATCCGGGTTAAAGTATACGATAGCGCCAGTTAAAAAGTTTTTGTTCCGCATTTGGCGTCTGTAGACGGCCGGGGCGCTACCGTAGACTTACAATATTTACTTACGTTGATGACATGTGATGTTATGTGTTGCTGGATATGTTATATTGGATCGTCGTGTTTGAATAGCCGGTTTTTTTATGTGAGATGAGTGTTTTTTCATTTTCATTCATGTAAAAAACTTGTATGTAATATTCTTTTATTGGGGCATTTCCGGGTTGAGGATGATGTCACTATTGTATATTATTTACTTTTCCGCATTAGGATAGACCCAAGGAGGGGAGCACAAGTAACCGGGTTCTAGGGTCCAGAGGGAGACCATCTCGAGGAGTCGAGTCCGGGTCTCCTAACTCTAGAATTGGTAGGGTTACTAGCCGCTCTCGTAGGGGTCTAGGGGTGTGGGATTGGCTATTCATCACGACCGTCGAATCCGTGTTTTATACAGGCTCAAAATAAAACACGGACGTCCTAGTATATCCAATATTTCATATGATATTTTCTGCTGCGTTATCTGTGATGTGATCATGTGATATGTTCAGATTGATATTGTATATAGTATATATGATATATTATATAGACATTGCTTATGTTTTACACCTGCGCTAGCCCTGCCCCGCTCTGCCGTTAGGTACCTAACCTAACGGTGCAGACGGGACTTCGAGGCGAATGCGGATGGCATAAGTGTACGTTATATTTATCTGTGATGTTTAGGTGGACTTAAATCATGGGACATTCATTAATGAGATTAATAAAAGAAAATAAACCTAAAAGATGTTGTGGAATCGAATTTCAAAAATTAGGTAGCTCTAGTTGTTGCTTTGCATAGCGGTGTTCCTTGTAGAACATCCAACACCTTATTCGATAAGGAAAGAGCCGACGATCCCTTCACCGGGAGTGACCTCTTTAGCAATAACTAGCAGATGCTACAACCATCGGTTTGTCTTTTGATTGTTTTTCTAGTTCTTGCTTTGCATAGTGGTATTGTGTATATCCTGCACCTCATTCGACGAGGAAAGGGCCGACGATCCCTTCACCGGGAGTGACCCCTTTAGCAAAACTACAAAAGCCTCAAAAACACTCCATTTAAAAACCATTTGATTCTGCAGCGAGATCAAGTTCAAAGCGTTAAAGGTTTTACTAAAAAAACCATCCGCAACCCTCCGTCATTTTAGGAAGTAGAGTACTTAGTATTCGTGCTGTGTTTTTTGACCATAGTCAAGGAACAGTGTACGGTAGCTAAGTGATGTCTTCCTACACTGCATATGATGCGATTAGTTAGGACAGTCGCGTGACTTTGTTGACCTTAGTTAAGGGTCATGTGGGTGGGTCTAATTAATCACGAAATGACGGGTAGAACTTGACTAGTGCTTATGATTTGTTGACCATAGTTAAGGTCATAAGTGCTAGGGGTAAAAACCTTTATCGGGAGTTTCAAGTGTTGAAATTTGCAATGAGATTGCATACCTTCTATATGATAGTTGGATCCCGATACCCACTGCGAGTAATTGTTACTCCTGGGAGAGTTTTGCACTTTACAATTAGCCGATCAAGTAGGTGTCTAGAAAGGTGTCAACGGGGTTATGCCCCTGGGAAAACGAGGTTTACTTTAATTAGGTCCATGCGAAAGCACGGGGAACCACCCTCAAAGTACCGGCACTGGCCTGGCTGAAAGATTGGCGAACTTGTAGAGTGTAATTAATCCCGGCTAGTCTTTCCTTTTAGGGTTTGAAGGAAGATTTGATAAAAACAGTGGGAGCCATCCTGATTAGATAAAATATATAACCAATCTAATCTTGCAAGAGCGCACGCAGAGTGTTTTCTTCTCTCTCTCTCAAGGTAGCGACCATGTCACGCCTTAATCAAGATAATAAAATGGATGTATTGACCGAACCCGCTTGTTATACTGAGTCGGGGAACGTTGGTCCCGCTCCAACTTATAATTGTTATAAGACAGAGCAGGAAATTGAGGAATACCAGATTTCCCGTGCCGCCCAAACGAAGAAAGTGCATGATGATGCATCTTCTTCGGGTGTGTTCAATACAAAGAACTGTTTCTCTGTATCCTCTACGTCCTGGGTATTAGATACCGGATCAGGATCCCACATATGTAATCTGTTACATGGGCTACAGAAAGGTAGAGAACTGAGAACGGGTGATAAGTTTCATAAGACAGAAAAACGGTGCAAGTGTTGCAGCCAAGTCTGTTGGTCACTATCACCCTGTATTACTAGAATACATTGATTCTGAATGAATGTTATTAGATACCGAACCTGATATACAACATCATATCACTCTCTTTATTAGTAAAGAAAGGATATAATTTTGTATTGAAGGACAATGTTTTGAACATTTCCTATATCAAGAGTTGATCGGTTCAGGCACGTTATCTAAAAGCATTGACGTTCTAAATCAAACTACAGTTCTTAGTATACAGAACACACACGAGAAGAAGAGTTCAGAAATGAACGAATTCTTCTTGAGGCATTGTAGACTAGGTCATATCAATGCGACCCGACTAGCTAAGTTACATTTAGATGCATATTTAAATCAGTTTAAATTTACATCTTATGAAACTTGCCAGTCATGTCACAAAGATAAAATGAACATAGCTCCGTTTACTGGAAACAGAGAAAGAGTCAGTGAACTCTTGGGACTGATACATAGTGATGTATAAAGGTCCCCAGTCTACATATGCCAGGACTGGTTCTTTGTACTTTCTTAAATTCACTGATGATCTCTCAAGATTCGGACACATGTTCCTGTTGAAACATATGTCTGAAGCTTTTGAGAAATTCAATGAATAGAAGTTAGAAGTAGAGAACCAAATACATGTATAAGTATTATGTCCTATGATGAGATCAGGGAGGAGAATACTTATGCATGGAATTCTTGGACTATTCTAAAAGAGAATGAGATTCTCTCTCGGTGTTACTCCTCTGAATACACCACAGCACAATGGTGTATCGGGGCAGAGCAATCGCACCCTATGAGATATGGTGCGCTCTATGATGAGTACTACTGAGTTACCTATTTCCTTTTGGGGGTTGTGCACTTGAGAAGCTGCATACCTATTGAATTAGATTCTAATCAAATCAATGCCTACCACTCCATATGAGATATGGTATGGGAAGAGCCCATCTCTTAAGTAAATTAAGATTTGGGATTGTCCGGCCTATGTCAAAAGCAAAATCCGGACAAGCTCGAGACAAGGTCAGTTCTGTAGAACTGGAAGGAGTTCTAGTTATACAAACTACAGCTGATGATTTGACAGAACCAAAGTATTCTATAGCCCCCAACGAACCTCAGCCTCTCCGCCGATCTAGCAGGGTTCCTCACCTTCCTGAGAGATACTTCGGTTTCTCGATGACAGTGGGAGCGAAGATTTCGTCATGAGATGATGACCCAACTAGTTTCGAGCAGGCCATCAAGAGTAGGGACTCTGTAAGAATGGCTGGATGCTTAGCGATCTGAGATGGAATCCTTGTACACCAACAAAGTATGGACTTTGGATGCTATATCTGAAGGTTTAAATCCCCATCAGGAGCAAGTATACTTGAGAAGATTACTTGGTGTAGATAGAAAAGTTGAGACTTTCAAAGCTAGACTTGTTAATAGTTTTCATCATCGACCAAGCGTTGATAATGATGAAACCTTTTTTCCAGTAGCTATGCTTAAGTCCAACCGGATCCTACTTAACATTGCTACATACCATGACTAAGATATCTGGTGGTTGGGTGTCATGACTGCTTTTCTAAATACTGATTTAAAAGAGAACGTCTATAAGTACACAGCCAGAGGGCTTCGTAAACAGTGGGAGCAGCGGAAACGTGTGCAAGTTGCTTTACAGATTAAAGCAGGCATCGCGGAGTTGGAACGTCTGTTTTGATGTGGTAGCCAAAGTGTTTGACTTCATCAAAATGGTAGATGAACCTTGTATATACAAAAGGGTAGTAGAGAGTAAGGTGGTCGTCCTCGTATTGTACGTGGACAACATACTCTTGATAGGAAAAGAGTTTCCTATACTACGATCGGTCAATCTCCACTTATCACATGGATTCTCCATATAGGATCAAAATGATACCTCCTAAATCCTGGGTTTTGGATCTATGAGATAGATCTAATTGGATGTTCGGATTCTCACTAGTTGTAGTGAGATGGTATCAGTTGATCCTGGGGAGAATCACTGGAAAGGATCCAGGGTGATAAGGACGACTGAGTGTCAGTCGCAGTCATTGTCTTTACCCTAAGTGGAGGGACGGTATGTTGGAAGAGTTCCAAGCTGGATAACGTGGCAAACTATACGATAAAGGCTAGTGACATCGCTATCAAAGATACTACCAAAGAGACAGTTTGGGTGTATATTAGTTCATGAGATGAACTAGGTTCCTACCATTGTGTGACAATGGAAGTGTGGCTTTGGCCCAGGAACCCCAGTCCCATCAGTGACCCAGACTTATTCTGAGGCAACATCACCTGATCATAGAGATAGTTGATCTCCAGGGTGATCGAGATTTGGAGAGTAGACTCAGAGGACAACACGGCGGATCCACTCACAAAGGCCTTTTCCCAGAGAGAGACTTATATGGGATGGTCGAGTATGTGATACTGCAACCACTGCTACAGATGGCCCTAGTGCAAGTGGGAGATTGTTAGTTATATGTATGCCCTAGAGGCCATTACTGTACATGAGTTGTATATTGTAGTGGATGCTGGGACATATATAGGTAAGACTTTCTTGCTCGACATGATAGTATGCTATCTGGTTGCTCTTTATCTTAACATGTATACTTGCAGTCTCTCTATTACATGTTGATAAAGCCCTTAGGATGTGTACTCGACTTCCAAGACTATGACGTAGATCATACTAGTGGGGCCTGGGTAGTCAATGAGTACATCCTTCAACGTTCCTAGTCGTGGGAATATCGAGACGGGGCATCGATATTCCAGAGTAGACTAGCGTATATCTTCTCGATCCATTTGATGGGCGATGGATGATCCCATATCCATTGGTGTTTGACATCAGAGATGGTATGCGGGTGCTCAGTGGTGACTGGGTACACTGAACGGACTGGCCGAGAACTCCCAGATGGTAAAATACCTCATGTCAGATGATAGTTCTCTGGTGACACTGGTACAGCTTAGTCTGTTGACCCGAGATCGTCATAGAGTCTTGTGTGTCTCCCACTGTGCTTTGATTTCCACCCTACCAGGGCTCTACTGAGTCGTGCAAACAGGTGGTTTTTTGGTACAGTCCCGATTCACATGGAGGTAATGAGCGATAGGAGGGGATTCGTCTCTCCCGGTATTGGGGGTTGATGTTGCGCTATGCTCGACTGGCCATAACTGGAAATCCCTGGCCAGGGTTGCACTGATTTACTGGTAAGTGTTATCAGTAGTTTCATGCTTGTTATGGACCATACATCAGCATGACTTATCAAGCTACTGGGGTCTGACGTTTACCACCCCTAGGCGAGATATGCGACATATCAGACGAACAGACCGGACTGTGCGGTAAGTGTTACTGGTTGGATTCATAGGAGTGTGAGCGGGCTTGCTCCTTGATCTTCTGATCGCTCAATACCCGGGTGGCCGTTACGTTTAGCAGACCGCTTGCGGCTTATGGGTGTTTGATATGATCATCACCTACTGCCGGCGTATTGACGAGTCTTTAGAGTCCTACACAAGGGTTTCCTGGCTCAAGCGAAACGAAATAGGAGCGCATATGAGATATGTGCGGGACCGAGAATAATACCAATATGTGATACTGTATTCTATTCTCGCGATTTGTATCATCGGACGGTTATATGTGATATAGCCGGGATACCGAATCAAATGTTGATTCGATATATTGATACACTTGATACTAGTCGGTTAGATGCAATATGACCGGATCGTTAAATCAAGTGTTGATTTAATGTATAATTATATATTTGATATATTTTACTTTACATTAACTAATATTAGTTCACTTAAGATTGATTTTCTCACTTGGTGTGCACAAGTTGTATATATGATATATGTTTGTGCACTAGTTTGTATCATGTTTGATGATACATGCAAACTTGGGTGTGTGTATGACTTACACCAAGTTTAGGTTAATGGTTAGGGTTTTATTTTCTTTATTAATTTTGGAAAAACTAAATGGTGGCTTTTCTTCTTTTGGCTTGAAGCTTCATAAAGCTTCATAGCATCTTTGAAAAGTCTAGCCATTTTGTTTTGTTCATTAACCTAACCATTAGCCTAAACTCTAGTTTAGTCTCTACATGAGTTTACTCACCCATGGTTGCTAAATGATAGACTTCACTTGAATTTTCTTTTAGAGATAATTCATTTTTTTCTTTCTTCTTCTTCTTCTTCATGAAGTGAAGAAAGCTTGCTAGAAAATTTCAAGTGTTGAAATCAAGTGAGAAATCCAAATCCAAAGTGAACCCACTTCCTATTTCTTCATCCTCTACAACTTGCCATGTAGTAGAGTGTGTTATCTTCACAAGTTTCATGACCTAGTGAAGATGGAGCTTGAGTTTGAGCCGTCTCGACTTAGATCATCTTCGGCATCGAAGTCAACGACCTAGCCCGCTCATTTCTCCGACGAAACCAACGCTAGAGTCCGGGATCCCGATGATCGCAGCGGAGGGACGTCAACACGGAGCTAAAGAAGTGGAGGATCGGATCTACAAAGGTTGTAATTCTTTTCACTTGTAGTTAAAGTTGTTAACTTGCTTGCTTTCGCCTTACCTCTAGTAACGATCTTGCATTAGGGTTTCTCGGCACATGGAAATTTTTTGATTTTGGCATGGTTGATCAGTTGTAGAACCTCATGAGTGTGCTTAGGATCCCTACACATATCACATACGTGCTCCTATTTCGTTTTTCCTGAGCCAGTAAAACCTCTATGTAGGACTCTAAAAACTCGTCAATACGCTGGCAGTAGGTGATGATCACATCAAGCACCTACAAGCCGTCAGCGGTACTAGCTGGACATAACGGCTATCCGGGTATTGAGCGATCAGAAAATCAGCAAGCAAGCCCGCTCCAACTCCTGTAAAAGCCTGTCGGTAACACTTCCCGTACAGTCTGGTCTCCTCGTCTTATATGTCGCATATCAAGTCTAGGGGTGCTAAACGTCAGACCCCAATAACCGATAAGTCGTGCCGATGTGAGGCTTATAACGGGTCCAGAAACTACTGGTAACATTTACCAGTAAATCTCTAAATCATCCCTGGCCAGGGACTTCCCTGTTACGGCCAATTGAGCACAGCGCAACATCAACCCCCATTACTGGGAGAGACGAAACCCCTCCTATCGCTCATTGCCTCCATGTGACTCGGGATTGTACCCAAGAATCCACCGTTTTGCACGCCCTCTTGGACGTGGTAAGGTGGAAATCAAAGCACAGTGGGAATCATACAAGACTCTATGACGATCTCGGATCTACAAACTATCCTGCACAAGTGTCACCAGAGAACTGCCATCTGACGTGAGGTATAATACCATCTGGGAGTTCTCGGCGAGTCCGTCCAGTATACCCAGTCTCCAATGAGCACCCGTATACCATCTCTGATGTCAAACACCGATGGATATGGGATCATCCATCGCCCATCTCATGGGTCGTGAAGCGTATACGCTAGTCTACTCTGGTATATCGATGCCCTATCTCGATACACCTACGACTAGGAACATTAAAGGATGTACTTATGGACTACCATGGCCTCACTAGTATGATCTGCATCATAGTCCAGGTATTCAAGTACACATCCTAAGGGCTTACCAACATGTAACAATAAGACAGTATCAAGAGACAAGTATATATGTTAAGATAAAGAGCAACCAGATAGCATACTATCATATCGAGCAAGAAAGTCCTCTCTATATATTTCCAAGCATCCAATATAATATACATCATCTGTACAATACTGGCCTCTAGGGCATACATACAACTAACAATCTCCCACTTGCACTAGGGCCAGCTGCTGTAGTATCGCATACCAAGCATCCCGAAGAGTCTCTCAAACTGTATCTGGGGAATGGCCTTCGTGAGTGGATCTGCTATGTTGTTCTTCGTTTCAACCCTACTGACCTCGATCTCCCAACGATAAACTATCTCCCGGATCAGGTGATACCGCCTCAGAATATGGCTGGATCGCTGATGGGACCTGGGTTCCTTGGCCAAAGCCACCGCTCCAATGTTATCACAATACAAAGGTATTGGATGCTCAATGGATGGAACCACTCCAAGTTCAGTAATGAACTTCTTGATCCAGACAGCCTCATTGGCAGCATCGTTGGCAGCGATGTATTCAGCCTCCATCGTCGAGTCTGCCACGGTTTCTTGCTTGGAACTCTTCCAACTAACCGCCCCTCCGTAAAGGGTAAAGACAAATCCCGAGTGCGACTTAGAGTCGTCCTTATCACTCTAGAAGCTCGAATCGGTAAAGGACTCCACTTGGAGTTCTCCGTTACCACACACCAAGAGCATCTCTTTAGTCTTTCGTAAGTACTTGAGAATGCTCTTCACAGCTGTCCAGTGACTCTCTCCAGGATCAGCTTGATACCTACTCACTACACTTAGTGAGTGTGCTACATCGGGTCGGGTACATAGCATCGCGTACATGATAGAACATACAGCCGAAGCATAGGGTATCCCTTGCATGCGAGCTCTCTCCAAATCAGTCTTAGGAGACAACTCTTTGGAGAGAGTGAGTCCAGAGATCGTGGGTAAGTTCCCACGTTTGGATTCTTCCATACTAAACCTCTTTAGTATGGTGTCAATGTACCTGGATTGGGACAATCCCAGTATCCGTTTGGATCTATCTCTATAGATCATAATTCCCAGTATGCAGGAGACATCACCTAGATCTTTCATTGAGAATCTTTGTGATAAGAAGAGCTTGACCGATTGCAGCATAGGAATGTCATTTCCTATCAAGAGTATGTCGTCTGCGTACAATATGAGGAAGACAACCTTACTCTCTGCCACCTTCTTTTAGATACAAGATTCATCTACGTTTTTGACGAAATCAAACTCTTTGATAACGACATCAAAGCAGATGTTCTAACTTCGCGATGCTTGCTTTAATCCATAAATGGATTTAAGCAGCTTGCACACCTTCCCTCTGCTCCCACTATCTACGAAGCCCTCTGGCTGAGTCATATACACGCACTCTTCTAAATCACCGTTTAGAAAGGCGGTCTTAACATCCATTTGCCAGATTTCGTAGTCATGATATGCAGCGATGGCAAGCATGATCCGGATGGATTTAAGCATAGCCACTGGAGAAAAGGTTTCGTCATAGTCCACACCTGGTCTTTGATGAAAACCCTTTGCAACAAGTCTAGCTTTGAAAGTCTCCACTTTCCCATCTACAACAAGTTTTTTCTTGAAGATCCACTTGCTCCCAATAGGTTTTACCCCTTCAGGAGCAACTTCCAAAGTCCATACTTTGTTGGTGTACATGGATTCCATCTCGGACCGCATTGCAACCAGCCATTTCACTGAGTCCCCACTCGTGATGGCCTGCTCGAAGCTAGTTGGGTCATCATCAACCATGATGCAATCCTCGCTCCCACCATCCATGAGAAAACCGTAGTATCTCTCAGGTGGGTGAGGAACCCTACTAGATCTGCGGAGTGGCTGGGGTTCATCGGGAACTACCGAATCCTCTGGTTCCACCAAATCTTCTGTTGTGGTTTGTACAGCTGGAAGCTCTTCCAGTTCTACCTCTGAGCCATTAATCTCTTTTGCAAGAAATTCCTTTTCTAAAAAGGTGCATGCCGAGAAACAAACACCCTTTATTCCTCAGTGTGGTAGAAGATATACCCTTGTGAATTCTTGGGATATCCTACAAATTTGCATAGAACAGACCGTGCCTCGAGTTTGTCCGGATTTTGTCGTTTGACATAGGCTGGACAACCCCATATCTTTACATAGTTAAGAAATGGTCTCTTCCCTTTCCATATCTCATATGGAGTGGTAGGCACAGATTTGGTGGGGGCATATTCAATAGATGTATGGCTGTTTCTAGCGCATACCGCCAGAAGGAAATAGGTAACTCAGCTGTGCTCATCATAGAGCGCACCATATCTAATAAGGTGTGGTTCCTCCGTTCTGATACACCGTTGTGCTGTGGGGTATATGGAGGAGTCAGCTGAGAGAGAATCCCATTCTCTTTTAGGAAGTCCAGGAATTCATTGCTCAAGTATTCACCTCCTCGATCAGATCGAAGGATTTGAATACTTTTCCCGGTTTGGTTCTCGACTTCTTGTTTATATTCTCTAAATTTCTCAAAAGCTTTAGACTTGTGTTTTATCAAGAACACATGTCCATTTCTTGAGAGATCGTCAGTGAATGTAATGAAGTACGAAGAACCATCCCTGGCATGTGTAGACATGGGACCGCATACATCGTTATGTATCAGCCCTAAGAGTTCAGTAACTCTTTCACCGTGTCGCGTAAACGGAGTTTTGGTCATCTTGCCTTTGAGACATGACTAGCAAGTGTCATAAGAAGAAAATTCGAACGGTTTCAAATATCCATCCTTATGCAACTTAGATAGCTGTGTCGCATTTATATGACCGAGTCTACAATGCCACAAGAAGGATTCGTTCAGTTCTGAACTCTTCATCTTGTGTGTGTTTGTTATGCTCAAAACTGTTGATTGATTTAGAACATAAATGCCATTGCACAACGTGCCTGATCCAACCAACTTTTGGTTTAGGAAAATGTTCATAACATTATCCTGTAATACAAAATTATTACCTCTTTACTCAACAAAGAAACCGATATAATATTGCATATCAGGTTCGGCATGTAATAGCATTCGTTCAGAATCAATGTATTACCAGTTGGCAATACAAGGTGATATTACCCGACGGTTTTAGCTGCAACAATTGCACCATTTCCAACCCTTATGTCTTTATCACCTTCTCCAAGTTCTCTATCTTTTCTAAGACCATGTAACTGATTACATATATGGGATCCTGACCCGGTATCTAATACCCAGGACGTAGAGCAAATGGAGAAATAGTTCTCTGTAACTAACACACCCGAAGAAAATGCGTCAACATGTACTTTCTTCATTAGGGTGGCATGGGAATCCTGGTATTCCCCTATATCCTGTTCAGTCTTATAACTTTTATAAGAAAGAACGGAACCAACGTTCCCCAGCACAGTATAACATGCGGGTTCGGTCAATACATCCATATTATTATCTTTATTAAGGCATGATATGGTCGCTACCTAGAGAGAGAGAGAGAAGAAAACACTTTAGCGTATGCTCTTGCAAGATAAGATTTATTATTATTTTATCTAATCAGGATGGCTCCCACTATTTTTATCAAATCTTCCTTCAAACCCTAAAAGGATAGACTAGCCGGGATTAATTACACCCTACAATTTCTCCAATCTTTCAGTCAGGCCAGTGTCGGTACTTTGAGGGAGGTTCCCCGTGCTTTCGCACGGACCTAATTAAAGTAAACCTCGTTTTCCCAGAGGCGTAACCCCGTTGGCACCTTTCTAGACACCTACTTGATCGGCTAATTATCCTGTGTAAAACTCTCCCAGGAGTAACAATTACTCACAATGGGTATCGGGATCCAACTATCTCATAGAAGGTATGCAATCTCATTGCAAATTTGAACACTTGAAATTCCCGATAATATTTTGCCCCTAACGTGCTATGACCTTGACGAAAGCCAACAAACCGTAGCCCGCTAGTCAAGTTCAACCCGTACATTTCTTGACTGAATTAAACCCACCCGCACGACCCTTGACGAAAGCCAACAAAGCCGTACGACTACCCTAATCCAGTCGCATCATATGCAACAGATAAGCAGCATATAGCTACCGCACACTACACCTTAACGAAAGCCAACAAATGCAGCACGAATACTATATACAACTTATCTGAAATGACGGAGGGCTACGACGGGTTTTTCTGAAAAACCTATTGCGTAATGAACTTGATATCGTTGTAGAATCATGTGAATTTAGAAATGGAGTGATTTTGAGGCTTTTATTAGTTTTGCTAAAGAGGTCACTCCCGGTGAAGTGATCTCGGCTCTTTCCTTATGGAATAAGGTGCAGGATATATTATATATATCGCTATGCAAAGCAAAAACTCCAAAAGCATTCAAAATACAAACCGAGTGTTGTAGCATCTGCCAGTTTTGCTAAAGATGTCACTCCCGGTGAAGGGATCTCGGCTCTTTCCTCATCGAATAAGGTGCGGGATATATCATATATCACTATGCAGCGCAAAAACTGCAGCTACCCTTTTTGAAAATTTGATTCTACAACATCTTTTAGGTTTCTTTTCTTTCATTAATCATATTAATGAAGTCCCATCATTTAATTCACCTAAACATCATAAATAAATACGACGTACACTTATGCCATCCGCATTCGCCTCGATGTCCCCTCGTGCAAGGTTAGGTAACTAACGGCAGAGCGGGGCAGGGCTAGTGCGGGTGTAAAACATAAGTAACGTCTATATAATATATCATACATACTATATACAGTATTTATCACAACATATCAAAAGATCACATCACAGATATCACAGCAGAAGAAAACATATGAAACATTGGATATACTAGGACGTCCGTGTTTTATTATGAGCCTCTATAAAACACGGATTCCACGGTCGCGATGAATAGCCAAACCCACACCCCTAGACCCCTACGAGAGCGGCAAGTAACCCTTCCAATTCTAGAGTTAGGAGACCCGGACTCGACTCCTCGAGTTGGTCTCCCACTGGACTCTAGAACCCGGTTACTTGTGCTCTCCTCCTTGGGTCTATCCTAGTGCGGAAAAGTAAATAATATACAAATGGTGACATCAACCTCATCCCGGAAGTGCCCCAATAAACGAATATTACATACATTTAATTTTACATGAATGAAAATAAAAAATCTCATCTCACATAAAACCCCTGGCTATTCAGAAACGCGACAATCCAATTTAACATATCCAGCAGCACATAACATCACATGTAAGTAAATATGTGCATCCCAATTGTCGTTGACGTATAGCAACGAAACCGGCGATATCACATATTACACTTACGGTCGCAGAAAAGAAAGTGTAAAACTACAACATTTGGAACCCACAATCTCTTTAGACATCGTAAATCCGAAATATCACATATTTCGCATTTCATGCCTAACTATATGAATTCCACATATTGTATCACATTCCAGATAAATAGACAGTATTAAACTTTCCGATCGAATAATCAAATACCCAAGATTTCCTTAATAGCTCAACACTTGAGCGGAGTTCAAAAATTCCAGAATACGTCACAGTACCAACGGTCCAGCCGTAGAAGGGTCAAGCCAACGCCTCACACGTGGCACGCCGTACTGCCCCAAACCCTAAAGTTCAAAAGGCAGTTCAAGACGGTCACATAATCGAGTTAAGGTTTGTTGTCTTATAGAGGGTCCATCGCATTACATGCATGATTTTCCGAAAGATTTAAACTCAAGAAAAAATTCAACACTTGAAAATTTTTCGTGCCGGGAAATAATGAGTTAATGATATCCGTTCAAACATTTTAACAGTTTCTAAATATCCGGAAAACATAACGAAATTAAATATTCCGATCGAATCAGCGAATACAAAATAATCCCCAGAATACTCAACACTTGAGTCAAAATAAAAATACCCAGAAAATATAAATCACAGAGATAGAAATTACTGTGCAAAACTGAGTGCATGATTCGCCTTTACTGCCGCGGATCCGCCGCCCAGGAGCGGTATGGCCGCGGTTCCGCGGCGGCTTGTACGGTTCATCGTCTCGTTTTTCACTGTAATTCTTAGAAAACCCTGCTGAATTTTTTTAGGTATTTTCAATTCAGAAAAAACACAGATTTTAAAAATTGACCAGAGAGGGGGTTATTTCATCGATTCGGAGTTCGTTCGGAGTTTTAACTTCGTATACACGTCGCCTAATGCTCTAGCTAGGCTCTGATACCACTGTAGGATTACTAGGCACTCTAACAAGGGTTAAGTAAGCATCAACCATGCTCGATTAAAATTTTAGCCGTGCCTAACAACCCTAAACAAGATCTTTGCTAGAAAATTAGGGTTGCATATGCAAGAAATTAGCATCTACAACTAAGTGAATATGAAATACAACCTTTGTAAATCGGTCCTTCACTTCTTTAGCTCCTTGTTGAAGTCCCTTCGCTACGATCGTGGTTCTCCGGACTCTTGCATGGCTTCACGAGGCTAAAGGAGCGTCCATGCTTGAAGTCTTCGAGGCCGAAGATGATCTACGTCGAGGGGATGCCAACTCAAGCTTCTACTTCACTAACTAGAGAATTAGTGAAGCAAACACCCTAAACTAAAGTGCTAGTCTAGTAGAGGATGGAGAAATAGGAAGTGGGTTCACTTTAGAATTTGGTTTCTCACAATGTTTCTCACTTTGGACCAAACCCTAGAGAGCTTTTTACCTCATAGAAGAAGATGAAGAAAATAATATGAGAAGAGATAATGATCAAGTAAGAAAGCTAACCATGGTGAGTGAGTATCATATACTAACTCATGTAGAGACATAACCATGGCTAATCCTTATGGTTGGGTTAACAAATATCCATAGTAAAAACAAACTTAGTAGACTTAGTCAATGCATCCACAAGCTTCCACAAGCTTCATGCATTTTGCTAATCCTCCACTAATTTTACAATTACTTTAAATAATAAAACCCAACATAAATAAATAGCATGGTGTAAGTCTCATACACCCAAGTCATGTGTATCATCAACCATGATACGAAAAGGAAACACAATTTTAATATATATCACATATATATTAAAGTTGTGCACTTGTGAGAAAAATCCTTATGTGAACAAGTGATAGTTAATGTAAACAAGTATATCTAATATACAATTATACATTAAATTATTAAATCAACCCTTGACTTAATAATCCGGTCATATCTCATATAACCGACCAACATCCATTTTATCGACTTATCGAATCAACACTTGATTCGATAACCCGGCTATATCATATATAACCGACCGATACAAAAAGTCGCAAGAATAGAATACGGTATCACATACAAGCATTATTCTCGGTCCTGCACATATCACATACGTTCTCCTATTTTGTTTTGCCTGATCCAGTAAAACCTCTATGTAGGACTCTAAAGACTCGTCAATACGCCGGCAGTAGGTGATGATCACATCAAGCACCCACAAGCCGTCAGCGGTACTAGCTGGACGTAACGGCTACCCGGGTATTGAGAGATCAGAAGATCGGCAAGCAAGCCCGCTCCAACTCCTATAAAAGCCTGTCGGTAACACTTCCCGTACAGTTCGGTCTCATCGTCTGATATGTCGCATATCAAGTCTAGGGGTGGTAAACGTCAGACCCCAATAACCGATAAGTCGTGCCGATGTGAGGCTCATAACGGGCCGAGAAACTACTGGTAACACTTACTAGTAAATCTCTAAATCAGCCCTGGCCAGGGACTTCCCTGTTACGGCCAATCGAGCACAGCGCAACATCAACCCCCAATACCGGGAGAGACGAAACCCCTCCTATCGCTCATTGCCTCCATGTGACTCAGGACTGTACCCAAAAACCACCGTTTTGCACGCCCACTTGGACGTGGAAAGGTGGAAATCAAAGCACAGTAGGAATCACACAAGACTCTATGACGATCTCGGGTCTACAGACTATCCTGCACAAGTGTCACCAGAGAACTGCCATCTAACGTGAGGTATAATACCATCTGGGAGTTCTCGGCGAGTCCGTCCAGTGTACCCAGTCTCCACTGAGCACCCGTATACCATCTCTGATGTTAAACACCGATGGATATGGGATCATCCATCGCCCATCTCATGGGTCGAGAAGCGTATACGCTAGTCTACTCTGGTATATCGATGCCCTGTCTCGATACACCTACGACTAGGAACATTAAAGGATGTACTTATGGACTACCATGGCCTCACTAGTATGATCTGCATCATAGTCCAGGTAGTCAAGTACACATCCTAAGGGCTTTACCAACATGTAACTATATGACAGTATCAAGAGACAAGTATACATGTTAAGATAAAGAGAAACCAGATAGCATACTATCATATCGAGCAAGAAAGTCCTCTCTATATATGTCCAAGCATCCAATATAATATAGATCATCTATATAATACTGGCTTCTAGGGCATACATACAACTAACAATCTCCCACTTGCACTAGGGCCAGCTGCTGTAGTATCGCATACCAAGCATCCCGAAGGGTCTCTCAAACTGTATCTGGGGAATGGCCTTCGTGAGTGGATCCGCTGGGTTGTTCTTCGTGTCAACCCTCCTGACCTCGATCTCCCAGCGATCAACTATCTCCCGGATCAGGTGATACCGCCTCAGAATATGCCTGGATCGCTGATGGGACCTGGGTTCCTTGGCCAAAGCCACCGCTCCAATTTTATCACAATACAAAGGTATTGGATGCTCAATGGATGGAACCACTCCAAGTTCAGTAATGAACTTCTTGATCGAGACAGCCTCTTTGGCAGCATCGTTGGCAGCGATGTATTCAGCCTCCATCGTCGAGTCTGCCACGGTTTCCTGCTTAGAACTCTTCCAGCTAACCGCCCCTCCGTAAAGGGTAAAGACAAATCCTGAGTGCGACTTAGAGTCGTCCTTATCACTCTGGAAGCTCGAATCGGTAAAGGACTCCACTTGGACTTCTCCGTTACCATACACCAAGAGCATATCTTTACTCCTTCATAAGTACTTGAGAATTCGGGTACATGGTGGAGCCCGGTATGGTACCCCGGGGCAAGAAAGGTATATCGATGGATTTTGCCGATGAGCCTGGCAGGAGATGTGCACTGCCTACCGCTGATAGTATTTTGGACTCGGCGGTGATCGTGGAGATATCGACCGGATTCTTATACGTATGGATACGGGGAATTCGAGTGTCGAAATTGGGCACTCGGGTTTCCGATGAACGTATGATACGTACATATCAGGGGCAGTCGGGGTGATGACTCCTGATACATGAGTACTTATGTGTCGATGCTGGACAGTAGTTTTCATGATATTTTTCTCCTAAGTATATATATCAGTGGTATGGGGCGTTGTAATATATGCATATGTATATATATATATATATATCAGTGGTATGGGACGTTGTTATATATATATATTTATAATATATATCATCATAATGATCTGTGCAAGTATTCTTATTCATTATATATGAGGGACGATATGAGGGCCGATCTGTGGGCCGATATGAGGACCGATCCGAGGGCCGAAATGAGGGCCGATTTGAGGAATTTGGGATTTAGATTGTCTTGATGGACATTGGTCCTGCCACGATGAGGATTCTGTGAGGATGACATGTTTTATCCCATATCCCGCATTTATTTATATGTATTGCTTCATGTATTAGTAGTACCTGATAGAGTACATTTCATGACTGTTGCATATACATATTGTCATATTATTGCTTCATGTATTAGTTGTACCAGATAAAGTACCTTTCATGACTGTTGCATACATATGGCCATTTATTGCAATTAGCTTGCATGTGATAGATTCACGCAGTACGTGCATACTTGCGATTACCTGCATATGTTTTTTACTATTCACGAGTTGGCAACTCACCCCCGTTGTGCCACAGGGTTTGCAGCTTGTTCCTCAGAGTAGTCGAGGCAGGGCTTCTACCTATCATATCATCTTTTGCAGCGGATACCGCTACGGCTGACTGTGTGCAGTTTTGCTATAGGTGGGTTTTGCGGTTATCCGATATTGCTCATTGTATATCTTTGTACCATGTACTCTCCATCTACCATTTTCATGTAATGACTTAGAGACGTGATGTGAGGACGATATTGTATATTATTTGGTGACTTGGAGGTCTTTTATGCAGTTTTATTTATATCGTCTTTTTCTTCGCTACGGCGTCGTATATCTGTTGTGGTGGTTGTTTTCCGCCTTTGGGCGTGGATTTGCTCCCGTTTGGGGATGCTTTACTTATATATTTTTGTTGTACCCTTTTTGGGGGTTTGTTTTACAAAGGAGGTGCTGCCAAATTTTAAAGGAAGTAAATTTGGACTTTGAAGAATTTTGATTGAGATTTCAAAAGTTTTAACAATGTTATTATCACTTACTACTTTTGATGGTTTAGATTGTTGGGTTTTTGGCTTACTTGAATTACGTTACGCCTGGTGACGTTACGTAGTTTAAGGGTCGTCACGTGCTAAATTTTGGGTCGTGACAAAGTTGGTATCAGAGCGCTAGGTTTTACCTTTTGGAGTGTAGGATGACCTTGGTATGATGGATTAGGAAGCTTTAGCAGAGTGATGTAGCGTGTGTATGTCCGCGGCATACTTACGACACGGTACTCCGCCCAAAGTGACCTAAGTACTAATTGCTTGAAATTCCTTCCTTGATGATACATATCCTTGTGATTCAATTTCCGTGTTCATATCGAATCCTATTTCCATTTATAGCCTTATGCCGCCGATGACTATGAGGGCTCAGAGTGATTCAGCGAGAGCCGAGGTCAGAGTTAACTCATTTGGGGCGAGGACTGACCAGGATGGTACGCTTGTTGCAGAGGAGCAGATTGATCTACCTTCGATAGATCGTATCGCTAGGCTTGAGGCAGATATGCAGGACTTGCGCAATACGATGAGGTCGTTGGTTGAGGCCAGTCGAGCGCAGCGACAAGAGGTTGTCATCCCTGTTACCCAGTTATTCCTTGCGATCAGCACACAGCATTGTGTCACGTACATAGCAGCAGTGGATGCATTCTGTTTAGCTGAGGAGCGTCTTCCTGAGACTTTGGGAGTTCCGAGACCGAGGAGGGCTCGTACAGGTGTACCAGCTCAGCGACAGAGTGTAACGGTTTAGAAATCGTAATGCGAATTTTTCCGTTTTAGGGTAAAATAGTCGGTATTTTCTGTTTTAACCCGACTGGGATCAAACGTCCGTATAAACTTGACGGCACCTAGTTTAGCTAAAATAAAGCTAGTGCACGAGCTTTGGGGGTATATAGGATGTTTTGGTTCAAATAGAATTTTTCCCTATTTAAATATTATTTTAATCTGGTATTTACATATTGGGTTTGGGTAATTACTACTAAATTTGTATCATTGCTAATTAATCAAGCTTGAGTAAAACAAAACCCTTCATATAATATCTAGATCTTTTGTGCAATGGATTACAGTTTTTAAAGAAAAGAAAATGAATGGAAAAGGTGGCATGTTGCATTTATATGCATTTATTGTAGACTTAGCTAGAAAACTCCACACAATTCATCACAAATCCCTCACTTCCTCACTTGGCCGAGCCTCCTCCTCCTTATGCCCTTGGTTTTTCTTTCACCATTTGCAACGCTTCCAAGCTCAATAAATATCCAAAATTCCCTAAATAATCTCACCAAAACACTTCAAGTCTTGCTTTTGCCTCTATGATCATTTGGAGCTTGGAAAGCTAGGATCTTGTGATCAAGTATTGATAGGTATAATCCCTAAACTGTTAAATAGGAGTTTTTATGATGTGTAGCTCATTGGTTGTTGTGTAGAACACTTTAAGTATCGATTAGTGCAATATCGTGTTTTTAGTGTCTTTTTAGAGCCTCTGTGATTTGCTGTGACCTGAGATTTTTGCTGATTGACCAAACAAGATAGTAGTGTGGTACTAGTGAACCTAGTGTTCCACCTGAGACATGGGACCCACCCCACCGGTTTTGGCCGGCGACCCGACCACGAATTCTGGCAACCTCGGTTTTGGAGGGGGTTTTGGGGTTATGTTTTGTTGGGTAGTTGTCTGATGTGGTTTAAGGGTGTTTGGTACTGTTTATTTTTTTAGTGTTTACTGTATGATAAATCTGGGATCTTTTTTCTATAATCTAGTGTTTTGAGTTCGCGTGTTACGTTATCCAACACGGATCGTGATCTTGTGCAGCTGCTGCACTTGGGTTGGTTTCGTAGTGTCGCCACGCATGTTAGCCACTAAACGGACACTTGTGAGTTAGTTTGGAGTTGGTGCGTTGTTTAAAACGTAGTTTTACGTTATATTGGTCGATTTCTGAGATTTTGCACTGTCTATGTGTTTGTGAAATTATAGTATCGCAAGCGGGGACTTCGGACACTGCGAACAAAGAGAAGCAGGTGGTCGGATTTTCATAGCTCGAGACCATCGTTCAGTAGATTTAACATCTACGGGAAAATCGCCCATATGGCGTTATGAAGGGTTACCCTAGTGCCCCGGCCAACTTCCGTAGCTAAATACGGAACAAAAATTTTATAGCGAACAAAAACATGGCACGAGAATAAAGCTTAACCGGATCTTTAACCATAAACCTAGTTAGATAATTGTGAGTTCTATCTACTATAAAAGAAGATATACCAAGAGGCTCAAGTCCTTCGGCCTTCTCTCCTCGTCATGTGCTCCAAGTGGTCTCCTTGAACTTGCTTGATCTCCAACTCCGGCTCCATCGGTCCTCCCGGGTCGAGCTTGTTCTCCGGCCTTGCTTTGTCGTAGATGATCCACCCGGGGAATATGATCCATGGCACTAGCTCCTAATCAAATGACTATAAGGAGCAACTAGAGAACTTGGGTTGCTAAACCAAGTGGTCTAGGATGTAGTGAGGGTGTCTTAAGTGTTTGCTATCTCTTTTCTAACCTCTTCACTTGTTTCTCAACACATGAGAATGTTAGTGAAGAGGAAGAAGATGAAGATAGAGCAAAACAAGATGAGGGAGGAGCTTGGAGAGAAAATGGAGCTCAAGAAAATTATGAAGCATCAATGAAAGAGAAAATACACATAAGGGTTGTGTATCAATTCTTTCATTAAACAATTAGCAATTATGCTTCAATAGTAACTCCAAAATGAATTATAAATTCATTTGTTCACTATTGAAGCATGGTCACCTCCACTCCTCCCTAACCTCTCACATTACACCTCATTTCCAATTATTAAATAAAAGGAAAATACATAATGAGGTGGCCACCTTCTAGAAGGAAATCTATAGTAAATACGGATTTCAGTCTACTGTACATATATACCGGCAATCAGATAAAAATCCGAACGCCCAAAGAGATAGAATAACACGAAGAGCGTAATACTAGAATATATATATCGAAATACATACACGTAAATTATTAAATCAATACCTGATTTAATAATCCGGCTCATGTAGGGTTACTAGGCACTGTCACATGGGTCTATAAGGCATCAACAATGCCCGATTTAAAATTTAGACGTGCCGAACAACCTAAAGCGAGGATCTTTGCTAGATAATTAGGGTTAAACATGCAAGTAAATATCTTTATAACTAAGAGAGAGGGATTACAACCTTTGTATTCCGCTCCTTCGCTTCATAAGCTCCGAGTAGTAGTCCCTTCGCCGCGATCCGTGATCTCCCGGACTCAAGTGAAGTTCCACAACCCGAATGATCCATGCTTGCTTGAAGTCTTCCTTCTCGAAGATGATCTACCTTAAAGTTTCTTTAACTCAAGCTCTCACTCACTAATCAAGTATTAATGAAGTGAACACCCTAATCTAATTGGCTAGATTGGATGAGAATGATGAAGTAGGATTTATGCTCTCTTTTATTATCAAATTCTCACACTAATCCATCACAAAACCAAAAGCTAGAAAGCTTTGCAAGGAGGAAGAAGAAGAAGATTTCTTTTTGTGATGAATAATGAAATTGTTATTCTATTTACAAATGCAACCTATGGTTAAAGATGAAAGGGTTAACCATTGTAGTGATTTAACTCGGGTCAAGCGTTTGGGTTGGGTTAGGAAATATCTTCAAAAATATCAACACATAATATCTTTGCAAGAAACAAAACAAAAGCTTCTAGAAAAGATTAACCCAAATCAAACCCTAACCATATTTAATCTCCACTAATCATGTTGCATTTGTAAACATAACTTGTTAAAATATTATATATAATATATTTTTGCAACAAAAGAAAATAATACAATTAACATATATCGCATATATATCAATGTATTATCGGGTGAGAAAATGAAACAATAAAGCCAGCCAATATTAGATAATATAATGTAATATATCACATATATAATTATACATTAAATTATCGAATCAACACTTGATCCGACAATCCGGCTATATCGCAAATAACCGACTAATATATCATGTACCGATTCAACGAATCAACACTTGATCCGATGACCCGGCTGATATCAAATATCGCGAGAATAGAATACAGTATCTCATATCATATTATTCTCGGTCCCGTACATATCACATATGTACTCTTACTCCGTTTTGCCTGAGTCAAGAAACCTCTGTGTAGGACTCTAAAGAATCGTCAATACGCCGGTAGCAGGTGATGATCATATCAAACACCCACAAGCTGCAAGCGGTCAGCTAAAAGTAATAGCCACCCAGGTATTGAGCGATTAGAAGATCAACAAGCAAGCCTGTACATTCTCCTGTGAATCCAATCAGTAACACTCCCGTACAGTCCGGTCTCTTCGTCTGATATGTTGCATATCTAGTCTAGGGGTGGTATACGTCAGACCCCAGTAACCGATAAGTCGTGTCGATATGAGGCTCATAACAGGTCGAGAACCTACTGATAACACTTACCAGTAGTACTCAATATCCGCCATGGCCAGGGACTTCCAGTTATAGCCAATCGAACACAGCACAACATCAACTCCCTATATCGGGAGAGACGAAACCCCACCTATCGCTCATTGCCTCCCTGCGATTAGGGACTGTACCCAAAAGCCACCGTTTTGCACGCCCACTTGGACGTGGTAAGGTGGAAATCAAAGCACAGTGGGAATCTAACAAGACTCTTTGACGATCTCGGGTCTACAGACTAACCTGTACCAGTGTCACCAGAGAACTGCCATCTGACGTGAGTATAATACCATCTGGGAGTTCTCGGCGAGTCCGTCCAGTGTACCCAGTCTCCACTGAGCACCCGTACACCATCTTTGATGTCAAACACCGATGGATATGGGATCATCCATCGCCCATCATATGGTTCAAGATGCGTATACGCTAGTCTACTCTGGTGTATCGATGCCCTGTCTCGATACACCCTCGACTAGGAACAGTTATAGGATGTACTCGTCGACTACTATGTCTCCACTAGTATGATCTCATCATAGACCCAGCAGTCGAGTACATATCTTTAGGGCTTTATCCACATGTGAGAGTAAGACAGTAAACTAATATAAGTCAACATGTTTAGATAAAGTGAAACCAAACTGCATACTATCATGACGAGAAAGAAAGTCCTCTATATATATATCCAAGCATCCATTATAATATACATCATATGTACAACAATGGCCTCTAGGGCATATATAAAACTAACAATCTCCCACTTGCACTAAGGCCAGCTATTGTAGTATCTCATACTTAGCATCCAGAATAATCTCTCAAACTGTATCTGGAGAATGGCCTTCGTGAGTGGATTCGCAGTGTTTTCCTTCGTATCAACTCTCCTGACCTCGATCTCCCGGCGATCAACTATCTCCCTGATCAGGTGATACCGCCTCAGAATATGTCTGGACTTCTGATGGGACCTGGGTTCCTTGGCCAAAGCCACAGCTCCATTGTTATCGCTATACAAAGGTATTGGATGCTCAATGGACGGAACCACACCAAGTTCAGTGATGAACTTCTTCATCCAGACAGCCTCTTTGGTAGCATCGTTGGCAGCAATGTATTCAGCCTCCATCGTCGAGTCTGCAACGGTATCCTGTTTGGAACTCTTCCAACACACCGCCCCTCCATTGAGGGTAAAGTCAAATCCCGAGTGCGACTTAGAGCCGTCCTTATCACTCTGGAAGCTTGAATCGGTAAAGGACTCCACCTGGAGTTCTCCGTTACCATACACCAAGAACATCTCTGTAGTCCTTCGTAAGTACTTGAGAATGTTCTTCACAGCTATCCAGTGACTCTCTCCAGGATCTTCTTGATACCGGCTCACTACACATAGTGAGTATGCTACATCGGGTCTGGTACATAGCATCACATACAGGATAGAGCCTACTGCCGAAGCATAGGGTATCCCTTGCATGCGAGCTCTCTCCAAATCAGTCTTGGGAGACATCTCTTTGGAGAGAATGAGTCCAGATATCGTGGGTAGATTCCCACGCTTGGATTCTTCCATAATAAACCTCTTTAGTATTGTGTCAATGTACCTGGATTGGGTCAATCCCAATATCCGTTTAGATCTATCTCTATAGATCATAATTCCCAGTATGCAGGAGGCATCACCTAGATCTTTCATTGAGAATCTTTGTGATAAGAAGAGCTTGACCGATTGCAGCATAGGAACATCATTTCTTATCAAGAGTATGTCATCGACGTACAATACGAGGAAGACGACCTTACTCTCTGCAACCTTCTTATAAATACAAGGTTCATCTACGTTTTTGATGAAGTCAAACTCTTTGACTACAATATAAAAGCAGATGTTCCAACTCCGCGATGCCTGATTTAACCCGTAGATGGATTTAAGCAGCTTGCACACCTTTCTGCTGCTCCCACAATCTACGAAGCCCTTTGGCTGAGTCATGTACACGCACTCTTCTAAATCACCATTTAGAAAGGCGATCTTAACATCCATCTGCCAGATTTCATAGTCATGGTATGCAGCAATGGCAAGTAAGATCCGGATGGACTTAAGCATAGCCACTGGAGAAAAGGTTTCGTCATAATCCACACCTGGTCGTTGACGAAAACCCTTTGCAACAAGTCTAGCTTTGAAAGTCTCAACTTTTCTATCTACACCAATTTTCTTCTTAAAGATCCATTTGCTCCCAATGGGTTTTACCCCTTCAAGAGCAACTTCCAAAGTCCATACTTTGTTGGTCTACATGGATTCCATCTCAGATCGCATTGCATCCAGCTACTTTACAGAGCTACCACTTATGATGGCCTGCTCGAAACTAGTTGGGTCATCATCTTCCATGATGCAATCCCCGCTTCCACCATCAAGGTGAAAACTGTAGTATCTCTCAGGTGGATGAGAAACCCTACTATATCGGCGGAGAGGGGTTTTTTCGGGAACTACTGAATCCTCTGGTTCCACCAAATCATCTGTCATAATTTGTGTTGCTGGAACTTCTTCCAGTTCTACCTCATTGCCACTAATTTCTTTCATAAGAAATCCCTTTTCTAAAAAGGTGGCATGACGAGAAACAAACACCTTTTGTTCCTCGGAGCGGTAGAAGATATACCCTCGCGAATGTTTGGGATATCCAATAAACTTACATAGGACAGACCTTGCCTCGAGCTTGTCCGGATTTTATGTTTTTACATAGGCCGGACAACCCCATATCTGAATAAAATTAAGACATGGTCTCTTCCCATTCCATATATCATATGGAGTGGTGGGCACTGATTTAGTTGGAACTCTATTCAATAGGTATGCAGCTGTCTCCAGTGCATGTCCCCAGAAGGAAACATGCAACTCAGCATTGCTCATCATAGAGCGCACCATATCTAATAGGGTGCGATTCTTCCGCTCCGATACACCGTTGTGCTGTGGTGTATAGGGAGGTGTAAGCTGAGAGAGAATCCCATTCTCTTTCAGATAATCTAGGAACTCATTTCTTAAGTATTCTCCTCCTCGATCAGATCAAAAGATCTTAATACTTTTGCCAGTTTGGTTCTCTACTTGGTGCTTATATTCTCTGAATTTCTCAAAATCTTCAGACTCGTGTTTCATCAGGAACACATGTCCGTATCTTGAGAGATCGTCAGTGAATGTAATGAAATAGGAAGAACCGTTCCTGGCATGTATGGACATGGGGCCGCATACATCACTATGTACCAGTCCTAAGAGTTCCTCAACTCTTTCTCCATGTCCACTAAACGGAGTTTTGGTCATTTTATCTTTGAGACATGAATGGCAAGTATCATAATATGATAATTCGAACAGATTCAAATATCCATCCTTATGTAACTTAGCTAGCCGTGTCGCATTGATATGACCAAGTCTATAATGCCATAAGAAGGATTCGTTCATTTCTGAACTCTTCCTCTTATTTGTGTATTATATATTCAGGACTGTATTTTGATTGAGAACGTATATGCCATTATGTAACGAGCCTGATCCAATCAACTTTTGATTTAGGAAGATGTTCATAACATTATCCTGTATTACAAAATTATATCCTTCTTTACTTAATAAAGAAACTGATATAATGTTGCACATCATGTTCGGTATATAATAGCACTCGTTCAGAATCAAAGTATTACTACTTGGTAATACAAGGTGATATTCGCCAACTGCTTTGGCTGCAATACCTGCACCATTCCCTACTTGTACGGAATGATCACCCTTTCCCAGTTCTTTACCTTTACGTAGACCACATAACAATTTATATATGTGGGATCCCGATCCGATATCTAATACCCAGGACGTAGGGTGAACAGAGAAACAGTTCTCAATAACTAACCCACCCGAAGAAGATGCATCAACATGCTTGTTCTTCGTTTGGGCGGTGATTAGTCGAAAATATTGTATATTTTAACCGGCAATTTCCTCATCATTTGCATCCATATAGAAGTGTTCGGTATTCATATTTTAAATATTAGCAAAACTGTCGCAAAATATCAGATTACATGTATTAGACTCTAAAACCAACACTATAAAGGAAATTGACCGTATTTCATGGCATCGCATCATCCCTACATTTGCGCAACACTTGTTTTGAGATCTGTGCAGGAAAATCCAGAAGAAAGGCCAAAATGTACATGGTTCCGATCAAACATTACGCCAACTCAATGATATCAGTTCTAGTATAAATCCACAAGGAAAAATATAAATCAATATATCAGATAAAGCTCCAAATAGAGTTACAAGACCACACCAGAGAGCCCAAGGCCAAAGCCCAATAAAGAGCCGCGGATCCGCGGCAGGAGCCTGCTTGCGCCGCGGATCCGCGGTGGGTCCAAGGATTCAGCTTCCCAAATTTGCACCAAAATTCTTCATTCAGGGCCCACATTCAGCTCATGTACTTAAAGTTCCAGAAGACTCCAGTGGTTTCTGCCAGATCAGCAAACTAGGGTTTTCTAAACTTGATTAATCCTAGCTTAAACCCTAAGCTAACTCCTAACAAACTCTTTCTACAAACTCCTCAACAAACTTTTGGAGGGAATTGTAAATTCAAATCTAGACCTAGGGTTTCGGTGTTCTATAAATAAGACCCTAGACTCACTTGTAAAAAGAAATTCCATTATTGAATTCATTAGATTCATTCATTGAAATCAATAGACCCATTCACTCTCTTTCTTCATCTTCTTCTTCCATAAGTCTAGTGACAAGGCTTGTGTGAAACCCTAACCCTAATTCCAACTCCAAAAGCCAAGATCCCGAGTACCCATCAAGCAAGAAGCCTTGCAATCTTTTATGAGCCGAGCCGATCTTCAATAGAGCAAGTGGTCCAAACGATCCGCGACTCACGGAGCCGAGTGACGCCAAATCGACAATTTAGTTCTTCCTCTTGTAGTTCTTGAGCGACTGCAATCAAATTGTTGATATAAATAAAAGGTGATTTTCTTTTATCTTGTTTTCTTTAAATTCTTGCATCATGATTCAATCAAAATTTCTAGTTGTAATTCTTGTTGTGATGCTTGAGTAATACTCCGCTCGTCGAGGAGTCGAGACGATCAATAGAATGATGATGTAATATATCTGAAAACGATTCTTGATTCCTACAAGTTTTGTAAACCCTAGCAAGTTCAAGAACCGACAACCCATTTCGTTGCGATGCTTTCTTGAATGATATCGCTCGAAATTGGGGAGTTACGATCGTTTCTTGAAATTGCTAGAGGCTAGAATGTGAATGATATCGACAAAAGAACAAGGGATAAGATGAAACCCTAGTTTCACGAGAAAGCCCTAACTCTCGTCGATCATCATCGATCTAGTATCAATCCTTCGAAGGACAAGAACACGAAATCTTTAGATTACATCACGTCTATAGATCCGATCGATTCCTACGAGCCTCATTTAGATTCTTGACATTTTGGTTGGAAATATTATCGAAACCCAATTCTTGATTGTTTATCAGTTTCTTGATTCTTGATTAAACTCGTTACACCTGAATCAATTGATAAATTCTTGAATCATGTTTTCTTTTCTTTTCAATTAACTTTTCGATTCAAACAAAGCAAATATAAAAACGAATCGCACAATCCCTGTGGACGATCCGCACTCGCTTACGATCTACAATCGACACCGTAATTGATTGCGGTCAAATATAATTCTTTGATTGTGATTCTATTCATTTTCTAAAACGACACACAAAGAAATGATCAATCAAATGGCGCCGTTGCCGGGGACTATTTGAGTTGATACTTTTACATCCAATCAAGAAAATATTAACAATCAAATGGCGCCGTTGCCGGGGATCGCGTGCTAATTCGTTTTATTTTATAGTTTGAATTGAAAGAATTATTCCATTGTTATTTTGAGATCAAAATTCGTGCAAACCCTAAACAATTTGTTGTGTTTCATTGCAAGGAGATCTGGAGCTTGCTGGAAATTGGGAATTTTTTTTTGAATATACCAGAGAGCTGTAGAAATCAACAGCAGCTTGCTGTTGAAAATTGAAGCAGAGAGGAGCACATACGGCCGCGTTTCCGCGGTGTTGACCATCTTTTTGCGCCGGTTCCGCGCCTCTGTGAGAAGATCTCAGTGCAAATTTTTCTCTGTAAGCTTCTTACCTTCTCCTCTCTCCTCTTTTTAGCTCCAACTGACAATTTTCTGCAGGATTCTTTGCAAATAATCGCAGCTCGCAAATTGCAAAATTAAATTTGTGCGTGATTTTGTTTCTTGGTTGTTTGCATTATAAATACGGATATTAAGGGGCACGGCCAAATCCAAATTAGGTGGGAATTTCATTACCCTTCCTAGGCCCCGAAAACCACAAACTTGCATCCGCATTGAACCCACATTAACTAAAAGAAATCTAGAGATGACTCTAAGGACTGTCGCGCTCAATTAGGACAGAAGAAGGCCATGGGTAATTCATTGCTTATCCGCGTTTTCTTGTGGTGCCTAAGGCGAGTGTGTCTAAGGCTAGTGGTTATTAATTAGGCCCACTACTTACGTAGTGGAGTACCTTCCCACTTACCTGGCACTTATCCGGCCACAGGGGAACAAAGAGGCAGTGGAGGATTCTATCCTGCGACTTGTCTTTTGGCAGTTAGGAGCGGTCTAGAGCCGGACCTACGTGACCACTAGATTCTAGGATTTGTGTGCTGCATTTGTTGTGTCGCATCATTTTTTCAAATATCCATCCGTTTTTCAAAGCAAACACCGCATTCTTTTGCCCCTAATTATAAGCCAACGCTGCCACTTGTACTAACCCTTTTTAGTACAAGATAGGCTGGACACGGGATTCTAGTGCCCGTTTAGTCCGCGTACCTCTTATCGACTCCGAAGTCGATATTTCTCCATTTACCTTTTCTTTACCCACTACCACACCCACACCGATGGATCCGAATCCATCAAACTTCTTTAACCCTAATCTGCCGCCGTCCGTTGGTGCGCAGAATCCATCCCGCATCTCTCTCCAGGAGAGATGCTACCCTATTCGAGGTCCTCTTTTGACCTGCTTATCCACACCACCAGCCAATGGGGATAACTTTGAGATTAAGCCCCAGTATATCAATCTTTTACCCAAATTCCACGGACTCGAGACTGAGGACGCTTACGTTTTCATTACCAAATTTGAAAACGTATGCGCAATGATGGGTACGTCACAACTTTCAGTGGATGCTATTCGTCTACGACTTCTTCCATTTACCTTGTGCGATATAGCTGAGAAGTGGCTATATAACACTACCGCACACTCTATTACGAATTGGGAAGAATTCGTCGCTGCATTCCTTAAGAAATTTTACCCAATACAAAAGACAGCTCGAATCCGTAGCGAACTGAATCAATTTTCCCAGCTCCCTGCTGAACCATTCTCTAAATGCTTTGAACGTTTCAAGGATCTACTGGTTCAATGTCCTCATCACGGCATCCCGAGATGGGAGCTTTGCCGAATCATATATGAGGGCAGTAACCCTAACACTAAACAGAGCCTTGAAAACATGTGTCAAGGCACCTTCATGACCAAGGATGATGGGGAAGCTTGGCGATGTTTAGAAGAGTTTGCTGAAAAGTCTTTACAGTGGGAAAGTCCATCATTTAGGAGTGGCAATAACCAATCAGATGTTTCCATAGGAGATAGAGCTGACATTTCAGCTATACACAAGAAACTCGATACTATGGAAAACAAATTTTTAGCTGCCTCCCTTAATCAAATGTCTCTTTCCAAAACTGTATGTGGCTGCTGTTCTGATCCGTCTCATTTGACGGAAGAATGTCCGTTTCAAGGTCGTGAGCATACCAATGCCGCATTTCAAAGACCGAGAAACGATCCTTTTTCTTCCACATATAATCAGGGTTGGAGGAATCACCCTAATTTTGCTTGGAACCAATCACAATAACAAAACACGGTTCCAAACCAAAACAATTTCCAAAGGGTCCCTCCACCACAACAGCACCCACAACTTCAATTAAGTCAGCACCCCTTTCAAGCACATAATTTTAAAAATCAGGTCAACACACCTGCACTGTCTAGTCCTTTACAGTTGACCGGAATTGAAGAATCCTCTTCTTTTGCACAATACATGAATTTGGTCTTAACAAATATCATGCAAGTTTCGGCTGAAATGAAGTCTTCTGTCGATAAAATTAAGAAAAACTCTGCGTCCCAAAACGAGAGTATTAAATCGATGGAAGAAGAAATTGCACGATTAAAAGCCGAAATGAGTGCAAGAGAGAAAGGGAAACTTCCAGCTCAACCATTACCCAATCCTGGTTATTCACATCATGTGAATGCAATCACCACGTTGAGATCTGGAAGAGTGCTTAACAATCATGTTGGGGAAGAAGTTGATGACACTGAAAATTATATCAACACCCCGGCTGAGACCTTTCCACACACACACACTTCTAGTTCTGATCCCAGTTCTTCGACCCTACCACCTTCTTCCGAGCCTATTCTTCGTTTCTCTAAAGGCTCGCCACTACAGCCCACCTCTTTTACCCCTCCACGGACGATTCCCACTTCCATTTTGGGATCTGTTCCACACACACTCCCTTCTCCTATGATGGACCCAGCGCTTATTGCAAAAGCACCTTATCCTAATCGGTTAAGGGCTAACACACCAAGTCCACATATGGAGAAGATCACTGAGATGTTTAAACAGGTTAACATCAATATCCCTCTTCTAGATGCTATCCAACAAGTCCCTGCATATGCGAAAGTTCTTAAAGATTTTTGCACTAGAAAGAGGAAGAAACAAATGCCCAAGAAAATATTCATGGCAAAAACAGTAGACACAGCTTTCCCCCAGCAATTACCGAGGAAACGTAAGGATCCTGGCTATCCTACGATTTCCATCTTTATTGGGGAGAAACACATTAACCGTGCTCTACTAGATCTTGGGGCAAGTGTTAACCTGCTTCCTTTCTCAGTTTATGAGCAGTTAGGGATCGGAGAGTTGAAACCATCTCCTTGCACTCTCCAGATGGCTGACCGATCAATCACCAGACCTAGGGGTGAACTAGAGGATGCGTTAATAAAAATCGGTGAATTTATCTTCCCTGTAGACTTTATTGTAATTGATACACAGCCTGTAGCGAACTCACGGAATCAAATTCCGGTGATTTTAGGTCGCCCCTTTTTGGCCACTTCCAATGCAATCATCAATTGTCGTAATGGTTCTATGACCTTATCCTTCGGGAAGAGGACAATTGAGATGAACATTTACAAGTTAGGAAGTGTACCCTCCGAACCTACTGCTCAGGTCTGTTCTGTCGACTCAATGGATGTCGACAGCAGCGAATTAGATGACCCTCATAATACCGATCTTGACTCTTTTCATACGTTGTTCGACCCAACTATGTATCATACACATACGGACTCTTCCACCGAGATGTCCGGGTCAACAAGTAACACTGATTATGAACTTCTTTTAGAGTCTGAAGATCACCCCGCACCTTGTGATGACATTATTCTTCGGGGTATAGATGAAACTTTTGAGGAGATCTTCGCTGATGAACTCGCATTTCTGAATAGCACGGGTGTTGAGATGAATCATATCCCAACCAATGAAATTGAACCTCCACCCCTTCATATGGACAGTAAAAAGAATGTGAGTAATTCATCACACTCACTGCATCGTCTCTCCAAAATGAGACGCACACACACTCTCTTCCACCACTTAACCTTTCCCCACTTCTTCTTCCACCAACCAGAGCACTGCATTGATAAAATTTTTGAATGGTTGGTGTTAACATTCGGTCTTTGCAAAGCTTGTCATCGACCACTAATTTTTAACCCCTTCATATGATTTTCAAAAGATTAACATTGCATAACTCAAGTTTGGGGGGGGGGGTACATTTCTATCGGGCTCTTAAAAAGAAAAGTTTTACAAAAATTTTGAGCCAAAAATAAGTTTAGGGGAGGTTCTTCACTTAAATATTTTGCCCCCACTAATAAATTCCTCCCAAGCTTACATGTTTTTCAAGATTTAGCGGAAGGCAACAGTGAGGACACTGTTGAAAACAAGTTTGGGGGAGGTTTGTGCTTATTTTCGCATCATTTGCATATCACTTTGCATAAGCACAAAACATTTTTTTGAAAACCTATAAAAATTTAAAATTTTTTAAAATTATAAAAATATTTTTGTACATAAATAAGATAATAAAAGTTTAGATAGTGAAAATTTACATCCATAAGATTAGAAAAATTTAAGAAAACCAAGAAAATTAGAAGTTTTCTTATACGAACTAGTAATAAGTAGTTATGAGCCGTTGTCCCAATGGTTAGTAAAATGAAAGGCGTCACTAATCTGAGAATAAAAATAATTCTGAAAAATAGTTTCTATTCTGGAAGCCAAACATTTTGAATGTCGCTACCCTGCTATTCGCACTTACACACGTCTTGAAGCCAGGGATAGTAGAGGATACCTTGAAATGCTCTTGTCTTAAAGCCAAAAGTATAAAGGAAATAAAAAAAATGAATAAAGAAAATATAAAGTGGTGAGAAAAATGGACACTGGTTTTGTTATCACCGAGGGCAATAAAAAAAAATATAGCAAGGGTGCTTCTTCACCTAGTGCCCTAAGGCCAACTTGTCTGGGAGTCACTGCTATGCCTGAGGTGGTGCAAGACGAGGAAAATACACCAAGTAAGCAAGCACAGGAGTAATCGGTCGGTTAGTACCTCAAGAAGTATTAACGGTCGTATGAAAGTGTGTGAGCAATTTCGTCTAAATATTCATTAATTAAAAAGTACCGAGGCTGATGGGCAAGAGTATGATAGCTTGAATTGAATTCTCCGGGTGTAGGGATGTCCTTTACACACACGCAGGGTGATATGATCGATGTTTGGAAAACAGATAGGAATGAAGAATAATACGTGTTTTATTGAGGGAGGACGTGATTTCTAACATCTTTTCATGACCATTAAGATAGAGCTCATGACAACCGAAAAGCTAGCTTAGTTGGAAACCCTAATTTTCAAAGTCTTTCTTTTACAATTCTTGTCTTTAAATGTAATATTCATGATCTTTCTTTTATTATTGGATTTTGTGGGTGCAATCCGCTGAAAACCCTCAGGAGACAACACTCCTCCTACTAGGGACACCTAGAGGTTTAAAGGCTTGTTGCACGTGCTCAGTGCAATCGTGTTGCCTACGAAAGTGTGCTAGTTAGTTTTTCTCTTTCTTTATTTTCTCCTTCTCTTTTTAATAAAACAGTTCGCTCGAGACGATCGAAATTAAGTTTGGGGGAATTTAATTAGTCGAAAATATTGTATATTTCAGCCGGCAATTTCCTCATCATTTGCATCCATATAGAAGTGTTCGGCATTCATATTTTACATATTAGCAAAACTGTCGCAAAATATCAGATTACATGTATTAGACTCTAAAACCAACACTATAAAGGAAATTGACCGCATTTCATGGCATCGCATCATCCCTACATTTGCGCAACACTTGTTTTGAGATCTGTGCAGGAAAATCCAGAAGAAAGGCCAAAATGTACATGGTACCGATCAAACATTACGCCAAATCAATGATATCAGTTCTAGTATAAATCCAAAAGGAAAAATATAAATCAATATATCAGATAAAGCTCCAAATAGAATTACAAGACCATACCAGAGAGCCCAAGGCCCAAGCCCAATAAATAGCCGCGGATCCGCGGCAGGAGCCTGCTTGCGCCGCGGATCCGCGGTGGGTCCAAGGATTCAGCTTCCCAAATTTGCACCAAAATTCTTCATTCAGGGCCCACATTCAGCTCATGTACTTAAAGTTCCAGAAGACTCCAGAGGTTTCTGCCAGATCAGCAAACTAGGGTTTTCTAAACTTGATTAATCCTAGCTTAAACCCTAAGCTAACTCCTAACAAACTCTTTCTAGAAACTCCTCAACAAACTTTTGGAGGGAATTGTAAATTCAAACCTAGACCTAGGGTTTGGGTGTTCTATAAATAAGACCCTAGACTCACTTGTAAAAAGAAATCCCATTATTGAATTCATTAGATTCATTCATTGAAATCAATAGACCCATTCACTCTCTTTCTTCATCTTCTTCTTCCACAAGTCTAGTGGCAAGCCTTGTGTGAAACCCTAACCCTAATTCCAACTCTAAAAGCTAAGATCCCGAGTACCCATCAAGCAAGAAGCCTTGCAATCTTTTATGAGCCGAGCCGATCTTCAATAGACCAAGTGGTCCAAACGATCCGCGACTCACGGAGCCGAGTGACGCCAAATCGACAATTTAGTTCTTCCTGTTGTAGTTCTTGAGCGACTGTAATCAAATTGTTGATATAAATAAAAGGTGATTTTCTTTTATCTTGTTTTCTTTAAATTCTTGCATCATGATTCAATCTAAATTTTTAGTTGTAATTCTTGTTCTGATGCTTGAGTAATACTTCGCTCGTCGAGGAGTCGAGACGATCAATAGAATGATGATGTAATATATCTGAAAACGATTCTTGATTCCTACAAGTTTTGTAAACCCTAGCAAGTTCAAGAACCGACAACCCATTTCGTTGCGATGCTTTCTTGAATGATATCGCTCGAAATTTGGCAGTTACGATCGTTTCTTGAAATTGCTAGAGGCTAGAATGTGAATGATATCGACAAAAGAACAAGGGATAAGATGAAACCCTAGTTTCACGAGAATGCCCTAACTCTCGTCGATCATCATCGATCTAGTATCAATCCTTCGAAGGACAAGAACACGAAATCTTTAGATTACATCACGTCTATAGATCCGATCGATTCCTACGAGCCTCATTTAGATTCTTGACATTTTGGTTGGAAATATTATCGAAACCCAATTCTTGATTGTTTATCAGTTTCTTGATTCTTGATTAAACTCGTGACACCTGAATCAATTGATAAATTCTTAAATCATGTTTTCTTTTGTTTTCAATTAACTTTTCGATTCAAACAAAGCAAATATAAAAACGAATCGCACAATCCCTGTGGACGATCCGCACTCGCTTACGATCTACAATCGACACCGTAATTGATTGCGGTCAAATATAATTCTTTGATTGTGATTCTATTCATTTTCTAAAACGACACATAAAGAAATGATCAATCAAATGGCGCCGTTGCCGGGGACTATTTGAGTTGATACTTTTACATCCAATCAAGAAAATATTAACAATCAGGCGGCATGAGAATCCAGATATTCTCTTGTTTCCTGCTCAGTCTTATAACTCTTATAAGAAAGAACGGGACCAACGATCCCCTGCTCAGTATAATAAGCGGGTTCAGTCAATACATTCATATTATTATCTTGATTAAGGCCTGACATGGTCGCTACCTGGAAAGAGAGAGAAGAAAACACTTTAGCGTATGCTCTTGCAAGATTAGATTGGTTATTATCTTATCTAATCAGGATATCTCCCACTGTTTTTATCAAAACTTCCTTCAAACCCTAAAAGGTAAGATTAGCCGGGATTAATTACACCCTACAATTTCGTCAATCTTTCAGCCAGATCAGTGTTGGTACTTGAGGGATGTTCCCCCTGCTTTCGCACGGACCTAATTAAAATAAACCTCATTTTTCCACAGGCATAACCCCGTTAACACCTTTCTAGACACCTACTTGATCGGCTAATTGTCCTGTGTAAAATTCTTCCAGGAGTAACTCTTACTCGCAGTGGGTATCGGGATCCAACTATCTCATAGGAGGTATGCAAGCTCATTGCAAATTTCAACACTTGAAATTCCCAATAATACTTTTACCCCTAGCGTCCCATGACCTTGACGGAGGCCAAACTACCCATAGGGCGCTAGTCAAGTTCAACCCGTTCATTTCTTGATTGAATTAAACCCACCCGTACGACCCTTGACGATGGACAAACTACGCCGTACGAATACCCTAATCCAATCGCATCGTATGCTAGCAGATAAACACTAGTTAGCTACCGTACACTACGCCTTGACGGAGGCCAAACTACCGCAGCACGAATACTAAGCAGTACTTATCTGAAATGACGGAGGGCTACGCAGGTTTTTAAGAAAACCATGAGCGTAATGAACTTGATATCGTCGTAGAATCGAGTGATTTTGAAAAGGAGTGTTTTTAAGGCTTTCACTAGTTTTGCTAAAGAGGTCACTCCCGGTGAAGGGATCTCGGCTCTTTCCTCATCGTATAAGGTGCAGGGTATATCATATATACCGTTATGAAAAGCAAAAACTATTTAAGCTGTCAAAAACTAAACCGTTAGTTTGTAGCATCTGCCAGTTTTGCTAAAGAGATCACTCCTGGTGAAAGGATCTCGGCTCTTTCCTCATCGAATAAGGTGCAGGGTATATCATATATACCGCTATGCAAAGCAAAACTGTAGCTACCCTTTTTATAAAGTTTTGATTCTACAACATCTTTTAGCTTTCTTTTCTTTTATTAATCTCATTAATAAAAATCCCATCAGTTAATGCTTCCTAAGCATCACAGAAGAAACGAAAGCAGTTATATTTATATGTCAACATATATATATATATATATATATATATATATATAGTATAAGCATTCATCTCAGGCAGTAATATGATCTCATCACAGAACATTGCAGCAGAAGATAACATATGAAATATTGGATATACTAGGACGTCCGTGTTTTATTTCGAGCCTGTATAAAATACAGATTCCACGGTCGCAATGAATAGCCAAACCCACATCCCTAGACTCCTACGAGAGCGGCAAGCAACTCTGCCAATTTTAGGGTTAGGAGACCCGGTCTCGACTCCTCGAGATGGCCTCCCACTGTACCCTAGAACCCGGTTACTTGTGCTCCCCTCCTTGGGTCTACCTAATGCGGAAAAGTAAATAATATACAACGGTGACATCATCCTCATCCCCGAAGTGCCCCAATAAAAGAATATTACATACAAATGAATTTTACATGAATGAAAATAAAAACCCTCATCTCACATAAAACCCCTGGCTATTCAGAACACGACGATCCAATATAACATATCACGGCAACACATAATATCACATATCATCAACGTAAGCAAGTATGCGGATCCCGACTGTCGTTGATGTATAGCAACGAAGCCGGCGATACACCGCATACTACGCTTACGGTCACAGAAAAGAAAGTGTAAAACTACAACATTTGGAATCCACAATCTCTTTAGACATCATAAATCTGAAATATTACATACTTCGCATTTCATGCCTAACTATATGAATTCCACATATTGTATCACATTCCACATAAATAGACAAAGTTAAACTTTCCGATCGAATAATCAAATACGCAAGATTTCCCAAATAGCTCAACACTTGAGCGGAGTTCAAAAAATCCCAGAACATGTCACAGCCCCAGTGAACCAGCCGTAAAAGGGTCAAACCAACGCCTCACATGTGGCAACGCCAAATTACCACAAACCCAAAGGTTCGGTAGAAGTTTTGACGGTCACATAATCGAGTTAAGGTTACGTTCTTCTAGAGGGTCCACAGATATGCTTGCATGTTTTTTCGAAAGTTTTAAACTCAAGAAAAAATCAACACTTGAAAGTTTTTTGTGTCGGGGAAAAATGAGTTATTGATATCCGTTCGAACATTTTAACAGGTTCTAAATTATCGGGAAAACAAAACGAAGTTAAACTTTCCGATCGAATCAACGAATACAAAAGATCTCCAGAGAACTCAACATGTGAGCAAGATTAAAAATTCCCAGAATTATATACTAATACCTACGGATTAACCCTACAAATACGAGACCTTAACTCCCAAGTACGGCCGCGGAACCACCGCGGGAAGCATGTTACTGTCGCGGTTTCGCGGCGACATTAGGGAGTTGGGGGCTCGTATTTTACAGTAAGCCTTAGAATTGCCTGCTGAGTTTTCTGAGTATTTTTAATACGGAAAAAATTAAATTTTTAAAAAATTTCCAGAGAGGGGTTCAAAACCGACGTTTCGTGGTTCGATCGGACTTTTAACTTCGTATACACGTCGCCTAATGCTCTAGCTTGGCTCTGATACCACTGTAGGGTTACTAGGCACTGTCACAAGGGTCTATAAGGCATCAACCTTGCCCGATTTAAAATTTATACATGCCGAACAACCCAAAGCGAGGATCTTTGCTAGATAATTAGGGTTAAACATGCAAGTAAATATCTTTACAACTAAGAGAGAGGGATTACAACCTGTGTAGTCCGCTCCTTCGCTTCATAAGCTGGGAGTAGTAGTCCCTTCGCCGCGATCCATGATCTCCCGGACTCAAGAGAAGTTCCACAACCCGAATGATCCATGCTTGCTTGAAGTCTTCCTTCTCGAAGATGATCTACCTTGAAGTTTCTTTAACTCAAGCTCTCACTCACTAATCAAGTATTAATGAAGTGAACACCCTAATCTAATTGGCTAGATTAGATGAGGATGATGAAGTAGAATTTATGCTCTCTTTTATTATCAAATTCTCACACTAATCCATCACAAAACCAAAAGCTAGAAAGCTTTGCAAGGAGGAAGAAGAAGAAGATTTCTTTTTTTGATGAATAATGAAATTGTTATTCTATTTACAAATGCAACCTATGGTTAAAGATGAAAGGGCTAACTATTGTAGAGATTTAACTAGGGTCAAGGGTTTGGGTTGGGTTACGAAATATCTTCAAAAATATAAACACATAATATCTTTGCAAGAAACAAAACAAAAGGTTCTAGAAGCTTCTACAAAAGATTAACCCAAATCAAACCCTAACCATGTTTAATCTCCACTAATCATGTTGCATTTGTAAACATAACTTGTTACAATATTATATATCACATACATAATATATTTTTGCAATAAAAGGAAATATTACAATTAACATATATCGTATATATATCAATGTATTATCGGGTGAGAAAATGAAACAATAAAGCGAGCCAATATTAGATAATGTAAAGTAATATATCACATATATAATTATATATTAAATTATCGAATCAACACTTGATCCGACAATCCGGCTATATCGCATATAACCGACTAATATATCATGTACCGATTCATCGAATCAACACTTGATCCGATGACCCGGCTCATATCAAATATCGCGAGAATAGAATACGGTATCTCATATCATATTATTCTCGGTCCCGCACATATCACATATGTACTCCTACTCCGTTTTGCCTGAGTCAAGAAAACTCTGTGTAGGGTCTAAAGAATCGTCAATACGCCGGTAGCAGGTGATGATCATATCAAACACCCACAAGCTGCAAGCGGTCAGCTAAACGTAACAGCCACCCAGGTATCGAGCGATCAGAAGATCAACAAGCAAGCCTGTACATTCTCCTGTGAATCCAATCAGTAACACTCCCGTACAGTCTGGTCTCTTCGTCTGATATGTTGCATATCTAATCTAGGGGTGGTATACGTCAGACCCCAGTAACCGATAAGTCGTGTCGATGTGAGGCTCATAACAGGTCGAGAACCTACTGATAACACTTACCAGTAGTACTCAATATCCTCCCTATCTAGGGACTTCCAGTTATAGCCAATCGAACACAGCACAACATCAACTCCTTATACCGGGAGAGACGAAACCCCTCCTATCGCTCATTGCCTCCATGCGATTCGGGACTGTACCCAAAAGCCACCGTTTTTCATGCCCTCTTGGACGTGGTAAGGTGGAAATCAAAGCACAGTGGGAATATCACTAGACTCTATAACGATCTTGGGTCTACAGACTAACCTGTACCAGTGTCACCAGAGAACTGCCATCTGACGTGAGGTATAATACCATCTGGGAGTTCTCGGCAAATCCGTCCAGTGTACCCGGTCTCCACTGAGCACCCATACACCATCTTTGATGTCAAACACCGATTGATATGGGATCATCCATCGCCCATCATATGGGTCCAGATGCGTATACGCTAGTCTACTCTGGTGTATCGATGCCCTGTCTCGATACACCCTCGACTAGGAACAGTTATAGGATGTACTCGTCGACTACTCTGGCCCCACTAGTATGATCTCATCATAGTCCCAGCAGTCGAGTACATATCCTAAGGGCTTTATCAACATGTGAGAGTAAGACAGTAAACTAATATAAGTCAACATGTTTAGATAAAGTGAAACCAAATAGCATACTATCATGACGAGAAAGAAAGTCCTCTCTATATATATCCAAGCATCCATTATAATATACATCATATGTACAACAATGGCCTCTAGGGCATATATATAACTAACAGCTCAAACCCGAGCCGACTAGTATTACCAACTTTCCGATCGAAAGTCCGAGTACAAAGTACATCAATCGATCGAACCCTGCACGTATCCAATACGGCTACTACATCATTTCGCTTGAATCAGGGAAACCCTCTTTGTGGGACTCTAAAGACTTGATAGTACTCTGGCAGTGGGTTTAACCACAAGCGCGTCAGCGGCTCTAGCTGTATGTAACGGCTACCCAGGTACCTGTCAAAAAGAAGGACGATGAGAAACCTCATCCGGATCTCCTACTAAGCCTATCCGTGACAATATCTGTACAGTCCGGTCTCTTCGTCAAAGAGTATCGCATACCGGGTCTAGGGAATGGTGAACGTCAGACCCTAATAACCTGATAAGTCATGCCGATGTGGCTCAGGACCAATTCGGGAAACTATTGATTAACCTATCAGTAAATCCCAAGTGCCTTGGCCAAGGTCTATGGTCCTGACCAATCGAATCACAGTGCGATATCGACTCCCTATACCGGGAGAGACGAATCCCCGACAATCGCTCACTGCCTCCATGTGGCACGGGACTGAACCCAACCAAAACCGGTTTGCACGACTCAGTAGAGCCATGGTAGGGTAGTGATCAAAGTTCAGTGGGAACTCACACGAGACAAATTCCGATCTTAGGCCCAAAGACTAACCTGTACACATGTCACTAGAGATCTTCCATCCGACGATAGGTATAGTACCACATGGAAGTTCTCGGCGAGTCCGTCCAGTATACTCACACCCAGTGAGCACCTGTATACTATCTTAGGTGCATCAGAACAATGGCTGCGGGACCAACCATCCCCCGACGGGGCTAGAAACACACCAGTCTACTCTGGAGTATCAGTGCCCAGTCTTGATACTCACGCGACTAGGGACCATTTAAGGATGTGCTTATAGACTACCATGCTCCCACAAGTATGATCGTCATCACAACGCAGGTAGTCAAGCAAGATCCTAGGGGCTTTATAAACATGTAACCGCAATATGTAATAACGAGTATGCCATATGTCATGTTAAGATAAACACAAACCACAATAGTATACTACCGTATCGAGTCTTTATCAATATGTGCAAACCAGATATAACAACAAAACAAATAAATACACATATCCTGAAAAAGACAAGTCAAATAATATACTATAAAACTGAGAAAGATTGTTCTGTATAGACATATCCCCAGTATCCATATGTATACATATACAATACTGGCCTCTAGGGCATATACATCCAACAATTTCCCACTTGCACTAAAGGCCAGTGATTGGCGTACCGAATACCCAATGTCTTCTCTAAGGCCAACTGCTGGCGTACCGCATACCCAACATCCCAAAAAGTCGCTCGAACTGTGCTTGAGGGAGGGCCTTTGTAAATGGATCCGTCGTATTGTCTTTCGTATCCACTCTCCGGACCTCGATCTCCTGGCGATCTACGATCTCCCTGATCAGGTGATACCGCCTTAAGATGTGCCTGGATTTCTGATGGGACCGTGGTTCATTCGCTAAAGCTATAGCCCCATTGTTATCACAATACACTGGTATCAGATCAACAATGGACGGAACCACCTGAAGTTCAGCTATGAACTTCTTTATCCAGACCGCCTCTTTTGCGGCATCGCTTGCAGCAATGTATTCAGACTCCATCATCGAGTCTGCGACGGTATCCAGTTTGGAACTCTTCCAACATACCGCCCCTCCGTTGAGGGAAACACAAAACCCGAGACAGACTTGCTGTCATCCTTGTCACTCTGGAAGCTTGAGTCGGTAAAGGACTCGACCCTGAGGTCTCCATTACCGTAAATCAGGAACATCTCTTTAGTCCTTCTCAGGTACTTGAGAATGTTCTTTACTGCAGTCCAGTGGTTCTCACTTGGGTCTGACTGATACCGGCTCACCACGCTTAGCGCATAAACTACATCTGGTCTTGTACATAGCATCACATACTTTATAGATCCTACCGCTGAAGCGTAGGGTATAGTGCTCATGCAAACCCTCTCCTCGTCAGTCTTGGGAGACATCTCCATGGAGAGGGTGATTCCGTGCAATGCGGGTATGTTACCGCGCTTGGAATCTTCCATACTAAATCTCTTTAGTACGGTCTCTATGTACCTGAACTACGAAAGTCCCAGTAATCTATTGGATCTATCTCTGTAGATCTTGATCCTCAGAATCTACGAGGCATCACCTAGGTCTTTCATAGAGAACCATTTTGATAAGAATAGCTTGACCGATTGTAGAATAGGAATGTCATTTCCTATCAAAAGAATGTTGTCCACGTACAAGACTAGGAACATGACAGTTCATCCTACAATCTTCTTATAAATACAAGGCTCATCCTCGTTCTTGATGAAGTCAAATTCCTTGACTGTCTCATCAAAACAGATGTTCCAGCTCCGCGATGCTTGCTTCAATCCATAAATGGATTTGAGTAGCTTGCACACCTTCCCGCTGCTCCCACTGTCTACGAAACCTTCTGGCTGATCCTTGTAAACACACTCTTCTAAACTTCCGTTTAGAAAAGCCGTTTTTACGTCCATCTGCCAGATCTCATAGTCATGGAAGGTAGCAATGGCAAGCAGTATCTTAATGGATTTGAGCATAGCCACTAGAGAAAAGGTTTCATCATAGTCCACTCCTGGTCTTTGACGAAAACCTTTTGCAACAAGTCTAGCCTTATAGGTTTCCACCTACCCATCTACACCAAACTTCTTCTTGTAGATCCATTTGCATCCAACGGGTTTCACCCCAGGTGGAGCAACTTCCAGGGTCCACACTTTATTGGTGTGGACTCCATTTCAGATTGCATAGCATCCAGCCACTTATCAGAGTCCCTACTGATAATGGCCTGCCTGAAACTAGTAGGATCATTTTCTTCCAAGATGCAATCCTCTCGATCCCCATCTATGAGAAAACCGTAGTATTTCTCGGGCGGATGAGAAATCCTACTAGATTTGCGGAGTGGCTGAGGTTCGTCCGGTACTGTTGAATCTTGTGGTTCTACCAAATCTTCAGTTATAGTTTGTCCTTCTAGAATTTCTTCCAATTCTACTGTGCCCCCACTTATTTCTTTTTCAAGAAAGGTGGCGTGTCGAGAAACAAAAACCTTTTGTTCATCGACATAGTAGAATAGATACCCATTTGAATGCCTGGGATATCCAACAAACTTACATAAAACTGACCGTGCCTCAAGTTTGTCCGGATTCTGGTTTTTCACATAGGCCGGAAAACCCCATATCTTAATCCTTTTTAGACATGATCTTTTATCACTCCATATTTCATATGGAGTCTTAGGCACAGATTTAGATGGAACCTGATTCAACAGATACGCTGATGTTTCAAGCGCAAGCCCCCAGAATGAAAGAGGCAATTTTGTATTACTCATCATGGAGCGAATCATATCCAATAGGGTACGGTTTCTCCGCTCTGATACACTGTTGTGTTGTGGTGTATACGGAGGAGTAAGCTGAGAGAGAATACCATTCTCTTTCAAAAATTCCGTGAATTCCGTACTTAAGTACTCCCCCCTCTATCAGATCGGAGGATCTTCATACTTTTACCAATCTGGTTCTCTACTTCCTTTCTGAATTCTTTGAATTTCTCAAAAGCTTCAGATTTGTGTTTCATAAGATACACATATCCGAATCTAGAGAGATCGTCGGTGAATGTGATGAAGTACGAGAACCCACTCCTTACATGTATAGACATCGAACCACACACATCACTGTGTATGAGTCCCAAGAGCTCTACTGCTCTTTCTCCATGTCCGGTGAACGGAAATTTGGTCATTTTTTCTTTGAGAAAAGTCTGACAAGTTTCATAAGATGAAAATTCAAACGTATTCAAGAGTCCATCTTGATGTAACTTACTCAGTCTTTTCTCTCTGATATGACCAAGTCTACAATACCACAAGTAGGATTCGTTCGTATCTGAACTCTTGCTCTTGCGTGTGTTTTGTGCATTGAGAACTGTATTCTGATTTAGAACATAGATACCATTACACAATATACCTTCTGCAACCAGTACCTTATCAAGGTAAATGTTCATGATATTTCTATCAAGAACAAAGTTATATCCATCTTTATCAAGTAAAGAAACTGATATGATATTGCAAAGCATGGAAGGTACATAGTAGCAATTGTTCAAAATCATAGTATTGCCATTTGGCAACACTAGGTGATATTCACCGACGGCCGCAACATTAACTTGTGCTCCGTTCCCTACTCTGAGGGACATATCACCAGGTGCAACTATCCTACTTTTTCTCAGTCCCTATAATAAATTACAAATATAAGATCTTGATCTGATATCTAGTACCCAGGAGGTAGGACTGACCGAAAAACAGTTATCAATAACAAGAACACCTGAAGAAGACGAAACAGTATGTTTCCTCTTCGATAGGTTTATCAAGGAATTCAAACTTTCCTCTTTCCCTTGCTCATACTTATGACTGTTGTCGTAAGTTAGAGTTGAACCGACGTTCCCCAGCCCCGAATAAGAATTCGGATCGGTCAAGCAACACATTTTATTATCTTGATTAGGGCCTGAAATGGTTGCTACTTGGAGAGAGAGGGAAAACACTCAGCGTGCGCTCTTGCAAGATTAGATTGGTTATTAATTTATCTAATCAGGATGGCTCCCAGTGTTTCCTCAAATTCTTCTTCAAACCCTAAAAGAAGAACTAGTCAGGATTAATCGCACGTCACAATACTTGCTTAACCTTTCAGCCAGGCCTGTGTTGGTACTTTCAGGGAGGTTTTCCAACGCTTCCGTGAAGTTCCTTAATTACATAACCTCTTTTCCCTGGAGGCGTAGCCCCGCTAACACCTTTCTAGACACCTACTTGGTTTATAGCATTGATTGTTAAGTGTGATAATCTCCCGAGAGTAATCCTACTCATCAGTGTGATCGGGATCCAATTATCATTGTGTGATGCACTATATGGAATCCACTCTAGTAACCACACTCCAGAAGGTATGCTAAATCTGCAAGTTTCCTGTATATTTGAAACTCCCGATGTGGTTTTTGCCCCTAATGACATATGGTCTTGATAGAGACCAACGTACCATAAGTCGCAAGTCAAGTTCAACCCGTCATTGTCCTGGATTAACTTAGACCCACCCGCATAAGCCCTTGATAGAGACCAAAGTGGCTATTCGACTGTCCTAATTAATCGCATCCTAAGATGCAACAGATAAGCAACACTTTGATACCGTACACTATGCCTTAATAAAGACCAACGTACATAGCACGAATACTAACTGCTTTTTATCTGAAATGACGGAGAGCTACGGATGGGTTTTTGGCGAAAAACCCGTTAACGTAATGAACTTGATATCGTTTAACGAACCTGAGTAGTTTTGTAAATATATGGTGGCGAAAACCATTGCTAAAGAGGTCACTCCCTGTGAAGGGATCTCGGCTCTTTCCTCGTCGAATGAGGTGCAGGATATTCCAAACTGAATACCACGATGCAAAGCAAAAATAATCGACTATATTGAAGTTATTACATTGATGCAAACTTTTACTCAAGGGGTCACTCCCGGTGAAAGGATCTCGGCCATTGCCTCGTCGAATGAGGTGCAGGATATTCTAGATTGAATATCACTATGCAAAGCAAAAGAGAACGTCTGTAATGTTGGTTTTTAAATCTTGGTTCCAACAACATCTTTTAGGTTTATTATCTTGCATTAATCAAAATTAATGCGGTCCCATCAAATTGTAACCTATCACACCATAAAAGAACGAAAATATGATGTACGTATATGCCATCCGCATTCGCCACTGGGCCCCGTCATCACCCGTTAGGTTACTTAACTAACGACAGAGCGGGGGTTGGACTAGCGCGGGTGCAAAACATATACAACATCTACTAGTATATATATTAGTATATATAACATTCGTCCCAGGCATGATAATAAACAACATCACAGATAACAATACAGAATGGTGGATAATCTTGGAGCCCCAGATTTCATTTGAGCCGCAAATAAAACCTGACGTTTCCGGTCGTGTGGATAGCCTGTGCAATGAAAACCCTGTACCCCCTACGAGTGCGGGGAATAGACCGCCAATTCTAGAATGAAGCCCCCTCTGTCTCAGCTCCATGAGATGCGGGCTTGTTGCCTTCTAGAACCCGGCTATTCATGCACTCCACCACGGGGTAATCCTAATACAGAAAAAGAAAATAATATATACAAGCGGTGACATCGACCTCAACCCGGTCGTGCCCCAAAATAATATACATCCTGGCAAAGACGGCATTCCACATGTCGAACGCGCGCCCCATAACAATAAATGTACAAATGAATGTAAACTGTATTTCTAACATTGCACCACATGCTATCCACCACGACAATCCAACCACAACCACAGCACAAGCACAAAACATCAACGCGAGTGTCACGTTCGCAAAACCCGTTTAAAGGAACAAATAGCAATCAGACGAGTTTTACCGATCGAGTGACATTCCCGGTCGCAGATAAAAGTGAATGTAATGAAAATTGTTAAACAATGTTAAATATAACGAATTCGAAACATATCAAGTTTCCCCATACTCAAAACTACAGAGAATCAAATTTGGGAAAAATTTAAGCAACACCAAAATACCAAAATAACAGAGACAAGTGCCCAGAACCAAAAAAATTTGCATTTCCTCAAAACAAAACCGAGGACACTGGTTTTTAAGGGAAAGTGGCCGGCCATATAATGATGAAAATGCCTCGTTTTGGTTCTGGGTACATCTCATTACATAAGCATCACTCTGCACTTGTTTAAAAAAATTTTGAAACCTTTTTAAAATTAACAGACACTGCAGATTTGGATTTTGGTTTTGTGAGTTGTTTCGGTTTCGTTGTTTTAACATTGTTTAAACTGCTATACTAGGGTTTATGGGCTGTCTCTGATACCATGAAGGGTTACCCTAGTGCCCCGGCCAACTTTCGTGACTAAATGCGGAACAAAATTTTTATAGCGGGCACTAGAATAAGCTTAACCGGATCTTTAACCATAAACCTAGTTAGCTAAGTGTGAGTTCTATCTACTATGAAAGAAGATATACCAAGAGGCTCAAGTCCTTCGGTCTTCTCTCCTCGTCATGTACTCCAAGTGGTCTCCTTGAACTTGCTTGATCTCCAACTCCGGCTCCATCGGTCCTCTGGGATCGAGCTTGTTCTCCGGCCTTGCTTTGTCGTAAATGATCCACCCGGGGAATATGATCCATGGCTCTAGCTCCTAATCAAATGACTATAAGGAGAAACTAGAGAACTTAGGTTGCTAAACCAAGTGGTCTAGTATGTAGTGAGGGTGTCTAAGTGTTTGCTATCTCTTTTCTAACCTCTTCACTTGTTTCTCAACACATGAGAATGTTAGTGAAGAGGAAAAATATGAAGATGGAGGAAAACAAGAGGAGGGAGGAGCTTGGAGAGAAAATGGAGCTTAAGAAAATTATGAAGCATCAATGAAAGAGAAAATACACACAAGGGTTTTGTGTATCAATTTTTTCATTAAACAATTAGCAACCATGCTTCAATAGTAACTCCAAAATGAATTATAAATTCATTTGTTCACTATTGAAGCATGGTCACCTCCATTCCTCCCTCACCTCTCACTTTACACCTCATTTCCAATTATTAAATAAAAGGAAAGTACATAATGAGGTGGCCACCTTCTAGAAGGACATATGTAGTAAATACGGATTTCAGTCTACTGTACATGTATACCTGCAATCAGATAAAAATCCGAACGCCCAAAGAGATAGAATAACACGAAGAGCGTAATACTAGAATATATATATCGAAATACATATACGTAAATTATTAAATCAATACCTGATTTAATAATCCGGCTCAAACCCGAGCCGGCTAGTATTACCAACTATCCGATCGAAAGTCCGAGTACAAAGTACATCAATCGATCGAACCCTGCACATATCCAATACGGCTACTACATCATTTCGCCTGAATCAGGGGAACCCTCTGTGTGGGACTCTAAAAACTCGACAGTACTCTGGCAGTGGGTTTAACCACAAGCATGTCAGCGGCACTAGCTGTACATAATGGCTACAAAGGTACCTGTCGAAAAGAAGGCCGATGAGCAAACTCATTCGGATCTCCTAATGAGCCTATCCGTGACAATATCCATACAGTCCAGTCTCTTCGTCAAAGAGTATCGCATACCGGCTCTAGGGGATGGTGAACGTCAGACCCTAATAACCTGATAAGTCGTGCCGATGTGGCTCAGGACCAATCCGGGAAACTACTGATCAACCTATCAATAAATCCTAAGTTCCTTGGCTAAGGTCTTATGGTCCTGACCAATCGAATCACAGTGCGATATCGACTCCCTATACCGGGAGAGACGAATCCCCGACAATCGCTCACTGCTTCCATGTGGCTCGGGACTGAACCCAACCAAAACCTGTTTGCACGACTCAGTAGAGCCGTGGTAGGGTAGTGATCAAAGTTCATGTCACGACCCGAAAGTACGGAACATGACCGGCACTTAAACTGCGAACGTCTCGAGGCGTATGTAAACTAAGTAAACCGAAAACCCAGAAATCCAAACCAAGAAAAGTAGTAGAGTGAAGGAAAACCAATTTAAAACAAGTAGTTTTAATAGCATAAGCCGAATTATGCGGTTTTTAAGAACATCAAAATTTACTGAAAATTTCGGCAGAGTCTCCTTTGTAAATACTGGCTCCCAAACGGGATACAACATGAATAGTATACGAAATCACTAAAAAGGCATCCCCAAGCGGGAGCTAGCTCTTCGTCAATCGACGGTCACAACCACACAAGCAATATAATATACAACGCCAACGGCGAGGATCAAAACTCAAAAGGAAACTCAAAACCACCAGAAATATAACGAGCGACTCTAAGGTCGAAAGAATAAACAACACTGGTCTCTATCTCAAAAATACATGTTTGGTTGATGGAATTTACTAGATACAACGGAATAATATCATACAAGGTAATATGATGGGTACGATACAAGAAAAACCCACCTACTAGCAAGTCACCCGAATGAATCTGAGCCCACAAAGCCGTAATGAAAACTGTACGGCAAACCTGCAAGAAACTGGGGCACAACGGGGGTGAGTTGCCAACTCGTGAATAGAAAAAATATCTACACACAGAAATCGCATAAATAACGCAACCTAGGTCAATGATCATAATATATCCTCAAAAATGTATATAACATGCAGCCTATAACAAGGCTAGGGTAAATATCTAACCCAAGTGTAATCTCATATGGCCGTGTCTGTGCCTCAGGTTGCAATATATCATATGAATGAGGTATGCATGCATGAAACAGAATACATGTAAATGAATAAACTGTTTTCATAAATTAGTGAGATTTCCTTCGTATTTTTAAACTGAGGTATCATAATGAAATCAGTATCAACAGTGTCTAGCATCGACACAAAACATAAATCTCACTGTCTCGAAATATCAATGTCTCAATCTCAATATCTAGGGCGCCGTCAGTACAGACCGGCCCCTACCATCCATCTCAAGGCCACGACGGTATCCTCCGGATATCCGACCCGTCGGGTAATATTACCGGTAGGTAATCTGTCCCCTGCCAGGCTCAACGTCAACACCACATTCATCTTGCCCCGGGGTACCATACCGGGTCCACCATGTACCCGAAACGGTTCCTCCACTCCTCGAATCGGGTCTCAAAATCCATCAGCAAACTCATGGTGGACGATTCATACATCATAGGAAAACCGCACTTTTTATTTTAAAAGAGAGAAAAGGTTTATTTATGTTTTTGCGGTTTTCCTCCAAATCCAGAAAATCTCATGGAAATCCGAATCCAAAATCTCAATAACACGTAAAATTGTGAATATATGCATGAGAATCCATGAATGCGGCATAACGAGGAATAACAGTATGCATGAAGTGACAAGTAATAACTACAATATCTAAGCTGGCATATAAGGTAAGTACACAAATATTATGTCAAACTACTAGCTATCTAGCTAAGTTAAGCAATAATATTTTCTAAGGTGTACGTGACATGGCAATTACCGATGAAGATGTGTGTGAGCCGGCAATTAAGTGTACGTGGTACATACGCATCATCGGTAATGGTGTGGTGTCCTAACAGCATGATATCACTAATGGAGTATGAAACATAAAAATAAGCATGCGATGCGAAGCGGACCACAAAATGAGCGGGAGTTGAAAACTAGACGCAACTATAACTAATCTGCATTAATCTAATATAAGTCCTACAAATGGTGCCATTTGAAATAACACGAACCGCGGGGTTTTGAAAATAGGGCTACGGTGGTTTTTAAGAAAGGATACGTCTTTTGAAATATCCGTAGATCCCTTGACCTGTCTTTTAAAATACCCACGATCCGCTAGTTTTGAAATAGGTATGAGTCTAATCTAATCTAACAACTACACTAAACTATACGGCTGAACTAACAAGCTGAACTACAGGTAAGGAAACCGCCTATCATCTGAGTTGACACATATACATACCTGTATATATACAGTCGGTGATCCCGCCTCAATAAATATAATATCCATAACCAGACATCCCAAGTCAAGAGTGCGGATCAATCATCAAAATATAGCTCGTACGTAAATTTGTCGTACGGCATCCCCAAATCTGGGTACGGATCAATATCACATTCATCATACTATTCGTCTGATATCCTCTTTATCAAATATCATGATCGGGGTACTGATCTACGTCTAGTACAATACTGATACCGCCTACGTATGCATGGACGTATGTGAAACACTACGTCAAGGACCCGCTACAACGTCATGTCGTATCTCAAATACGAACACTGCTATATCGCCGATCTCACGGCCTCAAATCAAATCTCATCGACTCAGCTCAATCCAAAGTATCATCCTCAGATCTGTATGTGAACACATAGTCCCATACCCATGTGAACCCATAACTATAAGGAATCCCATGAGCACATATCAATAGGAATGTATGCAAGTATGTATGTGTGTATGTGTAGTACAACACTACCCTAGGGTTCGCAACACTAAAGTAATCCAACACACCAATATCCGTCCTAAGCATCATTATTAATCCCAAATAACATATAATAAATGTTGGTGTGTATACGCATCCGTATACACCACCACGGACTGCGGGGGTGCTATACGCCATCCACCCGACTTCTCCCCGTAGATATAAATCTACTCACCTGGTCCTCGCTCGCCGATGCCGACGTCGCCACGTGCTTGCTTGTCGTCTCGAAGTCCGCATGGGGTACCTACATATCATAGCTCACCGTATCGCATTAAAACTAAATTCGAAATTGAAACGGCATACGAAAATCAAATCGGCACGCGTATCACGCATAGGTCCAAACCTATCGCCTACGTATGCAAGAATAGTCAAACCAACCCTCGATGTCGATGTACAAACGTCAAACCATCGAGAAAAATCCAATCACACTCATTTGCACATTCACGAACACTAATTTTAATATAAACTAGGTTAAAACTCACAAAAACCCCAATTGCACTTAAAAAGTCATTTTTCCGAAAATCTAGCAAGCACAATTCACCGTTTTTGTACAAAACATGATGTTTAAATGAACGTAGCGGCCAATATACTTATTAAATATCTTAAATAAGTCATAGAAACAATTTCCGGAATTTAATCTCATTAAATTCCAAAAACCCAAATATTCTAGTTTACAAAAATACCCTTTTTAACAATTTCAAAGCAAAAATGCACAAACTACAATCTAGCTTAGATTTGCATGATCTAAAGCATTAAACCACACTTAATAAAGTTAATGAAGTCCTGAAAAACCTAAACACATTTTTAATCCCAAGTATTTAACCAAATTCGAAAATCTAGTAGGCAAATTAGCACATTAACACAATTTTTTTAAACTAACCATTAGCACTAGCTACTAATCTTGTATTAACATGACAAAAAGCCTAAATATAACACACAACCATACACCAATTCTACAAAACCCTAACTTGCATTCAAATTCATAACTTGAATTCCAAAACTTGCAATTAAACTCACATATCCAAATTAACACTTAATTAAATTAGCTTAAGAAATTAGTAACAAATTAAGCAACAAAAATGTTTAGAATTATACCCAAAACATATGAAGATCCACAAGCACACATAGCCCTCCAAAATGCTCCCTTGCCACCAAAATCCATGCTATACGGGCTAAGCTAAAATGGGTAGGAGTCGGATTTTGATTTGGATTTTTGCTTGATTTTTTGTGGATTTTTCTTTGATGGAACAAAGAGAGGAGAAGAGGAAAATGGGGCTGTTGTGGGGGTTGCTGATTTTGGCCAGGTTGTGGGGGGGGGGGGTTGGGTGAGGGAGGAGAGAGAGTGAGGTGGAGAAAATAACAAGTAAGGAAGTCCAAGTCAACACAAACTCAAAAGTCCAACTCATTTATCCATTTTCTTTTCTTTTCTTTCATTTCTTTTCCTTGAAATCCAAGTGGGGACAAAAGAGGGGGCTGCTGAATTCTTCAAGGGGATAAGTGAATGGGGGTGTGTGGGTGTGGGTACGGGTGTGGGGTGATGAAAAATGATAAATACAATACCCCAAACATCCATTTACGCTAAAAAAAAGCCTTTTTTCTTCAATAATTTCTAAACCGTTTTGGCAAATGATTTCGTTCCAAAAACCGCATGATAAAATTTTATTTAATGTTTTATGATGCACAAAATTTGTTTCAACTCATTTCAATTTGTAATTTTCCCTAATTAAATGTATTAGTGACGGCTTAAAATAATAATAAAATAATATTTTTTCAGAAAATTTGAAATTTCACCAGCAGCTCAATAAACACCAAATAATAGCAATTACATAACTAGAATATTTATATTTAATTTTTATAATAAGAAATTTGCATTTTGACTTTTTTTTCCAGAAAACCCCCTTATCTTACCGATTTTTTCGAAATTTCACCGAAACGATTTTCAAAGCGTTACAATCTTCCCCCTTAAAGAAATTCGGTCCCCGAATTTAAATTCAAACTCCCCCAAATACTAAAACATCTAAGAAAACCCATCAAGTCGTCAGGGCTCCGATATTGTAAATACATAAAACAAATCGTAGCGCAGCGCATGCGCTTGAAAAATGAGCATATAACTCAAATCAAAACTCCGTCAAGCATCCCGCAATCATCGGAGTCATGGAGAAGACATCAATGCCAAATCCAAATCAAAACCAAAATGACATAACTCGAAACTATACCTGTAAATATCGAATCTATATCTGTAAGTATCTGAAGGAAATGCATGCCAAATCTCTTTAAGTCGCTGTGCAACGCGTATAACACTGCACAGTGGCGGACGTCAATCATAAGAAAATAACTATATACATATATACCTTTGTTTGAAATGTACGTTCCGCCATTTTGGAAACAATTTAGAAGGGTCTCCTTGTTTTAAACATTTCGTGTCATATCAGACACGTAGGTAAATACTGAGGCTATAGCTCGCTTTTTGGAAATCCCTTCAATAACTATCAATGCATGCAAAATATATTCAGGTACTGTCCTCTGACTTGTCCTGCTCAGTATGAAAACACATAGCAATATCATAAAAACGTACTGCTCTATACGAAATCAATCCCCAAAATATGCACATGAATGCTACGTGCGTCTGGTGCGCACGAAAATCAAAATCCATGAATATACCATACATGCGCACAAAAACAACATCTAAGTGCATCGGGTGTGCACGAAACATCTGTCGCAGGCAACGTGTGTGCCTGACAGCAAAATCAGGTGCATCTGACATGCACGAAAATTCTTGAATTAGTGCATCTGGTGTGCACCAATTCGCATCTCGTAACAGGCGCCCAACAGGCGCTAAAAATCCAAATCAGGTGCATCCATCGTGCACGAAATCATGAAATCCAATATCAAGCGCCGAACGTACGCAAAATCAATCAGGTGCACAAGGTGCACAAAACAAATATCGAGTATCACCATCGAAATCGAAGTCCAGTGCATCTAAGTGCACAAAAGGCGTATCACTGCACTGCAAGTATATATAAACTATACAGAGTGCAGGAACCAAATCGTGTGCATGCATACGCACAAAACCAACTCAACTGTTTAAAATCGTAAAATCACAAACATGTGAAACTGAAGCACGAAAACGATATCAAGTGCAACACTGTGCAAAGATCGTAAATCCTCAATCATCAAAATCAAATCATACGAATAAATCACCCAAAACATCGTAATCAACAATGGCGGAATAGTACTGCTCAAGCGCATCCTCTAAGAATCTCGGCCAACCGTCGCGGTCATTAGTAGGACGTCTCGTCGATGATCATGAACTCTGTCCTGCTGGCGTGCGTAACCATGACCACTCCTGGGTCAAGGTCTGCACTGTGAATTACCAATCTTTCGGTCCATCGGCTCATCGGCCCTGTCAGGTGTGCTAACGGGGACGATTCCGTTCTGGCACTTCTCTGGTCATCTCTTGGTCAATCATCGCGACCACTCGTAAGACAGCATATTACTGGCGTCGGCCTCTGGCTCTCTGAATGTACGTGACACATCTGATCCTGGGTGCAAGTATCATTGCAGCAGTGTCCTGGAAGGAATCCTGCTCACGGTCTCTTCCATGTCTCGTCTCTGCCAACTGTTCGGAAGTCATCGTCCTTTCCTATATCTGCATCTTTCTCTGGAACGGCTGCACACCCATCGCGACTCCTTCTGGAAGGTATATCCAGTACTCTGCCACGGCATGCGCATCGCATCTCTGATGTCGGCGGAGGGAAACGTCATCATATCCAGATCTTGTATGATCCTCTTACTCCATTTTCTCTAATGTCGATTGTTTCGGACTCGTCTCATCGTGGCTGCATGGACTGAGCTCCAACGGCTATCCTCGTATCGTGAGTCTCCCAAGAAATGCATCTCACCACCTAACATCCGAATTAAGTCGAGCCATCCGATCGAGTCGTCAAAACCTCATAATCCCCCAAGAGCTCAACCTCTTGGGCACAGTTTAATTGTATCGAGTACATACCACAGCATCGGTGGTCCAGCCGTAGAAGGGAAAACCCAAGCCTCACTAATGGCGCCGCAGAACTGCCGCAAACCTTAAGGTTCAAAGGCTTTTATACGGTCATTAAGTCGAGTTAGGGTTTCATTCTTCTAGAGGGACCATAGAATTGCATGCATGTCTTTCCGAATACTTTAAACTTGGAATAATAGGTTTCTGACATTCGATCGTCTCTGTCGACTCCCAACGTCTCCGCGTGAAGTCGTCTCTAGCTGGAATCAATCTATCTGATGACCTCGCATCGGGGTAGCGAACGAACCACCTGTCCTAGTCATTCATCATAGGGTGACTAGCGACCTTCTATCATCTCTTAGTACAACTCGTACTGTAATAGCTCCAACATCTGGGGCGATATCTCGTCGTTCGCAGCAATAACTAGCTCACTCGTCTGCACGCTGAACAGTGCCTCAAACATCAGGAGTAAGCAACACACCAACGGTCATCAAAATCTGGCTGGCCTCCATCATTGGCTCAATTCTCTAGTGTCGATCAGCACCTCCGAGTAACCTCATAAAGGCGATCCGCCAAACGCTCGTGGCGCGGAAACACAGTAAAAAGACGCATCTCTGCAATCGTGTGTCGCCGGAATTTCGCCCTGGTCAGTCCTCGTTCGTGACGAGCTTGTGCTGACCGCAACTCTAGCCGTAGCTCTCCCTGCCCGTAACCGTAGCAGCAAAACCAAACTGGTACCGATGAGGCTAGATCAGGAAGGAATATAATACTGAACAAGGAAATGTACATCCTAAGGCTTCATAAGTGGAGTGGCGTGTCGTAAATATACCGCGGAACATATCAACGGTACGTCACTCTACTTTAGTCGCCTATTCCATCAACCAAGGGTCATCCTACGCTCCGAAGGTTAAAACCTAACGCTCTGATACCAACTTTGTCATGACCCGAAAGTACGGAACATGACCGGCACTTAAACTGCGAACGTCTCGAGGCGTACGTAATCTAAGTAAACCGAAAACCCAGAAATCCAAACCAAGAAAAGTAGTAGAGTGAAGGAAAACCAATTTAAAACAAGTAGTTTTAATAGCATAAGCCGAATTATGCGGTTTTTAAGAACATCAAAATTTACTGAAAATTTCGGCAGAGTCTCCTTTGTAAATACTGGCTCCTAAATGGGATACAACATGAATAGTATACGAAATCACTAAAAAGGCAATCCCAAGCGGGAGCTAGCTCTTCGTCAATCGACGGTCATAACCACACAAGCAATATAATATACAACGCCAACGGCGAGGATCAAAACTCAAAAGGAAACTCAAAACCACCAGAAATATAACGAGCGACTCTAAGGTCGAAAGAATAAACAACACTGGTCACTATCTCAAAAATACATGTTTGGTTGATGGAATTTACTAGATACAACGAAATAATATCATACAAGGTAATATGATGGGTACGATACAAGAAAAACCCACCTACTAGCAAGTCACCCGAATGAAACTGAGCCCGCAAAGCCGTAATGAAAACTGTACGGCAAACCTGCAAGAAACTGGGGCACAACGGGGGTGAGTTGCTAACTCGTGAATAGAAAAAATATCTACGCACAGAAATCGCATAAATAACGCAACCTAGGTCAATGATCATAATATATCCTCAAAAATGTATATAACATGCAGCCTATAACAAGGCTAGGGTAAATATTTGACCCGAGTGTAATCTCATGTGGCCGTGTCTGTGCCTCAGGTTGCAATATAACATATGAATGAGGTATGCATGCATGAAACAGAATACATGTAAATGAAGAAACTGTTTTCATAAATTAGTGAGATTTCCTTCGTATTTTTAAACTGAGGTATCATAATGAAATCAGTATCAACAGTGTCTAGCATCGACACAAAACATAAATCTCACTGTCTCGAAATATCAATGTCTCAATCTGAATATCTAGGGCGCCGTCAGTCCAGACCGGCCCCTACCATCCATTTCAAGACCACGACGGTATCCTCCGGATATCCGACGCGTCGGGTAATATTACCGGTAAGTAATCTGTCCCTTGCCAGGCTCAACATCAACACCACATTCATCTTGCCCCGGGGTACCATACCGGGTCCACCATGTACCCGAAACGGTTCCTCCACTCCTCGAATCGGGTCTCGAAATCCATCAACAAACTCATGGTGGACGATTCATACATCATAGGAAAACCGCAATTTTTATTTTAAAAGAGAGAAAAGGTTTATTTATGTTTTTGCGGTTTTCCTCCAAATCCAGAAAATCTCATGGAAATCCGAATCCAAAACCACAATAACACGTAAAATAGTGAATATATGCATGAGAATCCATGAATGCGGCATAACGAGGAATAACAGTATGCATGAAGTGACAAGTAATAACTACAATATCTAAGCTGGCATATAAGGTAAGTATACTAATATTATGTCAAACTACTAGTTATCTAGCTAAGTTAAGCAATAATATTTTCTAAGGTGTACGTGACATGGCAATTACCGATGAAGATGTGTGTGAGCCGGCAATTAAGTGTACGTGGTACATACGCATCATCGGTAATGGTGCTGGTGTCCTAACAACATGATATCACTAATGGAGTATGAAACATAAAAATAAGCATGCGATGTGAAGCGGGCCACAAAATGAGCGGGAGTTTAAAACTAGACGCAACTATAACTAATCTGCATTAATCTAATATAAGTCCTACAAATGGTGCCATTTGAAATAACACGAACCCGGGGTTTTGAAAATAGGGCTACGGTGGTTTTTAAGAAACGATACGTCTTTTGAAATATCCGTAGATCCCTTGACCTGTCTTTTAAAATACCCACGATCCGCTAGTTTTGAAATAGGTAGGAGTCTAATCTAATCTAACTACACTAAACTATACGGCTGAACTAACAAGCTGAACTACAGGTAAGGAAACCGCCTATCATCTGAGTCGATACATATACATACCTGTATATATACAGTCGGTGATCCCGCCTCAATAAATATAATATCCATAACCAGACATCCTAAGTCAAGAGTGCGGATCAATCATCAAAATATAGCTCGTACGTAAATCCGTCGTACGGCATCCCCAAATCTGGGTACGGGTCAATATCACATTCATCATACTATTCGTCTGATATCCTCTTTATCAAATATCATGATCGGGGTACTGATCTACGTCTAGTACAATACTGATACCGCCTACGTATGCATGGACGTTTGTGAAACACTACGTCAAGGACCCGCTACAACGTCATGTCGTATCTCAAATACGAACCCTGCTATATCGCCGATCTCACGGCCTCAAATCAAATCTCATCGACTCAGCTCAATCCCAAGTATCATCCTCAAATCCGTATGTGAACACATAGTCCCATACCCATGTGAACCCATAACTATAAGGAATCCCATGAGCACATATCAATAGGAATGTATGCAAGTATGTATGTGTGTATGTGTAGTACAACACTACCCTAGGGTTCGCAACACTAAAGTAATCCAACACACCAATATCCGTCCTAAGCATCGTTATTAATCCCAAATAACATATAATAAATGTTGGTGTGTATACGCATCCGTATACACCACCATGGACTGCGGGGGTGCTATACGCCATCCACCCGACTTCTCCCCGTAGATATAAATCAACTCACCTGGTCCTCGCTCGCCGGTGCCGACGTCGCCACGCGCTTGCTTGTCGTCTCGAAGTCCGCATGGGGTACCTACATATCATAACTCACCGTATCGCATTAAAACTAAATTCGAAATCGAAACGGCATACGAAAATCAAATCGGCACGCGTATCACGCATAGGTCCAAACCTATCGCCTACGCATGTAAGAATAGTCAAACCAACCCTCGATGTCGATGTACAAACGTCAAACCATCAAGAAAAATCCAATCACACTCATTTGCACATTCACGAACACTAATTTTAATATAAACTAGGTTAAAACTCACAAAAAGCCCCAATTGCACTTAAAAAGTCATTTTTCCGAAAATCTAGCAAGCACAATTCGCCGTTTTTGTACAAAACATGGTGTTTAAATGAATGTAGCGGCCAATATACATATTAAATATCTTAAATAAGTCATAGAAACAATTTCCGGAATTTAATCTCATTAAATTCCAAAAACCCTAATATTCTAGTTCACAAAAATACCCTTTTTAACAATTTCAAAGCAAAAATGCACAAACTACAATCTAGCTTAGATTTGCATGATCTAAAGCATTAAACCACACTTAATAAAGTTAATGAAGTCATGAAAAACCTAAACACATTTTTAATCCCAAGTATTTAACCAAATTCAAAAATCTAGTAGGCAAATTAGCACATTAACACAATTTTTTTAAACTAACCTTTAGCACTAGCTACTAATCTTGTATTAACATGACAAAAAGCCTAAATATAACACACAACCATACACCAATTCTACAAAACCCTAACTTGCATTCAAATTCATAACTTGAATTCCAAAACTTGCAATTAAACTCACATATCCAAATTAACACTTAATTAAATTAGCTTAAGAAATTAGTAACAAATTAAGCAACAAAAATGTTTAGAATTATACCCAAAACATATGAAGATCCACAAGCACACATAGCCCTCCAAAATGCTCCCTTGCCACTAAAATCCATGCTATACGGGCTAAGCTAAAATGGGTAGGAGTCGGATTTTGATTTGGATTTTTGCTTGATTTTTTGTGGATTTTTCTTTGATGGAACAAAGTGAGGAGAAGAGGAAAATGGGGCTGTTGGGGGGGTTGCTGATTTCGGCCAGGTTGGTGGGGGGTTGGGTGAGGGAGGAGAGAGAGTGAGGTGGAGAAAATAACAAGTAAGGAAGTCCAAGTCAACACAAAGTCAAAAGTCCAACTCATTTATCCATTTTCTTTTCTTTTCTTTCATTTCTTTTCCTTGAAATCCAAGTGGGGACAAAAGAGGGGGCTGCTGAATTCTTCAAGGGGATAAGTGAATGGGGGTGTGTGGGTGTGGGTACGGGTGTGGGGTGATGAAAAATGATAAATACAATACCCCAAACATCCATTTACGCTAAAAAAAAGCCTTTTTTCTTCAATAATTTCTAAACCGTTTTGGCAAATGATTTCGTTCCAAAAACCACATGATAAAATTTTATTTAATGTTTTATGATGCACAAAATTTGTTTCAACTCATTCCAATTTGTAATTTTCCCTAATTAAATGTATTAGTGACGGCTTAAAATAATAATAAAATAATATTTTTTCAGAAAATTTGAAATTTCACCAGCAGCTCAATAAACACCAAATAATAGCAATTACATAGCTAGAATATGCATATTTAATTTTTATAATAAGATATTTGCATTTTGACTTTTTTTTTCAGAAAACCCCCTTATCTTACCGATTTTTTCGAAATTTCACCGAAACGATTTTCAAAGCGTTACAGTTCAGTGGGAACTCACACGAGACAAATGCCAATCTCGGGTCCAAAGACTAACCTGTACACATGTCACATGAGAACTTCCATCTGATGATAGGTATAGTACCATATGGAAGTTCTCGGCGAGTCCGTCCAGTGTACTCACACCCAATGAGCACCTGTATACGATCTTAGGTGCATCATGCCAATGGCTGCGGGACCAACCATCCCCCGACGGGGCTAGAAACGTACACACCAGTCTACTCTGGAGTATCAGTGCCCAGTCTCGATACTCACGCGATTAGGGACCATTTAAGGATGTGCTTATAGACTACCCTGCTCCCACAAGTATGATCGCCATCACAACGCAGGTAGTCAAGCAAGATTCTAGGGGCTTTATCAACATGTAACCGCAATATGTAATAATGAGTATGACATATGTCATGTTAAGATAAACACAAACCACAATAGTATACTACAGTATCGTGTCTTTATTAATATGTGCAAACCAGATATAACAACAATACAAATAAATACACATATCTGATAAAGACAAGTCAAATAATATACTATAAAATTGAGCAAGATTGTTCTGTACATTCATATCCCTAGTATCCATATGTATACATATACAATAGTGGCCTCTAGGGCATATACATCCAACACATTATGCGTCGGGGCTGATATGATATGATAGCTGCATGTTATTGCATATTAGTTGATTTCATATGAACGTCATTGCATAGTATTATCTGTTGTACCTTGACTTGTACCTTTCGATATAACACATTACTGACGGTTCATGTTGCACGAGCACTAAATTGTATGCTACACCCACACTGTCACGACCCGAAAATTACCGAGCGTGACTGACACATAAATTACGAAACGTCTCGAGGCATACGTAATCTAAGTAAGCCAAAACCCAGAAATCAAAACCAAAAGAAGCAGTAGAGTGAAGGAAAAATCAATTTAAAGAAAGTAGTTTTAATAGCATAAGCCGAATTATGCGCTTTAAAAACATCAAGTCATTTCTGAAAATTTCAGCAGAGTTTCCTTTGTAAATACTGGCCCCAAACGTGGTACAACAATAATAGTATACGAAATAACAAAAGGCATCCCCAAGCGGGCGCTAGCTCTTCGTCAATCGACGGGCATAACCATGCAAGCAATATAATATACAACGCCGAAGGGCGAGAATAAAAACTCAAAAGAAACCCAAAATCATCATGAAAACCATAATAATACAACACGCGGCTCTAAGGTCGAAAGAATAAACACTGGTATTCTATCTCTCTCAAATATACAAGTCTGGTTGATAGAGTTTTACTAGATACAACTGAAATAAATAACTGTACAAGGGTAGCCACGATGCGAGTGAACCCACCTACCAAAGTAATCACTCGGAAGGAACAATGTGCCAGCAACTGTAATGAAACCTGTACGTCAAACCTGCAAGAAACTGTGGTACAACGGGGGTGAGTTGGCAACTCGTGAGTAGAAAACATCACAGAGCAGAAATCGCATGTATGACGCTATCCTAGGTCATATCAAGTAATATCCTCAATAAAAAATCCCGATACATCTACATATAAGTACGATACCACGTGCTCGTGTTCGTGCCTCAGATAGCCACATATCAGATATATGATGTATGAATTCATTACTAATGGAAACTGAATACATCATGAATAAGACATTGTTTTCTTTATTTATGAGATTTCTATATGTATATAAATCGAGTAACATCAATGAAATCAACAGAGAATCAGTGTCAAACATCGACACAAAACATAAATCTCAGTATCTCACTATCAATTCTCAATATCTCTGTATCTCAAATCTCAATATCTCTGTATCTAAAATCTCAATATCTCAATATCTCGGGCTCCGTCTATCCGGATCAACCCATATCATGTAATCACACGACCACGGTCGGTATCCTCCGGATATCCGCCGCGCCAAACAATCACCGGTAGGCAGTCTTCCCCTGCCTGGCTCATCGTCTACAACTCGAGCTTCTTGCCTCGTGGTACCTTACCGGGTCCACCATGTACCCGAGACGATTCATCCAGCTCCTCGAATCGGGTCTCGAAATCCAACAGTAATCATGAAACTCATGGTGGACGACTCATACATCACGAGATAACCGCAGCTTGCATTTTAAAAAGAGGGTGAGAGAGAGAGAGAGAAGTTTATATATATTCTTGCAGTTTTCCGCCAAATCCAGAAATCTCATAGAAATACGAAATCCAAGAATCAAGAGTAAGTAAACAGTGAACATCAGCATAAATCTCCATAATGCTGCCTGACCAATGTGTATATGAATGCAACTGATATCATGCAATGAATGCAATAGTTAAACTAGCATAAGGAAGCTATAACATGTTTCGACTATCAGCTAGCAAGCTATGTCAATGAAATAGTATTTTCTAAAATGTACGTGACATGGCAATTACCGATGAAGATGTGTGTGGGCCGGAAAGCGAGTGTACGTGGAGCATACGCATCATCGGTAATGGTGCGTGTCCTAAGAGCATGGTTTCATAATCACTAAGTACACAATAACATTTAATGAGGCGATAACAAAATAATAAAGGCAACTGAATAGTAAATGCAACAATAATATGCAGAACATGAATAATAACATAACAATAAGGAATCTACCTTACTATACATGTGATATTTTGCCGTTTGAAATCGTACGAATCATGGTATTTTGAAAATAAGGGCTACGGTGTTTTTAAGAAAAGGTACACCTTTTGAAATATCCGTAGTATCCCTTGGTATGTCTTTAAAATTCTCACGATTCGTTAGTTTTGGAAATAGGTATGACTCAGGTCCAGTCTAACATCTACTAGGTAAACTACAGGTCTAACTAACAACCAATCTAAAGGGGTTTCGAAACCACCTAAATCTGAGTCGATATATATTTACCTATTTATAATAATCGGTGATCCCGCCTCAATAGTACCACGTTCGATACAATATATCATATGACATTCTCGAGTCAAGAGTGCGGATCTTGCATCAATAGTTAGCTCATACGGTAAATCCGTCGTACGGCATTCCAAATCTGTGTACAGGTCAACTATCACATCAATCTCATCATTTATCTGGTATCCTTACCATCATATCATGAATTAGGGGTACTACCCTACATTCTAGTACAATCTGATACCATCCACATATATAAATGCGTGTGTATGAAAACACATCGCCTACCGATCCGCTATTATCACATGTCGTATCTCATAATACGATCCAAATCACATCACCGATCTCATGGTATCAAGCTCAATCTCATCGACTCATCTCCAACTATCATCCACTATCCTCATTATCCATGTGTAGGTATACGTATATATATATATATATATATATATATATATATATATATATAGTCCCATACCTATGTGTGTGTGTGTATATACGTATCCCCATATACGCACAAGTAATAATAATAATGCATGCAACGGGGGTGTGCGTGTGTGCAAACCTATTCTATGGTTCGCGACTACGAAATCAACCACGACACTATCATCCAAATTCACAATACATATGTAAATATATAACATATCATCATCCACATTACGAACTGCGGGGGTGCTATACTTTATCTACCCGACTTCCCCCATAGATATATATCTACTCACCTTGATCTTCGCTTGCCGATGCCGATGTCGCCATGCGCTTGCTTGTCGTCTCGAAGTCCTCGCGAGGGTACCTACATATCATAACATATCGTACCGCATTAAAATCCGACTCATGACCAAAACGATACACGAATCTCACATAGGTCAAACCTATAGTCCGCTCAAGCAAAAGAATCAAATAACCCTCGACATCGGCGTACCAACGCCGATTGATTGAGAAAAACCCAAACGTACCCATCGTGATTTCAAAACTCACTAAAAATATATGAAATAGGGTGCAAATCATCAAAACCAATAAATTGATCAAATCGGTTTATTTCCAAAAAGCCTAGTAAAGGGTCGTTAACCGTTTTAATACAAGTCTTGATGTTTTAGCAAACTAGTGGTCACAATACTCACTAATTATCTTAATTAGGCCACATAAACATTTACTAGATTTTTAATCTTGCTAAATTACATTAAACCAAAACCTAGTAGTTATCCTTTTGTTCAAAACTTGATGTTTTAACCAATATAAATATTTTAACAATTTTAGTGGCCATAAAGCTCACTAATTTTTCTTAATTAAGTCACACAACCCATTTTAAAATTTTATCTCACCTCTTGATATTAATAACAAAAACCTAGCTCTCAAATTAATTTAATTTGAACAATTTTGAAACAACAATGTACAATACAACAACTAGACTAGATTTTTCATTTCATAAGATGATGAACTACACTTGATTATCCTAGTAGAGATCGTTAATGTTGGAGATAGTGCCCTCAGAGTCAATTATTGGATCACAGGCACGTGATTGCAATGATTAAGGGAGGACCTGTCCTAGTAGGACAGTCTTACTCAAGATGATAGTATGCTATCTGGTTTATCTTTATCATCGTGTACTGCTTTAGGTGACCTTACGAGTCGCTATTGCACATTGATAGATCCCCTAGGATTCTTGCTTGACTACCAGCAGTATGAGGGCGATCATATACGTGGGAGCTGGGGTCTATAAGCACATCCTTAAAAGGTCCCTAGTCGTGGGAGTTTCGAGACTGGGCATCGATTCTCCAGAGTAGACTAGTGTATACAGTCGAGACCCCGACGAGGGGCGGTGGCCGGTCTCACAAGCCACTGGTGTCAGTTGGTTCACCTAAGATGTATACAGGTGCTCATTGGGTTATGAGTACACCGGACAGGACTCGCCGGGAACCTGCTAGTTGGTATTATACCTAACGTCAGATAGCAGTTCCCTGGTGTCATGTGTACAGGTTAGTTCATCGACCTGAGATCATCATTTGTCTCGTGTGAGTTCCCACTGTGCTTTGATTACTACCCAACCACGGCTCAAAGGAGTCGTGCAAACAGGTTTTAGTTGGGTACAGTCCCGAGCCATATGGAGGCAGTGAGCGGATCTGCAGGGGTTCGTCTCTCCCGGTATTGGGGAGAAGTCGCGCTGTGTCTAGGAGAGCCAGTACATGAAAAGTCCTTGGCCAAGGCAGGAGATTTCCTGGTAGGTATTCCAGTAGTATCTCAGGGTGTTCTGGGCTACACTCCGACACGACTTGTACCGCTTTTGGGGGTCTGACTTTTACCAACCCCCTAGGCCCGTCATGCGATGCTATTAGACGAACGGACCGGACTGTACGGATATTGTCACTGACAGGCTCAGTAGGGTGTCAGGATGAGTTCGCTCATCGACGTCCCTTTTGGTCAATAGCTGGTAGGCCGTCATGTATGGCTAATACCTCTAACGTTCTAGTGGTTAAATCCACAGCCATAGTATTGACGAGTCTTTAGAGTCCACCACACACAGTTACTCAAGTTTTGGGCGAAACGCTGTAGAGGCCGTATGGAGATATGGCAAGGTTCGATCAGATGCGTGCGGTATTGCATGGATCGTGATCGGACGGATTTTACTAGCCGGCTTTGGTTTAAGCCGGATCCTAGTATTAGACAGTGTAGTTTTTGTCTCTTTGCATTTGTGTTCAGTGGGAATACAAATGCGGGTATGTATTTGCAGTAGCGGGGTTTTCCTGTAATTTATTACGGGATCAGTTTTCTGAAGTTGCCAGTTTGCATTCCGTTCCGGTCAGTTTTCCATTGTTCCTTCGCGGCCGGACTTTTAGATGGAGGGGTTATTTGCAAGTGTGCAAATAACATTTTGTGGAGGGGTTTCTTGCATTTGTGGCTTCATAATTGTTTATTCATCATGAGATTCTTTTTGAGTCTTATCCTTTGCACTTATGAGACAGGGATTGATTAGGTTTTTTTGATGTGAGATTATTTTGATCATTATCTTCACTTAATTGGTATTTTTGCTTGCCTTCTCTCTCCTCATTCCACTATTCTTTGGAGAGGGGCCGGCCACTATAGGTGGAAAAGAGGGAATTCATTTGGGTTGGGAGAAATATTAGGCATCTCATTTCATTTCATGCTAAAAGAGAGTCCCTTCTCCAAAGTTCATTCTCCATTATTCTTTTCTCCTCCACATCCATGGCAACAACATAAACCCCAAAGAGACATGTTTTCTACACTTGCCTACAGCAAATCTTGGACGCGTCGGCTAGCCAACTTCGCGCCCGAGACTCCTCGGTCCAGAGGTGGGAGCCCGTAAAAGAATCCGGCTACGTGTTGCCCTTTCCGACGAGGAGGTGACGTTCGGAGATTCCGCGGGAGATCGGGACGACGACGAGAAGACCGAAGGACACGGTTAATGGCCCGATCCGGGTTTAAAGTGCGCGGTGGTGCCGCTTTGCAAGTTTCGCAAAGTTTTTCGTTTCCGCGTTTCCGGCGTCGGATCGACGGCCGGGGCGCCGCCGTGCACTTACATTGGTATCAGATCCACGCCATTAACCTTTTCTAGCTTGCTCTAGTATGTTTAGAACTCAATCGAACAAAAATCCCAAAAAACCGTATTTTTAGTGTATCTGGTTTCTGTCGAAATTTTTTTAGCTCTAAAAATTTTTCAGGTTGTTGCAGAAACATGTGCAGGGAATTATAAGCACACTGTAAAAATTTGGTGAGGTGATGCTGCAGTACCACCGCGGAAACGCTGCCAGACCCACGTTTGCGCCGCGGTTCCGCGGTGGAGTTAAGACAACGCGACACCAAAATTTTCCAGTGGGCTTTTGAATTGGAAATAGGGGTTTTGGGATATTTTATTTGGGCCCAGATTTTCTCTAAGTGCTACAGTACTGCTTGGGGCCCACTTCGGTAAATTTGATCGATCGAATATTTTAAACATGTTAGTTCACAGTATTTACATTATATCTGTGACCGTGAATGTCATTTGATCGGTAAATCCTGTCTATCTGCTATAGCCCTTTTAGACGGATTTGCGAACGTGTCATTCACGTTGATGTTCTGTGTTGTGCTGTATTGTTGCGGATTGGTCATAGGGGATAGCCTCGATGTAAGTTTAGTACAGTTTTGTTTTATATGTACATTTGATATTGCGGGGCGAGCGTCCGATATGTGGACTGCCGTCACTGCCTGTTTGTGTTAGTGTATATGCCCTAGGGTCCATTATTGTATCATACTAGTTTGTATATTACTTAATGGAAGCTTGGGATATTCACTTGTATATAACAGTCTTGCTAAACATGGTAGTATGCTACTTGGTTTTTCTATCTTAATATGTGAGTATACGTATTGATAGAGCTCTTAGGATCTTACTTGACTACCAGTGTTGTGATGGCAGCTACACTAGTGGGGGCTGGGTAGTCTACAAGCACATCCTTATTCAGGTCCCTAGTCGTTAGATTATCGAGACAGGGCATCGATACTCCGGAGTAGACTAGTGTGTACGCTTCTCATCCCAGTTGGGGAGATGGTCTGTCCCATAGCCATCAGTACGTCGTACTGGAGATAGTATGCAGGTGCTCGTTAGGTTACGGGTACACCGGACAGGACTCACAGGGAACTGTTGGTTGGTTTTATACCAGTCGTCAGTGAACAGTTCCCAGGTGACATGAGTACAGCATAGTCCGCAGACTTGACACTGCTACTTCGCCTCGAGTGTGTCCCACTGTTCTTAGATTGCTACCCAACCACGGCTCAAAGGAGTCGTGCAAACAGGTAGCAGTTGGGTGCAGTCCCGAGCACTTGGAGGCAGTGGCGGTTAGACAGGATTCGTCTCTCCCGGTATTGGGGGTTGATATCGCGCTGTGTCAGAGAGCCATTACGCAAAGTCCCTGGCCAGGGCAAGCGAGATTTGCTGGTAGGTTCCAGTAGTTTCTCTGGGTGTAATGGGCTTCCCTCCGACACGACTTATACCGCTATTAGGGGACTGACGCTTGCCGCCCCCTAGGCCCGATATGCGTTAGTCTTAGACGAACGGACCGGACTGTATGGAGATTGTCACATCCGACTCAGTAGGAGTTCGGATGGGTTTCCTCATCGGCCTTCTTATCGACATCTACCTGGGGACCGTTACGTACAGCTAGTGCCGCTTGCGGTCTGTGGTTAAACCCACTGCCAGCATAGTAGTCGAGTCTCTAGAGTCCCACATAGAGAGTTTCCCAACTCCAGGCGAAACGATATAGAGGTCGTATGGTTTTACGACAAGGGTTCGGACGCATACGTGTGTTTACGCACGTACGACTTTCGGACAGTTTTTACTAGTCGGCTTTGGTTTAAGCCAGTTACTACTATCCGGTTATTGGATTTATATAGTCTAAAGTTTTTCCGTGTTTTCACGGATTGGAGGGGTGTTCTCGTAATTGCGCGAGAAGCTTCTAGAAGATGGTGACTAAAGGGGTTAAGGTGGCATATACATTAAATGAGATTAGTGAATCATTTGGATGATTCATCCATGTCGTTAATGTATCATAAATGCTTAATGAGTCATGGAGATGAATCACCATTAGATATTTATCAAGCATGGTTGTAAATCATTTTCTTTTCTTTTCTTGAAAAACAATAATGCTTGATATAAATTATGATAACTCATTTTCTCATTGCATTATTATTCTCACCTTCTCTCTCCTCAAGCTTCCTCTCTTCAAACCCTAATCCTCCCCTCTCATGTGTTGAGTACAAGGATTAGTTAGACTACTTAATCCATAACCCTCACTCTATATCATCTATGTACTTTGGTTAGCACTTAAAGAAACCTAGTTGCCTCAAGTTTAGAGGCAAAGCTTGGAGTATAGCTCTCGTGGTGGATCGTCTACTACATGGAGAAGGCCGAGGAGGGGGTGGAGTTCGTAGAGACGAAGGACACGGTTCTTTAGTTATAATCTCTTCACATAGTAGTTTAGAACTTCTATGATAGTTTTTAGTTATCGTTTAGCTTCGATTCATGCGGTTAGTCGATGTTTAAGCAAAGAACAAGATCGTTTTTCATTTTTCCGCCTCCCCGCAATTCGGGGGGTGTTGTACATCGACTTAAAGTGGTATCAGAGCCTCGCTAAACAATAATTAACTCATTAGCAAAGTCGTAAGAATTTCGAACGCAAAAAAGAACCGGAAACATCGTCGATTATCACACTTGCTGTCGAATTTCAAACTGGCTCTAAAAATTTTTCAGGGTGATTCATAATTACAAGCAGGAAAAACTAGGGCTACTGAAGAAATTTGGACTCCTAACTCGGCCATCTAACCGTGGAACCGCGGCGGATCCTTGCGATCCGCCGCGGAACCGCGGCCGAGTTGGGGCCGAGTCGTCCCAAATTTATTCAGTAACTGCTAGGTGTTAACAGTGATGTTTCTGGGATGTTTTATTTTCTGCTAAGATCTCAGGTTCACAGAGAAGTATTGGAGTAGAATCTAAAAGCGTTTGTTCGATCGAAATTTTACGATGTTTGCTAATTTGATTATATCTGTGTTTGTATAATGTGTTCGTAAACCTCCCCTAACTGCTAGTATGTCGGTTGGCAGGGGGTTGCACATTTCTGTAATGGTTTTTACTGTTTGTGGATATGAACTGTATTGGACTGTTGTGATGTTTAGCCGGGGTTTTGTGATGGGTTATTATTTTAATTCATTCGATGTAACTGTAATATGTTGTAATATTATTTTGCGGGGCACATCCAGGTTGCGGTTGTAGCCACCGTTGTATTATTTCATTTTTACTGTTTTTGCTCCTAGGATAGACCCAAGGTGGGGTACACAAACTACCGGGTACTTTGAAGTGTTTAGTGGCCAACTCACTTTGTTGAGGGAGACCGCTTTACTTCGGGTATTTGACGGGTAGTTTGACGTACCCGTAGGGGTCTAGGGGGGGGTAATGGCTATTCATCACACCTGTGTAATCCGTCTTTTGTTGCAGGCTCTAAACAAACACGGATTGCTTGAAAATCCAATAAAGTTCATATGAGATCTGGAATGCCTATTATTGCGTCTGACGAATGTACAATATCTATATATGATAGCTATTTAGACGTCACTTATGTTTTACACCCGCGCTAGCCCAGCCCCTGCTCTGCCGTTAGTTAAGTAACCTAACGGGTGATGACGGGACCCGTGGCGAATGCGGATGGCATAAGAGGACGTTGTATTTTCGTTGTTTTCTGCAATGATAGGTTAATGATGGGACGCATTATTTATAATGCAAAGAAAATAAACCAAAAGTTTAATCGTTGGAACAATTTAAAAGAAATCACTCGGTTAATTTTAAAAACAGATATTTTTAAATGCGGAGCTTTAACCACTCCTTTTAAAAGCTATCAGGTTCCTTCGGTTATATCAAGTTCACTACGTTCACGGTTTCGCCAAAACCATTCGTAGCCCTCCGTCATTTCATTTGGGTATTCAGTAGTATTCAAGCTATGCATTTTGGCCAAAGTCAAGGCATAGTGTTTGGTAGCTGCTGGCTTTTCATTTGTTGCATAAGATAGATGAGTTGGTTTGGGACAGTCGTATTATCATTTGACCAAAGTCTGGGGTATATACGGATGGGTTCAAATTGACAAGATAATGAAGGGTAGAACTTGACATGTGACTTATGACATTTTGACCAAAGCCAAGGTCATAAAAGCATGGGGAAAAAACTTATATCGGGAATTTCTAAAGAAACTGAAATTTGCAAAGAGATGCATACCATTTGGAGTTTGATAAATGTTGGTAGCATTCCTTCAACATTATCATACGATGATATTTGGATCCCGATCCTACTGTGAGTATATGCTACTCATCAGGATATTCGTCACTTAACGATCAATGCTGTAAACCAAGTAGGTGTCAAGAAAGGTGTCAGCGGGGTTACGGCCCCAGAGAAAAGAAGTTATTTAATTAAGGAACTTCGCGAAAGCGTTGGGAAACCTCCCTCGAAGTACCGACACTAGCCTGGCTGAACGGTTAAGCAAGTATTGTACAGTGAGAATAGTCCTGGCTAATTCTTCTTTTATGGTTTGAGGAAGGATTCGAGAAACAGTGGGAGCCATCCAGTTTAGATAAATTAAAAACCACTCTAAACTTGCAAGAGCAATATGCTAAAGAGTTTTCTTCTCTCTTTCCTAATTGCAGCGACCCTGAAAATGACTGGACATAAGTTACTTTTAGAGAAAAATATACTGGCAGTGCCAAACTATAAAGATTGGCTGCGGAATGTCAAAATGGCTTTGACCTATGACAAATTGGGGTACGTCCTCACCGCTACGGCACCTGCTGTCCCTGGTCCCAAATCCAGTAATGCGGATAAGGAAATCCGCAAAACCTGGGATTTCGATTGCGCGAAAGCCATGTGCATCGTGCTTGCCTCGATGAACAATGAACATCAGAGGAGGCACGAGGATATGAAACTAGATGCCATATTTCTCCATACAAAGGAACTTTATGGAGAGCAATCTCGTATAGCAAGATACGAGACCTCTAAGAACTTGTTTCGAGCGAGGTTGGCTGTCGGGTCATCGGTAGGAGAACATGTCCTAAAGATGATCGGCTATATAGAAGAGCTCGCAGACCTTGGGACGACTTTGGATAATGAGCTCTATACAGACCTTATTCTCCAGTCCCTTCCTTCCACCTACGCCCAGTTTATCCTGAACTTCCACATTCAAAGAAAAGAAGTTGAACTTCCGTAACTCCTGAACATGTTAAGGAGTGCAGAGGGCACCTTGCAGAAGGCAAGGGAAACACCCGCTATGTTTGTTGGCGGTGCTTCTTCTTCCGGGTCCAAGGCTAGGGCCAAAGGAAGGAAAAAGAAGGCCGCCCCCAGACCTAGAGGAGGTGTAAGTGAGGTGGGAGGGAAGGGAAAGAAAAAGTTTGCGGTACCGGTAGTGGGCCAGGATGAGTGCTTCCATTGTCACAGGAAAGGGCACTGGAAAAAGGATTGCAAGGCGTGGAACGCCAAGAAGCAGGAACCGAAGCAAGCTATGGCTTCGACTTCAGGTGTGTTTGTAATTGAGAATTGTCTGTCAATCAACTCTACTTCCAGGGTATTGGATACCGGATCAGGATCACATATTTGCAATTCATTGCAGGCACTGAGAAACCGTAGAGTGCTGAAGGAAGGTGATATGACCCTGATGGTTGCTAACGGAGCTAGCGTGGGAGCTATGTCCGTAGGGGATTATCACCTGGGATTGACGAGTGGACACATTTTGGTTTTACATAACTGTTTTTGTGTACCCAGCTTAACGTGTAATATCATATCTGTTTCCTTGTTATCAAATAAAGGTTATGATTTCACATTTAGAAGTGGTGTTGTTAACATCCACCTTAATCATAGTTTGATTGGGTCCGGTATACTGGAAAACGGTATATATGTGTTAAACCAACTCCAAATTTTCAATGTCCAGAACACACTAAAAAGAAAGTCTCCAGATTTAAATAAAGCTTTCTTATGGCATTGTAGACTGGGTCACATCAATGAGAGAAGATTGACTAAGTTGCATAGAGAAGGATATTTGGACTCGTTCGAATATCAAACTTATGACACTTGTCAATCTCGTCTCAAAGGAAAGATGACAAAGACTCCTTTTACTGGACATGGAGTAAGAGCGAGCGAGCTCTTAGGACTCATACACAGCGATGTATGTGGTCCAATGTCTACACATGCAAGAGGTGGTTTTTCATATTTCATTACTTTCACGGATGATTACTCAAGGTACGGATTCATTTATCTGATGAAACATAAATCCGAGGCTTTTGAGAAATTCCAAGAGTATAAGAATGAAGTAGAAAACCAAACCGGCAAAAGTATCAAGACACTAAGATCTGATCGAGGTGGTGAATACTTGAGTGCCGAGTTCCTAGGTTACCTAAAAGAGAAATGAATTCTCTCTCAGCTTACTCCTCCATACACTCCACAGCATAACGGTGTATCGGAGAGACGGAATCGAACCCTATTAGATATGGTACGATCCATGATGAGTAATGCTGAGTTACCGCGATCTTTTTGGGTTATGCGATAGATTCAGCGGCATATCTTCTGAACAAGGCTCCTACCAAGACTGTGCCTACTACCCCATATCAGATGTGGAATGGGAAGAAACCTTATCTTCAGCATATGAAGATTTGGGGATGTCCAGCTTTTGTTAAAAAGCAGCATGAGGACAAGCTCGAGGCACGATCAGTAAAATGTAAGTTTGTGGGATATCCAAAGAACTCCAAGGGATATTATTTCTATTACGCAGAGGAACAAAAGGTTTTTGTTTCTCATAATGCCCATTTTTTGGAACAACAGTTTTTAGAAAAGGAAATAAGTGGGAGCGAAATAGAACTGGAAGAAATTCCAGAACCACAAACTAATACTGAAAGTTTGGAAGAACAAGTAGTTCAAGAAGAACAGGACATTCCCTCACCCCTCCGCAGGAGTAGTAGGCCGTCTCATCTGCCTGAGAGATACTACGGTTTTCTCATAGATGGGGATAGAGAGGATTGCATCATAGATGATGATGAACCTACTGGCTTCCAGCAGGCCATCCAGAGCGGCGACTCGGTACGATGGCTAGATGCAATGCGAACCGAAATGGAGTCCATGTACACCAACAAAGTATGGACTTTGGACTTTGCTCCAGATGGGGTAAAACCCATAGGATGCAAATGGATCTTCAAGAAAAAGATTGGTGTAGATGGACAGGTGGAAACCTATAAGGCTAGACTTGTTGCAAAGGGTTTTCGTCAAAGACCTGGTTTGGACTATGACGAAACTTTTTCTCCAGTGGCTTTGCTAAAATCCATTCGGGTCCTTCTTGCTATTGCTGCCTTCCATGATTACGAAATCTGGCAGATGGACGTAAAGACGGCTTTTCTTAATAGAAATTTAGAAGAGTGCGTCTATATGGATCAGCCAGAGGGTTTCAATCAGAGTGGGAGCAGCGGGAAAGTATGCAAGTTGCTTAAATCCATTTATGGACTGAAGCAGGCATCGCGGAGTTGGAACATCTGTTTTGATGAAACAGTCAAAGAATATGACTTTATCAAAAATCCAGATGAACCGTGCATATATAGTAAAGTTGTAGCCAGAAGTGTCGTATTCCTCGTCTTGTACGTGGATGACATTCTGTTGATAGGAAATGACATTCCTATGCTACAATCTGTCAAAGGATTCTTGTCACACAGGTTCTCCATTAATGACCTGGGAGATGCCTCTTATATTCTGGGGATCCGGATCTATCGTGATAGATCCAAGAGGATGTTGGGACTTTCACAGTCCAGGTATATCGACACTGTACTGAAAAGATTCAGTATTGAAGATTCTAAGCGCGGTAATCTACCGGCTTGTCACGGAATCACCTTATCCAAAGAGATGTCTCCCTAGACTGATTTGGAAAGGGAACGAATGTCTATTATACCCTACGCTTCTGCGGTAGGCTCTATAATGTATGCGATGTTGTGCACCAGACCAGATGTAGCTTACGCACTGAGCGTGGTAAGCCGGTATCAGTCAGACCTAGGGGAGAAGCACTGGATAGCAGTAAAGAACATTCTCAAGTACCTGAGGAGGACTAAGGAGATGTTATTGGTTTACGGCGGGAAAGACCTCAGGTTGGAGGCCTTTGCTGATTCCGGCTTCCAGAGTGATATGGACGATTCCAAGTCCATGTCGGGTTATGTCTTTACCCTCAATGGAGGGGTGGTGTGCTGGAAGAGTTCCAAGCAGGACACCGTTGCTGACTCGACGATGGAAGCGGAGTATATTTATGCTTGCGATGCCGCAAAAGAAGCAGTCTGGATGAAGAAGTTCCTAACAGAACTTCAGGTGGTTCCTACCATTGTTGATCCAATACCTTTGTATTGCGACAACAACGGAGCTATAGCTTTAGCGAAGGAACCAAGGTCCCATCAGAAGTCCAAACACATCTTAAGGCGGTATCACCAGATCAGGGAGATCATTGATCGTCAGGAGATCGAGGTTCGGAGAGTTGCTACTGAAGAGAACATTGCTGATCCATTCACAAAGGCCCTACCTCAGATTCAGTTCGAGAGGCTACTCGAGATCATCGGTCTTCGATATGCCAGTACATGGCCCTAGTGCAAGTGGGAGATTGTTAGTGTATATGGCCTAGGGGCCATTATTGTATCATACTAGTTTGTATATTACTTAATGGAAGCTTGGGATATTCACATGTATTTAACAGTCTTGCTAAACATGGTAGTATGCTACTTGGTTTTTCTATCTTCGTATGTGAGTATACGTATTGATAGAGCTCTTAGGATCTTGCTTGACTACCAGTGTTGTGATGGCAGTCACACTAGTTGGGGCTGGGTAGTCTACAAGCACATCCTTATTCAGGTCCCTAGTCATTGGATTATCGAGACAAGGCATCGATACTCCGGAGTAGACTAGTGTGTACGCTTCTCATCCCAGTTGGGGAGATGGTCTGTCCCACAGCCATCAGTACGTCGTACTGGAGATAGTATGCAGGTGCTCGTTAGGTTACGGGTACACCGGACAGGACTCACAGGGAACTGTTGGTTGGTTTTATACCAGTCGTCAGTGAACAGTTCCCAGGTGACATGAGTACAGCATAGTCCGCAGACTTGACACTGCTACTTCGCCTCGAGTGTGTCCCACTGTTCTTAGATTGCTACCCTACCACGGCTCAAAGGAGTCGTGCAAACAGGTAGCAGTTGGGTGCAGTCCCGAGCACTTGGAGGCAGTGGCGGTTAGACAGGATTCGTCTCTCCCGGTATTGGGGGTTGATATCGCGCTGTGTCAGAGAGCCATTACGCAAAGTCCCTGGCCAGGGCAAGCGAGATTTGCTGGTAGGTTCCAGTAGTTTCTCAGGGTGTAATGGGCTTCGCTCCGACACGACTTATACCGCTATTAGGGGACTGACGCTGGCCGCCCCCTAGGCCCGATATGCGATAGTCTTAGACGAACGGACCGGACTGTATGGAGATTGTCACATCAGACTCAGTAGGAGTTCGGATGGGTTTCCTCATCGTCCTTCTTATTGACATCTACCTGGGGACCGTTACGTACAGCTAGTGCCGCTTGCGGTCTATGGTTAAACCCACAGCCACCGTAGTAGTCGAGTCTCTAGAGTCCCACACAGAGAGTTTCCCTACTTCAAGCGAAACGATATAGAGGTCGTATGGTATTACGACAAGGGTTCGGACGCATACGTGTGTTTACGCACGTACGACTTTGGGACAGTTTTTACTAGTCGGCTTTGGTTTAAGCCAGTTACTAGTATCCGGTTATTGGATTTATACAGTCTAAAGTTTTTCTGTGTTTTCACGGATAGGAGGGGCGTTCTCGTAATTGCGCGAGAAGCTTCTAGAAAATGGTGACTAAAGGGGTTAAGGTGGCATATACAATAAATGAGATTAGTGAGTCATATGGATGATTCATCCATGTCATTAATGCATCATAAATGCTTAATGACTCATGGAGATGAATCACCATTAGATATTTATCAAGCATGGTTGTAAATCATTTTCTTTTCTTTTCTTGAAAAACAATAATGCTTGATATATATTATGATAACTCATTTTCTCATTTCATTATTATTCTCACCTTCTCTCTCCTCAAGCTTCCTCTCTTCAAACCCTAATCCTCCCCTCTCATGTGCTGAGTACAAGGATTAGTTAGACTACTTAATCCATAACCCTCACTCTATATCATCTAGGTACTTTGATTAGCACTTAAAGAAACCTAGTTGCCTCAAGTTTAGAGACAAAGCTTGGAGTATAGCTCTCGTGGTGGATCTTCTAGTACTTGGAGAAGGCCGAGGAGGAGGTGGAGTTCGTAAAGACGAAGGACACGGTTCTTTAGGTATAATCTTTTCACAAAGTAGTTTAGAACTTCTATGATAATTGTTAGTTATCGTTTAGCTTCGATTCGTGCGGTTAGTCGATGTTTAAGCAAAGAACAAGATCGTTTTTCATTTTTCCGCCTCCCCGCAAGTCGTGGGGTGTTGTACATCGACTTACAGTTTGTATTATTCTTTTGGGGCACACGACCGGGTCGAGGTCGATGTACCCGTTGTATATTTTACTTTCTGTACTAGGATTACCCCACGGTGGAGTGCATGGATAGCCGGGTTCTAGAGGGCAACAAGCCCGCATCTCATGGCTTTGAGACGGAGGGGGCTTCACTCTAGAATTGGCGGGCTATTCGCCGCACTCATAGGGGTATAGGTTGACCCAGGAGGGGTGCCCAAGTTACCGGATTCCGTGAAGTGCTGGGTGGTCCATTCACGTTGTTGAAAGGGGCTGCCTCGCTTCAGGTTTTTGCGGGTAATTGCCGCGCCCGTAGGGGTCTAGGATTTCATTGCACAGGCTATCCACACGACTAGGGGAACGTCGGGTTTTAGCAGCGGCTCTATGAAACCCGGGGATCCCAGATATCTGTATTGTTCTGTGATGCGGTACATTTCTGTGATGTTGCATTTTATCACGCCTTGAGCGAAATATTATATATTGATATATATACTAGTTGATGTTGTATATGTTTTGCATCCGCGCTAGTCCAGTCCCCGCTCTGTCGTTAGTTAAGTAACCTAACGGGTGATGACGGGACCCAGTGGCGAATGCGGATGGCATATACGTACATCATTATTTTCGTTCTTTATTGGTGTGATCAATTGATGGGACTGCGTTGATTCGGATCAATGCAAGCTAAACAAACCTATTCTGATGTTGTTGGAACACTTTTTCAAAAAGCTGTTATTGCAAGGACGTTCTCTTCTGTTTTGTATCGTGGAATTCAGTAGGAATATCCTGCTCCTCAGTCGACGAGGCAAGGGCCGAGATCCCTTCACCGGGAGTGACCCCTTGGACAGAAGTTTGCGTCAGGGCAATAACTTCACTATAGCCGATTACTTTTGCTTTGCATCGTGGTATTCAGTTGGAATATCCTGCACCTCATTCTACGGGGAAAGAGCCGAGATCCCTTCACCGGGAGTGACCTCTTTAGGAAAGGTTTTCGCCACTAAATTTTTTTAAAGCTATCCGGTTCCTTCAACGATATCAAGTTCATTACGTTAAAGGTTTTCGCCAGAAACCATTCGTAGCCCTCCGTCGTTTCATATGGATAGTCAATAGTATTCAAGCTGTGTATGTTGGCCAAAGTCAAGGCACGGTGTTTGGTACCTGTTGGGTATTCATATGCAGCATAGATAGATGCGTTGGTTTGGGATAGTCGTATAGCCTTGTTGGCCAAAGTCAAGGGCTTGTACGGGTGGGTTCAAATTAACCTGGAGAATGACGGGTAGAACTTGACATGTGACTTATGATATGTTGGCCAAAGTCAAGGTCATAAGAGCATGGGGTAAAAATCCACATCGGGAGTTTCTAAAGAAACTGAAACTTGCCAGATATGCGCATACCTTCTGGAGTGTGATAACGTGAGCGGATTCCGTCACGTTATCATGCGATGATAGTTGGATCCCGATTCGCACTGATGAGTTGGTTTACACCTCGGGTGATCCCGACTAATTCTTCTTTCGGGTTTGGAGAAGAATTTGACGTTACAGTGGGAGGTTTCCTGATTAGATAAAGTGATAACCATTCTGATCTAGGCTAGAGTGCAAGCTGAGTGTTTCTTTTCTCTCTCTCTCTTTGGCAGTGACCATTGACCCGACCCTAGACTATGACTCAGTGACCAAGTTGACCGAACCTTCTTAACACTGGCTTTTGGATTGTCAGAGTTGCAGACCTCATTGCCACTCCTACTTTTACCCTTTTCTCCGGGAAACCCCGTATTACTACGAACGTCCACTTCCATTGGACAAAACCATCGTATGGTTATATACGAACTCGAAGGAATTCGAGGATGGTTTCTGGTTCTGGAGAAAACAAGTAGGACTATTCAGTTGTCTTTTCCTTTTACCTTCTCTCAGGTTGTGAGTACTCCTTGGTTTAGGAGATAGTACACCTATTACGCAAATTGGATAATCTTCTTCCAAACCATAGGCAGGTGCCGACCGGTAGGGAATGATGAAAACCAATTAGCCTAAACGGTGTACAGAAGGTATTAAGTTAAGACAAAGAAAGGGATTAGTAAGAGGGCAAAGTAAATTGCGACTACTATTCACGACCAAACCATATATTTCTTCGCCAATCCTAAACCACCTTTGTATTTCTCCAGGACACTCCGTATCACTACGAAGATCCCAAGTTTATTGGATAATCCATCGTATGGTTATATACGAACTCGAAAGGAACTTGTTCCAGTTCGGGGATGGATCCTGGTTCAGGAGAAATAGGAATAAGCTTTATTCGGTTGTCTTTTATCTTCACCTTCTCTCGCATTGCGAGTGCTCCTAGGATTAGGACAGTACACCCATTATGCTTATTGGATAGTCTTCTTCCAAACCATAGGCTAGTGCCGAACGGTAGGGAAGGAAGAAAACCATTTGGCCTAAAGGGGTGTACAGAAGGTAATGACTAAAGACATATAAAGGGATTTGGAGAGATGGCAAAGAAATATACGGTTATAGTTGTGAATCTGGATAATGGAAGAGGCATTACTGGGAATACCCGGATAACCCATCGAAACATTTCAATGTTTCAGTATCACTGTGTACTATTAAAAGAAAACTGATTTGCCAATTAGACACTTGCTCCAGGGTATGTATTTACCAGGTATGATTCTCACATCTGTATGGTTTTACAGATGATGAGTGGGAGTAAGTTATTGGGAATTAGGTGATCATCCTCATTATATCAGGATTCATTGTAATTGGTGATATTTGAGGAAGTCACCTGGGTTGTTTACCGGACGGCAAATATTTGGTTTTGAATATCCGTTGTTATGCACCAATTTCAAATTTATATATCTGTACGTCTATTTTTATAGAGTGAGATATACCTTTTTGAAATTATGTCTATGACATTAACCTATATCAGTAGATGGTTAGGTAAGGAGCATTGAACAGCGGTGTAATTCTTCTTAACCATAAGTACAGTTTTCAACCTACGACACATAGTGAATGAGTCATTTGACTCAAGGGGACTTATACAGAGTATTGTATATTGTCCACTATCCATTAGGACAGAGGGGTTGGTCCTCGTACTATATTCTGTTTACTTATAACTTCTCTAGTTCTTACACAGGTGTTTCGTAGAAACACAAGGTCGAAGTTTTGAGAAGTTATAGGTATAAGAGTAAAGTAGAGAACCAGGTATTGCAAGTATCGGGATTCTTCAAGGTGATCGAAGATGTAGATACTTGTGGATGGTATTCAGTTGATAGTAATGTTTAAGAGATCTTGCTTCTCTTTCAGGTTACTCATAATTGGAAGCATTCCTAAGTTGGTAACGCTGATCGGCCTCTCTTCCATTTAGTTGATATGCACTGGAGACAGCTGCATGATTTGAATCTGGTTCAATTAAATCAGTGCCTCTGTTTCTATATTGGATATAGAACAGTTCATATCTTGACATTGTTAAGGTACGGGGAGCTGTCCAGCTTATGCTTAAAACCAGACTCTGGATAATTCAAGGTGCGTTTCTGTAATGGCTGTTTATGGGTTGACCCGGGCTATGACGAGGGTTGATTTTCTACCATATGGAAGATCAATAGTGATATTGTTCTAGACTCGCCACAGTTTTAAGAAAAAATGAATTTTTTTCAGAAAACAGTAGTGGGAGTATGGTAGAACTGGAAGTGATTCCAGAACCGCAAACGATTACTGAAGATTTGATAAGAACCTAAAGATTCAATCTGATTTGACATTCCATTGGCCACTCCGCAGATAAAGTGGGTAACCTCAGGCACCCAAGAGGTACTTCGGTATGCTCAAGGACGGTGGCAGGGAGGTTCTTATTTACCCAGACTTGCCATTGCTGTTGTTCCAGGCTGTAAGACCCGGCAGGAGGATGAGTATAGCGTCGTTCTAAACTAGCTTTAGAAGTGCACGTGTATATGACTCTGCCAGAGGGTTGTCGTAGTCAGTGGGAGCGGCGGAAGCATGGTGGACAAGTGGCTTATGTCTATTTATAGACTAAAGAAGATATAGCAGGAGATAGATCATCTATTTATGATGTGACAGTCATAGGTTTGACTTCATCAGAATAAGGGGATGGATCTGTTAAGAAGGTAGTAGGGTGTGATGTCCTGGTATTTGATGACCTACACAGAGTAGGAAATGATATTCCTATACTACGATCGGTTATACTTTGGTTGTCACACAGTAGTTTCTCCACATAGGAATTGGATCTTATATCGTATATTCTGGTTACTAGATCTATGGTTTTAGATCTAGATTTGGGTGGTTTCCCAATCAGGGTACTTAGACAGCATTCTAAGAGTATTTAGAATGGAAGACTCCTGGCACGGTAGTATACCTGCAGGTGATGGAGTCACCCTCTCTAAAGGTGTCTTACCGACTAAAGGGGAGAGGGATGAGCATGATTGGCAGATCACTTGCTTAGGCAATAGAGTTTATCATGAGATGTCAAGTACCACACCAGATGTTGTTTTTGCAGTAGATGCAACAAGTTGATATTGATCCAATCCTGGAGAAACAGTCGGAAGCAGTTTTAGAACACAAGTTGATGTTCTAGGGATATGATAACAGCATTCTCCTTCAGGAGACAGTTATCATTCCAGGCTTCCAAGGTGACCTGGATGGCAGAGTGGCTGTCAGAGTTATAGTTTCCCCTCTGACGAGGGGCAGTATTTTGGACAGGTGGTCCAGGTGGATACTGAGGGAAGGCATGGCGCAGGATACTGATTAAGTTCAGTTGACGATACAGTCTAAGAAGTTTGGATTTAGAGTTCACTTATGAGCTAGGTCCCTTCAGACATCCAAACATATTCTAAGACAGGTATTGCTCATTTCGGGAGATGGCTTTCTCCGCGAACTTGAGATAAAGAGAGACATAGAAAGAAACACCATAGCGGATCCACTCACTGAGGCTATTCCTCGAACGCAATAGTTTCGCAAACGACCTTTGCGAGACTGACTAGTAGGGGAGTTGGGTGTTCGGTATCACACGGGCTGTGAGTATGCGACATCGCAATAATTAGCCTTGAGTTCAAGTGGGAGATTGTTGGAGATAGTGCCCTCAGAGTCAATTATTGGATCACAGGCACGTGATTACAATGATTGAGGGATGACCTGTCCCAGTAAGACAGTCTCACTCAAGAGGATAGTATGCTATCTGGTTTATCTTTATCATCGTGTACTGCTTTTGGTGACCTTACGAGTCGCTATTGCATGTTGATAGAACCCCTAGGATTCTTGCTTGACTACCAGCAGTATGAGGGCGATCATATACGTGGGAGCTGGGGTCTATAAGCACATCCTTAAAAGGTCCCTAGTCGTGGGAGTTTCGAGACAGGGCATCGATTCTCCAGAGTAGACTAGTGTATAAAGTCGATACCCCGACGAGGGGCGGTGGCCGGTCTCACAAGCCACTGGTATCAGTTGGTTCACCTAAGATGTATACAGGTGCTCATTGGGTTATGAGTACACCGGACAGGACTCGCCGGGAACCTGCTAGTTGGTATTATACCTGACGTCAGATAGCAGTTCCCTGGTGACATGTGTACAGGTTAGTTCATCGACCTGAGATCGTCATTTGTCTCATGTGAGTTCCCACTGTGCTTTGATTACTACCCTACCACGGCTCAAATGAGTCGTGCAAACAGCTTTTAGTTGGGTACAGTCCCGAGCCACATGGAGACAGTGAGCGGATCTGCAGGGGTTCGTCTCTCCCGGTATTGGGGTGAGGTCGCGCTGTGTCTAGGAGAGCCAGTAGATGAAAAGTCCTTGGCCAAGGGAGGAGATTTGCTGGTAGGTATTCCAGTAGTATCTCAGGGTGTTCTGGGCTACACTCCGACATGACTTGTACCGCTTTTGGGGTCTGACTTTTACCAACCCCCGAGGCCCGCCATGCGATGCTCATAGACGAACGGACCGGACTGTACGGATATTGTCACTGACAGGCTCAGTAGGGTGTCAGGATGAGTTCGCTCATCGACGTCCCTTTTGGTCAATAGCTGGTAGCCTATCACGTATGGCTAATACCTCTGACATGCTAGTGGTTAAATCCACAGCCATAGTATTGACGAGTCTTTAGAGTCCACCACACACAGTTACTCAAGTTTTGGGCGAAACGCTGTAGAGGCCGTATGGAGATATGGCAGGGTTCGATCAGATACGTGCGGTATTGCATGGATCGTGATCGGACGGATTTTACTAGCCGGCTTTGGTTTAAGCCGGATCCTAGTATTAGACAGTATAGTTTTTGTCTCTTTGCATTTGTGTTCAGTGGGAATACAAATACGGGCATGTATTTGCAGTAGCGGGGTTTTCCTGTAATTTATTACGGGATCAGTTTTCTGAAGTTGCCAGTTTGCATTCCGTTCCGGCCAGTTTTCCTTTGTTCCTTCGCGGCTGGACTTTTAGATGGAGGGGTTATTTGCAAGTGTGCAAATAACATTTTGTGGAGGGGTTTCTTGCATTTGTGGCTTCATGATTGTTTATTCATCATGAGATTCTTTTTGAGTCTTATCCTTTGCACTTATGAGAAAGGGATTGATTAGGTTTTGAGAGGTTTTTTCGATGTGAGATTATTTTGATCATTATCTTCACTTATTGGTATTTTTGCTTGCCCTCTCTCTCCTCATTCCACCATTCTTTGGAGAGGGGCCGGCCACTATAGGTGGAAAAGAGGGAATTCATTTGGGTTGGGAGAAATATTAGGCATCTCATTTCATTTCATGCTAAAAGAGAGTCCCATCTCCAAAGTTCATTCTCCATTATTCTCTTCTCCTCCACATCCATGGCAACAACATAAACCCCAAAGAGACATGCTTTCTACACTTGCCTACAGCAAATCTTGGACGCGTCGGCTAGCCAACTTCGCGCCCGAGTTGCCTCGGTCCAGAGGTGGGCGCCCGTAAAAGAATCCGACTACGTGGTGCCCTTTCCGACGAGGAGGTGACGGACGGAGATTCCGCGGGAGATCGGGACGACGACGAGAAGACCGAAGGATACGGATCGCTTGGTATATCTCTCTTCCCATCTTTTTGTTTGCTAGTAGCTAGGTTAATGGCCCGATCCGGGTTTAAAGTGCGCGGTGGTGCCGGTTTGCAAGTTTCGTAAAGTTTTTCGTTTCCGCGTTTCCGGCGTCGGATCGACGGCCGGGGCGCCGCCGTGCACTTACAGTTAAACCCTAATTAATTTCAAACCCTATTCTTGAATTTTCAAGTTTGAAATTAGAACCCAAATTAACATCAAAATTAAATAAATTGAAGTAATTATCAACCCATCAAACATGGGATTAGGATTTATACCACAAGATCAAAAGATCTAGCATGAAATCTTGCTTCCAAAGATGCATCCTAGCTCCTAGATCCATGCTTGAATGGCCAAGAAATAATGTGTAATGAATGGATTTGGAGTTTGTGGGATTTATCTTGATTTTTGATGCATTTTTTTTTGTGGATTTTTGAGATGGAAAGAAGTGGGAAAATGGGGAAATTGGGGGGCTGCATTTCTCGGCCAGGAAAAGGAGGTGAGGAGAGAGAGTGGGGTGAGGGTGTAGGAATAATTTCCAAGTCAAGAAAAAAAAGCCCATACTTCATCTAATTCACACCATACTTCTAATTCAATTCATTATTCTTTTTATCATTCATTATGAGGAGAAAGAAGTGGTGAAGTGTTGAGGGGGGGTGCTGAACTGCAACAAGTCGAATCAAGAAGAGGGGAGAGAGAGTGTGGGGTGGGGTTCTTGTCCAAGCAAACACAACCTATACCTCAAAATACACCCTACCTCAATTATTCTATTTTTATTTTATTTTATTCTAATTCCTATTAGCCTAGAATTAACTAGAAACCTTGCAACCAAAAAGGGAAAAAGAAAACATATTACAAACATGGTTTATGGTTGTGAAGGTTCACATTTGGATAATTAACCCAATCTCATTTGTAATTATCTCTAATTAAATGTATTAGTGAAAGACTAAAATAATATTAAAATAATTAATTTTGGAAAAAAATTCAGTTAACTAGAAATTTTACATGTGGCTCAATAAACACCAAATACTAGCAATTACATAGCTAGAATATGTATATTTGATTTTATGATGAAAGATAATTATATCTTGATTTTTTTTTACGGAAAACACCCGTTATTTTACCGATTATCCGAAATTTCACCTAAACGATTTTCAAAACGTTACACACACCGTCAGTAATTGCCATGACACGCACAAACCACCTACATACGTGATATGGTAGTGGATAGGGATAGTTGAGGTAGTAACTCTTATTCCATTGTGCCTATGAAATACTGTGGACACATACATACGTGATATTGCATTGGGCAGGGATAGTTGAGGTAGTGACCCTTATTCCATCTCACGTATACCTTGCTATAGCTACTTGTACATCATGCATACATGTTAACATGTACACCCACATACTCGATTACAGCTATATGTACATCATGCACACTTACCGACATGTACCCCCACATATTTTGCTATAGTTGCATATACCCTAAGTGGTATTGTTTTGACATGTGATATTGAGACGTTTACTATTGTGCTTATGAAATGCATCATACATATTTTCTTACATGTAGATACTTAAACCTTGCTACAATTACATGTACACCTCATATGATGTTGCACTTGTTTAGGAGGGTTTGGGAAGCGCATGATATATTTTAAAGATGGATTCATTTAAAGGAGTGGCTTTCCCTTGATATGCTCATATTGTTGTTTTATGTTGCATATATCAGTTTTCATGGATTTATGCATTGAGATATGGATTTTATATGATTTATGGATTTGAGAACCGTAGGGGTATTTCACGAAAACTATGTATTGTTTGAAAACCCGGCTTCTCTTGATATGATATTTCAGTGTGTCCACCATGTGATTTCTCTGTTCTGAGATTTGTCTTGTAATAACCGATTTGATGAGCGGGAGGCACCGTCTACGGGTACATAGTGGACCCGGTATGGTACCCCAGGGCGAGTGGTGATTTCGTGGTGTAGACGATAAGCCTGACAGAGGGTCCACTACCTACCGGTGATTTTATTTGGACTCGGCGGTTATCGTGGGGATACCGACCGGAGTGATGTACGACATATCGTCAGGGCCAGTCGTGGTGACAGCGCCCGAGTTATGAGGATTTACATGTCGATGCTAGACACGGGTTTCATGATGTTTCGAGTGTCGGTGTTTGACACTCAGGTTTTCCATGATTTCTACATATTGTCGATGGACATACGGGGTTGATATCCTCATACTTATACACACACACACACACATAGGTATATGTTTTCATGATGTTTCGGGTGTCGATGTTTGACACTCAGGTTCCATGAGACTTACAGGGTGTGATGGCCGATCTGAGGATGCGGTGCCTGAGGATTTGGGATTTGATGTGTCAGTGAGGGACACTGGTGTTTTTCCATGCTGATGATTTTGCATGAGGTTTTATTATATCATCCCACACACTCAGGATTATTTTTGATATGCATTGCTTCTTGTAGTTGTAGTACCCTGATGATGTACCTTTACATGATTGTTGCATATTCATATTACCATACGCATGCTATCGGATTACATGTGATAGATTAATCGCTGTTCGTGCATACTTACGATTACAGTATGATGTTAATTACTATTCACGAGTTGGCAACTCATTCCCGTTGTGCCACAGAGTTTTGCAGGACTAACCCTCTGAGTAGTCGCGGCAGGGTTTCTTATCACCTCTACTTTTGCGGATACCGCTATGGTTGGCTGTGAGGCCTTTGCTTTTAGGTGGGTTTGCGGTTATCCGTTTGTACACTGTATATCTTTTGTTGGATCTAATATTCTCCATCTACCACTTCTTATATTTGACTTAGAGACGATTTGTGAGGATTCGGTGTTGTATTATTATTTTGGTGATTTTGGGTGTTGTGCTCGTGGGAGCCGGTTTTGTTGAAAAGTTTTACTTCTTTTTACAGTTTTCTTTTATATTTCTTCGCTTCGGCGTCGTATATATGTTTGTGGTGGTTGTCTTAGCCGTTGGGTGTGATTTGCTCCCGTTTGGGATGCTTTATATATTATCTATGTTATACCCGTTTTCGGGGCTAGTTTTTACAAAGGAGGTGCTGCCGAAATTTTCAAGAAAGAAAACTAAAGTTAAAGATTTTTCTTAAGATTTTACGAATGTTTTAAACTATGTTTTTCTCCATTTATCCCTTTTGTGGTGGTTTAGATTTCTGGATTTCGGCTTACTTTAATTACGTACGCCTGTAGACGTTACGTTGTTTAAGGGCCGGTCATGTGCCTAATTTTGGGTCGTGACAAAGTTGGTATTAGAGCGCTAGGTTTTACCTTCAGAGTGTAGGATGGCTTTGGTATGATGAAGTAGGTAGCTTAAGCAGAGTAACGTAGCTTGTGTATGTTCCGCGGCATACTTACGATATGGTACTCCGCCTAAGTGACCTTAGGATTTATTGATTGAAATTTCTTCCGCGATTATATACATCCTTGTGATTCGATTCCTGTTTCCTTATCGAATCTTGTTTCAATTTCCAGCCTATATGCTGCCGAAGACTACGAGGGCACAGAGAGCGGCGGCGAGGGCCGAGGTCAGCGTTGACCCGTCTGAGGCGAGGACTGACCAGGGCGGTACGCCTGTTGTACCGGAGCACATTGCTATGTTTGGGGATGGTATGCAGGACCTGCGCCAGATGATGGGGACTTTAGTAGAGGCTATTCGAGTGCAGGGGAAGGTAGTTGTTCCACCTGTTGCAGGGACCACGATGGTACCTACTGTTCCGGCAGTCGCAGTTACAGCTCCGGAGGTTATTACCGTGTCACTGACAGAGTTCAAAAGGCTGAGGCCTCCGGTGTTGACTAGCACAGATGCTACTGAGGATCCGCAGTCGTTTATCGACCGGATGGCCTGGATTTTTCGTTCGCTCCGATGCTCCGACGAGAGATGGGTGGAGTTCGCGAGTTTCCGTCCGGAGAGTCTGGCCCAGAAGTGGTGTGAGTCCATGGAGAGGGGCAGAGCCGCAGGTCTTGCTCCTATGACCTGGGCTGAGTTTGGGACGGCATTTCTCACCCATTTTCTTCCACCGAGCGTCAGGGATGCACGAGCGTGCAGATTTGAGTCGTTACGTCAGACTCCGGGGAAGACGGTGTCTGAGTATGATGTACTGTTTACCGAGCTGTCTATGTATACTCCGTACTTGGTGGCGACTGAGGAGATGAGGGTGAAGAGGTTTGTTCGAGGCCTGCTTACCCAGTTGTTCATAGCCATCAGCATTCAGCATTGCGACACGTATGCGACAGCTGTGGATGCAGCCCTATTTATGGATGAGCGTCTTTCTAAGTCATTGGTTGTTCCGGAACCGAAGAGGACTCGTACGGATGTATCAGCACAGAGACGGAGATTTGCACGCCGAGGCAGAGTTCCTTCAGACTGGGGGGGTAGCAGAGACGTGGGACGGGGACAATTATTCAGCTCTTACTCCCAGGAGAGTCAGCGGCCTTCTTATGGGTGCTTTGGGTGTGGCAGTCTACACCACCTTGTTCGGGATTGTACCGTGGTACGTCAGAGAGGGCCAGCCGTACCCCAGGTTACCTTACCACCTTCTCCACCTCAGAGAGCGTTGCCACTTATTCCTGTGGTTGCGCCGCGTCAGAATCCTGTTCAGAGAGGTCGTGGTTGCGGTGGTTTTGTGCCGAGAGGATAAGGTGGAGGAGGCAGAGGACAGCCAGTAGCCAGTAGAGGGCAGGCTCGGGTTTTTGCCTTGACTCACCTTGACGCGCAGGTGTCTAATGCTTTGGTTTCAGGTACCCTTTCTGTATGTTCTTATGATGCACATGTTCTTTTTGATCCGGGATCTACACATTCGTATGTTTCTATGCACTTCGTGCCGTGGTTAGGCCGAGAGTCATGTTTTCTAGATCAGCCGCTTGTCGTGATTACTCCTGTTGGAGAGTCGTTTGTTGCACGACACGTTTTCCGGTCGTGTGTTGTCCGTATAGGAGACAGAGATCTGTCCGTCGACTTGATCCTTATTGAGATGTTGGACTTCGATGTTTTGCTAGGCATGGACTGGTTAGCTACTTGCTACGCGTCCGTGGACTGCCGCGTGAAGACAGTTAGGTTTTGTTTTCCCGGTGAGTCAGTGTTTGTTGTGCAGGGGGACCGTGGTGCCGCCCCTGACAGTTTGATTTCTGTCCTTTGCGCTAGTCGACTTTTGAGGAGGGGATGTCGGGGATTCTTAGCTTTCATTCATGATACTGGAGCCACAGTGGATTCGTTGGACGGGATTCCTACCGTGCGAGAGTTTCCCGACGTCATTCCCGATGAGTTACCTGGGATGCCGCCAGAGCGCGATATTGAGTTCTGCATTGATCTGATTCCTGGCACGGAGCCTATTTCTATACCGCCTTATCGGATGGCTCCGGCAGAGCTTAGAGAGCTTAAAGATCAATTGCAAGAGTTGCTTGATAGGGGACTTGTGCGTCCGAGTGTTTCTCCATGGGGAGCTCCTGTTCTGTTCGTCAAGAAGAAAGACGGCAGTTTGAGGCTGTGTGTGGATTATCGTCAATTGAACCGAGTTACGGTGCGGAATAGGTATCCTTAACCTCGCATTGATGATTTATTTGATTAGCTCCAGTGTGCGAAACATTTTTCTACGATTGATTTGCGTTCGGGTTATCATCAGTTGCGGATTCGGAATGATGACATTCCGAAGACTGCTTTTCGTACGCGCTATGGGCATTATGAGTTTTTGGTGATATCGTTCGGACTCACCAATGCGCCAGTAGCGTTCATGGATCTGATGAACCGGATTTTCAGGCCGTTCCTCGACCAGTTTATTATTGTATTTATTGATGACATACTGGTCTACTCTAGGAGTCGTGAGGAGCATGAACAGCATTTGAGGATTGCTTCGCAGATTTTGAGAGAGCACCAGCTGTATGCTAAATTCCCAAAGTGTACATTTTGGCTTGATAGAGTTGACTTCCTGGGTAATGTGATGGCTGGTGATGGTATTCTGGTGGACCCGAGGAAGATCGAGGTTGTACAGCTTTGGCCCAGACCGGTATCGGTGACTGAGGTCCGCAGCTTTTTGGGTTTAGATGGTTATTATAGCTGTTTTGTGCAGGATTTCTCGAGTATCGCTGCACCGCTGACTGGACTGACCCGGAAAGGGAGTTCCTTTTCTTTGGACTGATGCGTGCGAGCAGAGTTTTCAGTAGTTGAAGACTCGGTTGACGACAACACCAGTTCTATCTTTGCCTTCTGGATCGGGCGGCTATGTTGTTTACTGTGATGCTTCTCAAGTAGGGCTCGGTTGTGTATTGATGCAGCATGATAGAGTGATTGCTTATGCTTCTAGGCAATTGAAGAAGCACGAGCAGAATTACCCCACTCACAATCTTGAGATGGTCGCGGTGGTCTTTGCGTTGAAGATTTGGAGACACTACTTGTACGGGGAGTCGTGTCAGATCTTCACGGATCACAAGAGCTTGAAGTACATCTTCCAGCAGCGGGATCTGAATCTGAGACAGCGCCGTTGGATGGAGCTAGTGAAGGATTATGATTGTGAGATCCTTTATCACCTGGGCAAGGCGAATGTGGTAGCTGATGCTTTGAGTCGTAGGCCCGGGAGTAGCTTGTCCCAGTTAAGCACAGTTCAGCGTCAGCCTTCTGCAGATTGGCAGCTCTTGTGTGATGGTAGAGTGCAGTTCGAGTTCACTTCCGTTGGGGGACAGCTTGCTCATGTCCGCGTCCGTCCACTACTACTTGGTCGTATCCGTGAGGCGCAGCCCAGTGATGCCCGTTTGCCTGAGATTCTTGAGCTTTTTCGACAGGGTACAGTTTTAGAGTTCATGATTGATGAGAAGGGTGTGCTACGATGTGGGACTCGCTTTTGTGTACCAGATGGTGATGGGTTGAGATGCGAGATCCTAGAGCAGGCACATCAGTCGGCTTTTAGCGTTCATCCAGGTTCCACCAAGATGTACCGTGACTTGAGAGACTTTTACTGGTGGGAAGGGATGAAGCGCGATATTTCGAACTTCGTTTCGAGGTGCCTGACTTGTCAGCAAGTCAAGGCTGAGCATCAGAGACCGGCTGGAGAGTTGTAGCCTTTACCCGTTCCGGAGTGGAAATGGGAGCAGATTTCCATGGACTTCATTGTGGGTCTACCCAGGACCAGTAGAGGATATGACTCCATTTGGGTGATTTTTGTCCGGTTGACGAAAGCGGCTCACTTCCTTCCAGTGAAGACAACTTTCGGTTATGCTCAGTATGCTCAGTTGTACATAGATGAGATTGTGCGTTTGCACGGTGTTCCCACATGCATCGTATCCGACAGAGGCACCCAGTTTACTAGCCGTCTTTGGCAGAAGCTTCAGGAAGCTTTGGTACCCGGTTGAGTTTTAGCACCGCTTTTCATCCACAAACCGATGGTCAGTCGGAGCGGACTATACAGACTCTAGAGGATATGCTCCGCGCATGTGTGCTTGATTTTGGTGGCAGTTGGGATCGTCACTTGCCATTGATTGAGTTCTCCTACAACAATAGCTTTCAGGAGACTATTCAGATGGCACCTTTTGAGGCTTTATATGGTAGGAAGTGTCGATCGCCAGTCTGTTGGACCGAACTCAGGGAGAGTAGAGTTTTGGGACCCCAGCTAGTTCAGAAGACTATGGAGAAGATCCAGCTGATTCAGGACAGGATGAGAGCAGTCCAGTGCATACAGAAGTCTTATGCCGACCGTCGTCGTCGCAGACTTGAGTTCGCAGCGGGGGATCATGTATTCCTGAGGATTTCTCCAATGAAGGGCGCTATGCTGTCACGACCCGAAAGAGCCCGTGACTGGCCCTTGAATCCTATGAAGTCTATAGGACTCCATCTGATCCAAGTAAGCCAAAAGACCCGAAATCTAAAACCATTTAAGGAGTAAATAAAGAAAACTGGTTTTAAGAAGTAAAGAAAACATGTTTTGAAAATCAAAGTTTTTAAATAACTAAGCCGAAAATGCAGTTTTAAAAACGTGTAATCTTTTCTGAAAATTTCGGCAGAGTTTCCTTTGTAAAAACTGGCCCCGAACGGGGTACAACAAGAATAATATATATGAAATGATAAAAGGCATCTCCAAGCGGGAGCTAGCTCTACGTCAATCGACGGTCACAGCCACGCAAGCAATAATAATATACAACGCCAAGGGCGAGGATCAAAATCCAAAAAGAAACTCAAAACAGCCAAAAAACCATAATACTACAAGCGCGACTCTAAGGTCGAAATAATACATCACTGTTTTCTAAGTCTGAAACAATATACAGGTTTTGGTTGATGGAATTTCTAGATACAATGAATAATACATGTACAATGGCGGTTCTGATACAAAAGAACCCACCTACCACAGCAAGTCACCCGTATGGAAGCAGTGTGTCAGAAAAGCCGCTATGAAATCGGTACGGCAAAATCCTGCAAAAACTGTGGCACAACGGAGATGAGTTTCCAACTCGTGAATAGAAAATATCTACAAGCAGAGATCGAATGTATGACCCATCCTCGGTCAATACGATCATATATATATAAACCTCAATATGAATAAGTCTGAAGCATGCTAAATTGGCAATGTAATCTCTATACATAAGTATAGTGCCAAGTGCTCGTGCCAGTGCCTCAGGTAATAGCATATCATAAATGTGAGGTATGATCAATGTAATCAATCTGCATGTACGTGGATCCCATCCACTCATCACCCAATGACAATAACCATCATGCATGTAAATATCATCAGCATATGCATGGAAATATGAGGATATTAACCACCTGTGTCCCTCACGACACGTCAAAATCATGGAACCGGAGTGTCCAGCATCGACACTCGAAAACATCAGGAAAACTGTGCCCAGCATCGGCACGTAAATCCTCATATATCGGGCTCCGTCAGTCCGGACTAGCTCACGGGCTCCGTCTGCGGAATCGGCCCTCGGCAGTACGCCCATATCCATCTATCGACTCTAGTCGGTATCCTCCGGATAACCGCCAGGTCCAACCAATCACCGGTAGGTACTCGCCCACCTCCAGGCTCAATCGGCAAAGTCATTCGATCATCTTGCCGAGGGGAACCATACCGGGTCCACCATGTACCCGCAATCGGCCTCGTCCACTCCTCGAATCGGGTTTCACATGTCGCTCTCAGCACCGAGAAAATACATGGTGGACGCACTGAAATATCATATCACGGGTAACCCGGTTTTTAAAGCAATTACATATTCTCTTTTGAAATACCCACGGTTCCCAAATCCAGAAATATCATGGAAATAGCAACTCTCAATGCGTATAATCAGAAAGCATGATGTATGCGACATGTAAGCATATCATTATGTCATGCAAGAAACATATACTAAATGCAACAGTACTACAGTGTAGTGACATGTCAATTATCGATGATGAAGTGTGTGAGCCGGCAAACAAGTGTACGTGGAACATACGCATCATCGATAATGGTGCTGGTGTCCGAGCAACATGACTGAAATATATCAACAATACAAGCGATGCAATGCAAATAGCATGAATATGCGGAATCGAATAATCAACGCAATAGTAAAGAACCTGCCTCAATAAATATATCATGCAGGTTTGCCCTTTGAAATAAGACGAATCGGGGTTTTTGGTAAATAAGGGCTACGTGTTTTAAGAAAGATGCTTCGTTTGAAAATATCCGTAGAATCCCTTTTGCCTATCTTTAAAATATCCCCGATTCGTTAGTTTTGAAATAGGTATGACTCGGGTCTAGTGTAACGCCTACTATGCAAACTACGGACCCAACTATCAAGTCAATCGGGAGGGGTATCGAAACCACCTAAATCTGAGTCGATATATACATATATATATACAATAGTCGGTGATCCCGCCTCAATAGTATCACGTACGATACAGTATATCATATAACATCTTCGAGTCATGAGTGCAGATCTAACATCAATATATAGCTCGTACATAAATCCGCCGTACGGCATCCCAAATCTGGGGTACTGACCTAAGCCTAGTACAACAACATCATCAATACATGCATGCACGTGTATGAAACACTTCGTCAAAGGGCCCGCTAAGTCATCATGTCCTATCTCGAATACGAACCATGTCATACCGCCGATTTCACGGCCTCAAATCAAATCTCATCGACTCATCTCAATCCCACGTATCAACCTCAAATCCCGTATATGAACACATAGTCCCATACCCATGTGTAGATATACACACCTCCATGTGCGCACAGATAAAAGAAGGAATGTATGCAAGTATATGTGTATGTGTATGTGTGGGTGCAACCATTACTCTAGGGTTTCGCACTATACTAAATCAATACATCCTTGTCATCAATAATTCCATTATTACCATCAATAATCTTAACAACACATAATAAATATACGTGTGTATACGTATTCGTATACATCACCACGGACTGCGGGGGTGCTATACGCCATCCACCCGACTTCTCCCCGTAGATATAAATCTACTCACCTGGTCTTCGCTCGCCGAAATCGATGACGCCGTGCTTCTTCGCCTCAGAATCCTTGCGAGGGTACCGACAATAATAAACAGTCGCAATACGTATTAAAATCGAGGCAGAAAACCGATACAACGCACAGTATGCTATTAGGTTGGAACCTATGGCCTAAACGTGCAAATCAATCATACAATCCCTGTTGTCGATGTACGAAAACCCAACAACAAATCCAAATATCAAGAAAGTGAATTTTAAAATACGGAAAACATCGCCTAAAACACACCAAAATGCTCCAGATTTTCCCCACGTGACAATTACCCAAAACTGCATATAGGAGGGGTCTATTTTAGTGCAAAAGGAGCCATGAACCAAACCTGGGACCCAATTTCCCTGATCTGGCCGCAAATTGCGGCCAGAATGAATATATCTGCGGCCTGGGGTTGGAGTTAGGGGCTCGGGTCTATGTGGTAGCTTTCTAGGTGCCTGCACGACTCCCAGTAATCCCAAAATCAATTCTAGTGGCCCCGGGTTGCTCGAGATTCCAAAATACCCTCACAAATCACACATTTATCCGATGTCAGGATTTCTAAATCCGTATTCCGGGTTTCAAGTCTCTGTTTTGGGTCATAACTCAAGCACTAGGGTGTTGGGGTGGCCTCTACTGATCTCAATTTCACAACACAACTCTCAATTCTCTCAAACCCTAACATGGTCTTCCTTAAGTCCACAACATCACCTGATATCGATTCAATTTTTACATAGGGGTAAAAGTAATGGTAAAACTAAGTTAAGGGTTCAGTAATTACCTCATTTGGCAACTCAAGGAAATTCTTGAGTTGCCCCTAGTGGCCAAAATCCTTGCTTTCTTAGTCCAATGTGTAGATCTTGGGCTCGTGCACCTTTTTAGTGAAATGGGAGTAGGGTTTTGGAGTTGATTTCATGGTGTTTGAGGGTTCTAGAAGAGGCGGAGAAAGAGGGGGAGCGGTGTTTACCCCAATCAGAGCAAAGCTCTGTTCAAATTCCAAGGCGGGAGATGAAGCAACGCTTCATCTTCCCCCAATCTGAGCAAGGCTCATTTGAATTTTGAAAATTCAAATTTTCTGAAGCAACGCTTCGAATTCCGTGCGTTGCGCAGTGCGCAAGTGGCCCACAATGCGACACGTGTCTGCGCAGTTGCGCAAGCGCACCGCTGCGCGACACGTGTCTGCGCAGTTGCGCAAGCACTGTTGCGCAAGTGCACACCTGCGCGACACGTGTCTGCGCAGTTGCGCACGCACGGTTGCACAAGCTTCCCACTGCGCGACACGTGTCATTCATTGGGGAGTTGCGCAGAAACAGAATAAAAATTTAATGAAATCTTTTCTGTTCTTTCCAAAAGCAGAAGATTTTCTTCTGCCTTTGGATCAAAGATCCAATGGTGGGAAAATTCCCAAAATCATTCAGGAAAGATCTTGTTAACAAATTCAACAAATTTGTGAGCACTATAAATAAGACCCCAGACCTCATTCGAAAGGAATCAAGGAGGAAGAATCAACATCTTGCTAAAAAGAAAAGAGAAGAGAACTCTTGAAGAATAAAAAAAAAATGTAAAAACCTTTTAAAGAAGAGAAAATTCTCTTATGAAAAAGATCATAGATCTTTAACGATAAATAAATAAATAAGTAAAAATAGTGCCTTGCACTTGTTTTATGAACCATCGGTTCTTGAACCTAAAAGGTTATTAAATTAATAGTGCCTTGCACTTTTATGAACCTTTGGTTCTCTGAGATAAGAAAAACAAGAAAAACTTGTTTTTTCTTAGAAATAAATTAAATAATGCCTTGCACTTGTTTTATGAACCATCGGTTCTTGAACCTAAAAGGTTCTTAAATTAATAGTGATTTGCACTTCTTATGAACCATTGGTTCTCTGAAACAAGAAAAACAGAAATAAAAAAAAAGATAGTGCTTTGCACTTTTATGAACCTTTGGTTCTTGAAATAAACAAACTTGTTTTTCTTTGATCTAAATTAGATCAAGAAATCAAATAGTGCTTTGCACTTCTTTTATGAACCATTGGTTCTTGAATCTAAAAGATTCTAAAAATTAATAGTGCTTTGCACTTATAAAATTGCACTGTTGTGCTTTTTGATTGGCGCAAAGCGCTTGACAAATGCAATGCATTTTCTAAAGGGCCAGGCCCAAACCAAAAAGACCTAGTAGGCCTAATTAAATTGCAAGGAAATAAATGGGCAGAGCCCAAATAAATTGATGCTTTGCATCCTTTATACAAGGGCAGAGCCCAAATAAAATTGTTGCTTTGCATCATTCCTAAAAGGGCAGGGCCCAAAACAAATTGATGCTCTGCATCCTTTCTGGGCAAGGCCCAAATAAAAATAAAAAAAGAAATGTAATGCAAAAGCAAATAAAATGTTGAACATTTCAACTGGACTTAGCCCAATTTTGGCCATAAGTCCTTAAATTAAATTGACTGAGCAAAATTGCTCTTCTAAATCAATTTACATCCGGTTCGAGGGTACATCTCCGAACTCCTTTGACATCCGTCGTTGTAATTTCTCAACGACGTCAAAGAGGTGACGGGTCCCAACGACCACACATCGATATGGACTGCGGGGTCCTTAAACTTGTGGACCGAAACGTCCTTAAACTAATATCGGACCGAAACGTCCGTAAACTAATATCGGACCGAAACGTCCTTAAACTAATATCGGACCGTGATGTCCCTAAACTAATATCGGACCGAGATGTCCCTAAACTAATATTGGACCGAAACGTCCCTAAACTAATATTGGACCACCACGTCCCTAAACTGGAATATGGACCACCACGTCCCTAAACTGGCACAATAGAGCCCAAATGCTCTTTTGTCGGACCTAAACGATCCCGTTAAGTTGATCTTAGTCTCAAACTGGACTAACGTATCCTTAACAAACGTTCGAGTCGATCTTAGCCTCAAAAATGGCTAACGTAACCTCCAAACAAACTTTAGTCCCAAATTGGACTATGAATCTCCCAAACTGGAACAATAGAGCCCAAACGCTCTTTTGTCGGATCTAAACGATCACGTTAAGTTGATCTTAGTCTCAAACAGGACTAACGTATCCTTAACGAATGTTTAAGTTGATCTTAGCCGCAACGCGACTAACGTATCCTTAAACTAAAAACACCAAACCCAAATCTAAGTAAATACGGATTTGGACTAATCCACGTCCTACGGGCGACGGCATTACTCAGTCTCCGTATACAATTCACGGGCAACCACAAACAAAACAAACACACACGACACGAAGTGAAATTCTGGAGAAGGAGAAAGTTGTTACCGCGATGCGGTAGCGTAATTAACTGCAGGGGCTTGCGCCTGCAGGGAAGAGCGTCCCCACAATCAAAAACCCCTCATCCTGAGGGGGAATCTGACGAAGTCTGCTACATCGGCCGCATCCGTCTAAACCTCCGATACACGGCGCCATAAATCAACTTGGCATCTTCGGAGAGATAGACGGATAAAACCAAATAGCATCTGCCCCGAACCTCAGGCAACGGACGCGAAGTCCGGGCCGCCGTTCGGAGGGGAACAGATTCTGGCACGCCCGGTGGGACCTCTTCCTCTTTCCACTCCACACTTCGTGTGTCGTGTTCGCGAACAAATTGCGGTTTGCTGTGATTCCCTGTGGATTCAAGGTACTAAGATTTGGTGTCTTGCTCCGTGCAGAAAACAGAAGATCAATGGCTTCGAACTGCATCGTCCGCAGCGATAACTCTCGCTCCGTCATTGCTGGAGGAGTGACTTATGGGCCCCAAGCGGCCTCCCTTTTCAAAATGCCGGTGGAGCAGGTGGCTCAAGCCACCACTGGACTATTTTTTGGGACCATGCTCCCATCAATGAGCTTCAACGCCCCAATGACATTGCAAGAAGCTCCAAAGAAGTCGGTCTTCGATCGACTCACCACTTCCGCGACCCCTCTCAACAGGTCGCCCAACTCCACTGCTTCAGGTTTTAATGGATTAGGCCAGAGCTCCATCGGGCCCATGAAGAATCCTGCCATACCAGAAGGCATTATCCCGAAGCGGATAGCCATTCCAACTCCCGTTCCTGGCAAAATCACCAAGGTTGCTTCCCATGTTTAGAAGTCCGCTTCTGACAAGTTGGCCGTCCCCATTCAACGGACGTCGATCTTTAAAAGGCTGGTACCAGCATATTCTGACCAACACAGGAGGCATGAGGAGGTCACCCCTATATCTGAAACAATTCCATCAGCACGACATGCTCGACGTCGCTACTGGCGCCGAGTTAGGAAGGCTGGGGGCAACTCCTCCTCTGGACTTACTCGTCCAACTCTAATGGTTGGAATCAATACTGCTGTTCCAACCAAGAACAGCTTTGAACTGCTCAACAAGGTGCGCAGAAACTCTCCTACTGCGATGTTGAAACGAACTCCTTCACCTGTGGAGAATACTCCAGAGAAGAACTAGAGCAGCCCCCTCAACGGCTGTCCTCTAAAATTTACAAAGTCTGGCGACAGGTCCAAGAGTCGGTGATCGATCAAGACTGCCTCCGTCGACAGAAAAGGATGAAGGTTCGGCAGGGGAAGGATTACTCTATCAAACCACAAAAAGCAAAAGCTACTTGGGTGCCCACTACAACGGCTCCCTTAACTCCAATCACTCAAAAAAGGAGGCCGCAAGAAGCCCCTGTGTCTTCGGCAAATCGCAAAGAAGCCGAACACAAACGCCCCAAGTCTGGGGGCATGGTGGTGCACACTGTTTATATGGCTTCTGGAAAGGAGGAAAGCCGCACTTCTACGGGCCACCGACCGCTCACCCGATCCATGACGAAAGCCCAGGAGCAACAACAAAAGCTTCAGGAAATGATGACTACAATGGCTGCACTCACTGAGCCAAAAGAAAGCTCTGAAACATCTTCGGATGAGCGTCAAGAACAAGAAACTGACGCTGACTTTTTACGCAGAGTCCTCGAAAAGAGGGACAAAGAAGCTGCAGAGCAAGCGGCTAACATAAAACAGATGGCGCTCCTCTTCCAAGATATGGTAGGGATGATGTTACAGCCGGACCCTCCTGCTGAAGATCCTCCGATCGTCCTTGAAGACGACAGAGGAGAAACGCCAAATCCTCCGCCGGCTCTATCAACAGCCAAGGAGGAGGCAATCTCCAAAGTCGACCTAGACGAATATATAGCTCAGCAGATCCGGGTTCATCAGGCGAATGAAGCGGCTGGGCAAACTGTTAGAACCGTATGACCGTATCCGAGCTGGTATGACCAAATTAATTACCCGCCAGGATATACGATCCCTAAATTCCACGTATATAAAGGGACAGGGAATCCGCATCAGTATGTCGCTCAATTCAGGCCCTTATGCGGCAATACTGGAGGAGATGACAAATTGTTATTACGACAATTCGTCGACAGCTTAGCAGAAATAGCCTTTGATTGGTATTCGGAGTTACCTAACGACTCTGTCAAAACATTTGCAGAGATGGAGCTGCTGTTTACACAAAGATTCGCGAGTGCTAGTGAACGCACTCCTATAACAGCACTGATAAATGCCAGGATAAGGCCGAGCGAAACGTGGGTCTAATACGCAACACGATGGCGGAACCTATGGTCGAAATGCGAACAACGCATAGAAGAGGCACCTGCGGTAGGCATGTTTGTAGGCACTCTCGATCCGCAAGCGACCATCTCGCAATTCATGATGTTCTTCAGGCCGACCACCTTCCAGGCCTTGATCGACAAATTAGCCCAAACGGACCAGATGGGCCACAGACCGTCTCCTCCAAGACCCGATCCCCGAAATGAGAAAGGAAAAGCGATCATCGTCGCCAACGCTCAGCAACAGTCGAGCAACTCAAAGCCGGTCGCTCGCCAAAACAACGTGCGTCCACGCCCATCCCTCGAAGAGAGGCTGGGACGTCCTTACTCGTTTCCGCAGAATAAAACGAGAAGACTGTTTGAGCTTGCAGTGCGCAACAGACTTATTAATCTGCCGAGTCCAAAGCGTCTGTAGCAGCCAGGCGATCTTAATAATCCCAATTATTGCCCTTACCACCAAACGGTAAGTCACCCGATTGAGGATTGTTTCGTTTTTAAGGGATGGATTGAGGATCAATACCTGCAAGGCAAGTTCACGCTGTCTGAAAGCTGGAAGGTAAACCCCCCACAGCCGCACTCTCCAAAGAAGACGGACACGCCAGGGGCAACTTGTTCTTTCGTCGAGGATGAAAACGATGGAGAAAACTTATCGGATGAATCCGAAGACTACGTAGCGACTTGTCATGTGATTTCTCATTCACTGACGGATGATGAGGAGGATCCTTGCGCTGATAAATCAATGGCGGACCCTGAAACAGAAATTCCGCGGCCGTCAGACAAGTTGATCGATGCCTTCCTAAATGAAATTCGTCTGAAAGCAAAAGCCAATCAAGAGCATGAAATGGCCATACTGGAAAGAACCAAGGTATTCCTGTCAAATCAAAAGCCATACACTGCGGGTAAAAACAAATTCAAGACGAGGAAACGGTTCGCCAAAGCTCTATCAGTAGGAATGAAGCTACCGCCCTCTGAAGAAAATTCTTTCTCTGAGGTAGAGATGCACCCTAACTTCTGTTTATATCATCAGAAGATCATACATCCTACCGAAGACTGCGAGTCCTTTAACTGTTGGTGGCAAAGGTATGTCGCTCAAAAGCAACACTTCGACAAGACAAAGTGTGAATATTGTGGACATCGGAAAAATGCGATAGATGAGCGCAAAAGAGCCGCCGCCGACTGTCATATAGCCGACTTCAAGGGATCACAAATTATCACCTTTGCAAGCGACTCTGACGAAGAAGCTACCCCCAACTCTTCCATCGGGGAATCTATTTCAAAAATAAAGGAATTGAGAAGCTGCGAGAACGTTCAGCCATGCAATCTCATGCTACTCGGAAAGAATCCCGGCCCTGCAAACAACGGAGCGAACAAAAAGGATAAAAGAAAAGGAAAAAAGGCCCTCGTCGCCAGCGCTCACCAACAATCAGGTGACCCTAGACCGGTTGCTTGCCAAAGCAACAAGCGGCAATCCCTCCAGGAAAAATTGAAACGTCCTTACTCGTTTCCACAAGATAAAACAAGGGGACTGTTCGAGCTGGCAGTGTGTGACAGACTCATCAATCTGCCGAGTCCAAAACGTCCGTTGTGGCAAGGCGATATTAATAATCCTAATTATTGCCCTTACCACCAAACGGTAGGTCATCTGATCGAGGATTGCTACGTCTTCAAGAACTGGGTTGAAGACCAATACCAACAGGGCAAGTTCGCGTTGTCCGAAATTTAGAAGGTGAACCCGCCACAACCGCATGCTCCGAAAAATATGGACACGCCGGGGGCATCATGCTCATTCATAGAGAAAGCCTAGCGGACCACTACGTCCTAAAACTGGATAACGGACCGAAACGTCCTTAAACTAACAACGGACCGAGATGTCCTTAAACTAACGACGGACCGCAATGTCCTAAAACTTGCAAATGACCGAAACGTCGTTAAACTACTCCCAACCCGCAGCATCTTCAGGCTGACGAAAAAAAAATTAATAATAATAATAACGGTATGTCCACAAGCAAAATGGGCACGGATGAAAACCCGAAGGGGCTCCGTGAGTAAAAACAGCAGGGCTACCGGCGAGTGTTCGTGAAAACCCGAAAGGGCGCGACCTCGTTTGAAAAAAAAAAGAAAAAGAAAAAGAAAAAAAAAAGAGAATAAAAAAAAACGGTATGTCCACAAGCAAAATGGGCACGGATGAAAACCCGAAAGGGCTCCGTGAGTAAAAACAGCAGGGCTACCGGCGAGTGTTTGTGAAAACCTGAAAGGGCGCAACCTCGTTAAGAAACAATTATAGGGTCCTCTCGACCCTGTAAGGAGAAACCACCTGCGTGAGATCCTTACGACTCACAAAAGGAACAACACACTTAGGGATCCCCACGATTCCTAAGGAGAAAATACACTTGCGAGATCCTCACGACTCGTAAGGAGAACTCTCTTATGGGACCCTCACGGCTCGTAAGATTTGAAAGTCTTAAGTTACAGAGGCCTAAACCTGTGCTTAAGCAACCCCCACAACTTTCGACATTGCCCTACAAGTGGTCCTATATTGGCCCTTGTATACAATCCACGGGCGCGAATAAACATTTCCCTAACTAAGTCCCATATGAGACTAGGGATGTGTTTGCATGGTAAACAACCCTTGTAAGTCCTCTCGACTTACAAGGAGAAAACCCTCCTGTAGGATCCTTACGACTTACAGAGGAACAATACACTTAGGAACCCTCACGATTCCTAAGGAGAAAATACACCTATAAGATCCTTACGACTTGTAAGGAGAAATAGCTTTGTGAGACCCTTACGGCTCATAAAGTCAAAAGCCTTAGTCGACAGGACCTTAACCCTGGTCGTTAAGCCACCTTTGTTCTACATCGACAGAGGCAAATGATGATTCGCTCCTGGAAATATCCCAGTGGTAGCGATGTTGATGCCTAAACCGGTATCAAATTCCAAGTCCTTTCACGGAAAATGATGATTCGCTCCTGGCAATATTCCAGTCGCAGCGATGCTGATGCCAAGATTGGTATCAGATCCCAAATCCCCTACTCATAAAAAAAAAATGCATACGAAATAGCCGAAATGATGGGGCAACTTGCAAACAAAATCAGCAAGTAAAAATGTATGCACGAGTAAAAAAAAAATAGCCGAAACGATTGGGCAACTCGCAATAAAAAAACAGCGAGTAAAAATAAAATAAACAGTCGAAATGATTGGGCAACTCGCAATAAAAAGTAGCGAGTAAAAATAAAGTAAATAGCCAAAATGATTGGGCACCGCGAAAAATAGCCGAAATGATTGGGCAATCGCGACCTTCGCGATATAAAAGCTGAAATGATAGAGCATCGCGGAAAGAATAAAAAAAAATGAAAGAATGAAACTTTTTGCCCTACAGGTGAAATCGCATCGATCCCTGTATACAATCCAGGGGCATAGATAAAAAGGGAACAATACCTTACCAACAGGCTCCACCAGAAAACGAAGCCAAATCTCGACGGTTCATAGATAACCTAGAGACCTTCTCGACATTTGTCGCAATATTACAAACACGATGTCAACAAATGAAGCAAACGAAGATCCCGAGCTTCAGGGTCTCGACGTCAACGTCTACAGCCTAGAGACCAACAACGGTGTGCCTCCTCATTCCAACAGGACACAGATGTTACACCATCAAGCGGAGCGATGGCAAAATCCCAGCTTCACCTCAGCATTCGTCTCGATACAGTAGACGCAATGTCAACAACAACGTTCCTCCGCAGTCCAGCTGGAGGCAGATGCAACGTCAACAAAAGACCTCACGGTCGAAACAAAGCGGAGTGATGGCAAAATCCCAGCTCCACCTCAGCATTCGTCTCAATACACCAGACGCAGTGTAAGCAAATGAAGCGAAGGCCACATTCCTAGCTTCAACGTCTTTACGGTAACTTACATAAAACCGGAAAGACAATCGGAGACCATCTCACATGAAGTGGTCACCTCCTTGACGTTCGTCTCGATACAGTAGACGAAATGTCAACCTCAGCGTTCTTCCTCCAGCAGGGATTCAAACATGATAAAGCAAATGAAGCGAAGGCCACATTCCTAGCTTCAACGTCTTTACGGTAACTCATATAAAACCAGAAAGACAACCGGAGATCATCTCGCACCAGCACAGAGTGGTCACCACCTCGACGTCCGTCTCGATACAGCAGACGAGATGTCGACCCCAGCGTTTTTCCTCCAGCAAGGATTCAGACATGACAAGGCAAATAAAGCGAAGGCCACATTCCTAGCTTCAACGTCTTTACGGTAACTCACATAAAACCGTAAAGGAAATCGGAGATCATCTCGCATCAGCACAGAGTGGTCACCACCTTGACGTTCGTCTCGATACAGCAGGCGAAATGTTATCCCCAGCGTTCGTCCTCCAACAGGATTTGGACACACCAAAGAAAACGAAGCGAAGGCCACATTCCTAGCTTCGACGTCTTGACAGTAACTCATATAAAGCCGGAAAGACAACCGGAGATCATCTTGCACCAGCACAGAGTGGTCACCACCTCGACGTCCGTCTCGATACAGCAGATGAGATGTCGCCCCAACGTTCGTCTCGATACAGCAGACGCAACGTCATCAAACAAATGGAGCCACGGCAAAATCCCTAGTTCCCACCATGACATTCGTCTCGATACAGAGGACGCAATGCCAGCAAACGAAGCAAAGGCCAAATTCATAACTTCAGGGTCTTAACGGCAAGTCATATAAAGCCTGAAAGACTATCGGAGATCATCCCACACCAGCGCGGAGTGGTTATGACTCATCGGGGCTCTCCAAAATGAGCCTAACCTCAAGTAAAAAGCGGCATGGCAAATTCCTAGCGCTTGCTCTTCCGACGGTCAAACTGCCAAGGAGGATTGCTTGAAGACGTCTTGTCCAGCCCCCGAAGGGATCAGAGACACGGCAGTCGCGGGGCTACTCGAACAGCACGATTGCCTATCGAGGACTATATCAGCTTATGCGACGGTACGCTGGCCAAAACCCTAAGTACCACCGACCTTAACGGGCTTCTGTCGTAAAGAGCAGAGGTTAAATGCGACGTTAAGATGTTCTTGCGAGAAACGTTCGATTCGTCTCGACTTGTGAAAAATTGTCGAGGCGGCTCGACTCGTGAGATAAAGTCTTAGACAGCAAGGATTGAAAAGCTTGCTTTTTGAGCAATGGGGCCCTGCAAGTCAATCCAAACTGGTCTCTTGCATACTATTCACGGGTCTCACTCTCCGAAGTCGAATTTCGACGAGGAGGGAAACAACCACTTACGAATCCTCTCGATTCGTAAGAGGGAAAATTCTCTTATAAGATCCTTACGACTTATAAGAGAAAACCACACGTAGGAATCCTCACGATTCCTAAGGAGAAAATCAACCTATGAGATCCTCTCGATCCGTAGGGAGAAAAGCCTCTATGAGACCCTCAAGGCTTATAGAATTGAAAAGTCTTAGGCATTAGACCTGAACCTGCGGCCTAAGCCATCGCTATTTCCTGAGGAAGTCAGAATACTCGTTTTAGACATCCATCAACCATGGTTATTAAGACAGCCTGCTGACTTTAAAAGAAAGAAGATGACAGAGAGAATATCCGGTCTACATTTGATCTGGCATGCGTGACGCATTCATTTATGCATGGACAGAAAACTCAGGACGTGAAATAAGAGAAGCTGAAGTAAAAAGTTTCCATTCATATTGGCAAAAATTCTTACAATTTTGAAAAGCGGTAAAAGGAAAACATCATTACAAGGGAATAACCTCGAACCCAGGACATGGATTGAGGAACTCGAAAGCAACCCTATCTATGACTTTCCAGGCCTCGCTGACCATCCTAATATGCTTTCTCTCGCGAGCACAAGCGTCAGGGTCCCCCCTGATGTCTTCCACCCTCCGATAAGCGGCGAGTATGGCAGACTGTTGAAAGACCTCGTGCAAGAGATTGATGAGACTGTCTCGCCGTCTCTTTGAGATAAAGTTCAACAGGTACACCGAGTGCACCTTATCCTCAGCGGCATCCAGCGCCCTAAGCGGCACACCGGAACAGAACAGGGGAAGCGCTTCCCAGATGGCTCCCACGATAAGCTTAAGAAGGGAGGAACGCCGGGGAAGCAGGGGACCATTGTATGCGTCGAAGCGGCTCATGATTTCAGCACACTCCGCGTCTGTGAACTCTCGATTTTGAGAGCGGCCAAGTCGGCGGATGTCCCCGTAAGAGATGATCTCGTTAAGAGCATACATATGGGCGTCCATTGTTCCTGTAAAAGAAGATCGACAACAATCAGCAACTCTTAAAAGCTATGTTATATAATTTAAAAGGAGCAAAACTCCATTAATGAATCAAGAAATTACAAATCTTTCGGAGAGCAAAGCTCTATTAATGGAACCCTAACAGGGTTATCCTTAATCCTCTTTAGACCCCTTTAGAGCAAAGCCCTGCTAACTGAAACCCTAAATGGGTCTTCTTTAGATCAGGGATCTATTGAAAGCAAGGCTCTGTCAATGAAAATTAATCTAATTTAATTTAAGTCAAATTAAAATTTTCACCTAAAAGTTTTAAGAGTCTAACTTTTGAAGTTCTTGAAAATAAAGAGCAGGGCTATGAGGTTCTGAAAATAAAATCTTTGGAGATGATGATCATCTATGAAGGACCAAAGGTCCTATTTATAGGCACCAAGTGTCCCTCCAACTTCCAAAGGCTGCCGCGACGGTTGGGATTCTGCCACCGTTGCGCTTGCGTTTGGAGGCCACGTAAGTGCAACGGTGGGGGGGCATTTGTTTGCCCCAATCAGAGCAAAGCTCTGTTCAAATACCAAGGCGGGAGATGAAGCAACGCTTCATCTTCCCCCAATCTGAGCAAGGCTCATTTGAATTTTGAAAATTCAAATTTTCTGAAGCAACGCTTCGAATTCCGTGCGTTGCGCAGTGCGCAAGTGGCCCACAATGCGACACGTGTCTGCGCAGTTGCGCAAGCGCACCGCTGCACGACACGTGTCTGCGCAGTTGCGCAAACACTGTTGCGCAAGTGCACACCTGCGCGACACGTGTCTGCGCAGTTGCGCAAGCACTGTTGCGCAAGTGCACACCTGCGCGACACGTGTCTGCGCAGTTGCGCAAGCCTCCCACTGCGCGACACGTGTCATTCATTGGGGAGTTGCGCAGAAACAGAATAAAAATTTAATGAAATCTTTTCTGTTCTTTCCAAAACCAGAAGATTTTCTTCTGCCTTTGGATCAAAGATCCAATGGTGGGAAAATTCCCAAAATCATTCAGGAAAGATCTTGTTAACAAATTCAACAAATTTGTGAGCACTATAAATAAGACCCCAGACCTCATTCGAAAGGAATCAAGGAGGAAGAATCAACATCTTGCTAAAAAGAAAAGAGAAGAGAACTCTTGAAGAATAAAAAAAAAGGTAAAAACCTTTTAAAGAAGAGAAAATTCTCTTATGAAAAAGATCATAGATCTTTAACGATAAATAAATAAATAAGTAAAAATAGTGCCTTGCACTTGTTTTATGAACCATCGGTTCTTGAACCTAAAAGGTTATTAAATTAATAGTGCCTTGCACTTTTATGAACCTTTGGTTCTCTGAGATAAGAAAAACAAGAAAAACTTGTTTTTTCTTAGAAATAAATCAAATAGTGCCTTGCACTTGTTTTATGAACCATCGGTTTTTGAACCTAAAAGGTTCTTAAATTAATAGTGATTTGCACTTCTTATGAACCATTGGTTCTCTGAAACAAGAAAAACAGAAACAAAAAAAAGATAGTGCTTTGCACTTTTATGAACCTTTGGTTCTTGAAATAAACAAACTTGTTTTTCTTTGATCTAAATTAGATCAAGAAATCAAATAGTGCTTTGCACTTCTTTTATGAACCATTGGTTCTTGAATCTAAAAGATTCTAAAAATTAATAGTGCTTTGCACTTATAAAATTGCACTGTTGTGCTTTTTGATTGGCGTAAAGCGCTTGACAAATGCAATGCATTTTCTAAAGGGCCAGGCCCAAACCAAAAAGACCTAGTAGGCCTAATTAAATTGCAAGGCAATAAATGGGCAGAGCCCAAATAAATTGATGCTTTGCATCCTTTATACAAGGGCAGAGCCCAAATAAAATTGATGCTTTGCATCATTCCTAAAAGGGCAGGGCCCAAAACAAATTGATGCTCTGCATCCTTTCTGGGCAAGGCCCAAATAAAAATAAAAAAAGAAATGTAATGCAAAAGCAAATAAAATGTTGAACATTTCAACTGGACTTAGCCCAATTTTGGCCATAAGTCCTTAAATTAAATTGACTGGGCAAAATTGCTCTTCTAAATCAATTTACATCCGGTTCGAGGGTACATCTCCGAACTCCTTTGACATCCGTCGTTGTAATTTCTCAACGACGTCAAAGAGGTGACGGGTCCCAACGACCACACATCGATATGGACTGCGGGGTCCTTAAACTCGTGGACCGAAACGTCCTTAAACTAATATTGGACCGAAACGTCCTTAAACTACCGAAACGTCCTTAAACTAATATCGGACCGAAACGTCCGTAAACTAATATCGGACCGAAACGTCCGTAAACTAATATCGGACCGAGATGTCCCTAAACTAATATCGGACCGAGATGTCCCTAAACTAATATTGGACCGAAACGTCCCTAAACTAATATTGGACCACCACGTCCCTAAACTGGAATATGGACCACCACGTCCCTAAACTGGCACAATAGAGCCCAAATGCTCTTTTGTCGGACCTAAACGATCCCGTTAAGTTGATCTTAGTCTCAAACTGGACTAACGTATCCTTAACAAACGTTCGAGTCGATCTTAGCCTCGAAAATGGCTAACGTATCCTCCAAACAGACTTTAGTCCCAAATTGGACTATGAATCTCCCAAACTGGAACAATAGAGCCCAAACGCTCTTTTGTCGGATCTAAACGATCACGTTAAGTTGATCTTAGTCTCAAACAGGACTAACGTATCCTTAACGAATGTTTAAGTTGATCTTATCCGCAACGCGACTAACGTATCCTTAAACTAAAAACACCAAACCCAAATCTAAGTAAATACGGATTTGGACTAATCCATGTCCTACGGGCGACGGCATTACTCAGTCTCCGTATACAATTCACGGGCAACCACAAACAAAACAAACACACACGACACGAAGTGAAATTCTGGAGAAGGAGAAAGTTGTTACCGCGATGCGGTAGCGTAATTAACTGCAGGGGCTTGCGCCTGCAGGGAAGAGCGTCCCCACAATCAAAAACCCCTCATCCTGAGGGGGAATCTGACGAAGTCTGCTACATCGGCTGCATCCGTCTAAACCTCCGATACACGGCGCCATAAATCAACTTGGCATCTTCGGAGAGATAGACGGATAAAACCAAATAGCATCTGCCCCGAACCTCAGGCAACGGACGCGATATCCGGGCCGCCGTTCGGAGGGGAACAAGCGGCAGCAGAAGAGGGAGAGGAGAGGGAGAGAAAATGAAGGAGAAAATGAAAGGGAGACTAAGTCAAGAGACCCCTCACCTCACTCTCTCTCTCACCCACCTACTACGCCATTATTCTAATTCAAATTCTTTTCTTTTTCTAAAACCTTCTCACTCAAATAGTAAACTCAAAGTAAAGCCATGGTAACAAAATGTAACGCAAGTGTAGAAAAAGATATGTGCATGTTTTGCACAAAAATGCCAAAAATCCGATTAGCGATTTTTAATCGCGATTAGCACTAAATTAGTGTCAAACTAATCACAAAAACTTTAAAATGGCATAATCCCATAAAATACCCTATTTTGGAATTTTCCATAATTTTTCCAAAGTTTTCCCCATTTATTTGTATTTAATTATACCGAAATTTTAAAATATTGATTAAAATAATATTAAATTATAAAAATTCCCAAAAATAATATTTTATTATTTTGAAATGTTACAATCTACCCCCCTTAAAGAAATTCAGTCCCCGAACATAAATTTAAACCCCAAAGTACTAAAACATTTCGATACAAAGTCCAAATCATCGGGGCTCCAAAATCATCAATACACAAAACGCATCATAGCACAATGCATGCGCATGAGTAATGAGTAGATAACTCAAAATAGAAACTCCGTCAAGCATCCCGTAATCATCGGAGTTATGGTAAAGACACAAATGCCAAGTCTAAAATAAACGCAGTATGATATAATCAGAACTATACATGTAGACATTCAATCCATACATGTGAATAGCTGAAGTAAATGCATGCCAAATCCATTTAAGTCGCTGTGCGATGCGCATAACACTGCACAGTGACGGACGTCTTTCATAAGAAAATAACCATATATGTCTATATATCCTTTGTTTACTATGTGCGTTCCGCCGTTTTGAAAACAATTTAGAAGGGTTTCCTTGTTTTTAAACGTTTCGTGTCATATCAGACACGTAGGCAAAATACTGAGACTATAGCTCGCTTTTTGGAAATCCCTTCGATAACTATCAATGCATGCAAAATATATCCAGGTACTGTCCTCTGACCAGTCTAGCTCAGTACGAAAACACATAGCAAATATCATTAAAAAAAGTACTGATCCATAAGGAATCAATCCCAAAAATGTATATATATAACAATGCTATGTGCGTCTGGTGTGCACGGAAATCAAAATCCATATATGTGCCATACATGTGCACAAAAACATCACCTAGGTGCAACGGGTATGCACGAGGCATCTGTCCTAGGCAACATGTGTGCCTGACAGCCAAAACAGGTGCATCTGACATGCACGAAGAATCCCGATTTAGGGCATCTGGTGTGCACCAAAATCGTATCTCAAAACACGCGCAAACATGCGCGAGTCAAAATCGGTGCATCCATCATACACGAATAAAATCTAAACCCTACGCACTCTACATGCACGAAATCACGAAATCCAATAGAAAACGCCGAACTTGCGTAAGTCTAATCAACAGCACGGAGTGCAAGAATCAATCATCAATATCAGGGTCAAAATCGACGATATACAATGCGCTCAATCAAAATCAGGTGTACTGCGATGGAAAATCTCACAACCGCATGCATCAGCATGCACAAAACAGATCAAAACACTAAAAGTGCCTGAAAACGATGCTGGAAGCATAAATCAAATCATCGGCATAAAATAGGCAGGAAATCATAATCAATACCTCAAGCGTAATAACTCTGCACAAAATATGAATACCCGGTAAGTGCAACCATGGTGTACAAAATCAAATATCATGGAACTCAGTCATCAAGACTAAATCATGCGAATAGATCGCCCAAAATACCGAAATCCAAAATGACGGATACGTGATAATCGAATCACAAAATCATAAATCATAAATACCGTCGTCGGTATATCCTCCCTCAAAGTCGAGAAGGTGTCGGTACATCTAATGCTAGCAGCGCAAGATATCTACTTCTCTTTTGCTCATGGCCTGGCGTCCTCTGTCTCTGGGTTCTTATCTTCTCTGTGGATTACCAATCTCACAATCAATCGTAAAGCAGCACATCACTGGCGCCGACCTCTGTATGTATATCCGACCTTTAATCTTAACGGGAAGTAACAACAGCTCAACAGCGTCTCGCACGTACCACTTGTCCCGCTTGTCTGTATCATCGTCCATTTCGACGTCACGTCTCTATCTGCGCACTGCAATGTTCTCGGCTACGGTCCATCCGAAGTCTCTCACACGGACTCGAAATCACGAACTCGGTATCTTCATCACTCAGTAGAAGATATCTAGCCGAACACGTCCTCAGCGTGCATATCGTGTATCTGATGTCAGCGGAGTAAAACGTCATCACATCGAAATCCCGTGCGAACTCTTTACTCCACCTTGTTCCAATGTCGACTGATTCGGACTCGTCTCATCGCGGCTGTATGGACTGTGCTCCAACGGCTATGCTCGTATCTGGAGACTCCCAAGCAGTGTGTCCCATCACATGATATCCGAATGATGTCAAACCATCCGATCGACTCGTCAGAACCTCATAATCCCCCAAGAGATCAACATCTTGGGTACAGTTTAATAGTATCGAGTATATACCACAGCATCGGTGGTCCAGCCGTAGAAGGGCAAACCCAAGCCTCACTAATGGAGCTGCGGAACTGCCGCAAACCCTAAGGTTCAAAAGCTTTCACACGGTCATTATGTCGAGTTAGGGTTTCATTCTTCTAGAGGGTCCATGGAATCGCTTGCATGTCTATCCGAATACTTTAAACTTGGAAAATGGGTTCCTGACACTCGATCGTCTCTATCGACTCACAACGAATCTGCGTGAAGTCGCCTCTAGATGGAATCAACCTATCTGATGACCTCGCATCGGGGTAAGCGAACGAACCACATGTACTAGTCATTCATCCTCGGTGACTAGCGACTCACTATCATATCTCTAAGTATATGCTCAAGCTGCAGTAGCTCCAACATCTGGGGCGATATCTCATCATTCGCAGCAACAACTGGCTCATTCGTCCGTACGCTGAACAGTGCCTCAATCATCATGAATTAGCGATATATCAATGATCATCATATCCCGGCTGGCCTCTATCAGTGGCTCAATCCTCTGGTACCGATCGGTACGCCCGAGAAATCTCGTAAAAGCGATCAGTCCAACGCTCACGGCGCGAAAACACAGTAAACAAGCCTCTATATGTAATCGTATGTCTCTGGAATCACGCCCTGGTCAGTCCTCGTCCACGACGAGCTCATGCTGACGAAACTCGAGCCGTAGCTCACTCTGCCCGTGCAATCATGGCAGAAAAATCATAACCAGTATCGATGAGGATAGATCATAGGAAGGAATATAATACTGTGCAAGGAAATGTACATCCTAAGGTTTCTTAAGAGGAGTGGCGTGTTGTAAGTATGCCGCGGAACATACGTACGGTACGTCCCTCTACTCAAGCTACCTACTCCATCAACCAAGGGTCATCCTATGCGACGAAAGTTCGGGTATAATACCCCCTCGACTAAGTCTAAGTTCCGTAAGGTCAAGCCTAAGTTCCGCATATAGATAAACGCCCTAGGCTCCACATAGTCAAACTTAGACTCGAACCAAGGTTAACCTAGCGCTCTGATACCAACTTTGTCACGACCCGAAAGAGCCCGTGACTGGCCCTTGAATCCTATGAAGTCTATAGGACTCCATCTGATCCAAGTAAGCCAAAAGCCCAGAAATCTAAAACCATTTAGGGAGTAAATAAAGAAAACTGGTTTTAAGAAGTAAAGAAAACATGTTTTGAAAATCAAAGTTTTTAAATAACTAAGCCGAAAATGCATTTTTTAAAATGTGTAATCTTTTATGAAAATTTCGGCAGAGTTTCCTTTATAAAAACTGGCCCCGAACGGGGTACAACAAGAATAATATATATGAAATGGTAAAAGGCATCCCCAAGCGGGAGCTAGCTCTTCGTCAATCGACGGTCACAGCCACGCAAGCAATAATAATATACAACGCCAAGGGCGAGGATCAAAACCCAAAAAGAAACTCAAAACAGCCAGAAAACCATAATACTACAAGCACGACTCTAAGGTCGAAATAATACATCACTGTTTTCGAAGTCTGAAACAATATACAAGTTTTGGTTGATGGAATTTCTAGATACAATGAATAATACATGTACAATGGCGGTTCTGATACAAAAGAACCCACCTACCACAGCAAGTCACCCGTATGGAAGGAGTGTGCCAGAAAAGCCGCTATGAAATCTGTACGGCAAAATCCTGCAAGAACTGTGGCACAACGGGGATGATTTGCCAACTCGTGAATAGAAAATATCTACAAGCAGAGATCGAATGTATGACCCATCCTAGGTCAATACGATCATATATATATAAACCTCAATATGAATAAGTCTGAAGCATGCTTAACTGGCAATGTAATCTCTATACATAAGTGTAGTGCCAAGTGCTCGTGCCAATGCCTCAGGTAATAGCATATCATAAATGTGAGGTATGATCAATGTAAACAATCTGCATGTACGTGGATCCCATCCACTCGTCACCCAATGACAATAACCATCATGCATGTAAATATCATCAGCATATGCATGGAAATATGAGGATATAAACCACCTGTGTCCCTCGCGACACGTCAAAATCATGGAACCGGAGTGTCCAGCATCGACACTCGAAAACATCATGAAAACTGTGCCCAGCATCGGCACGTAAATCCTCATATATCAGGCTCCGTCAGTCCGGACTAGCCCACGGGCTCCGTCTGCAGAATCGTCCCTCGGCAGTACGCCCATATCCATCTATCGACTCTGGTCGGTATCCTCCGGATAACCGCCAGGTCCAACCAATCACCGGTAGGTACTCGCCCATCTCCAGGCTCAATCGGCAAAGTCCTTCGATCATCTTGCCGAGGGGAACCATACCGGGTCCACCATGTACCCGCAATCGGCCTCGTCCACTCCTCGAATCGGGTTTCACATGTCGCTCTCAGCACCGAGAAAACACATGGTGGACGCACTGAAATATCATATCAAGGGTAACCGGGTTTTTTAAGCAATTACATATTCTCTTTTGAAATACCCACGGTTCCCAAATCCAGAAATATCATGGAAACAACAACTCTCAATGCGTATAATCAGAAAGCATGATGTATGCGACATGTAAAAGAAATGTAAGCATATCATTATGTCATGCAAGAAACATATACTGAATGCAACAGTACTACAGTGTAGTGACATGACAATTATCGATGATGAAGTGTGTGAGCCGGCAAACAAGTGTACGTGGAATAAACGCATCATCGATAACGGTGCTGGTGTCCTAGCAGCATGACTGAAATATATCAACAATACAAGCGATGCAATGCAAATAGCATGAATATGCGGAATCGAATAATCAACGCAACAGTAAAGAACCTGCCTCAATAAATATATCATGCAGCCTTGCCCTTAGAAATAAGACGAATCGGAGTTTTTGGTAAAATAAGGGCTACGTGTTTTAAGAAAGATGCGTCGTTTGAAAATATCCGTAGAATCCCTTTTGCCTATCTTTAAAATATCCCCGATTCGTTAGTTTTGAAATAGGTATGACTCGGGTCTAGTGTAACGCCTACTATGCGAACTACGGACCCAACTATCAAGTCAATCGGGAGGGGTATGGAAACCACCTAAATCTGAGTCGATATATACATATATATACAATAGTCGGTGATCCCGCCTCAATAGTATCACGTACGATACAGTATCTCATATAACATCTTCGAGTCATGAGTGCGGATCTAACATCAATATATAGCTCGTACGTAAATCCGTCGTACGGCATCCCAAATCTGGGGTACTGACCTAAGCCTAGTACAACGACATCATCAATACATGCATGCACGTGTATGAAACACTTCGTCAAAGGACCCGCTAAGTCATCGTGTCGTATCTCGAATACGAACCATGTCATACCGCCGATCTCACGGCCTCAAATCAAATCTCATCGACTCATCTCAATCCCACGTATCAACCTTAAATCCCGTATATGAACACATAGTCCCATACCCATTTGTAGATATACACACCTCCATGTGCGCACAGATAAAAGAAGGAATGTATGCAACTATATGTGTACGTGTATGTGTGGGTACAACCACTACTCTAGGGTTTCGCACTATACTAAACCAATACATCCTTGTCATCAATAATTCCATTATTACCATCAATAATCTTAACAACACATTATAAATATACGTGTGTATACGTATTCGTATACATCACCACGGACTGCGGGGGTGCTATACGCCATCCACCCGACTTCTCCCCGTAGATATAAATCTACTCACCTGGTCTTCGCTCGCCGAAATCGATGACGCCGTGCTTCTTCCCCTCAGAATCCTTGCGAGGGTACCTACAATAATAAACAGTCGCAATACGTATTAAAATCTAGGCAGAAACCGATACAGCACACAGTATGCTCATAGGTTGGAACCTATGGCCTAAACATGCAAATCAATCAAACAATCCCTGTTGTCGATGTATGAACACCCAACAACAAATCCAAATATCAAGAAAGTGTATTTTAAAATACGGAAAATATCGCCTAAAACACACCAAAATGCTCCAGATTTTCTCCAGGTGACAATTACCCAAAACTGCATATAGGAGGGGTCTATTTTAGTGCAAAAGGAGCCATGAACCAAACCTGGGACCCAATTTCACTGATCTGGCCGCAAATTGCGGCCAGAATGAATATATCTACGGCCTGGGGTTGGAGTTAGGGGCTCGGGTCTCTGTGGTAGCTTCCTAAGTGCCTGCACGACTCCCAGTAATCCCAAAATCAATTCTAGTGGCCCCGGGTTGCTCCAGATTCCAAAATACCCTCACAAATCACACATTTATCCGATGTCGGGGTTTCTAAATCCGTATTCCGGGTTTCAAGTCTCTGTTTTGGGTCATAATTCAAGCACTAGGGTGTTGGGGTGGCCTCTGCTGATCTCAATTTCACAACACAACTCTCAATTCTTTCAAACCCAAACTTGGTCTTCCTTAAGACCACAATATCACCCGATATCGATTCAATTTTTACATAGGGGTAAAAGTAATGCTAAAACTAAGTTAAGGGTTCAGTAATTAGCTCATTTGGCAACTCAAGAAAATTCTTGAGTTGCCCCTAGTGGCCAAAATCCTTGCTTTCTTAGTCCAATGTGTAGATCTTGGGCTCGTGCACCTTTTTAGTGAAATGGGAGTAGGGTTTTGGAGTTGATTTCATGGTGTTTGAGGGTTCTAGAAGAGGGGGAGAAAGAGGGGGAGCTGCAGCAGAAGAGGGAGAGGAGAGGGAGAGAAAATGAAGGAGAAAATGAAAGGAGACTAAGTCAAGAGACCCCTCACCTCACTCTCTCTCTCACCCACCTACTACCCCATTATTCTAATTCAAATTCTTTTCTTTTCTTTTTCTAAAACCTTCTCACTCAAATAGTAAACCCAAAGTAAAGCCATGGTAACAAAATGTAACACAAGTGTAGAAAAAGATATGTGCATGTTTTGCACAAAAATACCAAAAATCCGATTAGCGATTTTTAATCACGATTAGCACTAAATTAGTGTCAAACTAATCACAAAAACTTTAAAATGGCATAATCCCATAAAATACCCTATTTTGGAATTTTCCATAATTTTTCCAAAATTTTCCCCATTTATTTGTATTTAATTATACCGAAATATTAAAATATTCTTTAAAATAATATTAAATTACAAAAATTCCCAAAAATAATATTTTATTGTTTTGAAATGTTACATATGCGATTTGGGAAGAGAGGGAAGCTTAGTCCCAGATTTGTAGGTCCTTTCGAGATCCTTGAGCGAGTGGGTTCTGTTGCTTATCGTTTGGCGCTCCCGCATAGTTTTCCGGATGTTCACCCCGTTTTCCATGTGTCGATTCTTCGTAGATACCTTCATGATCCTTCTCACATGATTCAGCACGAGGCTGTTCATCTTGAGCGCGATCTTTCGTTCACCGAGCACCCGATAATTATTTTGGATCGGCAGGTGAAGAAACTTCGGTCAAAGGTCTTGCCATTTGTGAAGGTTCTTTGGTGTAGCCCCACTAGTGAGGAGATCACTTGGGAGGCCGAGAGCGAAATGCGGAAGAAATTCCCTCATCTTTTTGAAGGTACGCTTATTATGAAATTTTAATTCGGGGAACGAATTTCTATAAGGGGGGAGATTGTAACGGTTTAGAAATCGTTATGCGAATTTTTCCGTTTTAGGGTAAAATAGTTGGTATTTTCCGTTTTAACCTGACTGTGATCAAACGTCCGTATAAACTTGCCGGCACCTAGTATAGCTAAAATAAAGCAAGTGCGCGAGCTTTGGGGGTATATGGGAAGTTTTGGTTCAAATAGAATTTTTCCCTATTTAAATATTATTTTAATGTGATATTTACATATTGAGTTTGGGTAATTACTCCTAAATTTGTACCTTTGCTAATTAATCAAGCTTGAGTAAAACAAAACCCTTCATATAATATCTAGGTCTTTTGTGCAAAGGATTAAAGTTTTTAAAGAAAAGAAAATGAATGGAAAGGCGGCATGTTGCATTTATGTGCATTTATTGTAGACTTAGCTAGAAAACTCCACACAATTCTTCACAAATCCCCCACTTCCTCACTTGGCCGAGCCTCCTCCTCCTTCTGCCCTTGGTTTTTCTTTCACCATTTGCAACACTTCCAAGCTCAATAAATCTCTAAAATTCCCTAAATAATCACACCAAAACAGTTCAAGTCTTGCTTTTGCCTCTATGATCACTTGGATCTTGGAAAGCAAGGATCTTGTGAGCAAGTATTGATAGGTATAATTCTTAAACTGTTAAATAGGAGTTCTTATGATGTGTATCTCGTTGGTTGTTGTGTAGAACACTTTAAGTATCGATTAGTGCAATATCGTGTTTTTATTGTCTTTTTAAAGCCTCTGTGATTTGCTGTGACCTGAGATTTTTGTTGATTGACCAAACAAGATAGTAGTGTGGTACTAGTGACCCTAGAGTTCCACCTGAGACACGGGACTCACCCCACCGGTTTTGGCCGGCGACCCGACCACGAATTCTGGCGACCTCGGTTTTGGAGGGGGCTTTTGGGGTTGGGTTTTGTTGGGTAGTTGTCTACTGTGGTTTAGGGGTGTTTGGTACTGTTTATTTTTTTAGGGTTTACAGTATGCAAAATATGGGATCGTTTTCCTATAATCTAGTGTTTTGAGTCCGCGTGTTACGTTATCCGACACGGATCGTGATCTTGTGCAGCTGCTGCACTTGGGTTGGTTTCGTAGTGTCACCACGCACGTTAGCCACTAGACAGACACTTGTGAGTTAGTTTGGAGTTGGTGCGTCGTTTAAAACGTAGTTTTACGATATATTGGTCGATTTCTGAGATTTTGCACAGTCTGTGTGTTTGTGAAATTATAGTATCGCAAGCGGGGAGTTTGGACGCTGCGAACAAAAGAAAGCAGGTGGTCGGATTTTCATAGCTCGAGACCATCGGTGAGTAGATTTAACATCTACGGGGAAATCGTCCGTATGGCGTTATGCGTCGGGGCTGATATGATATGATAGCTGCATGTTATTGCATATTAGTTGATTTCATATGAACGTCATTGCATAGTATTATTTGTTGTACCTTGACTTGTACCTTTAGATATAACACATTACTGACGGTTCATATTGCACGAGCACTAAATTGTATGCTACACCCACACCGTCAGTAATTGCCATGACACGCACAAACCACCTACATACGTGATATGGTAGTGGATAGGGATAGTTGAGGTAGTAACTCTTATTCCATTGTGCATATGAAATACTGTGGACACATATATACGTAATATTGCATTGGGCAGGGATAGTTGAGGTAGTGGCCCTTATTCCATCTCACTTATACCTTGCTATAGCTACTTGTACATCATGCATACATGTTGACATGTACACCCACATACTCGATTACAGCTACATGTACATCATGCACACATACTGACATGTACACCCACTTATTTTGTTATAGTTGCATATACCCTAAGTGGTATTGTTTTGACATGTGATATTGAGACGTTGACTATTATGCTTATGAAATGCATCATACATATTTACATGTAGATACTTAAACCTTGCTACAATTACATGTACACCTCATATGATGCTGCACTTGTTTTCGGAGGGTTTGGGAACCGCATGATATATTTTAAAGCTGGATTCATTTAAAAGAGCGGCTTTCCCTTGATATGCTCATATTGTTGTTTTATGTTTCATATATCACTTTTCATGGATTTACGCATTGAGATATGGATTTCAAATGATTTATGGATTTGAGAACCGTGGGGGTATTTCAAGAAAACTATGTATTGTTTGAAAACCCGGTTAAACTTGATATGATATTTCAGTGTGTCCGCCATGTGATTTCTCGGTTCTGAAATTTGGCTTGTGAAACCTGATTCGAGGAGCGGGAGGCACCATCTGCGGGTACATGATGGACCCAGTATGGTACCCCGGGGCGAGTGGTGATTTCGTGGTGTAGACGATAAGCCTGACAGAGGGACCACTACCTACCGGTGATTTTATTTGGACTCGGCGGTTATCGCGGGGATACCGACCAGAGTGATGTACGACATATCATCAGGGCCAGTCGTGGTGACAGCGCTTGAGTTATGAGGATTTACGTGTCGATGCTAGACACGGGTTTCATGATGTTTAGAGTGTCGGTGTTTGACACTCAGGTTTTCCATGATTTCTACGTATCGTCGGTGGACATACGGGGTTGATATCCTCATACTTATATATATATATATATATATATATATATATATATATACACACACACATAGGTATATGTTTTCATGATGTTTCGGGTGTCGAGATTTGACACTCAGGTTCCATGAAACTTACAGGGTGTGATGGCCGATCTGAGGATGCGGTGCCTGAGGATTTGGGATTTGATGTGTAGTGAGGGACACTGGTGTTTTTCCATGCTGATGATTTTGCATGAGGTTTTATTATAACATCCCACACACTCAGGATTATTTTTTATATGCATTGCTTTATGTAGTTGTAGTACCCTGATGATGTACTTTTACATGATTGTTGCATATTCATATTACCATACGCATGCTATCGGATTACATGTGATAGATTAATCGATGTTCGTGTATACTTGCGATTACAGTATGATGTTAATTACTATTCACGAGTTGGAAACTCACCCCCGTTGTGCCACAGTGTTTTGCAGGACTTACCCTTTGAGTAGTCGCGGCAGGGCGTCTTATCACCTCTACTTTTGCAGATACCGCTATGGTTGGCTGTGAGGCCTTTGCTTTTAGGTGGGTCTGCGGTTATCCATTTGTACACTGTATATCTTTTGTTGGATCTAGTATTCTCCATCTACCACTTCTTGTATTTGACTTAAAGACGAGTTGTGACGATTCGGTGTTGTATTATTATTTTGGTGACTTTGGGTGCCGTGCTCGTGGGAGTCGGGTTTGTTGAAAAGTTTTACTTCTTTATGCAGTTTTCTTTTATATTTCTTCGTTTCGGCGTCGTATATATGTTTGTGGTGGTTGTCTCCACCGTTGGGCGTGATCTTCTCCCGTTTGGGATGCTTTATATATTATCTATGTTGTACCCGTTTTCGGGGCTAGTTTTTACAAATGAGGTGCTGCCGAAATTTTCAAGATTGAAAACTATTGTTAAAGTTTTTTTTAAAGATTTTACGAATGTTTTAAACTATGTTTTTCTCCATTTATCCCTTTTGGGGTGGTTTAGATTTCTGGGTTTCGGCTTACTTTAAATACGTACGCCTGTAGACGTTACGTGGTTTAAGGGCCGGTCATGTGCCTAATTTTGGGTCGTGACACAGTTTTTCAGTCGCCATGACAGATTTTGGTTACATCGCGGGAGTAGCAGATGCTTTGGCTGAGGACAGCTATTTAGCTCTTTTCCCAAGGAGAGTCAGCAGTTTTCTTCTGGATGTTACTGCGGGAGTTTGAGTTATTGTGTTCGAGTTTGTACTGAGCCACGTAAGGGCGGGACAGCTGTACCACATAATACCTTACCATCTTCACCTCAGGGAGAGTCGCATGTTGCGTCTGTTGTTGATCTGCGTCAGACTTATGTTTAGAGAGGTCGTGGTCGCAGAGGGTTTATTCCGAGATTACAGGATGGTAGAGGTGGAGTTCAACCAGTTGCGGGTAGAGGGCAGACACGAGCGTTTGCTTCTACTCATCGGGACGCGCGGGCGTCCAATGCAAAGTTTTCAGGTTATCTTTTTCGAATGTTTTCTTATTGCACATGTTTGTTTAATTCGGGATCTATGCACTCGTTTGTTCTACACACTTCGTGCCGAGGTCGGGCCGAGAGCCGTGTATGCTAGATCAGCAGTTTGTTGTGTTTACTCCTGTTAGCGATCCTTTGGTTGCGCGATACGTGTTTCGTTCATGTGCCAATTGGGTAGGAGATAGAGATTCGTCCGTCGATTTGATCCTTCTTGAGATGTTGGACTTTGACGTTCTCCTGGGCACAGTCTGGTTAGGTACGTGCTAGGCGTCTGTGGACTGCCACGAGAAGACAGTCGGTTTTTGTTTTCTCGGGAGTCTGTTCTTGTTGTGCAGGGGACTGTGGTGCCGCCTCACACAGCTTGAATTCAGCATTTTTCGCTAGTCGGCTTTAGAGGAGAGGATGTCGTGGATTCTTGGCTTCCATTTGTGATACGGAGCGACAGTGGGTTCGTTGGACCAGGTTCCTATTGTACGAGAGTTTTCCGACATTGTTCCAGATGAGCCGACGGAGCTTAGGGGGCTTAAGGATCTGCTGCAGAGTTGCTAGATAAGGGGAATTGTACGTCCGAGTGTTTCGCTTTGAGGAGCTCCTACTCTGTTCGTCAAGAGAAGGACGGCAGTTTGAGGTTGTGTATTGATTGATCGTCAATTGAATCGAGTTACGGTGCGGATTAGGTATCCTTTACCTCACATTGACGATTTCTTTGATTAGATCCAGGGTGCGAGACATTTTTCTAAGGTTGTTTTGGGATCAGGTCATCATTAGTTGGGGGTTCGGAGTGATGACATTCCGAAGACTGCTTTTTGTGCACGCTACGGACTTTATGAGTTTTGCTGGTGTTGTTGGACTCACCAATGCCCTAGCAGCATTCGTGGATATGATGAACCAGATTCTTCAGGCCGTTCCTCGACTAGTGGATTTTTGTGTTATAGATGACATTCTGGTCTTTTCCAAGAGTCGTAAGGAATATGGGCTGCACTTGAGGATTTTCTTTGCAGATATTGGGAGAGTACCAGCTGTTGCTAAATTCTCAAAGTGTTTCCTTCAGGCTTGATTGTGTTGACTTCCTTGGTCATGGGGTTACGGGAGATGGTTTTCGTATGGACCTGAGGGAGATCGAGGCGGTACAGCTTTGCCCAGAATTGCATCAGGGACAGAGGTCCGCAGATTTTTGGGTTTAGCCGGTTTTACCGTCGTTTCATCCAGGATTTTGTGTATACGCTGCACCGTTGACCATACTGAGAAGGAAGGGGTTCCTTTTCTTTATACTGTGGCATGCGGGCTGAGTTTTCAGCAGCTGAAGACTTGGTGGACGATTGCACCAGTTCTATCCTTGTTTCTGGATTGGGTGACTTTGTTGTTTACTGTGATGTTTCGCAAGTGGGGCTTGATTGTGTACTGATGTGGCACTATAGAGTTATCGCTCATGCTTCCCGACAGTTGGAGGAAGTACGAGTAGGATATCCGACTCATGATCTGGAAATGGCCGCGGTAGTTTTGCGCTGGAGATTTGGGGACACTACTTGTACGGAGAGTCGTGTCAGATTTTCACGGACCACCAGAGCTTTTTGTACATCTTCTTGTAGCGGGTTTTGATTGTTTAAACAGCACCGTTGGATGGTGCTTAAGAAGGATTGTGATTGTGAGATCTTTTATTACCCGTGGCAAGACGATTGTGGTAGCTGATGCTTGAGTCGTAGGCCGGGGGATAGTTTGTTCCAGTTGTGCGCAGTTCAGAGACAGCCTTCTGCAGATTTACAGTTCTTGTATAACCGTTGAGTACAGCTTAGGTTCGCCTCTACTGAGGGGACATCTTGCTCATGTTCGCTCCCGTCCACTTTTACTAAATCGTTTTCATGAGGCACAGCCCGCCGATGCTCATTGTCGGAGATTCTTGAGCATGTTCGGCTGGGTAAAGATTCAGAGTTCTTAATTTATGACCAGGGTGTGCTGTGTTAGGGACTCAATGGCATGTACTAATACTGATGGGTAGAGACGCGAGGTCCTAGAGCAGGCACATCAGTCAGCTTTCAGTGTTCATCGAAGTGCTGCCGAGATGTAACGTGACTTGAGAGTTGGTTACTGGTGGGCAGGGGTGAAGAGTGAAGTTTCAGATATTCGTTTTGAAGTGCTTGGCTTGTCGACGAGCTAAGGTTGAGCATTTGGGGTCGGCTGGAGAGTTACAACCTTTTTACTGTTCCAGAGTGGGAATGGGAGCAGATCTCCATGAATTTCGTTGTGGTGTCTACCCAGGTTTAGACAGGGTGTGACTCCATTTGGGTTATTGTTGTCCGGTTATGCTCAGTTTGCTCAGTTGTTCTTCGGTAGTTGGTGCGTTTGCACGGAGTTCCTCCATGTGTTCTATCCGATAGAAGCATCTAGATCGCTAGTCATCTTTGGTAGAAGCTTCAGGAAGCCTTAGGTACTGGTTGAGCTTTAGCTCCGCTTTCCATCTGTAGGTCGATGGTCAGACAGAGCGGACTATACAGACTCTGGAGGATATGATTGTGCATACGTACTATTTGTTTGTTGGCTGTGGGATTGTCACTTTCCATTGATGGAGTTCTCCTACGATAACAGTTATCAGGAGACGTTTCAATTGGCAACTTTTAGGCCTTGTGTGGTAGGTTGTGTCGATCGCCAGTTTGTTTTACCGACTCTGCGAGAGCGGTATTTTTGGACCCCAGCTAGTCGAGAGGCTTCGGAGGAGATCCAGTTGTTTTAGGTCAGGATGAGAGCAGCCCAGTGCAGACAGAAGTCTTATGCCGACCGTGGTGGTCCCAGACTTGAGTTCGCAGTGGGAGATCATGTATTCCTATGGATTTTTCCGATGAAATGGCGTGTTGAGTTTTGGGAAGCTTATTCCCAAATTGAAGGTCCTTCTGAGATCCTTGAAGCGAGTTATTACCGTTGCCTATAATATGGCACTTCCGCCCGGATTTTTGAGTATTCATCCCGTATTCCTTGTGTTGATGCTTTGCAAATACCTTCATGAACCTTCTCACATGTTTCGGCATCAGACCGTTTAGTTTGAACGCGATCTTTTCGTCCACCGGCAGCCGATAATGTTAGTGGATGGGCAGGTGGAGAAACTTCGGTCAAGGGTCTTGCCATCTGTGGAGGTTTCTTTAGCATAGCCGTATAGTGAGGTGATCACTTGGGAGGCTGCGAGCGAGATTGAGAGTTTTGCACTCATCTCCTTGAAGGTATGCATTGTAGGAATTTTTAATTCGGGGACGAATTTTCTTTAAGGGGGAGATTGTAACGTCTTAGATTTGCGATTAGTGTTAATTAAGCGATAGTGCGGGTTTTTCGTAAAATGTTTACCAATTCGGGATCCTCACATTTTATAACATTTAATCAATAATTTATTATTATTTGTTATGGCTTGCTATCACGACCCGAAATTGGCACGTGACGGTCCTTAAACTACGCAACGTCTACAGGCGTAACGCAATTTAAGTAAGCCGAAAACCCAGCAATCTAAACCATCAAAAGTAGTAAGAAAGTGATAATTGCATTTTCAAAACCTTTGAAATCTCAACCCAAATTCTTTAAAGTCCAACTTTTCTTCCTTTAAAATTTTGGCAGCACCTCCTTTGTAAAAACCAACCCCAAAAATGTGTACAACATAAATATAAGTAAAGCATCCCCAACGGGAGCAAATTCACGCCCAACGGCGGAAAACAACCACCACAACAGATATACGACGCCGTAGCGAAGAAATAAAAGACGATATAAGTAAAACTGCATAAAAGACATCCAAGTCACCAAAATAATATACAATCGTCCTCACATCAAGTCTCTAAGTCATACATGATAGTGGTAGATGGAGAATACAAGGTACAAGATAACAATAACAAATAGCCGCAAAAACCACCTATAGCAAAACCGTGCACAGTCAGCCGTAGCGGTATCTGCAGCAAACGATAATACGAAAGATGGAAAGCCTGCCGCGATTGCCCTAGGGAAAACACCTGCAAACACTGTGGTACAACGGGGGTGAGCTGCCAACTCGTGAATAGTAAATAACATATGCAGGTAATCGCAAGTATGCACATACAGAGCGAATCTAAAACATGCAAGCTCATAGCAATAAGATGGCAGTATGTATGTGTAATAGTCATGAAAAGTACTCTAGCGGGTACTACTAATACATAAAGCAATGATGTGACAATCTATATATGCAACAGTCATGAAAGGTACTCTAGCAGGTACAACTAATACATGAAGCAATGCATATAAAATAAATGCGAAGTATGGGGTAAAACATGTCATTCCCACGGAATCCTGATATCGTGGTAGGACCCAAAGTCCATCAAGACAATCCAAATCCCAATTTCCTCAAATCAACCACCAAATCGGCTCCCATATCATGTAAGTCTCATAAATCCTGAATGTACAATATCACGTCAATCTCATATATCCTGTATCCAATATCAAGTCAATCTCATATATATTTTGTATCTAATTATCAAGTAAATCTCGTATATCCTAAGTGTCCAATATCATGTAACTCTCATATAACCTGTAAGTCTCAGCGAATCCTAAGTGCCAAACACCGACACTCATGATCCAAAACAAAGAATCCTAAGTGCCCAACATCGACACTTATGATCCAAAACAGATTTATACGTCCTTCGAATCTTAATTGCCAAACACCGACACTCTCGATCCCGTATCGGTATTATACGTCCTTCGAATCTTAAGTGCCAAACACCGACACTCTCGATCCCGTATCGGTATTATACGTCATTCGAATCTTAAGTGCCAAATACCGACACTCTCGATCCCGTGTCGGTATTAAAACGAATCTCTGAGTGGATGCATACAAATATCAAGTAAAGAATAAGAATACTTGCATAATTTCATGAAACCACCACGGTCCTCAAATCCAGAAAACATCAAGTAATGAATAAGTATAAATGCATGAATCAATACACATATATTAGCGTCCCATTCCAATAATATATGTATATAGGCATATATAACATTGTCCCATTCCACTATTATATATACTTAGGAGTAAAAATATCAGAGAACATCATATGAAGTCCAAGAATGTAACATATTCAGCATGAAACAGTAATATGAGCATATAAAGGAAAACCGCTATTTAACTGCAACAAGTTATTAAATATATCATGCGGTTCCTGATTTTTCCGAAATCAGATGGAACATCATATACAGATGAACATGTAGCTATAAGAAGGTATTTGTGACCATGTCGGTATAGCAAGATATGTGTGTCCATATGTAAGTATGTATGATGTAAAAGTATCTGTAGCAAGGTATGTCTCTATACCTATCCATAATACCCTCCAGGTATATGTATGTATGTATACCAGAGGTACATGTAGCTATGTCTCATATATGTATATACCTATCACTAATGGTACACTACCCTATAGGTATATGGGTAACTAGCATGTAAGCATGTCAGGGCATATGTGTAACCATGTAGGTATATAGGTATGCTATATGTCATATGCACAATGAAAATAAGGATCATGTCTCAATGTCCCTGAGCAATCCAATATCACATATGTATAGGTGTTGTGCGTGTCATAGCAATTATTAACGGTGTAAGTGGCATACAATCAGTGCTCGTGCAACATGAACCGTTAATAAAAGTGTTGTGTCTCATTAATACTATGTCCAAATACAATAGGTAAATGAGATTTGCAACGAAATACACATGCACAAACGAGTCCATATACTAAACACTAAAGGTCATATCATTTGATCTAGCCCAGCATCATAACGCCATGTGGGCGATCCTCCTGTAGATATTAAATCTACTCACTAACCATCCTGGCTAAGTGAAGCCTACCACTCGCTTTCCGCTCTTCGCAGCGTCCGAAGTCCCCGCCTGCGATCCTGAACACATATAACAATAAAGAAAGTGTATATAAGCAATCGACCAAAAATACGTATAACTACGTTTGACCGACGCACCAACTCCAAACATACTCCCAAGTGTTCGTTTTAGTGGCTAACGCGCGTAGCGGCATTACGAAACGAACTCAAGAGCAAAAGCTACACAAAGACATGAACGACATCGACACGACCATAGCTAGGAACGCAACGCGACACAACTACCAAGTCTAGACCCTGATCGTACCGATCGCACATTCACAACACAAGATATACCATGGAATCAATATAATTAACGTCGAAACGTCAAAAGAAACACACGCCTAAAATATTCGTAAATCTAGTAAGCAGTATTTATCATTTTAGCACAAAACAACAAGTTTTACTAAAACTATAATTTAAAAATCTTCAAATAGCAAGGTTAAACCATTTAAACCCTTACTAAAATTTTAGATTTCACTAATTAGGATTATCAAAAGTCTAGTTTGTTAATTAGCTTAATTAACCGATTAGGAAAATATCATTTAACAAATTAGCAACATGATTAAGTTTTCATCATGCTTAACATATTAATTAACCATTTCACTAATCAAAACTCTAATTTGATTATCCAAATGATATCTTGATTTTCTAAATATTAATTTAAAAGCTTAAATTAAACATCAAATTAAGCTAATTAAAGGTATTAAGCTGCTAAAAGAGATTAGGATTAAGGTTTTATACCTTCAAGAACACCACTTGAAACAAGAATAAAACCAAACTTTAGCCTCCAAAATCCTCACTAGAATGAAGATCCAAGCAAGCTTTGTGAAGAAGAATGAAGGTTTTGGATTATATTTGAATTTCTATGAATTATTTGGATTTTTCATGAATTTTTTGAACTAGAATTTGTTGAAATGAGGTTAGGAGAGAGAAGGGCAGCAAGGGGAATGAAGTTTCGGCCAAGGCAAATGAAATTAGGGTTTGTGGAATTTTGTGGAAATTTCTAGAAAGAAAAAATAAAATAATTGCATAATAAAACAAAAATAGCATTAGTCACCATTTTCTTTTTTGAAAATTCATTTAATTACACAAAATATAAAGATATTTGGAGAGAAGGTTCTAAACTTAATCCTAGTGATCTAAGAAACCCATTTGTAGTAATTAACCCACATAAACATTTAATTACCACAAATAAAGTGCACAAATAAAGTAATAAAATAATATTTTATTAGGGAAAAATTCTATGTGAACCAAAACTTCGCATAGACCCCCAAAGATCGCACACTAGCTTTATTTTAGCTAAACTAGGTGCCGGCAAGTTTCTACGGATGTTTGATCACAATCGGGTTAAAAGGGAAAACACCGACAATTTTACCCTAAAACGGAAAAATTCGCATAACGATTTCTAAAACGTTACAATCTCCCCCCCCCCCTTAAAGAAATTCGGTCCCCGAATTAAAATTCATCTACGTGTACCTTCAAAGAGATGAGTACAAAACTCCCAAATCTCGCTCGCAGCCTCCCAAGTGATCACCTCACTATACGGCTACGCCAAAGAAGCCTCACAGATGGCAAGACCCTTGACCGAAGTTCCTCCACCTGCCGATCCACTATAACTATCGGCTGCTGGTGAATGAAAGATTGCATCCAAGCTAAATGGTCTGATGCTGAATCATGTGAGAAAGGTCATGAAGGTAATTGCGAAGTATCGATACAAGGAATACGGGGTGAATACTCAAAAATCAGGGTGGAAGTGCCAAATTATAGGCAACGGGACTAATTCGCTTCAAGGATCTCAAAAGGACCTACAATTTTGGTACTAAGCTTCCCAAAACTCAACACGCTATTTCAGCGGAAAAATCCGTAGGAATACATGATCCCCCTCTGCGAACTCAAGTCTGCGACCACCACGGTCGGCAAAGACTTCTGTCTGCACTGGGCTACTCTCATCCTGACCTGAACCAATTGGATCTTCTCCGACGTCTCTGGACTAGCTGGGGTCCGAAATCTCGCTCTCACGGAGTCAGTAAAACAGACTGGCGATCGACACTACCTACCAAACAAAGCCTAAAGGTTTCCAATTGGAATGTCTCCTGATAACAGCTATCGAAGGAGAACCCTAACAATGGCATGTGACGATCCCAACAGCCAACAACCACTTAGTACATACGCACAAGCATATCCTCTAGAGTCTGTATAGTCCGCTCTGTCTAACCATCGTCCAACGGATGGAGAAGCAGAGCTAAAGCTCAAACAGTACCCAAGGCTTCCTGAAGCTTTCTGCCAAAGATGGCTAGCGAACTGGGTGCCTCTATTGGATACGACACAAGAAGGAACTCCGTGCAAACGTACAACCCACCGATGAACAACAAAGCAACTGAGTAAAACTGGGCAACAAACACCCAAATGGAGTCACACCCTGTCTAACCCTTGGTAGACACCACAACGAAAATTCATGGAGAACTGCCTCCATTCATACTCTGGAACGGTTAATGGTTGCAACTCTCCAGCCAGTCTTAAATGCTCAACCTTAGCACGCAACAAGTCGGACACCTCGAAACGAAACCTGAAACTTCACCCATCATCCCTGCCCACCGTAACTAACTCTCAAGTCACGTTACATCTTGGTGGCACATGGATGAACACAGAAGGATGACTGATGTTCCTACTCTGGGACCTCACGTCTCTACCTATCAGTATCAGTTACACACCAACGAGTCTGGAACATAGCACACCTTGGTCAAAAATCAGAACTCCGAATCTTTACCCAGCCGAACATGCTCAGAATCTCAGACAAACGAGCATCGGCGGGCTGTGCCTCACGAACGATTCAGGAAAAGTGGACGGGCGTAGACATGAGCAAGCTGTCCCCACAGTAGAGGTGAACTTAAGCTATACTCCACTGTTAGTTATATGTATGCCCTAGAGGACATTACTGTACATAGGATGTATATTGTAGTGGATGCTGGGACATATATAGGGAGGACTTCCTTGCTCGACATGATAGTATGCTATCTGGTTACTCTTTACCTTAACGTGTATACTGATTGTCTCTCTGTTACATGTTGGTAAAGCCCTTAGGATGTGTACTTGACTACCTGGACTATGATGCGGATCATACTAGTGGGGACATGGTAGTCTATAAGTACATCCTTCAAGGTCCCTAGTCGTGGGTATATCGAGACGGGGCATCGATATACCAGAGTAGACTAGCGTATACCTTCTCGACCCATACAGATGGGCGATGGATGATCCCATATCCATTGGTGTTTGACATCAGAGATGATATACGGGTGCTCAGTAGAGACTGGGTACACTGGACGGACTCGCCGAGAACTCCCAGATGGTATTATACCTTACGTCAGATGGCAGTTCTCTGGTGACACTGGTACAGAGTAGTCTGTTGACCCGAGATCGTCATAGAGTTTTGTGTGATTCCCACTGTGCTTTGATTTCCACCTTACCACGTCCAAGAGGGAGTGCAAAACGGCGGTTTTTGGGTACAGTCCCGAATCACATGGAGGCAATGAGCGATAGGAGGGGATTCGTCTCTCCCGGTATAGGGAGTTGATGTTGCACTGTGTTCGATTGGCTATAACCGGAAATCCCTGGCCAGGGTTGCTGATATTTACTGGTAAGTGTTACCATTAGTTTCTCGAACTGTTATAGACCTCATATCGACACGACTTATCGAGCTATTGGGGTCTGACGTTTACCACCCCTAGGCAAGATATACGACATATCAGACGAACAGACCAGACTGTACGGTAAGTGTTACTGGTTGGATTCACAGGAGTGTGAGCGGGCTTGCTCGTCGATATTCTGATCGCTCAATTCCCGGGTGGCCGTTACGTTTAGCTGACCGCTTGCAGCTTGTGGGTGTTTGATATGATCATCACCTGCTGTCGGCGTATTGACGAGTCTTTAGAGTCCTACACAGAGGTTTCCTGGCTCAAGCGAAACAAAATAGGAGCGCATATGAGATATGTGCGGGACCGAGAATAATACCAGTATGTGATACTGTATTTGATTCTCGCGATTTGTGACATTGTTCGGTTATATGCGATATAGCCGACTTATCGGATCAAGTGTTGATTCGATAAGTTGTTACTATTGATATTAGTCGGTTATATGCGATATGACCGGATCGTTAAATCAAGTGTTGATTTAATGATTTAATCTATAATTATATATTTGATATATTACTTTGCATTAACTAGTATTGGTTCATTTAAAATGGTTTTTCTCACTTGATGTGCATATTGTATATATGATATAGTTTTGTGCACTTGTTTGTATCATGTTTGATGATACATGCAAACTTGGGTGTGTATAATTAAACCATGGTTATGTTAATGGTTAGGGTTTTGATTTACTTATCTATTTATTTTTATTTATTCATTTATTTTGGAAAGAAATGAAATGGTTGCTTCTTTTGTCTTTTGTTGAAACTTCATGAAGCTTTGAAGCTTTGACCACTTTGTTTCTTTCCTAAACCTAACCATTAAACCTAACCCTAGTTTATTCTCTACACTTAACCATGGTTGCTATATGATAAGAATTTTTTTATTTTTCTATGATTGATAATACTTATCATATATTCTTTTCTTCTTCTTCTTCAAGTTGAAGAAGCTTGCAACCAACAATAGTGCCTTGAGAAAAAGAGTGAGAAATCCAATTCTAAAGTGAACCCACTTCCTATTTCTTCATCCTCTACCACCTGCCATGTAGTATAGGGTGTTTTCTTCACAAGTTTCATGACTTGGTGAAGTTGGAGCTTGATCTTGAGTTGCCTCGACGTAGATCATCTTCGGCATCGAAGTCGACGACCTAGCCCGCCCATTTCTCCGATGAAGCCGACGCTAGAGCCCGGGATCCGATGATCGCAGCGAGGGGACATCATCACGGAGCTATGGAGGTGGAGGACCGGATCTACAAAGGTTGTATTTCCAATCTCTTAGCGGTTAAGTTGTTAACTAGCTCGTAGTTTCGCCTAATCTCTAGTCAACGATCGCATTAGAGTTTCTCGGCTCCGGAAATTTTTGAATTTGGCATGCTTGATACCTTGTGAGACCTCCTTAGTGTGCCTAGGAACCCTACAGTGGTATCAGAGCCTAGTTAGAGCCTTAGGCGATGCGTAGAAGGAGTTAGAAGTCCGATCGAACCGAAACCCTAATCTCAAATTGCTCTCTGTACTTTTTTTGAAATCGGGGTTTTTTTCGAATTAAAAATATGCAGAAAAATCAGCAGGAGTTTATAAGAATTAATGTGAAGCACGTGCTTCTTATTCGATCAAAGCGCGGCGGAACCGCGGCATTAGCATGGCTAATGCGGCGGTTCCGCGGCCACTTAGTCGCTTCTTTCATTTATTTTTGCATAGTAATTCCTATATTTTGGTGCTGTATTTTCTGGGAATTTTTAACTTCTGCTCAAGAGTTGAGTTTTCTGGGTTGTATTAGGAGTTCGTAGATTCGATCGGATTGTCTAATTTTGTCCGTGTGTTTTTCCGGATAATTTTTTAATATGTTAAAAAGTTCGACCGGATAAAAATACCCAATTTTTCCCCTGCCGGGAAATTTCCAAGTGTTGGATTTTTCCGTGGTTTAAAGACGTTCTAAGTAGTGCAAGTAACGCGATGGTCCCTCTAGAAGACAACAAACCTTAACTCGATTATGTGACCGTCTTGAACTGCCCTTTGAACCTTAGGGTTTGGGGCAGTACGGCGTGCCACATGTGAGACGTTGGCTTGACCCTTCTACGGCTGGACCGTTGGTACTGAGGCATGAACTGGATGTTTTTAAACCTATTTCATGTGTTGATTTGTTTCGGGAAAACTTGGGTGTTTGACTGTTCGATCGGAAAGTTTAACATTTTCTATTTATCTGGAATGTGATACAATAATTGGAATTCACAAGCAGTTATGAGATAACTGAATGAATGTTATAAATCTAGCGGTTTAGTCTCATTTGATCGGTTGCCACGGAATTTTGATGTGATCAAAAGTCCGTCGCAATCACGTAGCGTACGCGGATACTCGCCGGGTAAACTTAATAGACAGCCTCACCCCATACCCCCGACCAAGTGACTGTAGGAAAACCCCGTCGCCGAAAGCATCCGTTCGGGTGCTCGCGGCAGCGGTGTTCTGCCTTGGTGCACTTCGTCGACGGCATCGGGGGTGCGGCCCTTACTAAAGTTTGCGACGAGTATTCGATCAGGATGTCGGGAATCTTGTTTAATTGCCCGACTTGGTATTGAAAAGTGTTTTCGATAATGAGACTAAAATGCGGAGTTTATAATTGTTAGGCATGCGATGTCTAAGGAATTCATTTGATTAGGCTTGCGATGTCTATGCAGGTTGCGGATTCCAACTGTTGTAGTTTTACACTTTCTTTTCTATGACCGTAAGCGTAATATGTGATATCGCCGGTTTCGTTTCTATATGTCAACGACAATTGGGATACGCATTTTTACTTACGTTGATGACATGTGATGTTTTGTGTTGCTGGATATGTTATATTGGATCGTCGCGTTTTGAATAGCCGGTTATTTTTATGTGAGATGAGTGTTTTTCATTTTCATTCATGTAAAAAATTGTATGTAATATTCTTTTATTGGGGCACTTCCAGGTTGCGGAAGTTGTCACCGTTGTTGTATATTATTTACTATTCCACACTAGGATAGACCCAAGGAGGAGGGCACAAGTAACCGGGTTCTGGAGTCCAGTGGGAGACCAACTCGAGGAGTCGAATCCGTCTCTTCTAACTCTAGAATTGGTAGGGTTACTTGCCGCTCTCGTAGGTGTCTAGGGGTGTGGGTTTGGCTATTCATCGCGACCGTGGAATCCGTGTTTTATACTGGCTCGTATTGAAAACACGGACGTCCTAGTATATCCAACATTTCATATGTTTCTTCTGCTGCGATATCTGTGATGTGATCATTTGATATGTTCTGTGATAAATACTGTATATAGTATAAATGATATATTATATAGGCGTTGCTTATGTTTTACACCCGAGCTAGACCTGCCCCACTCTGCCGTTAGTTACCTAACCTAACGGTGCACGAGGGGACATCGAGGCGAATGCGGATGGCATAAGTGTACGTCGTATTTATCTGTGATGTTTAGGTAATTTAAATGATGGGACTTCATTAATGTGCTTAATGAAAGAAAAGAAACCTAAGATGTTGTGGAATCGAATTTCTAAATAAAACAGGTAGCTATAGTCTTGCTTGGCATCGCGGTGTTCCTTGTAGAACATCCTGCACCTTATTCGATAAGGAAAGGGACGAGATCCCTTCACCGGGATTGACCCCTTTAGCAATAACTTGCAGATGTTACAACCCTCGGTTTGTCTTTTGATTGCTCCTATAGTTCTTGCTTTGCACAGTGATATATATGATATATCCCGCACCTCATTCGACGAGGAAAGGACCGACGATCCCTTCACCGGGAGTGACTCCTTTAGCAAAACTAGAAAAGCCTCAAAAACACTCCATTTCAAAATTCATTCGATCCTACAATGATATCAAGTTCATTACGCAATAGGTTTTCAGAAAAACCTGTCGTAGCCCTCCGTCATTTCAGATTAGTCCTACTTAGTATTCGTGCTACGTTTGTTGACCTCCGTCAAGGCGTATTGTGCGGTAGCTAACTAGTATTTATCTGCTTATGCATATGATGCAGATTGGGTTAGGGTAGTCGTAAAGCCTTGTTGACCTCCGTCAAGGGTCGTGCGGATGGGTTTGATTCAATCAAGAAATGACGGGTTGAACTTGACTAGTAGCCTATGGTTTGTTGACCTCCGTCAAGGTCATAGGGTGCTAGGGGCAAAATTATCGGGAATTTCAAGTGTTGAAATTTGCAATGAGATTGCATACCTTCTATGAGATAGTTGGATCCCGATACCCGCTGCGAGTAATTGTTACTCCTGGGAGAGTTTTACACATTACAATTAGCCGATCAAGTAGGTGTCTAGAAAGGTGTCAACGGGGTTACGCCTATGGGAAAACGAGGTTTACATTAATTTGGTTCGTGCGAAAGCACGGGGGACCTCCTTCAAAGTACCGACACTGGCCTGGCTGAAAGATTGGCGAACTTATAGCGTGTAATTAATCCCGCTAGTCTTTCCTTTTAGGGTTTGAAGGAAGATTTGATAAAAATAGTGGGAGCCATCCTGATTAGATAAAATAATAACCAATCTGATCTTGCAAGAGCGCATGCTGAGTGTTTTCTTCTCTCTCTCTCTCCAGGTAGCGACCATGTCACGCCTTAATCAAGATAATAAAACGGATATATTGACCGAACCCGCTTGTTATACTGAGCCGGGGAACGTTGGTCCCGCTCCAACTTATAATTGTTATAAGACAGAGCAGGAAATAGGGGAATACCAAGATTCCCATGCCGCCCAAACGAAGAAAGTGCATATGATGCATCTTCTTCGGGTGTGTTCATTACAAAGAACTGTTTCTCTGTATCCTCTATGTCCTGGGTATTTGATACCGGATCAGGATCCCATATATGTAATCTGTTACATAGGGCTACAGAAAGGTAGAGAACTGAGAACGGGTGATAAGTTTCATGAGGCAGAAAATGGGGCAAGTGTTGCAGCCAAGTATGTTGGTCACTGTCACCCTGTATTACAAATACATTGATTCTGAACGAATGTTATTAGATACCGATCCTGATATACAAAATCATATCAGTCTCTTTATAAGTAATGAAATGATAAAATTTTGTATTGTTGGATAATGTTTTGAACATTTCCTATATCAAAAGTTGATCGGTTCAGGCACGTTATCTAAAAGCATTGATGTTCTAAATCAAACTACGGTTCTTAGTATATAGAACACACACAAGAGGAAGAGTTCAGAAATGAACGAATCCTTCTTGAGGCATTGTAGACTAGGTCATATCAATGCGACCCGACTGGCTGAAGTTACATTCAGATGCATATTTAAATTAGTTTGAATTTACATCTTGTGAAACTTGCCAGTCATGTCACAGAGATAAGATGACCATAGCTCCGTTTACTGGAAACAGAGAAAGAGTTAGTGAACACTTGGGATGATACATGTTGATGTATGTAGGTCCTCTGTCTACACATGCCAAGACCGGTTCTTTGTACTTCATTACATTCTCTGATGATCTCTCAAGATTCAGACATATGTTCCTGTTGAAACACAAGTCTGAACCTTTTGAGATATTCACAGAATATGATTTAGAAGTAGAGAACCAAAATACGGGTATAAGTATTATGTCCTTTGATGTGATCGAGGAGGAGAATACTTGAGTACGGAAATCCTGGACTATTCTAAAGGAGAATGAGATTCTCTCTCAGAATTACTCCTCCGTATACACCATAGCACGATGGTATATCAGGGCGGAGCAGATACACCCTATTTGATATGGTGTGCTCTATGATGAGTACTACTGAGTTACCTTTTTCCTATTGGGTGTTATGCACTTGAGAAGTTTCATACCTATTGAATAGGGTTCCAATCAAATCAGTTGCCTTCCACTTCATACGTGATATGGAAAGGGAAGAGCCCATATCTTAAGTTAGTTAAGATTTAGGGGTTGTCCGTCCTATGTCTAAAAGCAAAATCCGGACAAGCTTGAGGCAAGGTCTGTTATGTAGAACTGGAAATGTTCCAGCTATACAAACTGCATTTGATGATTTGGTAGAACCGAAGGATTCAATAGTAACCAACGAACCTCAGCCTCTCCGCCGATCTAGTAGGGTTCCTCACCCACCTGAGAGATACTTCTGTTTCTCTATGACAGTGGGAGAGAGGATTGCATCATGAGATGATGACCCAACTAGTTTCGAGCTGGCCATCAGGAGTGAGACTCTGTAAGAATGGCTGGCTGTTTATCGATCTGAGATGGAATCCTTATACACCAACAAAGTATGGACTTTGGTTGCTATATATGAAGGGTTAAATCCCCATCAGGAGCAAGTATATCTTGAGAAGATTACTTGGTGTAGATGGAAAAGTTGAGACTTTCAAAGCTAGACTTGTTAAAGGTTTTCGTCATCGTCCAGGCGTGGATAATGATGAAACCTTTTTCCAGTGGCTATGCTTAAGTCCATCCAGATCCTACTTGCCACGGCTACATACCATGACTACGATATCTGGCGGTTGGGTGCCATGACTGCTTTTCTAAATGATTTTTTAGAAGAGAACGTCTATAAGTACACAGCCAGAGGGCTTCGTAAATAGTGGGAGCAGCGGAAACGTGTGCAAGATGTTTTATGTGATGAAGCAGGGATCGCGGAGTTGGAACATCTGTTTTGATGAGTTAGTCAAACAGTTTGACATCATCAAAATGGTAGATGAACCTTGTATATACAAAAAGGTAGTAAGGAGTATGGTAGTGATCCTCGTAGAGTACGTGGATGACATACTCTTGATAGGGAAGGAGTTTCCTATGCTACGCTCGGTCAATCTCCGCTTATCACAACGATTCTCCTTATAGGATCAAAGTGATACCTCCTAAATCCTGGGTTTTGGATCTAAGAGATAGATCTAATTGGATGTTAGGATACTCATTAGTTGTAGTGAGATGGTATCAATCGATTCTGGGGAGAATCACTGGAAAGGTTCCAGGATGATAAAGACGACTGAATGTCAGTCACAGGCATTGTCTTTACCCTCAGTAAATGGATGGTATGTTGGAAGAGTTCCAAGCTAGATACCGTGGCAAACTAGACGATAAAGGCTGGATACATCGCTACTTAAGATGCTACCAAAGAGGAAGTCTGGATGTATATTTGTTCATGAGATGAACTTAGTTCCTCCCATTGTGTGACAATGGAGTTGTGGCTTATACCAAGGAACGTCCGTCCCATCAGTGATCCAGACATATTCTAAAGCTGTATCACCTGATCATGGAGATGGTTGATCTCCAAGGTGATCGAGGTTAGGAGAGTAGACTCAGAGGACAACACGGCGGATCCACTCACAAAGGCCTATTCCCAGAGAGAGACTTTTATGGGTTGGTTGTGTATGAGATACTTCAACCACTGCTACAGATGGCCCTAGTGCAAGTAGGAGATTGTTAGTTATATGTATGCCCTAGAGGCCATTACTGTACATAGGATGTATATTGTAGTGGATGCTGGGACATATATAGGGAGGACTTTTTTGCTCGACATGAAAGTATGCTATCTGGTTACTCTTTGCCTTAATGTGTATACTGATTGTCTCTCTGTTACATGTTGGTAAAGCCCTTAGGATGTGTACTTGACTACCTGGACTATGATGCGGATCATACTAGTGGGGACATGGTAGTCTATAAGTACATCCTTCAAGGTCCCTAGTCGTGGGTATATCGAGACGGGGCATCGATATACCAGAGTAGACTAGCGTATACCTTCTCGACCCATACAGATGGGCAATGGATGATCCCATATCCATTGGTGTTTGACATCAGAGATGATATACGGGTGCTCAGTAGAGACTGGGTACACTGGACGGACTCGCCGAGAACTCCCAGATGGTATTATACCTTACGTCAGATGGCAGTTCTCTGATGACACTGGTACAGAGTAGTCTGTTGACCCGAGATCGTCATAGAGTCTTGTGTGATTCCCACTGTGCTTTGATTTCCACCTTACCACGTCCAAGAGGGCGTGCAAAACGGTGGTTTTTGGGTACAGTCTCGAATCACATGGAGGCAATGAGCGATAGGAGGGGATTCGTCTCTCCCGGTATAGGGAGTTGATGTTGCACTGTGTTCGATTGGCTATAACCGGAAATCCCTGGCCAGGGTTGCTGAGATTTACCGGTACGTGTTACCAGTAGTTTCTCGAACTGTTATAGACCTCATATCGACACGACTTATTGAGCTATTGGGGTCTGACGTTTACCACCCCTAAGCAAGATATGCGACATATCAGACGAACAGACCGGACTGTACGGTAAGTGTTACTGGTTGGATTCACAGGAGTGTGAGCGGGCTTGCTCGTCGATCTTCTGATCGCTCAATACCCGGGTGGCCGTTACGTTTAGCAGACCGCTTGCGGCTTGTGGGTGTTTGATATGATCATCACCTGCTGCCGGCGTATTGACGAGTCTTTAGAGTCCTACACAGAGGTTTCCTGGCTCAAGCGAAACGAAATAGGAGCGCATATGAGATATGTGCGGGACCGAGAATAATACCAGTATGTGATACTGTATTTGATTCTCGCGATTTGTGACATTGTTCGGTTATATGCGATATAGCCGGCTTATCGGATCAAGTGTTGATTCGATAAGTTGTTACTATTGATATTAGTCTGTTATATGCGATAAGACCGGATCGTTAAATCAGGTGTTGATTTAATGATTTAATGTATAATTATATATTTGATATATTACTTTGCATTAACTAGTATTGGTTCACTTAAGATGGTTTTTCTCACTTGATGTGCACATTGTATATATGATATAGTTTTGTGCACTTGTTTGTATCATGTTTGATGATACATGCAAACTTGGGTGTGTATGATTAAACCATGGTTATGTTAATGGTTAGGGTATTGATTTACTTATCTATTTATTTTTATTTATTCATTTATTTTGGAAAGAAATGAAATGGTTGCTTCTTTTGTCTTTTGTTGAAACTTCATGAAGCTTTGACCACTTTGTTTCTTTCCTAAACCTAACCATTAAACCTAACCCTAGTTTATTCTCTACACTTAACCATGGTTGCTATATGATAAGAATGTTTTTATTTTTCTATGATTGATAATACTTATCATATATTCTTTTCTTCTTCTTCTTCTTCTTCAAGATGAAGAAGCTTGCAACCAACAATGGTGCCTTGAGAAAAAGAGTGAGAAATCCAATTCTAAAGTGAACCCACTTCCTATTTATTCATCCTCTACCACTTGCCATGTAGTATAGGGTGTTTTCTTCACAAGTTTCATGACTTGGTGAAGTTGGAGCTTGATCTTGAGTTGCCTCGACGTAGATCATCTTCGGCATCGAAGTCGACGACCTAGCCCGCCCATTTCTCCGATGAAGCCGACGCTAGAGCCTGGGATCCGATGATCGCAGCGAGGGGACATCATCACGGAGCTATGGAGGTGGAGGACCGGATCTACAAAGGTTGTATTTCCAATCTTTTAGCGGTTAAGTTGTTAACTAGCTCGTATTTTCGCCTAATCTCTAGTCAACGATCGCATTAGGGTTTCTCGGCTCCCGAAATTTTTGAATTTGGCATACTTGATGCCTTGTGAGACCTCCTTAGTGTGCCTAGGAACCCTACATCCACAATCGGACAAAAAGTGTAAATCTGCAGAAGACTGTCTCTGAACTGCGCATAATTGGAACAAGCTACCCCCGGGCCTATGACTCAAAGCATCAGCTACTACAATCGCCTTGCCGCGGGCAACAAAGGATCTCACAAGCACAATCCTTCACAAGCTACATCCAACGGCGCCGTTTCAAAAATCAAAACCCGCTGTATGAAGATGTACACAAAGCTCTGGTGGTCCGTGAAAATCTGGCACGACTTTCCACACAAGTAGTATCCCCAATTTTCAACGCAAAACCACCTCGGTCATCTCTAGATCATGAGTGGGATATCCTGCTCGTACTTCCTCGAACTGTCGGGAAGCATAAGAGATAACTCTATAGTGCCACATCTGTACACAATTGAGCCCCACTCGCGAAACATCACAGTAAACAACAAAGTCGCCCGATCCAGAAGCAAAGGTAGGTGTAGTCGTCACCCGAGTCTTCAACTGCTGAAAACTCTGCACGCATGCCTCAATCTAAGAAAAAGAACTCCCTTCCTGGTCAACCCGGTCAACGGTGCAGCTCAACTCAAGCAAAACTGCACGAAACAGCGGTAAAAACCAGCTAAGCCCAAAAAGCTGCGGACATCTGTCCCTGCTACAAGTCTGGGTCAAAGCTGTACGGCCTCGATCTCCCTCGGGTTCGTACGAAAACCGTCTCCCGTAACCACATGACCTTAGGAAGTCAACACAATCAAGCCTGAAGGAACACTGCGAGAATTTAGCAAACTGTTGGGGCTCTCCCAACGTCTGCAAAACAAATCGTCAAGTGCTACTCAAGTTCATCACGACACATTGGAATAAACCAGAATGTCATCAAAACACAACAATCAACTGGTCGAGGAACGGCCTGAAGAAACCTGGTCCATCACATCCATGAATGCTACTAGGGCATTAGTGAGTCCAACGACACCACCAAAAACTCAAATTGCCCATAGCGCACACAAAGCTGTCTTCGGAATGTCCTCACTACGAACCCGCAACAAATGATGACCTGATCCCAAAACAAACTTAGAAAAGCATGTCTCGCACCTTGGAGCTGATCGAATAAATCGTCAAGGCGAGATAAAGGATACCTATCCGCACCGTAACTCGGTCCAATTGACGACCAATCGATACACAACCTCAAACTGTTGTCCTTCCCTTGACGAACAGAATTGGAGCTCCCCAAAGTGAGACACTTGGACGAACAAGTCCCTCAACAAACAACTCTCTAGCTGATCCTCAAGCTCCCTAAACTCTGCCGTCTCATCTGGAACATGATTGAAAGGATAAGTGCGTGTTCAAGTTTAGTTTTAAATACCGCAATCAAGACGGCTTCGCTTGTAGCTAGCCGGTTGAGTACGGGTCGTCCGCAGGGAGATGGGAGTCTTTTTCAATGTGTTTTAACGAGTTAAGTCCGGTTGTTCAGATTTTGTTTGTGATTATCTAAGTGTTGAGTTGATATTTAAAGAGAGCTTGTTAGGGTTAGGATTAGGTTAGTTTGAGTTAGGAGTCTCCACATCTTTCGTTGCCCCTCTTAATATCGGTGTTACGGTAATCGGCAACAACGGGGATTAGCACGACTAGGAAGGAACTTGCGAGTATAAGCTAGGCTTTCCAACGCATAAGTCCTTCCTTTTGGAGCTTGTCCGTCCGTTCTTGGCTCTTAGCCATAATCTCCGGTTAATTCAACCACAACCGGTCTCACTACGGAATCACCGCTATCATATAGGATAGGGTGCCGTAAGGAGCGGATTGTGGTTCAATTAACGGGAGTCGATTTAAGCTGTTGGGCAAGGAAAGAGTGAGAGAGATTTCCTTCTCTCAAACTTCCCTTATCCTACCCTAACAAGTATAAACTACTCACACATCATGATACGGAAAAATAAAACAAAACAAAAGAGGAAGATAGAAAGAAAGAGATTAGAAGAATACGACTAGCTATTTGCGACCTCACCTTGGCGAGGATCGAGCGTAAGCATCATTGTCGTATGTAAGGATAAAGAAAAAGAGAGAAGAAAGAAACAACAAGGAAATAACAACAACTACTTAACAGATTAAAGTTACAATAATTAACAAGATAAAGAGACAAGCATGATAATAAATGGTTCTTCTTTATTCATCACTCTTCACTCATGAGCTCACTATAAGTTTAATAGTGAAGAGGTGAGAAGAGGAAGAAGAAACACACTAAACTTAGCAAAATGAAAATACAAGAATAGACCCTTTCCTTCTCAAAGTTCTGGGCTATTTATAGGCTGGAGAATGGAAACCTAGGGCAACCACCAGAACACATCTGAAAAGACCAAAATACCCCTGGAAAAGTTTTGCCTGCCGCCACTATACGGCCGCGGATCCGCGGCCTAGACCATATATTGGCCGCGGATCCACGGCCTTTCTGATGAATTAGATCTTGGGCTTTTTGGTGGCACCCTGGTTTGATGTACTCTTCAATCTGGTACATGTGTTTTATGAAAATACCTCCATATTTCTTCCAGAATTTCTGTTGAGGGAAAGGTGTACTTTTTGTCAAGATTTGGCATGATTGCCTCGAGCTCCGCGTAGATTTCTTGGAACTTGTTGTTGCCATTGAGCCTTGTGCATGAAGGTGACATTGATTTGACATTTTGTCTTCCTAAACTGGTATCTGGCAACATACAGATGAAGAGCGGAGACCGTGTTTTATCTGTGGTTGGCAGAAACCCGGATTTTGTCGTGTTTTTCATGAATTTCACCGTTTTAGAACCGAGAACCTGAATCCTGCAATTGACTAGCAAACACGGCTCAAGAGTATCTACCGATATGCAATGTGATAAAAATTGTGCGGTATGAAAATGCAAAAATCTGATATGAACAAATACCCCCAAACTTATCATTTGCTCGTCCCGAGAAAAGCCCATTTATTCACAAAAAATTTCCTAACCTCACTTTAGCAGGGAACGCGATTGCACTGAGCATGTGCAACAAGCCGTTAAACCTCTAGGTGTCCCTAGTAGGAGGAGTGTTGTCTCCTGAGGGTTTTCAGCGGATACTACCCATAAAATCCGGTCAAGTTGGTTTCGTAAAATAACTAAGATTCAAACCCTACAGTTTTGTTTCAGAAAATAACAATTCTATAATCCTAAGTCTAGACCATCGAACCTTTATTTTTCACACCTCGCTTCTTATTTAACTACAGATTTTATATGTCTTTATGTGCAGTGCAAATAGTATCGTTAAGTTCCCGAAAGGTCGAATAAAGTCATCATGTCGCACAATAAAGCCCAGATAACAATTTAAAAAGGATCACATAAGTTTTATAAAGAGTTAAGCATTTTTCAAGTTTCGTTTTCCAGTAAGGTTTCAACTTCAGAATTTCTATCTTCCATAACAGGAAACTAAGTCGTATTTTTCACTCCACCTTTTTCTTGTTTTCATTTTATACACACCTCTGTGAACGTGCAATAGTCTTTATCATAGAATAAAACCTTCATATCTCCGCTAAAATTTTTATAAAAGCCTGTCTTTTATCAAGATTATTCTCACACAAAGAACCGTTAGGAATTTTAACTCAGAGAGAACACTTGCTTGACTTTGTTTTAAAACTGGACTTTCTAGGCTTCTTAGCGAGCTTTGGGCCAATGCACCCAAACCAGTTGGTTTTAGGGCATTAGGTGTATAAACACCCCAGCGGACTTAATTACTCAAGTTACCTAGGTCTAAAAACAAAAGACAGTTTGGCGTGAAAATCAGATGATTTAATACGAACGGAGATATAACCGGCAGTTCAATTATTTTTTTGGATAAAAGATGTGTTTAGTGGGTTTGGTGTGTAATCATTCCAATCAAGTTTCAGATGGGTTATTTTTCAGACTTAGCTCCAATTACGGCATCAATAACATTCCTTCATATTCGCTTTACTTCATAAACTATTCTTGACATTACTTATTTCAGAACAAACCTATTTGATCCTCAGAAAATCATTTATCTGTTTAAAAGTTCTTAAACATAAAAGACTTGTCATCTAATTTCCAAAAACTCACGACACGTGTAGTGTAATGTAAAGACGTATATCAGCTATAGTTAACTTCAAAGGAGAGTTATCTTTCAGGTTTTCAAAATCTAAACATAAGATTTAGTTATTCCTATTTTTTCAAACAAAAACCGTCGAATGTTGAATCAGAGTTCTTCCACAAGCTATCTTGACAAAAAAGTTTTTATATTTTTAGAAAATTTTCAGATTTTTATGGATTTTATGGATTTAATATGCAGATGCAAAATATACATATGAATGCGAAGGTAAGAAATGCGTACCGAGCGTACCCCCAAACTTAAACTGGACAGTGTCCTCACTGTCGTTGCATGAAGAGATTATTTGAAGGGTCAAAATTGTCGGTTAGTGATACAAAAAAATTTTATTTGCTTTTGTTTTTAAAGAAAAGAAAAAGAATATACACAAATATACATAAAATGGTTTGTACATACCCCCAAACTTATTTGGAACAGTGTGCACTGTTCTTGGCTAGATAACCGAAGTTTGGAGGTAGGCAGAGGAAGATCATTCAGGGTAAACCGGCTCCTGTAAGAACAGGAGCTCCTCTGTTGGTTCGGCGCTAAGGTACGGTTTGCATCGGTGTCCATTTACCTTGAAGAGTGAACCGTCCTTTGGATTTTCCAAATCCAGAGCGCCCTGCGGATACACATTCCGCACAAAATACGGCCCTTTCCAGCGAGATCTGAGCTTTCCAGGATGGAAGTGAAGTCGGGTGTCGTAAAGAAGTACCTGTTGACCAGGTACGAAGGTTTTGCGCAAAAGGTGTTTATCGTGAAACACCTTTGTTCGATTCTTAACGACAACCGCGTTATCGTAAGACTCATCCCTAAGCTCGCATAGTTCGTTCAGCTGCAGCTTCCGATGGCTGCCCGCATCCTCCAGAGACAGATTCAGCTCCTTTATCGTCCAAAATGCGCGATGCTCGATTTCGACAGGTAGGTGGCAGGCTTTTCCGTATACAAGCCAATAGGGAGACATGCCAAGGTCGGTCTTATAAGCGGTTCTAAATGCCCAAAGGGCATCAGTGAGTTTCAGCGACCAATCCTTACGGTTCTTGGAAACCGTCTTCTCCAGTATCTGCTTGATTTGCCGATTTGAAACTTCGGCCTGCCCGCAGGTTTGGGGGTGGTAAGGCGTAGAGAGCTTATGATTAATGGAGTATTTCCGCATCAGGGCTACGAAAGTTTTATTGCAGAAATGACTTCCATTGTCGCTAATGATCGCTCGGGGGTGCCCAAACCGTAAGAAAATGTTTTCTTTAAGGAACCTAACGACAACCTTGTTGTCGTTAGTTCGGCTGGGCATAGCCTCGACCCATTTAGAGACGTAATCAACAGCTAGAAGGATGTACAAGTTCCCAAAAGAGCTGGGAAACGGCCCCATGAAATCTATCCCCCAAACATCAAAAATCTCCACAACCAAGATCGGTTGGAGCGGCATCTCGTTCCTCCGGGATATCCGGCCCATGTGTTGGCACCGGGAGCAAGTCTTGCAATAGTCGTGAGCGTCTTTGAAAAGTTGTGGCCAGTAGAAACCACATTGCAAGATCTTCTCAGCTGTCTTTCTGGGCCCAAAATGCCCGCCACACGCTTGATCGTGGCAAAATGACAGCACACTCTTGAATTCCTCATCAGGGACACACCGACGAATAATCTGGTCGGGACAGTACTTGAACAAGTAGGGTTCGTCCCAGTAAAAGTGTTTCACTTGGGATAAGAAGCGAAGTCTGTCCTGACTCGACCATTCGGTCGGTAGTAATCCCGTGGCCAAATAGTTCACAATATCTGCGAACCAAGGTTCGCACGATACTGTCAAGAGCTGTTCATCCGGGAAAACGTCGTTAATTGGAATTGGCAGCGAAGGCGAAGAAGGAAGTCGTGAGAGATGGTCGGCAACTACGTTTTCACATCCTCTTTTGTCCTTAATGACAAGGTCAAACTCTCGAAGCAAGAGGATCCAACGTATTAATCGAGATTTTGCATCTTTCTTCGCAAAAAGATGGCGCAGAGCTGAATGGTCCGTGTAGACAATGACTGGAGAGCCGATGAGGTAGGGCGTGAACTTTTCTAAAGAAAATACAACAGCTAAGAATTCCTTCTCAGTTGTTGTATAGTTAAGTTGGGCGTCGTTCAGGGTCCGGCTCGCGTAATAGATTACGTGCGGCATCTTGTTGATGTGCTGTCCAAGGACAGCACCGATGCAAAGTCGGATGCATCGCACATAATCTCGAATGGGTGCGTCCAGTCAGGTGAAGAAAGAATGGGTGCAGAAGTGAGTGAGCGTTTTAGTGACTCGAAGGCAGTCACACAGCTCGAGTTGAAGTCGAATGGCGTGTCCTTGGCCAGCAAAAGCGTCAAGGGCCTAGCAATCTTGCTAAAGTCCTTGATAAACCGTCTATAAAAACCGGCATGGCCGAGGAAGGCTCGGATATCTCTGACGCATCGGGGAGGAGGCAGATTTGAAATGACCTCAATCTTTGCTTTGTCAACCTCTATGCCATTTTGCGAGATGATATGTCCTAAGACAATACCTTCGCGCACTATGAAGTGGCATTTCTCCCAGTTCAAAGTGAGATTCTTGTCCTTACATCGGGTAAGGACAGCGTCAAGATGCAGCAAACACTCGTTGAAGGAATCGCCGAAGATGGAGAAGTCATCCATGAAAATCTCCAGAAATTTTTCCACCATGTCCGAGAAAATTCCCATCATACACCGCTGGAAGGAAGCGGGCACATTGCATAACCCAAAGGGCATGCGTCGATATGCAAACGTGCCGAAAGGACAAGTGAAAGTGGTCTTGTCCTGGTCTTTTTCGGCTATGGGAATTTGATTATAGCCAGAGTAGCCATCAAGAAAACAATAGTATTCATGTCCAGCCAATCGGTCAAGCATTTGGTCAATGAAAGGTAGCGGAAAGTGGTCTTTCCGCGTTGCGGCGTTGAGTTTTCTGTAATCAATGCAAACTCGCCACCCAGTTTGGGTGCGAGTAGGGATTAACTCGTTCGCCTCGTTAGTGATGACCGTGATGCCCGACTTCTTGGGGACAACATGAATGGGGCTAACCCACTGGCTATCAGAGATAGGGTAAATGATACCACTATTTAGACATTTGACGATCTCCTTCTACACAGCCTCCTTCATGACAGGATTAAGACGTCTTTGTGGATCCCGGGCTGGTTTGGCATCATCCATCAGATGAATGTGATGCTCAACGATCAGGGGACTAATCCCCTTGATGTCCGCCATGGACCAGCCAAAAGCTTGCCTGTTGCTGTGCAAGACCGCGAGAAGGGCTTTCTCTTGCTCGGGAGCTAGAGAAGCCGATATGATGACATGGAGGGTCTCGTTCTCACCTAAGTAAGCATACTTAAAGTGAGACGGAAACGTCTTGAGTTCGAGCGTTGGAGGTGAAATGATGGAAGGCAAGACTGGTGCAAAGGTCTCGAACTCAAAGGACTCCAGCAAAGGTTCAAAGCGAGTTTAAGCAACCGAGTTGGATGGTTCAGGTAACTCATCCGGAAAGTCGAAGGATTCAAACTCGGGTTGTGCGCAGCTAAGATCGTTTGAAAACGTGAAACACTCGTAGTCGTTGTCGGGCGCAGAAACAGCAGCAGGTTCGAAGAGAAACGCACTAGTGGCGTTAAGATTATCGTGATCAAACAGAAACTCCTCGAATTCACACTCTTCTGGGGTGATCTCCTGGATCGAGCAGACGTCCAGTATATGAGCATTAGGTTCGGCGGGCTGATTCCCCAACCTAAAAATGTTGAGTTCAATCGTCATATTTCCAAAAGAGAGGTTAATCGAACCATTGCGACAATTGATCACAGCATTTGAGGTTGCGAGAAATGGGCGACCGAGTATCACCGGAATTTGATTCCGGGGGTTAGCTACAGGCTGTGTATCTAATACAATGAAGTCAACGGGGAATATGAAGTCCCCGACTCTTATCAACACATCCTCTAGCTCACCCCTAGGATGGGTGATCGATCGGTCGGCCATTTGGAGAGTGCAGTGCGTGGGTTTCAACTCTCCGACGCCTAATTGCTCGTATACTGAATACGGAAGCAGGTTAACACTGGCACCAAGATCTAATAGTGCGCGGTTGATGTTCTTATCCCCAATGGTAATTGAAATCGTAGGACAGCCAGGGTCCTTCCGTTTTTGTGGTAAAGATTGGGTAAGGGCATCACTCACAGCACTAGCCAAGAAAACTTTCTTGGGTACCTGAGACTTCCTCTTTTTCGTGCACAAGTCCTTTAAGATTTTCGCGTAGGACGGGACTTGTTGGACAGCATCTAAAAGAGGAATGTTAATGTTAACCTGCTTGAATAACTCCAGAAACTTCTCCATTTGTGGATTTTGTTTGTTAGACCTCAACCGGTTTGGAAATCGAACATTTTGAAAATTGGTTGAGTCTAAAGCTGGAGGAGGAGATTGTGGAGTTGGAACGGATCCCAGAACAGGTGTTTTCGTGGAGTGAGAAGTGGGTCCGTTCAGAGCAGAAGAAGAGGAAGGAGAGCCTGTTAAAGAACGGAGAATAGGCTCGGAAGACGAAGAAGAAGAAGAAGAAGAAGAAGAAGAAGCAGCGGCCGGGGTGTCATCGTTGATTCGTTTGCCAATGTTGTTTTGCAGCATCCTTCCCGATCACAGTGTGGTCACGGCACTTACATTATGGTTCTGTTGTTCAAGAGCAACATGTGCATTATGTGGGTGACCGAGATTTGGAAGTGGCTGGGAGGGAGCTTTCCCTTCTCTCGCTCGCTTAAGGCCGCGTTCAGCTGTGCAATCTGGGCCTCGATGGTCTTGATGCTTTGCCCGTGTGTGGCAGTGTGTTGCACTAAAGATTGAATGGAAGACTGGATGTTGGCGGTGGATTGAGTCGATTGTTTAACAAACGTCTCCAGACTTCGTTCGAGCGAGGAAACCTTATCGTTGTTTGACGGAACAAAGTTGTTTGGTGGAAAAGAATTGTTGGGTGCAAAGTTGTTCGTCTGATTTTGGAAAGGTTGGGGTTGGAAGGGCTGCTGATACTGAGTTTTTTTTTGCGCTTGTTGTTGCGGTGGAGGGGCCCTTTGGAAATTGTTGCCTTGGAATTGATTCTGATTCTGATTTCAGGCGAAATTAGGGTGGTTCCTCCAACCAGGATTGTAGGTAGAAGAGTATGGATCATTCCTCGGTCTTTGCTGGAAGGCAGCATTAACCTGATCCTGTCCTTGAGAGGGTGGATTGTAAGGACACTCTTCGGTCAAGTGAGAAGGATCGGAACAACAAGCGCAGATGGTACGAAGGGGGAGAACAGGGGCAGGAGCAGGAGAAGAAAATTTGCTCTCTATTGCTTCAAGCTTTTTTGCTATTGCGGCCATTTCAGCTCTCATCGCAATAGAGACATCAAGCTGGTGAATTCCTACCCTAGACTGACCGGTAGAAGTGGAGGTAGAAGAAGAAGAAGTCGGTCTGGTGCTCTCCCACTGTAGCGTTTGCTCCGCAAGGTCGTCAAAGAATTGCCACGCTTCCTCGTTAGATTTCGATAGGAAGTGGCCCTGACAGATGGTTTCCAACAACTGCTTCGTTGCTGGGTTCAGGCCCTCGTATAAGTTTTGGCAAAGTTGCCATTTCTCTATACCGTGGTCAGGACACTGAACAAGAAGGTCTTTGTATCGGTCAAAGCACTTCCAGAAGGGTTCAGAAGGAAGCTGAGAGAATTGGTTGATTTCATTTCGAATCCTTGCGGTCTTATGATTCGGATAAAAATTTTTCAGAAACGCTTTAACAAACTCGTCCCAGCTGGTGATTGAGTGGGAAGCGGTGCTATACAGCCATTTTTCAGCGAGATCGCATAAAGTGAACGGAATGACCCGTAGACGTATATTATCGTCCGACAGCTGGGTGGTTTTCATCATGGCACAGACGTTTTGAAATTTGTTGATGAAGATATAGGCATCTTCAGATTCAAGCCCATGAAAACGTGGAAGCATGTTGATGAAATGGGGCTTAATTTCAAAGTTGTCCCCATTGGCCGGAGGAAGAGAAAGGCAGGTGGGAAGTGCAGAACGGGTGGGATAGAAACGATCCAGGAGCGCGATTCGCTGCGGCGCTACAACAGGCGGTGGTGGTGGGATATTGGTCTCCGTAGGAGGTGGAGCCAATCCAGCGGTAGTCAAAGAGATGTTCGGATTGAATCCTGACATCGCGGAAGAAGAGGTTGGTGAAGGTGAAGGTGAAGGTGAAGGTGAAGATGTATGAACAGAATTCCGGTCAACGTCGGAATTGGCCGGCAAAGGAAGGGGTGAAAGAGGAGTGGACGGAGTATCGACTTCGGAGTCGATCGCGTAGTCGGTAGCGACTAACGTAACGCGGACTAGACGGGCGCTAGTGTCCCGAGTCCAAGCGGACATACACTAAACGAGTTTAGTATAGTCAAAGCGGAGAAGGTGAGGGTAAGAAAACGTCAATGGAGAAAGGCGATGGGTGGTGGGTGAAAATGGATTTGGCGACAAAAAGGGCAAGTTTTTATAAAAGTTTTTGATTTTTTCTTCTTTTTTTTTGTTTTTAGAAAGAGATTTACAGAAATATGTACGGAAATACGGCTTAAGCAATCACAAACAAGATATGCACAATCACACCTAGATCTAGGGTAACCTAGGTCTACTAGACCTGCTCCTGAACTTGATTGTCGAAGTTAAACAGTGTCGAGAAACGGGCTTAAAAATACACTGATCACGAGGCCAGGTAAGTGCATAGATAAGGGGAGGTTGTCCAACGCTTTCGCGAAGTTCCTTAATTAAATAACCCTTTCTCTTTCGGCGGTTGCGCCTTTAACACTTTCCTAGACACCCCGTAAACAATATACAGTTAAGCGAGGTTCTAAACACGGTTTATCTTCTCCTAATGAGCGTGAAGTCCTTAGGGCTGAAGTCTAGTATTTTTTAATTTACAATGGACAATGCATATGCTTTAGTGATTTTTGGGGTCCTGGGAAGGGTGATGAAATCCCCACCCAATATGGATTGGTTTCAAGCCCCTTAAGTCCGTATTAAAGAAATGCAAAGCAGTAACAAATCAACTGCAAACAATTTTTTATTTTTGCGGCGCAAAGAATCCTTCACAAGAACAGTTTATTGGAAGTGGGAGAAGAATTTGCGCAAAGAAGGCTGCAGAAAACACAATTCAGTGGAGTCCAGAGGAGTGGAGAGGAGCAGAGAGACTTACAGAGAAAAGATGGCAGCCTAAGGGCACCAAGTGGCCGCGGATCCGCGGCCTAAGCCCTCTATTGCCGCGGATCCGCGGCATGAACAGTGACTTGGGCCATCAATTTTGGTTCAGGTGCTGTTCTGGGTCTCCTCTGCTTGTCTGGATGTGTGGAATTCTGATGTGCTCACTGTATCTTCTCCAGATTTTGACAGTAGACCGGATGCTTCGTTTTGTCCATCGCGGTGTAGCCGCGAAATGTGGGTCTATCTTCCCATGTCTTTGGCACTGTACTTGAACTCCGTATTTTCAACGTCTTGGCCACTGAACTCGAACCTTGTATTTCCCTGCACACTTGCACAAAAGCTAAACCAAAAAAAAAAAAACTAGATGGTATTTTACAAAGTATGTATTTTTTTTCGTTTTTGGTTATATTTATACTTACAAATTAACCCGAAATTACACAAGGAAATAAACTACCGTCTCCTCGGCAACGGCGCCATTTGATTGATAGGATAAGTGCGTGTTCAAGTTTAGTTTTAAATACCGCAATCAAGACGGCTTCGCTTGTAGCTAGCCGGTTGAGTACGGGTCGTCCGCAGGGAGATGGGAGGCTTTTTCAATGTGTTTTAACGAGTTAAGTCCGGTTGTTCAGATTTTGTTTGTGATTATCTAAGTGTTGAGTTGATATTTAAAGCGAGCTTGTTAGGGTTAGGATTAGGTTAGTTTGAGTTAGGAGTCTCCACATCTTTCGTTGCCCCTCTTAATATCGGTGTTACGGTAATCGGCAACAACGGGGATTAGCACGACTAGGAAGGAACTTGCGAGTATAAGCTAGGCTTTCCAACACATAAGTCCTTCCTTTTGGTGCTTGTCCGTCCGTTCTTTGCTCTTAGCCATAACCTCCGGTTAATTCAACCACAACCGGTCTCACTACGGAATCACCGCTATCATGTAGGATAGGGTGCCGTAAGGAGCGGATTGTGGTTCAATTAACGGGAGTCGATTTAAGCTGTTGGGCAAGGAAAGAGTGAGAGAGAATTCCTTCTCCCAAACTTCCCTTATCCTACCCTAACAAGTATAAACTACTCACACATCATGATACGGAAAAATAAAACAAAACAAAAGAGGAAGATAGAAAGAAAGAGATTAGAAGAATACGACTAGTTATTTGCGACCTCACCTTGGCGAGGATCGAGCGTAAGCATCATTGCCGTATGTAAGGATAAAGAAAAAGAGAGAAGAAAGAAACAACAAGGAAATAACAACAACTACTTAACAAATTAAAGTTACAATAATTAACAAGATAAAGAGACAAGCATGATAATAAATGGTTCTTCTTTATTCATCACTCTTCACTCATGAGCTCACTACAAGTTTAATGGAGAAGAGGTGAGAAGAGGAAGAAGAAACACACTAAACTTAGCAAATTGAAAATACAAGAATGGACCCTTTCCTTCTCAAAGTTCTGGGCTATTTATAGGCTGGAGAATGGAAACCTAGGGCAACCACCAGAACACATCTGAAAAGACCAAAATACCCCTGGAAAAGTTTTGCCTGCCGCCACTATACGGCCGCGGATCCGCGGCCTAGACCCCATATTGGCCGCGGATCCGCAGCCTTTCTGATGAATTGGATCTTGGGCTTTTTGGTGGCACCCTGGTTTGATGTACTCTTCAATCCGGTACATGTGTTTTCTGAAAATACCTCCATATTTCTTCCAGAATTTCTGTTGAGGGAAAGGTGGAATTTTTGTCAAGATTTTGCATGATTGCCTCGAGCTCCGCGTAGATTTCTTGGAACTTGTTGTTGCCATTGAGCCTTGTGCATGAAGGTGATATTGATTTGACATTTTATCTTCCTAAACTGGTATCTGGCAACATACGGATGAAGAGCGGAGACCGTGTTTTATCTGTGGTTGGCAGGAACCCGGATTTTGTCGTGTTTTTCATGAATTTCACCGTTTTAGAACCGAGAACCTGTATCCTGCAATTGACTAGCAAACACGGCTCAAGAGTATCTACCGATATGCAATGTGATAAAAATTGGGCGGTATGAAAATGCAAAAATCTGATATGAACAGAACACGTTGGAAAACTTTCACACGATAAGAACCTGGTCCAACAATCCACTGTGGCTGCAGCATCCCTAACGAAAGCCAAGAATCCTCGACATCCTATCCTCAAAAGCCGACTAGCGAAAAAGGCTGAATTCAAGCTGTGAGAGGCGGCACCACTGTCCCCCTGCACAACGAGAACTGACTCGCCGGGAAAACAAAACCTGACTGTTTTCTCGCGGCAGTCCACAGACGCCTAGCACGTAGCTAACCAGTCCGTGCCCAGGAGAATATCAAATCCAACATCTCTAGAAGGATCAAAATGACAGACGAATCTCTATCTCGTATCCGATTGGCACACGACCGAATACGTGTCGCGCAACAAAAGAATCGCTGACAGAAGTTAACATAAAAACGGCTGATCTAGCTAACACGACTCATCTCATCCTAAGCCTCTGCTACTCCCGCGACGGTCACGAAATCTGTCTCGACGACTGAACCTCAGTCTCTGGGCTGGTACACCTGCACGAGCCCTCCTCTGATCCGAAACTCCCAAAGTCTCCGGAAAACGTGCCTCGTCAACTAAGGCTGTATCCTAAGGTACTGTGTACGTAACACAAAGCTGTATACTGATCCCAAGGAATAACTGGGTAACATGGGTGGCAACATCCTGTCGTTGCGCTCGACTGATCTCCACCAATGACCTCATCCTCTGGCGCATATCCTGCATCTCAGCCTCAAGTCTAGCGATATGATCTAACAAAAGCGGATCAAACTGCTCCTGTGCAACGGGAATGCCATCCTGGTCAGTCCTCGTCCCACACGAGTCAACTCTGACCTCGGCACTCGCTGCACCTCTCTGAGTCCCCACAGTCATCGGCGGCATAAGGTTATAAATGGAAATAGGATTCAATAGGAACACGGAAATCGAATCATAAGGATATGTATCATCAAGGAAAGAATTTCAAGCAATTAGTACTTAGGTCACTTAGGCGGAGTACCATGTCGTAAGTATGTCGCGGAACATACACACGCTACGTTATTCTGCTTAAGATACCTACTCCATCATACTAAGGTCATCCTAAACTCCGAAAGGTAAAACCTAGCGCTCTGATACCAACTTTTTCACGACCCGAAATCGGCACGTGACGGCCCTTAAACTACGCAACGTCTACAGGCGTAACGCAATTTAAGTAAGCCGAAAACCCAACAATCTAAACCATCAAAGGTAGTAAGAAAGTGATAATAGCATTTTCAAAACCATTGAAATCTCAACCCAAATTCTTTAAAGTCTAACTTTTCTTCCTTTAAAATTTTGGCAGCACCTCCTTTGTAAAAACCAACCCCAAAAATGTGTACAACATAAATATAAGTAAAACATCCCCAACGGGAGCAAATCCACGCCCAACGGCGGAAAACAACCACCACAACAGATATACGACACCGTAGCGAAGAAATAAAAGACGATATAAGTAAAACTGCATAAAAGACATCCAAGTCACCAAAATAATATACAATCATTCTCACATCAAGTCTCTAAGTCATACATGATAGTGGTAGATGGAGAGTACAAGAAAACAATAACAAATAGCCGCAAAACCCACCTATAGCAAAACCGTGCACAGTCAGCCGTAGCGGTATCTGCAGCAAAGGATGATACGAAAGATGGAAAGCCTGCCGCGACTGCCCTAGGGAAAACACCTGGAAACTCTGTAGCACAACGGGGGTGAGTTGCCAACTCGTGAATAGTAAATAACATATGCAGGTAATCGCAAGTATACACGTACAACGCGAATCTAAAACATGCAAGCCGATAGCAATAAGATGGCAGTATGTATGTGCAATAGTCATGAAAGGTACTCTAGCAGGTACTACTAATACATGAAGCAATGATATGACAATGCATATATGCAACAGTCATGAAAGGTACTCTAGTAGGTATAACTAATACATGAAGCAATGCATATAAAATAAATGCGGAGTATGGGGTAAAACATGTCATTCCCACGGAATCCTGACGTCATGGTAGGACCCAAAGTCCATCAAAACAATCCAAATCCCAATTTCTTCAAATCAACCCCCAAATTGGCTCTCATATCATAAATCCTGAATGTACAATATCAAGTCAATCTCATATATCCTGTATCCAATATCAAGTCAATCTTATATATATTTTGTATCCAATTATCAAGTAAATCTCGTATATCCTAAGTGTCCAATATCAAGTAACTCTCATATAACCTGTAAGTCTCAGCGAATCCTAAGTGCTAAACACCGACACTCATGATCCAAAACAGCGAATCCTAAGTGCCCAACATCGACACTTATGATCCAAAACAGATTTATACGTCCTTCGAATCTTAATTTCCAAACATCGACACTCTCGATCCCGTATCAGTATTATACGTCCTTCGAATCTTAAGTGCCAAACACCGACACTCTCGATCCCGTATCGGTATTATACGTCCTTCGAATCTTAAGTGCCAAACACCGACACTCTCGATCCCGTGTCGGTATTAAAACGAATCTCTGAGTGGATGCATACAAATATCAAGTAAAGAATAAGAATACTTACATAATTTCATGAAACCACCACGGTCCTCAAATCCAGAAAACATCAAGTAATGAATAAGTATAAATGCATGAATCAATACACATATATTAGCGTCCCATTCCAATAATATATGTATATAGGCTTATATAACAGCGTCCCATTCCACTGTTATATATACTTAGGAGTAAAAATATTAGAGAACATCATATTAAGTCCAAGAATGTAACATATGCAGCATGAAACAGTAATATGAGCATATAAAGGAAAACCGCTATTTGACTGCAACAAGTTATTAAATATATCATGCGGTTCCTGATTTCTCCGAAATCAGATGGAACATCATATACAGATGAACATGTGGCTATAAGAAGGTATGTGTGACCATGTCGGTATAGCAAGATATGTGTGTCCATATATAAGTATGTATGATGTAAAAGTATCTGTAGCAAGGTATGTCTCTATACCTATCCATAATACCCTCCAGGTATATGTATGTATGTATACCAGATGTACATGTAGCTATGTCTCATATGTGTATATACCTATCACTAATGGTACACTACCCTATAGGTATATGGGTAACTAGCATGTAAGCATGTCAGGGCATATGTGTAAGCATGTAGGTATACAGGTATGCTATATGTCATATGCACAATGAAAATATGGATCATGTCTCAATGTACCTAAGCAATCCAATATCACATATGTATAGGTTTTGTGCGTGTCATGGCAATTATTAACGGTGTGAGTGGCATACAATCGGTGCTCGTGCAATATGAACCGTCAATAAAAGTGTTGTGTCTCATTAATACTATGTCCAAATACAATAGGTAAATGAGATATGCAACGAAATACACATGCACAAACGAGTCCATATACTAAAGACTAAAGTTCATATCATTTTTTCTAGCCCAGACGCGTAACGCCATTCGGGTGATCCTCCTGGAGATGTTAAATCTACTCACCAACCATCCTGGCTAAGTAAAGTCTACCACTCGCTTCCCCCGCCTGCGATCCTGAACACATATAACAATAAAGCAAAGGTATATAAGCAATCGACCATAAATACGTATAACTACGTTTGACCGACGCACCAACTCCAACCATACTCCCAAGTGTTCGTTTTAGTGGCTAACGCACGTAGCGACATTACGAAACGAACTCAAGAGCAAAAGCTACACAAAGACACAAACGACATCGGCATGACCCAAGCGAGGAACGCAACGCGACACAACTACCAAGTCTAGAGCCTGATCGTACCGATCGCACATTCACAACACAAGATATAGTGTGGAATCAATATAATTAACGTCGAAACGTCAAAAGAAACACACGCCTAAAATATACGTAAATCTAGTAAGCAGTATTTATCATTTTAGCACAAAACTACAAGTTTTACCAAAACTATAATTTACAAACATCTTCAAATACCAAGGTTAAACCATTTAATCCCTTACTAAAATTTTAGATTTCACTAATTCGGATTAGGAAAAGTTTAGTTTGTTAATTAGTTTAATCAACCGATTAGGAAAATATCATATAACAAATTAGCAACTTTATTAAGTTTTCATCAAGCTTAACATATTAGTTAACCATTTCACTAATCAAAACTCTAATTTGATTATCAAAATGATATCTTGAATTTCTAAATATTAATTTAAAAACATAAATTAAACATCTAATTAAGTTAATTAAAGGTATTGAGCAACAAAAAGAGATTAGGGTTAAGGTTTTATACCTTCAAGAACACCACTTGAAACAAGAATAAAACCAAAATTTAGCCACCAAAAATCCTTACTAGAATGAAGATCTAAGCAAGCTTTGTGAAGAAGAATGAAGGTTTTGGATTATATTTGAATTTCTATGAATTATTTGGATTTTTCATGAATTTTTTGAACTAGAATTTGATGAAATGAGGTGAGGAGAGAGAAGGGAAGCAAGGGGAATGAAGTTTCAGCCAAGGCAAATGAAATTAGGGTTTTTGGAAAATTGTGGAAATTTCTAGAAAGAAAAAATACAATAATTGCATAATAAAACAAAAATAGCATTAGTCACCATTTTCTTTTCTTGAAAATTCATTTAATTACACAAAATATCAAGATATTTGGAGAGAAGGTTCTAAACTTAATTCTAGTGATTATATTAGCTAAGAAACCCATTTGTAGTAATTAACCCACATAAACATTTAATTACCACAAATAAAGTGCACAAATAAAGTATTAAAATAATATTTTATTAGGGAAAAATTCTATGTGAACCAAAACTTTCCATAGACCCCCAAAGCTCGCGCACTAGCTTTATCTTAGCTAAATTAGGTGCTGGCAAGTTTCTACGAAAGTTTGACCACAATCGGGTTAAAAGGGAAAACACCGACAATTTTACCCTAAAACGGAAAAATTCGCTTAACGATTTCTAAGACGTTACACTTGCACGCACGTGTGCACGTTAATGTGAGGGTTTGTTTGTTCTAATCTAGTTTAGTGACCATGACAACTTAACCTAATCCTAATCCTTGCTTTAACCTCAACCCTAAACCCTTGATATTTGTGGAGAGATATTTCTTTGGTTGCTTTGGATTGGGAGGAGGTGGCATGGTGACTCACTTGAGAGCATGGTTTGCATTAATGAAGAGTTAATGCAATTGGTGCACTCACCCCTTACACTCACCTCTCTCTCTCTATTTAACTCACTCACACTCTCACTCTCTCTCTCTCTCTTTCTCTGTCTCTCATTATTTTTCATACTCCTCAACTCTCAACCAAACACTTGCTCATTCATCACAAAAACCATCACTAAACCTTACTAAAACTTCATCAAAAATCACATCTTAAGCCTTGTTTTTCCTCTTGGATGCCTTGGAACTTGGAATGCTAGGATCTTTGAGCTTGTGGGAGTAGGTAATGATCTCTTAAAGTTAAGTAATCCTTTTTAATGTTGCATAGCTTGTTAGTTTGAGTTTAGAACGCGTAAAGTTTCGTTTCGGGTAAATATCGTATTTTTAGTGTAGATTGGTGTCTCGGATGATCTGCTATCAAACCAGGTATTTGTTGAAAATGTTCCCATCACAGTGACCCTGTGTAGTGACCTAGAAGCTACCCTCAAAATCCGAGACCATTCCCTCAAGAACAGGACGCAGATTTATTGGTTCTGGCCTCAATTTGCGGCCAGAGTGGGGGTTGGGGTTGTGTGTTTTGGTGTACGGGTCTCTGAGGTTGTGTATGGTCTTGTGGTATGTGCAACTTTTACAAATTGTTTGAGTAGAAAAATCTGGAACCACTTTTCTTGTTTCAAGTGTTTCGATTACGAGTGTTACGTTATCCGATACGGTTCGTGTTTTTGTGTATCTGTTGCTATTGGGTTAGTTTCGTAGTGTCGCTATGCGCGTTAGCCACTAGACGAACACTTGAGAGTTTGTCTGGAGTTGAGGTTGTGTATGGTCTTGTGGTATGTGCAACCTTTAAAAATTGTTTGGGTGGCAAAATCTGGGACCACTTTGCTTGTTTCTAGTGTTTCGATTACACGTGTTACGTTATCCGATACGGTTCGTGTCTTTGTGTATCTGTTGCTCTTGGGTTAGTTTCGTAGTGTCGCTATGCGCGTTAGCCACTAGACGAACACTTGAGAGTTTGTTTGGAGTTGATGCGTCGGTCAAACGTAGTTGGTACGTGTTATTGGTCGATTGCTAATATACACTTGCTTTGTTGTTTTGTGATTTTAGGATCGCAGGCGGGGACTTCGGACACTGCGAAGAAGGGAAAGCGAGTGGTTGGCTTTACTTAGCCAAGATCGTCAGTGAGTAGAATTAACATCTACAGGGGAATCGCCCGCATGGCGTTATGCGTCAGGGCTAGATACGATATGATATTAGTCGCATGTTTATATTGCACATAGAGAGTTGTGCATAAAACTTCATTGCATATTATTACTTGTTGTCACGACCCGCAGGGTACGGAACGTGACTGGCACTTAAGTTTACGAAACGTCTCAAGACGTCCGTAAAATAAGTAAGCCAAAGCCCAGAAAACAAAACCAAATAAGCAAAAGAGTGAAGAAAACCCAATCAGTTGAAAGCGAGTTTATCAAATAAATCATGTAAAACCCTTTTCAAAAACAATACAAATTTTTCCGAAAATTTCGGCAGAGTCTCCTTTGTAAATACTGGCCCCCAAAATGGGTACAACAAAATATATATGAATCCAACAAGATAGGGCATCCCCAAGCGGGAGCTAGCTCTTCGCCACAAGGCGGTCACAAATCCCACGCAATATAAAATGACAACAAGCATAATAATCATAATGAAGCATAAGAAAACAGCATGTTGACTCAAGTGAGCTCGACCCCAAAATACAGCATAAAAGTCCACAAACCTCACAGTCTCATCTCTAGGTCAATATACAATAAAACTGGTAGAAACAGTAGATGGAGGACACTAGATACAAGAATATACAAGGTGGTACAAAATAATAACATAACCCACCTATGAGCAAAATCTCGAGCCCCGGCAAAAGAGGCAAAAGAACAAGTGCACCCGCCGCTACTGACCTGACGGAGCGGACCTGTAAAAGACAGTGGCACAACGGGGGTGAGTTGCCAACTCGTGAGTAATAAATAACACCTACAAAGGCTATCGTATGCATGCACACAAGCATCCTAGCATCTAAAATACAGGTATGAATGGGTGCACTAGCAGGTGTGTATATAACATCAGTGTACGAATATGTATGCAACATGAATATCTGAGGTCTCAATAGGTATATATAAGAAACATTTATCTCTTTTTGTTTTTGAAACTCCTTTAGAATGCCAGCATAATACTCAAAGAATCGACGAGAACCGGTGTCCAGCAACGACACCCAAAAGCTGTCTCAAATCTCATAAATGTATCTCTGGCCTCAGCCGTCCGGCTGACCCATCTCAAATATCAATATCTCATCATCTAGCGGCCACGGTCGGTATCCTCTGGATATCCGCCGTCCCAAACAGTCACCGGTAGGTAATCCATCCCCTGCCAGGCTCAACGTCAACACCACATTCCTCTTGCCCCGGGGTACCTTACCGGGCCCACCATGTACCCGTGCCGGTTCCTCCACTCCTCGACACGGATTTCCAAAACCACAGCAAACTCATGGTGGACGACACTTACATCACTAGAAAACCGCAATTTACATATTTTAAAAATATAATAAGTTTAGAAATTTTGCGGCTTTCCCCCGAAATCCAGCAATATCATAAAATCTCAAGAAATCCACATAAGTGCATATATCAGTGATAATGAATGCATATGGTATCAATAATCAAGTTGCGATGTGTGATTAATGGATTAAGCATGAACAATTAATATGATGAAGTACATGCACATGAATAGCAATCCTACGGTTTCATTTTAAGGAATTAAAGGCAATAGCACAAGTTTAAGTATCAATTAGTAAAAGGTTTAAATTTAAAGGTTATCTAGTGTGGTGGCATGGCAATTACCAGGGTGTGTGTGTAAGCATGAATAGTGCTCGTGCTGCATATAAAACCCTGGCAATGGTGCAGGTGTCCTGTTAAATGGTTTCGTATAGGTATGTCAATATAGGGCATGAATGTAGCAAATAATCATACAAGTATTACACCCCTAATTACTAACATTACTAAGAATCTTTTAAGTTACTAAAACTATCGGGCGGCTTGCGCCATTCAACGATAGTCCCCCGTAGATGTTACATCTACTCACAGAAATCCTCAGCTAGCTACGTCCGATCACCGCTTTCTCTTTTCGTGCCGCATCCGAAGCCTCCGCGACCGAACCTGGAATTTACATCAATACAAGACATAAGGTTACATATCAAGAACGACGCAATTCCCTAATGGAAATACCATAGTTCACAAGTTAGGTACAACGTGCACAAGGTGCGCGGAACATACGCGAAAATCGCAAAAACTGCCAAAAATCGCCGATTTGGTCGCCCGGCAAAACTAAAACCTGACCACTCAAAGAAACCGCACTCACACATCCTAAATGTCATAGGATAAGCCAACACAATCATCAAGATATCCAAAATAATTCATCACATAATTTTATAACAAAACTAGTAAGCACAAACATTCCAAAAATCGGCGCAACATCGCCGTTTTGCGACAAAAAGGATTACAACCTAGTATAACATGTAACCGCATAACTAGTTAACCACAATCACATTAATTATAACACATTACAATGCTTCAAATTATATTTTTCCATAAACAACCCTCTCTTGATTTTTATAACCATCAATTAAATCCAATTTCACACTTGAACAACATAATTTAACACATATCGATGTCCACTTAAGCAAAGTAATCTCTTAAATTAAGTTTGCATAAAACTAGATAACAAAATAACTTAATTAACTAATTAATGGTTTTCTAAACCCTAATTAAAATTTCAAGCCTTGAACTTTTAAAACCTAGACTAGAAATTAACACTAATATTTACACTAAAACAACCCAATTAAAGAAATCTAACCAAAAGAATTTAAATGGGTAAGGATTATACCTCTAGATCTAGAGATCTAGCAAGAAATTTTGACTCCAAACATGGTCTCCTAGCATCCAAGATCCATGCAAGAAAGATTAAGAAGAATGGATGAAGGATTTGGTTTGAATTTTGAATAAATTGTGGATTTTTGGAGCAAATTTTGGATGAACTTTGATGGAAGAAGAGTGGAGATTTTTGGGGCTGTTTTTTCTGCTGGAATTCAGCAGTGAGGGAGTGGGGAGAAGTGTGGGGAAGTGGGAAAAAAAAGTCCAAGTCAACTCTCTTATATTACCATAATACCCTTACCTCAAATAAATATATAAATAACCCTTTATCATATCATTTTGTTCAAATGAGATGGGGAAAAATTTTTTGGGCTTGATACTGAGGTAGGGCCGGCCTAGGGGTGAGGGGAGGGTGAATGGGGTTTTACAAAAGAAATTTTATGCAAAAAGACCCCCTACAAGTCAAAAATTGCAAGTTTTAGCTTAAAATTCAATAAATTCGTTTCCTATCATAAAAATTTGTTAAAAATCAAAATAAAATACTAAAAATTTATGTTTCAACTAGATTTTAATTATCATAATTTTAAAGATTAAAATTAGCCCGGAAAAATTTGTATTTATCGCTAAATTAATGTATTTTCTTACCGGCTTAAAATAATATTAAAAAATTGAAAAATAGGGAAAATTTTTTAAATGACCAAAATTTCATAAGTAACTCATTAGATACTAAAAACAAGCAATTACCTATCCATTTTAGGTATAATTAGTCCTAAACTGCAAAATAACAAAAAAAGACGGTTTTCGGAAAAATACCGAATTTTCACCGATTTTCAGGAAAACACCAAAACGACTTTTCAAGACGCTACAATATTCCCCCCTTAAAGAAATTCGGTCCCCGAATTTAAAAATATAGCTACGCGTACCTTCAAAGAGATGGGGATATTTCTTCCTCATCTCGCCCTCGGTCTTCCAGGTAACCTCCTCGCTGCTCGGGCTACGCCAAAGGACCTTGACGGTTGGTATAATCTTCGATCTCAACTTCTTCACCTGCCGATCCAGGATGGCCACCGGCTGCTCTGAAAACGAAAGGTCGCGCTCTAGCTGGACTGTCGGGTGCTGAATCGCATGCGAAGGGTCGTGAAGGTACTTGCGGAGCATCGAAACATGGAAGACGGGGTGAATATCGGGAAAGCTGGGAGGAAGAGCCAAACGATAAGCAACAGCGCCAACACGCTCAAGGTGTAAGTCCACGTTGCGACCCCCGGTGCTTACGGGGAGGCGGAAACGGTATAAAAAACAAAATTTTATCGCAAGAGGCAACATGGACTAAACAAGGTCGGGATCGTGTCTAAACTAAAACTAGCAAACTTTGCTAAAGAGAGTTAGCTACTCGGATGGAGATGGTTATACCTAAACTTGAACTCCTTCTTCTTCAAACTTTGTAGAGGTTGATGGTTCTCTTTCTTGTTGCCTTCTTCCGTCGAAGATGGATCCACCTCGAGAGTTCAACCTTTGGGCTCTTCCTCGTGCTTTGAGTGAACTAGGGTTTCCGGCTTGCTAAACCTTGAACCTAGATTGAGTAGAGAGTGTCTAAGGGTGCTTTTCCTTTTTAAAGAGAAGGATTCTCAACACATGAGAAGGGTTTCTCTTTAGCTAGAGGAAGAAGAAGATGAAATGAAGAGAGAGAAGAGTTATGATAGAATGAGCTCTCTTTTTCCTTTTGCAACCATGATGCTAAAGAAAAAGAATTATCAAATAATAATAATAATGATAATGAAAAGGTTGATGGAAAATTTTAGAATGACCATTATCATTACCAACATTAAATGGTTTTGCAAGAATCAAAAAGCATCTTGCTTTTGTAATGATGATGGTCAAATCTTCAGCCATGGTCAACAAGTCAACCATGGTCAACAAGTCAACAAAAACCAACCATGGTCAACAAGTCAACAAAAAACCAACCATGACACTTTTCATTTTATTAATATTATTAATTGATAAAACATAAATCCATTAGGGTTTGGAAAAAGACGACTGTCAATTGTGCATACGCACCCGTTCCGAAACCCTAATGAAAGTCATCTTCCTCCTCCTCAAATAACTGTGCATACACACCTGCATTCTTGTTCCGAGGAACATGAATACTGAGAGATAAAAGCAACCCCAAAACATATACCGGTATCTGACTCAAACCAGAGCCAACCAGTAAAATCCGTCCGGACTCCAAACGTGCACAAGTGCACGGATGAGAACGAACCCTGTCGCAAAACCATGCGACCTCTACTCTGTTTTGCCCAGAGGCGAATACCCTCTGTGTGGGACTCTAAAGACTCGACACTACGCTGGCAGTGGGTTTAACCACAGACCGCAAGCGGCACTAGCTGTGCGTAACGGTCCCCAGGTAGATGTCGACAAGAAGGCTGACGAGGTGAAACCCCATCTGAACTCCTACTGAGTCTGAATGTGACAGTCTCCGTACAGTCCGGTCTGTTCGTCTAATACATCGCATGTCGGGCCTAGGGGGCGGTAAAACGTCAGTCCCCTAATAGCGGTACAAGTCGTGCCGGAGTGAAGCCCAAAACACCCTGAGATAACACTGGAACCTACCAGTATATCTCGCTTGCCCTGGCCAGGGACTACTCGTGTAATGGCTCTCCTAGACACAGCGCGATGTCAACCCCCAATACCGGGAGAGACGAATCCTGTCTAACCGTCACTGCCTCCAAGTGCTTCGGGACTGCACCCAACCACCACCGGTTTGCACGACTCCTTTGAGCCGTGGTAGGGTAGTGATCAAAGTGCAGTGGGAACACACTTGAGGTGAAGTGCCAGTGTCAAGTCAGCGGACTAAGCTGTACTCATGTCAACTGGGAACTGATAACTGACGATAGGTATAATACCAACCTGTCAGTTCCCGACGAGTCCTGTCCAGTGTACTCGTAACCCAACGAGCACCCGTATACTATCTCCAGTACGACGTACTGATGGCTGTGGGACAGACCATCTCCCACACTGGGATGAGAAGCGCATACGCTAGTCTACTCCAGAGTATCGATGCCCTGTCTCGATAGTCCTGCGACTAGGGACCTGTATAAGGATGTGCTTATAGATTATCCAGCCCCCACTAGTGTGACTGCCATCACAACGCTGGTAATCAAGCAAAGATCCTAAGGGCTCCACTAATGCGTATAAGTGATATAGTAAAATAAATACAAGTACACATTGAAGTAGAAACAAACCAAGTAGCATACTACTATATTGAGCAAGATTGTTTATACAAGGTGAATATACCAAGCTTCCATTAAGTAATATACAAACTAGTATGATACAGTAATGGCCTCTAGGGCATATACACTAACAATCTCCCACTTGCACTAAGGCCATGTACTGGCGTATCGAAGACCTATCATCTCGATCAGCCGCTTGAACTGAGTCTGGGGTAAGGCCTTGGTGAATGGATCTGCAGTGTTTTCTTCTGAAGCAACCCTTCGAACCTCGATCTCCTTGCGATCCACGATCTCCCTGATCAGGTGATACCGCCTCAAGATGTGCCTGGATCTCTGATGGGACCTGGGTTCCTTCGCTAAAGCTATAGCCCCGTTGTTGTCGCAATACAGAGGTATTGGGTCAACAATGGACGGAACCACCTGAAGTTCTTTCAAGAACTTCCTCATCCAGACAGCTTCTTTTGCGGCATCAGATGCAGCAATGTATTCCGCTTCCATAGTCGAGTCTGCAACGGTTTCCTGTTTGGAGCTCTTCCAACACACCGCCCCTCCATTGAGGGTAAAGACAAAACCCGACATGGACTTGGAATCATCCTTGTCACTCTGGAAGCTGGAGTCAGCAAAGGCCTCGATCTGGAGGTCTTTTCCGCCATACACCAAGAACATCTCCTTAGTCCTTCTCAGGTACTTGAGAATGTTCTTTACCGCTATCCAGTGTTTCTCCCCAGGGTTTGACTGATACCGGCTTACCACACTCAGTGCATAAGCTACATCCGGTCTGGTACACAACATCGCATACATTATAGAGCCTACCGCAGAAGTGTAGGGTATAATAGACATGCGATCCCTCTCCAAATCAGTCTTGGGAGACATCTCTTTAGAGAGGGTGATCCCGTGACAAGCCGGTAGGTTACCGCGCTTGGAATCTTCCATACTGAATCTCTTCACTATGGTGTCGATGTACCTGGACTGAGAAAGTCCTAATATCCTCTTGGATCTATCACGATGGATCCGGATCCCCAGGATGTATGAGGCATCACCCAGGTCTTTCATGGAGAACCTGTGTGACAAGAACCCCTTGACAGATTGTAGCATAGGAATGTCATTTCCTATTAAGAGAATGTCATCCACGTATAAAACGAGGAATACTACAGTTCTCGCTACAAATCTACTATAGATGCATGGTTCATCTGGATTTTTGATAAAGCCAAATTCGTTGACCGTCTCATCAAAATAGATGTTCCAACTCCGCGATGCCTGCTTTAGTCCATAGATGGACTTAAGCAACTTGCACACCTTTCCGCTGCTCCCACTCTGAATGAAACCCTCCGGCTGATCCATATAGACACACTCCTCTAAATTTCCATTTAGAAAAGCGGTCTTTACGTCCATCTGCCAAATCTCATAATCGTGGAAGGCAGCAATGGCAAGAAGGATCCGAATGGATTTCAGCATAGCCACTGGAGAAAAGGTTTCGTCATAGTCCAAGCCAGGTCTTTTACGGAAACCCTTTGCTACAAGTCTAGCTTTATAGGTCTCAACCTGTCCATCTACACCAATCTTCCTTTTGAAGATCCACTTGCATCCTACGGGTTTTACCCCGTCTGGAGCAATGTCCAACGTCCATACTTTGTTGGTGTACATGGACTCCATTTCGGTCCGCATTGCATCCAGCCATTTTACCGAGTCAACGCTCTGAACGGCCTGCTGGAAGCTAGTAGGCTCATCATAATCTATGATGCAATCCTCTCTATCCCCGTCTATGAGAAAACTGTAGTATCTCTCGGGCGGATGAGACTGCCTACTACTTCTGCGGAGCGGCGTAGGAATGTACTGTTCATTTGAACCCTCTGGTTCCACTAAGCTTTCAGTAATAGTTTATGGTTCTGGAATTTCTTCCAGTTCTACTGCGCTCCCACTAATTTCCTTTTCTAAGAACTGGTGTTCTAGAAAGTGGGCATTACGAGAAACAAGGACTTTTTGTTCCTCTGCGTAGTAAAAAAGATACCCCCTGGTGTTCTTTGGGTATCCCACAAACTTACACAGTACTGATCGTGCCTCGAGTTTTTCCGCATGCTGCTTTTTGAAAAAAGCCGGACATCCCCAGATCTTCAGATATTGAAGATAGGGTTTCTTCCCACTCCATAACTCATATGGTGTGGTAGGCACAGTCTTAGAGGGAACTCGGTTCAAAAGGTACGCAGCTGATTCTAGCGCATACCCCCAGAATGATCGCGGTAACTCAGCGTTACTCATCATGGACCGTACCATATCCAATAGGGTGCGGTTCCGTCTCTCCGATACACCGTTGTGTTGCGGAGTGTATGGAGGAGTAAGCTGAGAGAGAATTCCATTCTCTTTTAAGTAGTTCAGGAACTCGGCACTCAAGTATTCTCCACCTCGATCCGATCTTAGAATCTTGATACTTTTGCCGGTTTGTTTTTCTACCTCATTCTTATATTCCTGGAATTTTCCAAAGGCTTCGGATTTATGTTTCATCAAGAAGACATGTCCGAACCTTGAAAAATCATCCGTAAAAGTAATGAAGTAAGAAAAACCGCTTCGCGCAAGTGTAGACATTGGACCGCACACGTCGCTGTGTACGAGCCCCAAGAGCTCGCTCGCTCTTACTCCGTGTCCAGTGAACGGAGTCTTTGTCATCTTTCCTTTGAGACAGGATTGACAAGTGGCATACGATTGATATTCGAACGGATTCAAATACCCTTCTGTATGTAACTTAGTCAACCTTCTCTCATTGATGTGACCCAGTCTACAATGCCATAAGAAAGCCTGATTAATATCTGGAGACTTTCTTTTGTGTGTATTCTGGACATTGAAAATCTGTGGTTGGTTTAACACGTATATACCATTGCTCAGAGTACCTGACCCAATCAGAACTTGATTAAGGTGAATGTTTACAACATTACTTACAAACGCAAATTCATAACCTTCTTTAGAAACTAAAGATACAAAAATGATATTACAAGTTGCGTTGGGTACAAAAAAGCAATTACGCAAAACCAAAACATGTCCATCTGTCATTCCCAGGTGATAGTCCCCCACGGCTTTAGCATCCATGCTAGCTCCGTTCGCAACTCTGAGGGTCATGTCACCTGCCTTCAAAAACCTACGGTTTCTCAACGCCTGCAAAGAATTACAGATATGAGATCCTGATCCGGTATCCAATACCCAGGAAGTAGAGTTTATAGAAAGACAGTTTTCAATAACATACACACCTGAAGCTGAAGCCGTAACCTGCTTCAGTTCCTGTGTCCTGGCCTTCCAGGCCCTGCAATCTTTCTTCTAGTGTCCACTCTTATGACAATAGAAGCATTCCTCCTTTCCCACAAGCTTCCCCGCAATCTTTGTTGCCTTTTCCTTTCCCTTCGTACCCACTTTACTAACACCGCCTCTTGGTTTGGCGGGGGCTTTCTTCCTCTTTCCCTCGGCTTTCGTCTTGGACCTAGAGGAAGAAGATCCTCCTACAAACAAAGCGGGTGTTTCCCTACCTTTCTGTAGGGTGCCTCTGCGCTTTTCAGCAAGTTTAGGAGTTCTGAAAGTTCAACTTCCTTTTCTTGTAAGTTGAAGTTCAGTATAAACTGGGCGTAAGTGGATGGAAGGGACTGGAGGATTAAATCCGTATAGAGTTCACTTTCCAACATGGTCCCAAGTTCCGCGAGCTCCTCAATGTAGCCAATCATCTTAAGCACGTGGTCCGCTACCGATGATCCGACGGCCAACCTTGCCGAAAATAACTTCTTCGACAATTCGTATCTTGCGATACGAGACTGCTCTCCATACAGTTCTTTTGTATGAAGAAATATGGATTCCAAATCCATATTCTCGTGCCTCCTCTGGTGTTCGTTGTCCATAGAGGCAAGCACGAGGCATTTGGCCTTCGCGCAATCAATCTCCCAAGTCTTACGGATTTCCTTATCCGCGACGCTGGAGGTGGGACCTGGGACGGGGGGAGCTTTGGTGGTAAGAAGATACCCCAGCTTGTCGTAAGTGATTGCCATTTTGACATTCCTGAGCCAATCTTTGTAGTTTGGCCCTGTCAGTATATTTTTATCTAGAAGTAACTTAAGTCCAGTCATTTCGATTTGGTCGCTGCAGGGGAGAGAGAAGAAACACTTTAGCACGATGCTCTTGCAAGTTTAGAATGGTTTTTAATTTGTCTAAACAGGATGGCTCCCACTGTCTCTCGAATCCCTCCTCAAACCATAAAGGAAGAATTAGTCGGGATCAATCCCGCCGCACAATACTTGCTTAATCGTTCAGCCATGCCAGTGTCGGTACTTCGAGGGAGGTTTTCCAACGCTTTCGCGAAGTTCCTTAATTAGAGAACCTCTTTTCCCTGGGGGCGTAGCCCCGCTAACACCTTTCTAGGCACCTACTAGGTTTATAGCATTGATCGTTTAGTGAAAAATTTCCCGAGGAGTAGCATATACTCACAGTAGGATCGGGATCCAAATATCATCGCGTGACGAAAATGAAGGAATCCTACCATAATCATCACACTCCAAATGG